>OZ012623.1:9760539-10962686 GCA_963942555.1 Aleiodes leptofemur | reverse complement strand
TCCCTCCCCTAAAAAAAGGCTCATTTCGCCTCTCCAGAACAACTTTGTCAGCAAACTCCATCGATGCAAAAATATTAGATGCACTAGTGCGCAAAATAGAACATCCCACGAAGTCGAATTCGCCCTCTTTCCCCCCCAGCGAAAAACCGCAGCAAACCCAAAGTTTCATAATATATTTCATGTCCTTTGTGCCTTTGTGTGTCAACAGGTGGACGTAACGTTACAGTTTCCCTTCAGTCTCGTACAGGCCACACAAATATGCTGGCAGTTGTTGGTGCACTTGTATTCACCCAGTACTGGTACTGGTTTCCTCTTGCTCATTGCCTTGCCCTTGCATTTACACCAACTTGTCTAATTGGTCTCAATGCACAATTAAAAATGCCTAAACTCGAGATACGTTCGAGTGCTAGACCAAGTGTCTACGCATATCCAGCTCCACTTGAGGAAAAAAAACGTGAGGAACGTGAAAAAGTAACTACTGCAGTTTTAAGCATTGCAGCTAGAGCAAGAAGACGTGAAACTGAGAGACGTGCACGTCATTCTCATGAAATGATGGAAGTGGTGAGATTTTTTTCTCATTTTTCATAGAATTAAGGGGTAATACACTAGAGATCGGCAAAAAAAAATTTGGATTTTTAATTTTTTAATTTTTTTTATTTCTGTAATTTCCGTCGAAAAAATTTTAATTACTTTCTCAATGAAAAATTTGGATTTTTAAATTTTTCATTAGGTTGAAAATTAATTTTTTTTTTTTAACAATTTTGATTACTATTGTAATTAGGGGTGTGCGAATAATTCGAATCCACGAATTATTCGTACCGAATCGAATATTAATAGTCGATTCGAAATTTGAATCGAATATTTCGAATTTTCGAATTATTCGAATTTCCTTGAATAATTTAAATTTTTGAATATTTCGAATTTTCGAACAATTCGAATTTTTTTGAATAATTCAAATTTTTGAATAATTCGAATTTTGGAACAATTCGAATTTTGGAACAATTCTAATTTTCGAATAATTCGAATTTTTTGGAATAATACAAATTTTTGAATAATTCGAATTTTTGAATAATTCGAATTTTCAAATTTTCGAACTATTCGAATTTTCTTGAATAATTCGAATTTTCGAATAATTCGAATTTTCTTGAATAATTCGAATTTTCTCGAATAATTCGAATTTTCTTGAATAATTCGAATTTTCGAACAAGTCGTATTTTCGAATAATTCGAATTTTTTCGAATAATTCGAATTTTCGAATTTTCGAACTATTCGAATTGTCTTGAATAATTCGAATTTTCGAACAAGTCGAATTTTCGAACAAGTCGAATTTTCGAATAATTCAAATTTTTGAATAATTCGAATTTTCTTGAATAATTCGAATTTTCTTGAATAATTCGAATTTTCTTGAATAATTCGAATTTTCGAACAAGTCGAATTTTCGAATAATTCAAATTTTTGAATAATTCGAATTTTCGAATTTCCGAATAATTCGAACTTCTCGAATAATTCGAAAATTTTCGAATTATTCCAAAAATTTCAAATAATTCTAATATTTTCGAATAATTCGAATAATTTCGAATAATTCAACTTTTCGAATTATTCGATTCGAAATTCGAATCGAATAGTAATATTCGACTCGATTCGATTCGAACACTATTCGCACACCCCTAATTGTAATTAAAAATTTGACTGATGAAATTTTATAATTCTTTTTCTTATTCGAAATTTTGATACTTTCTTACTTATTAATTGATTGGAATAATTAATTTTATAATAAAATCAACGCTACTATGTTTAATCTTCCCAAATATAATCGTCTTTCAGACAAAAATTTTGAGTTGAGATTGTTAACTAAATGTAACACTAATAAGAACTTATAATTTAATTCAATCTAAATGACGCTTATATGACATTTATAATTCAATTTAACTGATAAAAATGTTAATAAGTTTAATAAAGAAAATAATTATGAAATTCCATCAGTCAAATTTTAAATTACAATAGTAATCAAAATTGTTGAAAAAAAAAATTAATTTTCAAACTAATGAAAAATTTAAAAATCCAAATTTTTCATTGAAAAAGTAATTAAAATTTTTTCGATAGAAATTACGGAAATAAAAAAAAATAAAAAATTAAAAATGCGACTTTTTTTTGCCGATCTCTGGGTAATTCACTACTGTGAAAGTCTAAAAAAAGGCGTTTTTGGGGTATTTTTTTTTTATAGAAAAAGTGCCAATAAATTAATGATATTTTCGGGAGTAATTGAGCATATATTTTAGTCTTCTGAAGAAAAATAGATGAAAAAAGGGCGTATCTCCATTAATTTTCGAGATATTTTTAGTAAAAATTACATGAAAAAGTGAATTTTTCTGTTTTTTTTCTTCTGTTTGCTGAGGAATTGTTGGGTCTTATTGAAATAGTGAGAGATGGAATTTTTTTGATGATTCTATTGGAAAACTGAGGAAATTTCAGATAAAAAACATATATTAAACTTGGTTTTTTAGGATCTTTTGGAAATTTACATTTTTTTTGGGCGTTCATTGAGGATTTTTGGAAATTTTCTTTTTTTTTTGAGAATATCTTCGATTTTATTGGCTGCAGCGATCTGAAAAGCGATTTTAAATGAAGAGTGAAATCATTTTCCATCGATTTATGAATTTCTAAACATTTTTCCATCGAATTTCCCATGAAAATCCCTTTTTTCATTATATCATCTTCAAAAATTGATAATTTTCTCTTTAAACCACATAAATTGATGGAAAATGATCTCAAAATCCTCTCAAAATCGGTTCCAAGTCTCTATGACCAATAAAATCGAAGAAATCTCAAAAAAAAAGGAAATTTATCAAATTTTTAAAAAATTCAAATTTTCTTTAAAACCAAATTTCAAAAAATTCGATTTTTCTTTATAAAAATTTCAAAAAATGCGAATTTCTCTTATAAAAATTTCAAAAATGAATTTTTCACATTTTTGCCACCGAAAATTTCCTCAACTTTTCATTAAAATCATCAAAAAAGCCCTTATCTCAAATATTTACCCTGATTTCGCGCGATTTCCCCAAATATGAAGCATCAAAACTAAATAAACTAAAACCCTTCCTTTTGTACCCTTTTCGTCCTTTTTTCCCCTCCTCTTTTCCATAAACTTCAGGATCCACCAACTCTGGAGTCGAAGGAGAGCCACGAAGTGAAAGAAGCATCATCGTCTTCAGTCAAAGAAAAAGAGGAGAAGAAGAAGGAAAAAGAGAAAGAGAAAGAGAAAGATGACAAGGAAAAAGAGAAGAAGGACGATAAAGAGAACAAAGAAACTAAAGATAAAGAGAAAAAGAGCAAGGACGATGATAAAGAAAAAATCGAAAAAGAGAAGAAAGAGCCAGAGCCAACTTTTGAGATACTTCAGAATCCAGCTAGAATTTTACGTCAGCAGCTTAAAGTCATTCAAATTGTTGAGGGTAGCCAGTATGTTCCAGTCAAGGACGTTCAAATAGGTGGTATTGTCATGTTAAAACACATTAAACCAGATACTGAAGAGGAATTAGTGGAACCTGTTGCTGGTATGTAAATTTTCCTTAAAAATATTTTTTTAATAAGGAACTTGCATTTTTTTTTCTTGCAGGGGCCTGTTTTTGAAATGAGAAAATCATGTTTTTTTAAAATTACTTAATTAATTAACTATGAATTATTAAAAATTGCATTTTTTGAACGGCGATGAATCGGAAGTGACGTCATAATACCAAATGATTCGCCAGCGCTGTCTAGCGTGAGTTGAGAGAACTCGAATATCAGTGCTAAACAATCCATACGCATTCCTCAAATCAACTTTAAAGATGTTTTGCAAAGATGCTTTCGTCTACTTCAGACATTATGAGAATAACAAAACTTCATAAACAAAAATCTAATGATTCTTTACATTCACTACATAACTTCTGCATCATACAGAGTATACGCGTTGACCAATCACATTGGAGCTGGAGCGCCAGCTAATGACACTTTTCATAACTATATGGTATATCGACGTCACTTCCGCTTTCTGGCTGTGTTTGAAATTTATTCATTTTCAAAGTAAAAAAAAACATAAACAAACATTTTTAATTATTATTATTTTTTTTCATATACTCAACTCATCCTAATTAATCGATTGCAGTGGAAAAGAAAATTAAAAAATTAAATATGCAAGCTCCCTATGATATTCATCGTTGTAGAAGGCAGAATGGCGGAAGTGCTATGTTAATAAGCATAGTACTTACGCCCTTCTGTTTCTAAGGTGACAGTATATATTTTAGTTACATTAATATCATATTTTCCAAATACTTCCAGCTTTTGGACCAAAGCCAGACGAAGAAAAGGAAGCCGAACCACCAGAGCCATTCGAATACACCGAGGAGTAAATCATCATAATAATGATAATCATCAATGAATTTTTCAGTTCTTTTATTATTCATGCCGAAGCTGTCTGTATGTTCTGAACTTCATGTTTCTTTTTTTTTATGTATACATTATGAAATAAAAAAATAGACAATTAAACAGATTTGTGGATCTTTGTTTTATTCTGAAAACCTGCCTAATTAGGATGAATGTAGCTTGATGAGGTGTGTGCATAGCAGACGAAACTTCAATGCTTAACCCTTCAGCGCTTGCGTTATTTTATCCGAATTCGTAGGTTGCACGGTGAGTGCTTCGCCATCATGTTAAATTCCGAGCAATGTTGCCAAATAATCAATCAGTAATTCGTGTCTACATTCTTTCAAGAGAATTATTTTACACTTAATTTTTATATTAGATGAAAAATTGAAGGAGGAAGCACACCGTAAGATGATTAAAGGTTATATTTTCATATTTGGGACCAGTGAGTGGGAGCAGGAGAACGACTTAAGGGAGTTCATCCGGTAACTGAATTAACAGACCAATAATTATGAAAAAATTTGAATATACTTCTGAAAATCTAAAAAGTCACCTGTTAAAATTTCAAACTCTTCGGATATCTTATTCGGGAGAAATTAATAAATAGAGATTTTTCAATTAACACGGTCCCTTATGGGTTTTCGTCTATAAACATGAAATTTGTGGCAATTAACAGGTTTTTTGGGGAGAAACTTCCATAATAGATAAATAAATATGTAAAGAACAGTTTGAGAGCTTCCTCAAATGCATTAGATACTTGGTGATTTAAGAATAAATTAATTTGTCTCGAAAAATGCTGATTTTTGGGAAGTTAACCTCTGTCTTACTCGCATGACAGTGACGTCAGAACCGCGCGCTTTTTGAAATCAATAAGAATGCTTTCCGAATAACGCAATGTATGCTATGCTTGCACATTAAATCATACAAAACTAGTTGAAAATGTGCTGAATTGACCTTTCTCTATTTGATCATCAAAAAAATTATTTCTATAAATTCGATTTTTTACAGAAAAACAATTATGATCGACGAACAAGAATTTCTAGTACATAGCAGCTGTACAGGTTACGACTACGTTAGTCGTATAACCACTACGCTAGTCGTGATAATTTTTCGTACTATTGAATCCCATACCAGATGAACTTCCTTAACAACAGCGCAATTTTTGGCGGTAAAATAACATGCATTCATAGGCTGATATTAATCATCAATAATTCAGATTTTTATAAATAATCGCATTATCTCGCTTAGTTCCAGAGATATTCCTCAAAAAAAAAAAAAAAAAAATTCATCCGGTTTTACACTGTTAAAAAAAAGGAAATTTGATAGACAATTTGATGTGAATTTTCATAATTGTGAAATTGACTTTTTTTTTTAATGGGAAGATGGTTATGAAATCTGTGAGTTTCAGAGGAAATTCAAAGGAATCTACGAGTCTTAATTAGAATTGAGACGAAAATCCTACAAATTACTTGAATTTTCAACTGAACATGAATACTTAAAATCAAAATGACTTGAGTTTTCAATTTTTTTTTGAATTTTTCCTATTTTTACTAAACTTCCAGGAAATAAATAAACTGAAATTTATAAATTTCATTGATATCCAGACGTGAAATTATTCGAAAATCGATGATATGTTCATTTTTCAATGACGTAATTATCTGAAATTTCAGTAGAAATGTGACTCGTTTGGAAAATTTTTAACAATCCTATCTCTTCGTTACTGAATTTATAAATAAATAATAGAATGATGCTGTCAAACACAAGTTCCTCCAACATTCAATACCATCGATTATTCTAGATAATGAGCTCATTATTCAGACCCCCCCCCCCCTCTCCTTCCCCCCCCCCCCCCCCCCCCCCCCCCCCCCCCCCCCCAAATACAGAATTCATTAACAAGTTGATTAATCGGAGCATTTTCATTCATTATTCCCTTTTCTCACAGATAAATCATTGAACTGTCAATTTTATCTAATTCGGTTTCTCTGTGCTTATTCTCTGTGTTTATTCATACAGATGCTTAGGAACTTCAGTTAATTCCTACTATGAATAGGATAGAGAAAATCTGGCTTCTATTCACCAACGAAGAGAGACTACAATTTCCCATTTACTTCGTACTCTTGAGGAAAATATTTCCACAACACAGATGCACTTTGAATTAAATCCTGGGAAACATCTATTTGGTGTTACAGGTGTACAACGCGACTTTATGGGATTTATGTAGATACGTATTGTTGATAAGAATATTCAACGGAGTGAATATTGCGAACAACAAATTATATCGTTGTCATAAGCAACAAAGTGGCTTAAGGGGGTACATACCCCTGAGCTTTTCAAAAAATCGATTTATTTTTTTTTACGAATTCTTTTTCTCCAAACGTCTGAGAATTTTTCAAGAAAAAAATCATGCGAAAATTCCCCTCCGCTAGAAAGTTATGGCAATGACTTTTTTGAAGTCAAATTTGCAACGTTTTTTAAAGTTTATCCATGCATGACCGTAAACACTAATGATGATTCAAAAAAAAGAAAAACAAATCTTGTTTTTTTATAGTTGAAAGATCAGTAAGTAGTATGAATTTAAAAATTCATTTTTTCCTTCACCCTATAACCTAAAGAAAGAGTTTGTAAATTTGCACCATTTTCAGAGCTCCCAGGGATATGTATCCGTGTAAAGGTGTTTTTCTCGAAACTAGGTTTTTTGACGTGGTTGACATGATAACTCGGTCAATTTTTAATATTTTCAAACTTTTTTTTTTTTTAAATCTTGATAATTATAGTCCCTATCGCGTATGGGGAGGATTTTTCGATTCTTGAATTGGCCTTTTATTAAGGATGTTCTATACCTACTGTGAGCGGGGGTTGTGCGGCATGAGAGGGGCAGTGATTTCGTCAGTGTTCCAATCCCTGAACATGAAATAATGATTTTTTAAATTCCTCATTAAAATGATTTTCAGGGAATTATGGAACGCTGTGAGTGTTCAAATATTATATTATTATCATTACATTTCATAGATATTTTTTTTATCCTTTATTTAATTAGTTTGAGAATTATTTGGAAAAAAGCGTTGAATTCTAGGGAATTCTGGCGACACAAGCTGGCAGCACTTACGCGAAATCGACAATTTTTCAAGCATTTTTATTAATTTTAATGCCAATTATTCACCCAATCGTTGTATAAAAATGAACAAATTGTGCGGGGGGTTATTTCTCACCTATATCCGAAGTTTCACCAAATTTGAACAATTTTTCGAAAAGTTTCTTAAGCTTTTGTGAATTTTCCATAAGAATCATGTTAAAAATGGTTATTAAAAAATTTATAACTTTTAAACCAGGTATGGAAAAAATCCAAAATTTTGCATACGGTTTCTTTATAAATTGAAGAACCTTGGAAAAAAATTTCATTGAAATCGTACATTTTTAAGTTCTAATAAAATACCAGTAGAACATCCTTGAACGATAGTTATTAAAAAATTTATAACTTTTAAATCAGGTATGAAAAAAATCCAAAATTTTGCATACGGTTTTTTTATGATTTGGAGAACCTTGGAAAAAAATTTCAATGAAATCGTACATTTTTGAATTTTGATAAAATACCTATAGAACATCCTTAATAAATTGTCAAACACTTTTTTTTTTTGGGTAAAAACTGCAAAATCAACTTCAAAATGCTGCAATTTTTTTAATATTATTAAAAAAGAAAATCCCCCTCCATACGCGCGCGATAGGGAAAATGATCATCAAGATTTCAAAAGAAAAAAAGTTGAAAAATATTAAAAATTGACCGAGTTATCATGTCAAACAGGAGGCATCATAATTTTTATTGCTCATCCATTGATGGCCGTAAAGAATAATGATAATAATAAGAAAAAAAAAAGATTTTCTTCTGGTTTCTTGTTGTTTGAAAGGCCAATAAACAATATAAACTTGAAACATTATTTTTTTTCTTCTCTCTATAACCTAAAGAATGAATTTGGAAAATCACGTGATTTTCAGTACTTTGAGGGGTATGTACCCCCTTAAGTGCTGTGCTTAAGTATATGTCAAAAACAAAATGGCGTAAGTGTTATGTATAGGGGAAGGTGGGGCAAAATGGACATCAGGGGTAAAATGGACACATCAAAATTTTTAGGCAAATATTATGGAAAACTCTTGAAATTGATAGAAATATTGGCGGTAGATTGTTTTTGATGATTCCATTGGAAAATTGAGGAAATTTTAGGCGGGAAAAAAGTGCCGGAATTGATTTTTTTGAATTTTTGACGATTTTGACTTTTTTGAGCATTTTTGAGAGGTAAAAGCCTTCCTTTTTTTGAAAATTTTCAATTTTTTGAGAATATCTTCGGTTCTATTTGTCGTAGCGTGAAAATTCCGATTGGAGGTGAAAGGTGAGATCATTTGCCATCGATTAATAGGGTTTTCAATTAAAAAATATCGATTTTTAAGGTATTTATGGGCATTTTTGTGGAACAGTTTTGTGAAACAGTTTTTGGCCTATAACTATCCCAAAAATTGATATTTTTGAATTCAAAACCCCATAAATCGATGGGAAATGAGCTCACCTTTCATTTGAGACCAACCCCGAATTCCTGAGACTAATAGAACCAGAGATATTTTCAAAAAACTGAAAATTTTCAAAAAAGGAAAGACCCCTCAAAAATGCCGAAAAATATCGAATTTTCAAAAAAATCGAAAAAAATACATCTGGCACTGGTTTTCCGGCTAAAATTTCCTCAGCTTTTCAATAGAATCATCAGAAAAAATCCATCTCTAACCGTTTCATCACAGTGTCCATTTTGCCCCACTCTCCCCTAATTATAGCACTTACGCCACTTTGTTTCTAAGACGAAGATGTAATTTTATGATAAAATGGGTATTTAAGGGTAAAATGGAGTAGATTTTTTTTTATGAAGAAGCTCTTCACTAAAAAATTTTGAAAAAATTAGCGAATGCTCTATATATATTGATGCATTTTTGTGAATTTTTTCAGATTTTTTGGTGAAGTGCTTCAATAAATAAAAAAAATTTCCTTTGAAATTTGTGAAAAATGACGTTTTTAAGAATTCAAAGGAATAATTAAAAATAAATGATTTTTTATTTATAGAAATTATGTGGGTTGATGAAATATCTGGTAGAAATTCAGAGAATTTCTAAGGAAAATAGAGAAAATCTCTGCAATTTTAAAAATACAGTATAAATACAGTTTAAGTATGAAAAGCCGGATTTATCCCCGGTTACATACCTTCAATTTGTGGAATTTTCATTCCAGATTTATACCGTATATTCAAAGCATATATATTCTGATTATGTAACAGGTATGTATTTGGTTTAGATGCCATGTAAATACCAGTGGTGTTATTATCGGATGATAGGTTGAAGCGAAATTTTTGCAAAAATTCCGTTACTTTTTTTTTCGACAATTTTTTTTTGTGGTCGAGATAATTCATTTTTCGTGAATATCTCAGGAAACTAAGCGAGATAGCGCGATTTCGCCCTAATTCCATTTTTTTAGCTTCTAAATTCTCGGCGATGAAGGATTCCCACAAAATCGCCTTATCTCGCTTATTTTCCGTAAATATTAAAAAAAAACGATTAAAAAAAGCGAATAATGCTGTAATTTAAAAAAAAAAAAAAAAAAAAATATTAATAAAAATTGATTTATTAATAAATTTATTTGTTTAATGGCTTATTTTCCGTAAATATTTAAAAAAAACGATGAAAAAAAGCGAATAATGCTGTAATTTAAAATTTAAAAAAAAAAAAAAAAAAAAAATTATTAATAAAAATTGATTTATTAATAAATTTATTTGTTTAATGGCTTATTTTCCGTAAATATAAAAAAAAAACGATTAAAAAAAGCGAATAATGATGTAATTTAAAATTAAAGAAAAAAAAAAAAAAAAAAAATTATTAATAAAAATTGATTTATTAATAAATTTATTTGTTTAATTACCGTCAATTTTCCTCGGATCGACTTGAAATTTTTACAGAATATTCCTGAAATATGGTACTTTCACGTAAAATTTTTTCAAAAAATCGAGAAAAAAAAAATTAAATATCCTACCCCCCCTTAAATAAATAACTATTTTCCTGAAAAAAAATTCATGAAAAATTTTTTTTTTTTTTCTTCAGAGTCTAAAGTAAAAAAACTTCTTAAATTTGAGGATAATCATTATTATTACCTTTGAATACATGAGACTCAGTGGAAGACTCATTGCAATGCTGAGCAGCCAAACAAATATAATTTTCAATATGACCCTTTTACGTGTTTTATTCCTTCCAAATTTCATTGGATAACGAAGGCTCAAGTATCTGTCTATGCTTATTGTACACAAATGCATTATACTTGCTGTACAAAAAAGCACGTCAAGGCAGATCCAGGTGAGACAGTAAATCGATGGTAATGGAAAGTAGCCTGCAGAAAGAAAAAATAACAAGAGTGTCAGTTATTGACCTAGTATTCTTAGAGTGGCTAGTTTTATAAGAGGCACATTTACGAATGAAACAGTCAAGAGTCTCAAGGAATTCATGCAATTAAGGAAAATGTCATTATTCATTCTTGGAAAATTAAATTTTTCTTTGTAGAAAATATCAAATATTAAATTTTCCGGATTTTTCATCAAGTTTCATTTTTATTCAATGACTAATATTTTTTTAAAAATAGGCACTTTCTTGAAAAAATCTGAAAAAATTCAACAATTATGGAGACACTCCATAGAATATTCACAATTTTTTTCAGATTTTTTCGAGGAATTCTTCATTCCGAAAAAAATTCTGGAAATATTCTCAAAAAACTATTCAAAAAAAATTCAAATATATGATGATCATCATTATTCAATGGCTAGCATTTTATCAAAGAAGAGCAGCTTTCTGGAAAAATCTGAAAAAATTCTACAACAATGGAAGCATTCCATAGAATATTCACAATTTTTTTCAGATTTTTTCGAGAAATTCTTTATTCCGAAAAAAATCCTGGAAATTATCTCAAAAAACTATTCAAAAAAATCAAGTATTTGATCATCATTATCATCCAATGGTTAGTATTTTATAAAAGAAGAGCAGCTTTCTGGAAAAATCTGAAAAAATTCTACAACAATGGAAACATTCCATAGAATATTCACAATTTTTTTCAGATTTTTTCGAGGAATTCTTCATTCCGAAAAAAATTCCGGAAATATGCTCAAAAAACTATTCAAAAAAAATCAAGTTTTTGATCATCATTATTATTCAATGGCTACCATTTTATAAAAAAAGAGCAGCTTTCCGGGAAAATCTGAAAAAATTCTATAATAACGGAGATATATTCTAGAATCTTCCCAATTTTTTTCAAATTTTTCCAAAAAATCCTTCACTCTCAAAAAAATTCTGAAAAAAACATTCCCATTTTTTTTCAACATTTCATACCAAATATCTCGGAAATTAAGCGAGATAGCGCATTTTCCTATCAAAATATACTTTTATAGGAAATTTGTCGAGTTTCACAAAAAGGCTCAGTACCAAAAGGGCGTAACTCCATTAATTTCCAGGATATTCTCATAAAAATGCCAAAAAAAATGAGTTATGAAGTTCCACTACTCCACCACCAAATTTCTCGCCTCCCCCCCCCCCTCCCCTCCCCCCTACTCATATTCGCGCTTTCATCAATAAATCTGCAGACGCGAGTAAGTATACCACATCAAAGTATCATCAAGGATGTGTGAAATACGCACTAGTCTATGCGCAAGATCCTAGTGCTGGAGAATGTACGGGCGAGTGCAATGAATGCAATGGAAGACGTGAGGAGATGCAGAGAGAGAAAGAGAGAGAGAGAGAGAGAGAGGGATAGAGAGGGTCCTTCCCTAATTTCTCATATTCTGAAAGCTGGGATGTTGCCACTCGAGAGATTCCAAAATCAGGAGTTTCCAGGCACATCAATTAATCAGTCAATTAATTCAGAGGCAAATCGAGCCCCCGGGGCCCTGGGTTATCAGACTGTGGTTATTCTGAATGCAATAGAGAGGGGGAGAGAGGGGGGGGGGGAGAAGGTGATTTTGCTGGGGTGACGATTGGCCTCATATACTTTTCAAGAGAAATATTTGAATAAACCGATCGATAGTTGTTGCGCGTTTACGAGTTGACACACTGTTTGTGTGGGTGGGCGGCTCACTTTAATAGTATTTCAATGAGTTTTCTTTGAAAATAACATCGTTTCAGTTATTCACAAAAGCTTTTTTTTTATGGTAATACGGACACTTTTTTATTTTGTACTATTCGTGGAACGCCTGGGAAAATTCATGTTTTTTGTTGGAGAAATGAAAAATTACGTGGATTATTCAGTTCACAAACTAATCATGGACTTTACACAAGTTTTTCTATGAAAAATCCACCACTCAGATTTGGAGGTTGTATATTCATATTTATGTGGAGGAGTCGGAAGTGCATCGTTCAATAGAAAATTTTCATGGTTTTTTTTTTTTAGTTTTTTTTCTGGAAGGAAAATTGAAGAAATTTGTTTTCATCAATTTTTATACACAAATAACTCAATTATCAATGTTTTCCATCATTTTAGAACTTCATTGTGACGTCACTACGTTACTTGGGAGCGAGAGCCAATCAGAAACGTTTCCTAACCTAATTTGCGTGATTTTTCTCCACCTGGAGAAAACGACGATTTTTTTTTGGGGGAAGGACTTGATGGAAAATTCTGAAAAAATTTGAGGAGATTTTCTAGCGTGGATATATTGTAGCTGAATTTTTTCAGATTTTTCCGGTGAAGACTTCACTCTGAAAAAAAAACGCGGGACAATTTAAAAAAAAATTCTGAGAGGGAAATTGGAGAAATTCATTTTTATCAACTTTTATATAAAAATGACTGAATAATTAATATTTTTCATTATTCTGTAGTCGATTGTGACGTCACTAAACTACCCAAAAGTGAGAGCCAATCAGAGACGTTTCCTAACCTAATTTGCGCATTTTTTCTCCACCTTGAGTAAAGCACAATTTTTTTCAGAGTGAAGGACTCTACGGAAAATTTTGAAAAAATTCAGGGAAACGCTCTAGCATGGATACATTGTTGCTGAATTTTTTCAGATTTTTACATCGTAGACTTCACTCGAAAAAAAAAACATTTTTGTTGTTTGTGGGACTATAACTTTCATGCAATGACGTCACGACGACTTTAGTGCGGACGTTTCCTCTTATCGATCCGCTTCCATCTTGATCTGATCATCAGAAGACAAATGGAGACGTCTAGATACATAAATTTCCGTTATCAGGGCGTCATCGTCAGAATTTAGGAGATACTGCGTGCTTGCAAATTAATCTCCCAATAATGAGTCATATCTCCTGGAATTCTCATCAAAGATCGATAGACAACGTCGTAAAATGAAGGAATTACACGAAATTTAGAAATACAATTTGAAAATTAAAAAAAAAATCTCATTTTTTTGAATGATTCGAATTTTTTTGGGAATTCAAAATTTTTCAAAATTTTACAAAAAAATACCTTTTCAAAAGCTACTTTTGATTTTCCTCAAATTCAAACCCAAATCACTGCAAAGTTTTTCATATTCTCACCAAATTAATTCCACCAAACAACTCGAAATCACTCCAATTAAGGCACGGACCATTGCTCACTGATACATCTCTATATTTCAACTGTTGGATCATGTAATGTGAAATGTGGAATACAGGTCATTTCATCCGAACCAATTCATCGTGCAGACAATTCAACCCAATCAATTAATCCCAGTTACAATGAAAATCTCGCAGTGAAAAATCGCTTTCCATTTGTTATTGAACGAATTGAAAAAAAAAAATAAAAAATAAAATTCATTTATTTTCGTGATTTTTTCGGATGAGAAATTTTGGTGACCGAGCGAAATCGAACAATTTTGTCATAATTCTGTCTTTCAGAGCATTTCAATAGCTGCATGAAAATTTCAGGCAACATCGCCTTATCTCACTTAGTTTCCGAGATATTTTAAGAAGAAAAAATGACAAAAAAAGACTCATTTTTCTCTCACTTGAAATAAACGATTTTTTTCCGAGTAAAGGAGTCCCCAAAAAAATCTGAAAAAATTCCCCAAGATGCTCCAGCATGTCTCCATTATTGAGTAATTTTTCCAATTTTTTTCATAATCCTCTTCACCCTGAATAAAAATATGTTTTATTCCTTTGAAATACCTTCAAATTTATGGACTTCTTGAAAGTTCCAATGGGACTCTACGTCCGGAAGTCTAAACTGAATAAAAAATGAAGGAAAGAAAAGAGAAAAAAAGACATCACTAAGAATTGAATTTTCAGGGTGACTTGTAGGGGTGATTTCCACCCCTCAAATTGCCGAGTTAGCACGGTGAAAAAGAAATAGGAGCCTAATGCTTTATGTCAACCTGTAACATATAGCAGAAAAACGAGGGTGAATCAATGAGGCAGACATCAAGCACATTCTTTGTCTATGGCGTTGTTCACAGATCTATTGAATATGTAACATCTCATTAGCTTTAGAAGGTGTCAATAGTCAGCTTCAGGATAGCTGTTTGTAATGTGAAGAATGTGAATGGAAAAAAGAACTGTTGAAGGATTGCATGTTCTACGAGAGTCCTTCTATTCCCAATTAGTGATGCTGACGTCGAATGTATTGAGTTCAACAGTTGAAAAAAACTGAGACATAAAATTGGATGCACCTATTTGAATTCGTAATTATGTGTATATTTTTGGATGTCTTTTCTTCGTTTTCCATAAATTTCTGAAATACAATTCATTTTCCCTCTCGACTATCAACTTGAGAATTCTAAAATTTGGCACATTCGTAGATTATGATAGGATAATGATCCAATTGAATTTCTGAAGGGCTTCGGAGAACGAGTCAAAACATATTGACCCTTGAAATTTCACGAGTTTAACCTTGAGCCTTATGGGAAATCGCACATTTTATCATATTTTACAAAATTGTCCGTTCCAATTTGGATTAAAACAAAGGGAAATGATAGAAAATTATGTATAAAACATTTTAAATCCTTGAAGAGACACTATAACCACTGACTAGAAAACTCAGAAAAGAAAAGTATTAGGAATTCTTCAAGCTGCAATAAAATTCCACAATTTCTCGGAACATGGGTCTGTTTTGTGTCATTCTCAACCGCATACCGGTTTATAATTCCGTGCAGCTGTCCCAGAGCGACTGCCTGACTGCCCCCCCCCCCTCCCCCACCGCTGATGACTCACGCTAGCCAGTAGCGCCGAACCAATCAGAACACACTCCAATCTCTCCCTTCCACTCACTTCGGTGTATATAAGCCCGAGAGCAGACACTTCGAATCAGTCTAACGACAATTGTCAGAAAGAAACTTTACACCTAATTGGTAGAAGTCGTCATTGAATAAGTCATTGAATTCGTTCAAAAATTTATAAAAGTTCAGTCTTCAAGTTTTTATAGCAAAACAGTGAGAAAATGAGTGAAATCGAAGGAAGAACCGCAAGCACAAGCGTCACCACAGCAATAAAAATTAATCACTGGTTCGAGTGGGAGATTGAGAATTTCAGCAGTTGCATCAGAGCAGAAGGGCTGAAATCAACACCCTTCATCATCCAGAATTACGGAATGAACAAGTGGCGCCTGAGAATTCAGTACAACCACAATTCCGAGTATTCACTTCATTTGGAATTGGATGGAGAGCCAAAACCATTTGTGATTGACCTCAAACTGGGGATTATCGACCCAAACAAGGACTTTCTTCATGTTTATGAGAGCCAGAGTATGCTGAAAAGTACCCATGGTAATTCGTCATTCGTAACTCACAAGAAATTACATGCTAACTCCAACAATTATTTGCCTAAAGACACACTTAGAATAGGCTGTATGATTGATATGATGGGACCTTCTACGATCGATAAAACTGAGATAGCTGCTCCAACTCCTCAACTTTCTTATGATTTTAGTGAAGTGTTCGATGATGCAAAAACGGGAGATATTATATTGACAATCGGTACTCGATGGTTTCACGTTCACAGAATAATTCTGATTGTGTGCAGTTCAGTTTTTGCTGAGAAAATAAAGGCTGTAACGGAGGACATCAAAATTGACATCACTGATCTGACTGCAGAAGTTCTCGAACAGGTTTTGAAGTTTATTTACATTGGTAAAATTGAACATTTGGATATGATGACAAGGGAGCTTCTTGATGCTGCTCACAAATATGATCTTAAGAAACTCAAAGAATTGTGTGAAAAAGCTCTTTATAAGGATGTCAACATCGAATCTGCTGCGGAAATCCTGATGATGGCTGATCGATGCCAAGCCAATAATTTGAAGCGATTCGTTGGTAGTTTCATTGCATCTCATTTGAAGGAAGTCTCTTTGACAAAGAACTACGAGATCATGAAGACAAATCATCCTATGTTGATTTTGGAGCTAATCGAGGCTACGGGAGTACTGCAGAATATGTGTATAAGTTAGGATATAAGCGAAATGTGGAGTTCTGTAGAGAATTTAGGAAATAAATGTAAAGATTGACATTTACAATTTATTTTATTTGGTCCAAATATTCCACATAACCTCAAAATTAAAGTTTCTTAGAGAATTCAGATTATTAAATGTTTTCTCGTCGTGAAATTCATTTGTAAAATACTAATTAATAATTACTTCAATAAAAAAAAGCGAATGTTGAACGATTGAAGTGTGTAGCAAACATTATTATAATTCCCTTTTTCTCATTAATTAGATATCTCGAATTCGATTCGAGAGTTCCGGTTCACCTGTTTCATTCTGAGGGGAATTAGTTTAAGGAATAAAAAATATACAATACATTAGAAAATTCACAAAAAAATTCCAGAAAAAAAAATTAAAAGCTCATGCAAGACGCTATCTCGCCCTAACATCAAAAGAAAAGGACAATAAAAAGAATTATCATGGAATAATATGATATTAAAAGTAGCAGATATCTGACGATTTTGATACTGATTTTCCTTACAACAAATAAACTATTTTCAAAAAAACAAAACTAAAAATATGCACATGTAGAAAATTTAAAAAAAATAAAAGTGCAATTTTTCAAGCATATTGAAAGAAAAAAAATTCCTAAAAAAAAATCCGCAAAATCATCAGATCGTGCTAATAGGGAACTTCCATATTTTTTTGATATTTTTTTCTTGCAGGGAACTGTTTTTGAAATGAGAAAATCACGTTTTTTTTAAAATTACTTAATTAATTAACTATGAATTATTAAAAATTGCATTTTTTGAACGGCGATGAATCGGAAGTGACGTCATAATACCAAATGATTCGGCAGCGCTGTCTAGCATGAGTTGAGAGAACTCGAATATCAGTGCTAAACAATCCATACGCATCCCCCAAATCAACTTTAAAGATGTTTTGCAAAGATGCTTTCGTCTACTTCAGACATTATGAGAACAACAAAACTTCATAAACAAAATTCTAATGATTCTCTATATCCACTACATAACCTCTGCATCATACAGAGTATACGCGTTGACCAATCACATTGGAGCTGGAGCGCCAGCTAATGACACTTTTCATAACTATATGGTATATCGACGTCACTTCCGCTTTCTGGCTGTGTTTGAAATTTATTCATTTTCAAAGTAAAAAAAAAACATGAACAAACATTTTTAATTATTATTATTTTTTTTTTATATACTCAACTAATCCTAATTAATCAATTGCAGTGGAAAAATTAAAAATTAAATATGCAAGTTCCCTATTCCATTATCTTTATCATTTAATAATTAACTCACCTCTCACAAGCGTTAGTATACCAAGTGGCATAACAAGAATTGCCACCATAAGATCAGTTATTGCCAAACTCATGAGAAAATAATTTGTAACATTTTGTAATCTTCTTTCCCACGTAATAGCCAAACAAACAAGTATATTTCCAGCAGCTGTAGCAATAACCAATGCAATAGCAAGCATTGCCCACCAATTATTCAATCCATCATCATTATCATCATAATTATCTCTAGTATTATTAATATCACTAATATTATAATCACTAATATCAAATATTCTTGTTTTGTTATCATACACTCTATCACTTGTATCATTAGCACTTGTATCATCATTATTTAATGATACTATAACGTGACGTGTATCAATCACATCTAGTAGAGAATTTAGTGTTGTGATATTTGTCACTGTTCCGATTAAATTTTCCACTATTGGTCGATAGCTGATTCTCACGTTTGTCCTAGTCATTCTGGGAAAATACGATTATTCGCTTCAATATCCACTTCGTGTAGATTATCCTCTAGTCAATATCCATCTGTGAAATAAACACATGAAATCTGTAAAATCATATCAATCAAAAAAATTTTCGGTATCATTAATCTATTTTTTTTGATCATTTTTCACTGTATTTCTTTCTTTATATGAACAAGAAATAAGAGAATTTTTAAGGTATTTTTCTTGTTTTGGTGATGAATGAAAATCCGTGTAAGTGTTCTATAGAAAAAGTTGTGAGAATTTTTTAAATGGGAAATTGAAAGTTTTCCTATCGGAAATTTGTTGAATTTTTTTTTGCGATACTTTTTGAAGAAAAATACTTTTATAGAAAAGTGTTGATTATTTTTTGAAGGGAAAAAATTAAAAAAATTTGGAAAGAAAAAAGAGAAATCTGAGGGTTTAACGTAGTTTTTCAGAGAATTCTCGGGATTATTTGAAGTTTTTCCCCCAATTCTCTACATTTTTTTTGGATTTAGGAACAAAAATTGGAGGATTTCCATGAAATGGAGGGGGATAGAGCTTTTTTGATGCTTCCAGTGAAAAGCTGAGGAAATTTCACGTAGAAAACATGTGCCACAAGTGATTTTTGTTTTTTTCCTCGAAATTTCGAAAATTTGGGATCAATTTTTTCAAAAAATCCTGGAATTTTCAAAAAAATCTTAAAAACAATGCGACCTATGGTTTCCATGTCAAATTTCCTCAGCTTTTCAATGGAATCATCTAAAATATCCTATCTCAAGTATTTCCCCAGATTTTCATCCTGTAGAACCTAAGAAACCTAAAAAACCACACAGTTGACCAATTATTTAAAAACAATTGGCGAAGAGAACAGCATTTTAACTAAATAATAGAAGAAAAAAATATTCAATTCTCCGTATAGTTATTGAGAAATTTTAATTAGAAGGTAGTCGTAACTATTTGCCTCTCTCTCAATCTCACGCATGTTTTTTTTTCAATTATTCCGTTTTTTTGATAGTTTTTTAAAAATATCTCGCAAACTGATAAAGATAGCAAATTTTTTCATGAAACACTTTTTGTAGCTCTTGAAATTTTCTACAAAAAAGGTATCATCAAAAATAAGCCTATCTCGCTTAGTTTCCGAATTATCCTTAAAAAAGTGTTAATAAACCAAAATTACTGTTTTTCACCTTTTCACCATTGAATTCATCAAGAAGTAATCTAAAACTTCCTTCTTCTCTTCCATGCTACCGACCAAACTCCCATTAATCCCTCGACTCTATACCCATACCACTAAATATTCCCTCAACCATTACCAAACAACTGCAGTTCTCTCCACTGTCCGTTCACGCAACTCCCAATCATTTAGCAAACAATACCAATCAAGATACAAGAGTTTGGTTTAATTTACCTTTAATTATCGAGTCTGTTATACCTGATTTTATGTAAATATATTCAATGACTGTATAAACAGTTATGAATGATATGAATAATTAATAAAAATAAATATTATTACTTTCGCGAAATTATTAAAATTAAATTTAAAAAAATCGACTTATTTTCGTCATTTTTCTCAATAAGATATCTCGGAAACTAATGGAGATACGTCCTTTTTACCTGAATCCTTTTTTGTAGACAATTTCAAGATCTACAAAAAAGGATTCTTGTGAAATCGCTCTATCTCACTTAATTTCCGAGATATCCTTAAATAACTAAAGTACAAAAAAAATCTATCTTTTTTTCACTTTTTCGTTGTTGAATAACATAGAATTTTTTTTATAGTGAAGGACTGTACAGAAAAATCTGAAAAAAATCTGGAAGATGCTGCAACATGATTTCATGATTCTGTAATTTTTCAGAATTTTTCGTTGAGTCCTTCACTTTAAAAAAAAATCCTGATACAATTAAACCAAATATTGAACGAAAAAGAGGAAAAAAATAAGGAAAATATTATTCGAATTAAAATAAAAAGGGGGGGGGGGGGGCTCTCGCTCTCTCTCTTTTGCACTGTTCAATCTCTCAATTTCTCTCTGTTTTCTCAATTTATTTCTCGTATCACAACATTCTTCCCTTCAATAATAAAACAAGTAATTAAATTCCCCTTTTTTTTTCATTTTTTTCGTTCATTCTCTCATCGAGCGATTAGTTAAACGATTTCTCCCCCCCCCATAAATCAGGACCTCAGTTCGTTTTTCTCTCCAGCATCAAGCATGCTGAAAAGCGTGGGATGATCTGTGACCTTTTCCTTCTTCCCCCTTTTCCGAATATAACCCGCACATTTTCGTTGTTCTCAAGTTTTAAGTGAATTTTCCGTGATATCAAGTGTTTTTTTAAGTGAATTACAAAGTCATTTTGATTATTATTTTTCAATTATTTTCATTATTATTATTATGAATTTATCATGAATCTCATTATTTGAATGGTTATTAAATTTACAAATTTTTGTTATCTATTATTTATTATATGATAATTATGTCAAGATCTATGTATATGTATAGAGGAGAGTGGGGCAAAATGGACACTTCGATGAAACGGTTAGAGATGGATTTTTTTCGATGGTTCTATTGAAAAGCTGAGGAAATTTTGGCCGGAAAACGAGTGTCAGATGTATTTTTTTCGATTTTTTTGAAAATTCGATATTTTTCGGTATTTTTGAGGGGAAAAGCCTTTCCTTTTTTGAAAATTTTCAGTTTTTTGCCAATATCTCTGGTTCTATTGGTCGTAGCAACTTGGGGTTGGTCTCAAATGAAAGGTGAGCTCATTTCCCATCGATTTATGGGGGTTTGAATTCGAAAATATCAATTTTTGGGATAGTTATAGGCCAAAAACTGTTTCACAAAACTGTTCCACAAAAATGCCCATAAATACATTAAAAATCGATATTTTTTAATTAAAAACCCTATGAATCGATGGCAAATGATCTCACCTTTCACCTCCCGTCAGAATTTTGAAGCTACAACGAATAGAACCGAAGATATTCTCAAAAAACTGAAATTTTTCAAGAAAAGGAAGGGTTTTACTCCTCTAAAATGCTCAAAAAAGTCAAAATCGCCAAAAATTCAAAAATAGTATATTAGACAACGAGTGCGGGAAGCGCCGTATTACCCACGAGCACGGTTTGAGCGAACGAGCGAAGCGAGTGCGCTTAAACGTGCGAGTGGGTACGGCGCCCCGCACGAGTTGTTTATACAATTTTATATTACTCACATGCGGTGTGAAATGGCGCTTGACCTTACTCTTTAGAGGTTAGTAAGTGCTGTTTTAATCCATTGAAACGTCTTACTCATCGTATTCGATGAATGAGATTTTTGGCGTGTATAAAGAGTATTACCCATGCTGGAGTGTGTGGTAATGACATTACCCACGCCGCAGGCGTGGGTAATGTTATTACCGCACGCTTCAGCGTGGGTAATGGTCTTTATCCACGTCAAAAGTCTCATTTGTCGAACGCGGTGGGTAAGACGTTTCAGTGGATAAAACAGCGCTTGCCAACCTCTAAAGAGCGAGGTAAAGCGCCATTTTACCCGCGTGAGTGATATAAAATTAGTTCCGGCACTTGTTTCCCGCCTAAAATTTCCTCAGTTTTCCAATGAAATCATCAAAAACATTCTACCGTCAATATTTCTATTAATTTCAAGAGTTTTTCATAATATTTGTCTAAAAATTTAAATGTGTCCATTTTACCCCTGATGTCCATTTTGCCCCACCTTCCCCTATATCTAAATATTTTGTATTCTTAATTTTCTTCATTATTCTTCTCTTTTTTGCTTTCGAATGAAAGCTATGTAATCATCAGAATTTTTGATTGTATTTTTTTTAAATAGAAGATAGAGAGAGATCTAAATAGAGAGAAAATGATATTTTTAGTGCATGTCTGTGTGTGTATAAAAGTCTCAATTACAGCAAAACGATTTTATAAAAAAAATTTCTTATTTTGTGGAAAATTTCCTCTCGACGAACTCTATTTTTTAAGCTTTATTTGAAGAGAATTCGATCGGTACTTTTTAGGATATGTCCATTTTTCGAAAATCAGTTTTTAATGGAATTTCTGGAAACTATTCAACTGATGTTATTTATACTCATATATCGTCGCCTTAGAGTGAAAGGGGCGTAAGTGCCGAAAATACGAAATTCTGGTGTGAAAAGGGCGTATGTCCACTTATCACTCCAAAATGTTTTTTATGATCTCTGAAACAGAATTTGGCTAATTGAAAATTAAAATAACAAAGTGTCGTAACTACCAATCTTAAAATGAAAGGGACGTATCTCCGTACTTACGCCTCTTTATTTTTATAATTTTTCCATCTCATGAGAATATTTGGAATTACGCCCTTTTGTTTTTAGGATTTCTCATCTAAATTTTGGCACTTACGTCTTTTTGTTTCTATAATTTTTTTTTGTAGCAAATGAGAATTTTTGGAGTTACGCCCTTTTGTTTTTTTGCGATTTTTTATCTAAATTTTGGCACTTACGCCTCTTTGTTTTTAAAATTTTTTCATTGAATTATTTTTTCTGGACTTACACCTTTTTGTTATTAGTATTTTTCCAATGATTAGGAAAAAATCAATAAAAAAAACTAAAAACAAAAAAGGCGTATCTCCGGCACTTACGCCCGTTTGTTATTAGTGGGTGGTACTTACACCTATATGATCTTACTTTTTATTTTTTTACTAATATTGCATCAGACGCCTTGGGAAACCTATTGGAGCAATAATGATGGAGATACGCCTATTTGTTATTTTGAAAAAGAAAATTCGGAAAAAATGGCACTTACGCCCCTTTCACTCTAAGGCGACGATTTTATCTCGAGAGATGTATCAGTTAGATGTCTGTCAATTTTTGAGCTTATTTGCATGATTAGTTCTCGAATTATTGGCGTTTTAATGAATTTCTTCAAAATTTGATATTTTGATGATGATTTGAAAAAAATTGTATCACTTCCATTTGGAAGCATATTGCTAAAGTATTATATATATATTCAATCAGTGCAATAAACTGTCCAGTTCAAAATGCAATAAACAAATAAATAAATAAATGAATATTAATAAATAAATAAATAAATAATTAATAAGTGAATAAATTTCAAAAATTCCAAAAAATCTCAAATATTAGAATAAAACTGATTTTTTTTCTTAAGGAAAAAAAAAACTTCATGATTTGGATAAATTTTCCTGATTTGCTGCTTCCCTTTGAAAAATTCGGCGCCCTTTTACGTTTTTTTGCAGATAAAGGGCAGAAGAGAAGACGGCAGTGATAGTGACATTTTCTAGGCTCTTAGAAAATGTCACGTGATAATTTCTATTTAATAATTCAGTAGAGAAGAGAAGTAGGCTAAGTCTGAAAATTATTTGTAGATTATTCTTGGCAAATTTCGTGATGGACTGGGCTTAGAAGAATTTTTTAGAACTTTTTTTTGTAGCTCTTGAAATTCTCTACAAAAAATATCGGACGACGTTTTTCCATAAATCCACTCATTTCGGAAAAAAAAAATTAGTTGTATTTCATTAATTGAGATTTTTTAAAATTTTCGGATGTTTTTTTCTCAGATTTTCCTCAAATTCTACTTTCGCAATATTTTTTTGCCTCATATTTTAATAAAAATGATTTACATTTCACTATTTGAGATTTTTCAGAATTTTTGGAACTATTTTGAAAAATTATTATTTACAAATTATTTTCGAAATTATTTTCTACAGTCCAGAAAATGATTTTATCCAATCAAAAATTTAATTCATGCAAAACTATTCTAATTCACTGAGAAAAAAGAAAATTCTGTTGTAAGAAAATTTACTTAGTTGAAGAAAATTTACTTCACTCCAGAAAATTTCAATATATATAGATATAAAAATTGTGAAGGAAAATTTTGTTAAAGGGCAATTTTCTCGCTACAAGAATTTTTTTTTCTCAGTGTTAACATTGCAGTGCGTGTCTCGAATTTTACTCTTGTTGTGTTATTATGAAAAAATGATTTTCTCATTTTTTCCAGATTTTCTTCACATTTTCGTCAAATTCAACTGCAGCAACCTTCTTTCGCCCCATGTTTCCTCAAAATTTATTTAAATTTCTCTGTTTGACATTTTTTAAAATTTTTCAAAATTATTTAAAAAATAATTTTTTAATTTTCTTCGAATTTTCTTCAGATTTTTCTCAAATTTAGATTCAGCAACCTTCTGTTGTCACATGTTTTCTCAAAAATCTGTTATATTTCATTATTTCAGATTTTTCAGAATTTTTAAAATAATTTTGAACTCCCTCATTTATTTTTTTGTCGAAAAAAATTTCAGATACGGAGAAACATCAAAATATTGAGTGGTATAATTTCCATTATCTACGAATTCTCAAATTATTCTTGACATATCTCTTAAACGAGTAGCTTTAAGGGGTAGACCACGGTGAAATTCAAAAGTCTTTGGTTGATGAAGGGATTTATCGAGTGACATTTGGCACACGAGGGGATGTGTCAAGAAAGCTAAAAAATGTTGAACACAATCCATTTTGCCCCGTATTTCAAGATAAAACGTCATTATTCGGCTTTATCTTAATAATGCCCCATGGACCACAATTTTGATCCGATTCAGAATTTCTTTTTTTTTTTTAAATATTTGTTAGCCTTTTGAGGATAAAATTGGGTATTCATTCTACATTGCAGATTATAGATCACGAGAAAATGATTTTTTTTTTTTTAATGAATTTTTTTTATTTACTCATTTTTTGCTCGAAATTTTTTCAATTGAGAGAAATTCTTTTAATTGAAAAAAATTCATTTTCCAGTGATTTATAATCTGTAATATAGAACAAATACCCAATTTTTTACTCGAAAGCAGTGATTGGCATAAAAAAAATTGTAGATTTTTAATTATCCATTGTATAGAAAATTAATACTTTCATTTATGACAGTGTTAATTATGCCAATATTCAGTAATTTAAATATGAAAATTATTTATTAATAATAATTTATTATTTATTATAGATTATTAAATTATTTTATTATAAATAATTTATTATTTATTAATCACATACTGATTAGTTTTATTGTTTGAATTTCCGATTATCTAAACAGTAAGTGATTAAAATTTTCAAATAACTTATTTAAAAATATTTAGTCAATTAACTATTCAAATTACTAATTACTAGAACAGTTAGTACATTAACAATTTTAATTACTCAATATTAAGATAATACCAACAAAAGTAACAAGATATAAAATTGAAAAAAAAACCTGAGTATTTTTCATTTTTTATTGTTTTTGTTTTTTTTTGCAGTGCTTGCATTACATTTCATAATAACCCTCATTTCAAAATTTTTATCAGTAAGCTTATTATATTTTGGTAGATCAAACATGGTCGCGTAACTAAAAAGCCTCTCGACAGATGCGGAAGATGATGGAATGGTATTTGTCTTCAAGAAAATTCAATTTTTCAATTATCTAATTATTTAGAAGAAATGATTGCCTAATTATTTAAACCAAATAATCATCCAAGTATTTGAAACAAGTAATTATCTAATTATTAGACAAGTCATTAATTATGAAAATAAATAATCAAAATTTCTAAGGAATTAACAATTTTGGGCATTATTTTGGGCAAACTTTTTGTAGCTCATGTTTCCTTCAAAATCCTTTACATTTTAGTATTTGAGATATTTCGAGAATTTTCGAAATTATTTTCAAAAAATTTCGAAATTATTCTCTAAAATTTTCGAAACTATTCTCAAAAAATTTCGAAACTGTTCTCAAAAAATTTCGAAATTATTTTCAAAATTTCTCTCAAATTCCAAAAAAAACAGTAAAATATTGTCTAAAATAATTGCCATTTTTCCCGAATTTTCAGATCATCCTTAGCATATTTCGCAAATAACCAGTTTTAAAAAAATTCATCAAAATCTCTTCCATAGTTCTCCCAGTATTTTCCCCTGAATTCCCTCATTCCACACAAATCCTAAAAAACCACCAAAATATCTCTAAAAAAAAAAAATTATCAATGAATTGCCCGTAATAATTTGAAAACTCATTTGGAATGTGTGATACGGAGAGGTCAGTCCAAATTGTCCCACCGAGAGCCATAAAAAAGCCCTCCCCCTCCTCCACCCCCAGATGAATATCAAGCAATGATACAGAACCACAAGAGACCGCGAAAAAAAAGGCAATAACTTAAACTGATTGGTCTCATTTCCTCGCAATCTTGAGCCCTTCTCATCGTCTCCTCAAATTTTCTCATTTAACTCCTTTTCTTTTTTTTTATCTCCAGTGACGGTATGAATTCCATCAGTCGACAATTTTCATCTCCCCCCCCTCCCCCCACCCACGTAATCAAATTAACTCAAGAATCTCATTAAGTAAAATCTGAGTGCAAAAAAAAAAACTCATAATTCCTCTAAAATTGCATAATTTACTTTGAAACCATTGAATTTTACTGTACCAATAATTTTTACCTGAGTTATAAATCCAGTTTCAGTTGAAAAACATGCCTATGCATCACAAAACTGCATCAGCAAAATTCCCAAGTGATATGAAAAAAAATAAAAAGGAAAAAACAATAAATAATAAGAGATAAATTGGAAAATTAACGAAATTGAATTTTAAATTTCCCGCGCTATTACCGCGTGGTGTACCGCTTTCTAACGAGACAATGTTACACGGTGCATAAAGCACAATGACGAATGACAGTAAACTGAACTGGCTTTCCAACACCACTAGCCCAGTGGCCCCCATTCTCCCTTCCTCCCCCTCCCCCTCCCTCTCCTCCTCTTTTACTCTCTATCCTTCGTCCCTTGCGCATAACCGCCAACGCTCTTTATATGTGTCCCACGCCACTGAGTTCTAGTGTGTATCATTGCCCTCTCCCTCCCCCCTTCCCCACTCCTCCCCTCCCCTCCCCTCCAACCCACGCGCGACTCCCCTACGTATACTGCACTAGAGTGGGGGAAACACGGACCGAGAGGACTAAACGGTTCGGAATTTTTTTTTGAGCGAAGGAATCGGCAAAAAATTCTGAAAAAATTTGGAAAGGCGACCGGGTATATCTATATTGTTGGTGAATTTTTTCAGAATTTTTTGAAGACTGCTTCGGGGTGAAAAAAAATATTGAATTCTTGGGTTGTGCTGGCTCGTTTCGGTTCGGTTTCCCCTACCACGTCCGGTTGGGGAATGGAGGGGTTTTAATGCGCATGCGCTCAACTCAGTTGTCCAGAGTGATCGGTGAGCACCTGTCAAACAACTCTCCGGTCTTTCTCTCCTCTTCATTTCTTCGGGAGAAAAAACGAGGGGTAGATAGATAAATATTGTTTTTTTTTCAATTTCAAGTGTGGGAGGGGAGGGGGGATTGATGGGGTGATTGAAGGGTTTGAGATGAGGGTTTTTCGATTATTTTGGGGGAAGGGGAGGGGGGGAGATCTGGGAATATGTTGGAATAGATTTTTTTGCAGGAATTTGGAGGTTTTTGAGGGAAATTAAAGATCTGCCGATTTTTGGGGATTTATGGGATTCTGATAGTCACAGTGAAAAAATTCGGGAAAAAGGCTCAAAATGACGTCATTCTCTACTGATTTATATGGTTTTAATAGTTTTTCATGGATTTTTTGAAAAAGGTAAAAAAACTCGATATTTCAGAAAATTAGAAAAATTGAAAAAAAAAATTCTAAAAAAATTTCCATCAGAAATTCTCTCATAAAAGAAAAATTAGTCATGCCAGCAAAAAAAATTAATTATTCTCCGATGAAATTCAATGGAATATTCATGATTATTATTTATTTTTCATCGCACGAAAACGGAATAGCATATTGACCACATTGTAAAATGAGTAATGTATTTATATTTATACAGATATACATTCAAATTGGTTTTTGTATATTGTTGTTACAAAATTTTCCGAATTTTCCCTGATTGACGTTTCAATTTTCCTCAATTTTTGTGATAATTGAATCATTCCAATAGGATTTAATTATCAGTAATTTGATTTGATGAAACTTTATCTCAATTTGTACATTTCAAAATTACTTTCAGTACTCACGTTCAATTTAACTGAGTGAAATGAATAAATGAATAGGTCATAACAATTTTATCAACATATTTTTATTTATTTGAGAAAAAAATTTTTTTTGTCAAAAATTTCAATTACAAATTTTTTTTTAATATTTTTTTTTTATTTTTTTTTAAAATAATTCTCCTATCCGTCAGGAATCGAGAACCTCTTTGAGCTGTTCATTATCAGCGGCTTTCTGTTCTAGATTGAAAATTCAATTTGTGTCACTCTTCTCTGCTGTGATTATGTGGATTATGTTTACTGAAGACATGAAGGATTTCATAGTGTAAACCAAAGGATAATTTTGGGAAATTTATTCACGTAATTTCTACACAAAAGTACTTGCCTTTCAAATCCTCATCAACCCAAAAACTTGTGGAATTTCAATTCTCACATACAGACACACACAAGAAAAACCTCAACCGAGAATTCATAACTTTTCATCAATCGTTCAAAAGTCAACTATTATTTTCTTTACTTTTCTTCTTCATTCATTATATTTTTTTTTTGTAAGATATCGTTGCCTTAGAAACAAAGTGGCGTAAGTGTTATGTACGCCCATGGCACTTACGTCACTTTGTTTCTAAGGTGACGATATGATCGTAAAGTTCAGTTCACCATGTAAAAAAAATGGAAAAACGTGCGTAAAGTAGCATTTTTACGCACTAATGCGAAAAGCAAGACTTTTCCGCACTAGTGAGTAAAATAGTTCTTTTGCACGATAATTACATGCTCTTAAAGTTCATTCTTCCATGTTCATAAATCCTACGTCAAGTAGCAGTTCTTGACGTATTGATGTCTAGAGTCGTATTTTTACGCACTAATGCGTAAAGCAAAACTTTTCCGCACTGGTGTGTAAAATAGTTCTTCTGCACGATACTTACATGCTCGTAAAGTTCATTCTTCCATGTTCATAAATCGTACGTCAAGTAGCACTTTTTGACCTACTAGTGCCTAAAGTCACACTTTTTCGCACTAGTGTGTGAAGTAGCTCCTTTGCACACTCCTTACATGCTCGTAAAATTCATTCTTCCATGTCTATGAAACGTACTTCAAGTAGCACTTTTGGAGGCACTATTGCCTATAATCGAACTTTTTCGCACTAGTGTGTAAAGTAGCTCTATCTTCATGAGTCCAATGAAACACAACGCTCACATGCTGGTGAATTTCAGTCTTCCATGTGTGTGAAACGTGCGTCAAGTGACACTTTTTGACGCACAAGTTCCTAAAGTACTACTTTTTTGCACTAGTGTGTAAAATAGCTCTCCCGCACAATATTTACTTGCTCGTAAAGATCATTCTTCCATGTCTATGAAACGTGTGTAAAGGAGCATTTTTCGACCCATTGGTGCGTAAAATAGCACTTTTACGCACTAGTGCGTAACAAATGTTGCTACCCACAAGTTAGGATGTTATCTCACCGTGCATTTGAAAAAATTCCTAGCGTAATAATATTCTATAAGCACTAGTGTGAAAAGTAGCACTTTGCGCACATCCTATAACAATGCGAAAAACGTACTTTTAGGCGCAAGTGTTACAAATTAATCTCCACTAGTCAACTCTGTGAAAAAATCTGAAAAAAATTGAGATTATTCTCCAGTATGTCTACATTGTTGCTAAAAATTTCTCGTGGAGTCCTTCGTTCTGAATAAAATCATGGAGAACCAATGATTCAATTTTTTTTAATCAATAATTATATCTCCTAATTATTCACAAAGACACGGAGAAAAATTACAGCTTCTGCAGTATGAGCTCACTGGCAAAAGGGCCTATCAGTTTATCAATATTCAATTAGTATGAATGAATAGAATAATTCTTGAGAATTGAGCATCGTCTTCGATACTGATGAGAAACGTCGGAATAATATTTACTCATTTGATTAAAATCTCTCTTTAATTTGAACAAAAAATATTCCCGAGTCTTCCATTTACCTCTTTGATAAGTTATCAAACAGTAGCTTCAGTTCCACAGGCTCTTCATTTCACGTTAAAAAAAAAAAGAGCAAGAGTAAGTTATGCTAATTCTAAAAGTTCCAATTCAACAGAAACATTCGCTTCAAGCCTCCTCTCTTTTTTTTCGGAGTTTCTCGACTTTCAATAAGGCGCTTTGAAGAATAATCCAATGGCCAGAAATTAAAATTTTACTGGACTTAATGAATATTTCACAGTCACGTCCCTTTACTTCTAGACACGGGTATTTTTTTCAATAATTATAAATTTTTTGGTGAATAAAATATTTTTTTATTAGATTATGTTCACTTGCATGGAAAAATAGAAGTAATACTAATTCATAACGAAAATGGAATTGTGAGTTAAAATGGATCTACGAATCAAATAAATTCGGGATTTTTTTTGAGCATGAAGGTATTCACGGAAAAATTTGAAAAAATTCATGAACAATGTTCACATCCTGGGACATCTTCTCAAATTTTTTCTGATTTTTTCCACAATTGCTTTACTTTGAAAAAAAAATCCTGAATCATGTTGCTATGAAGGTCCATTTTGCCCCACTCTCTCCTATTTATATATCGTTGCCTTAGAAGCAAAGGGGCGTAAGTGCTATGCTCATCGATGGTCCTTACGCCACTTTGTCTCTAGGGGAACGATATAATAGAGGGAAGGAGTGTAAAGGCCAATGGCTTGTCGGCATCTTCGAAAAATCCACAAAAATAGTTTCCTTTTGACCAGTACTGGATCGATCCTCAAACGCTCTCCACAGTATCATACAAAAGTTCGTAGAACCACCCGCATGGAAGAGATATATATTGTTAAAAATATAACTTTGAGTAACTGATGAATTATATAATATTATAAATGCAATATGAGAATCCATAGGCATATTTTTGCCGAACTATTATATGATTTGATGATGAGAAAAATATGATGGTTCATTATAATTCTTTTTTATTGGAACATATAATTATAGCAACTATAAATTTGGAATATATTCCAGCATATATTATACTATTTATAATATGAATAAATGATCAGAATATAATGTAATATATAATATTGGCATATAATGAAATGAATACTTTAAAGATATAATGAAAAATATCAGTTAAAGATAGTTTGTAAGAATCATGAAATTCCAAGAAACAATATAATTTTAAAATTTTGAAACAAAAAAATATTCAATTTATTCTATAGAGGAGGCTCCCTACGTAACGTACTCTCCACAATATCTGAATGGATCATGAGAACATTTGAAATTATTGAAGATGTCTATCACACTGAATTCGCATTAGGGTAACGATACAAACTATCTAGTTATCATAAAGTGCAGCTATATAAAATAGAATATAATATATTTTATTTTTAATAAAATATATGATCAAATATAAACTAAAAATTCTAATTATTTCAACACAAAACAGGAAAACACTATTGAGTATACTGCCATTATTATATGATGAATTGCGAATGAAATAATATATTTTTCAATATCAAATGACTCAGATATAGAAATTTACATGATAAAATGTCAAGATTTATATAATTGAAATAGTATAATTATGTATATAATTACATAATATATTGAACATCACACATATTTTTGCTGCATTATATCACGCGTTATTAATCTGATATTATTAAATATATTCATAGCAATATATTTATTTTCCATGCGGGCAGGCACAAGTGTGTATACGGGCGGTTGGAAAGGATGCAGTGGTTTGATTCTACGTGAGTATGACCAGCAGGAGGTAAACCACATCTACCAATTCGTTGACTCACACAACAAATATATATATATGCGCAGAGCATCGAACGTATGTGACGTGACCTGAGGTTCTCACTGCGTCCTCGTCGTGACTTTGGGTAATACAAAACGTAGTGATAATCTCAATCAATTTTCCAATTATTTTTTTTGTCAATTTATCCAATACTTGAAAAATGGAAAACATCAATCATATTCTTCTCGTTGAATACACGAATTTCATACAGGATCCCTACTTTTCTTCAAAAACGCAGATGACCGATACTCAACCGATCAAGCAGCTCCAAATTTTTAAGAAATCCAATGAGAATAAATGAAGATCAAAAATAATTTTGTAAAGTTTCTCATAATATAAATTTTTTATTGTTAAAATGAAGATTCAGTGAAAATTCGAATATACATCTTCAATAGATTTGAGGAATGAAGATGTATAAGAGGATGTATGAAAAGCTAAAAGATAAGTTGAAACACCAATGAGTCAAAATGACAACATGACAGGATGACAAAACGATCAAATAAAGCCAAAAATGAAAATCCGGTAAAAAAGTTAAAAATTATTTTTCTTCCACGTGTAAAACGTAAGTTATACTTTACCTAAAATTGAAAAAATTGAGATATTTTGAAAAAAATTCTGAAAAATTCAGTGGAAGGTTAAGAATAATGAAATACAAAGACAATATAAAACATGAGTATAATCTCATCTTTATAGTTTGATAGGAAATTTCATGAAAATTCATGGCAAGTTATTTAAAACCAATTGCTGAGAGAAATTTAATATAGTTCCTGCCTCATCATCACAAAATGCGTCGGTAATAGAGTAATCATGCTGAAACACCCAACTGTTCATACATCAATTCATTCCTCTGATCTACATCAAATAACTTATCTTAAATACTCAACAGTCATTGACAATATCACTAATATCAATGTATAATGCATTAGATTCGTTCAGTTAACTTAATTTCAGTAGTGAAGAGATAAAACAGGACAAGTCAACTTATGTTTGTGATAATTCTCAATGAAATATCTCGGTAGGTAATGGAGATGCCTTTTTTTTATTCCCATCTTTTTCTATGAATTTCAAGAGCTACCAAAAAAGATTTTGGCAAGAAAAGCGTATTCGATTATTGAATTATTGAATATTGAATTAATGTATTATTTCATATATTCAACAGTTTGCGAGATATTTTGGAAAAAAGATCAAGTGAAAAATCACCTTATTCTGACAGCATCAAATGAGTTCCAATCGATTCTGCCTGACCATAATCGTGTGTTTCATGAAGTATTTGTTAGATGGAGTCACAGAATTAACTTCATGGACTCGCTCCTTAGTTTCTTCTAGGATAACAGAGGATCATGTGATATTCGACTCTTCAAACCAATTGTTCAAAGATATTTGTTAATCCATTCATGCAAGTGGACATAATTCAATCAGAAAAGATTTTATTTGTTACAAATTATCCAATTATTGAAGCATTTTATTTATGAAATTGATGTGTTTTGATAGGTCTGGAGTTAGTCGCACAATTTCAAGACTAATTGAGAAAATCCTGCAATGAAATTGATGAATTTTATATTGAAATTTTCGATAAATTTGAAAAAAATATCTATCATAGATAAATTTGGAACATTATAATATCAATTTAAATAATATTAATGATCATTATTTCGAAGTTTTCCGCTGCTATCCTTTGAAATCCCGTAAAATCGAGTGAATCCACCCGTGAGCTCTCCACAATCGGGCTAGTCGAGAGGGCTCATCAAATATCACATCTATTCGTTGGTAGAGTCGTTTGGTTAATTGGGAAGGACTATTAAGGACAATTGTAAAAACCTCACACGTAACACTCTAAAAAGAAGATTAGTGCAACACGATCATATCTTTATTTTTTTCAGAGATCCATTGCGAATTTTTACAAAAATGAGTTGATTTTTGCTTGTTTTATCTCTTTATTACACAATAAGTATACCTTCAAAGTAACTTCCAATTGTTTGCACTGCATTCAATTACCAATGACGTTTCCATAATCATAAACTATTGCTCCCAGTCCTATGAATCCGCCATATCCAGTTTTTTCACTGTAATAAATCATAGCTCCAGATAATGCAACAGGTACACGAGAAACTACGGGTCGGGCATCGATAAATGGAACTATTGTCTGTGCAGCGTCTTTTTCATAATCAGTCAGACGAAAACCGATATATGTATCGTCCTTCCTGACTATGACGCTCTCATTTATGTAATAAGGAAAATCTGGAGCAGTCATCTTGATTTCATGCCTATGAACGTGAAAATTCGAATTAAAATTTCATGGTTATTCATGGAAATTGAATGAGTAGTCGTGACTTACCTAGGTGGATAATACTGTAACCAATAATCATATTGCAGAATACCAGTCGAATGATCAAAGACATGACCTTGAACCTTCAATGCCAAATGCGATTCTAAAACATAGAATCCAATTCCCGTTAAGACTCCATCATATAAGATTACACTATCCAAATTCACGAAGTTTCTATCATATGTGATAGTAAAAACTTCTTCTGATGATTCATAATCAATTTCATCAACTGGCTGCCACTTGACTGTTGATTTCTCTATGACTCCCTTTGGTCCCAATTTACCATCTTGAATTCTCAGATAAATCACTCCATTCTTCACAACGAATTGAATACCTGTTATTACCCTGGATACAATATATGGTTAGAAAAAATTTGAGAAGTTGCCTGTGTTGAATGAGGATTTTTTTTCGGAGCGAAGATCTTCTGGCAATGATAGAAAAAAATCAGTAGCGAAGAAGTAAAACCGAACGAATCTATTCTTTTGTCATTAGTTTCCGAAAAATATCTCAGAAACTGAGCGAGACATTGTTGTTTTCGCTGTTATTTTCTTATAATTCCTAAAAAAATCTACAGGAAAGGTTGATACAATAATTCCTCTACTTCCCTCTGTTTTCGAGGTATTCTTGAAGAAAGAAATTAAAAATAACAAATTATTTTGTTTTGTCTATTTAGCATTCGACTGTAAAGATGCTACGTTGTATCTGTACTAATGTCCAATTTTTCTCTCACGAAGGCCTTCACTGAAGAAAAAAATCCTGATTCATTTTAACCAAGTATTCAAGCAGCTAGTTCATAAATATACTTGGTAATTATGCAGAAAAGCGGCCCATCTACCGGAAAATCAAAATTAAAATTCCTGAATTACTCGTAAAAATCTATATACTTTAAATTTGTCTTTCAATCGATTCTCTGAGGTGAACGGTGGCTCGTTCGGTAGAGTGTCGGATTGCCAACTCGTAGACCCGGGTTCAAATCCTAGTCTCTGCCGAATGATACAAGCACCACTGTAAAAATTATTTACAAGTGCTTTGTCCACAGACACACCATGAACCTCCGTCGCTGATTGGCATAATCTTAGCGTAAAAGAAGGCGACGTTAAATAAGTATAAAAAAAAAAAAAAAAAAATCGATTCTCTCGTCGTGGGGGGGGGGGATAATCTTCACAATAAAAGTGTTGGAAATAGTGTTTACATGAGGTCCAATTGTATCAACATGAAGATTAAAGCCATGAAATTGATATCGCACATCTCACCGTTATTCGCAATTTTGCTGTTATTGAGTCAACAAGTGAAAATGAAATTATTAGAGTGGACCGAAATTTGCAGAGAAGAAAGAACAGTCATCGCGTATCTCCAAGAGCGAAACATTTTGATAAGAAATGCATTGTGCCCTAATTGCAATGGTGAAATGACTTACTACGAAGGAATAAAAATGTTTCGTTGCAGAAGAGGTAGACGAGGTGAAAATAACAACGGTAGACGATGTGAAACAAAATTAAGTGTATTTGATGGATCGTGGTTCTCCAAGCTACATATTCCAATTAATAAAGCATGTTTATTAATTGGATTCTACTTATACATGAATCCACCACGCCAAGAATTTTTGATGAATGAGCTGGAACTCGCGTCAAATACTGTTGTTGATTGGTCGAATTTCATTAGAGAGGTATTGGTTTTATGGTGTCAAGAAACCTCAACCCAAATTGGTGGTGTTGGTAAAATTGTAGAAGTGGATGAATCAAAAATTGGTCACACCAAATACCATAGAGGTCGTCATATTGAAGGACAGTGGATCTTCGGGGGAATCGAACGTGGCTCTAAGAAGCTCTTTATCACAAAAGTACAGGATAGAAGTGCAGCTACGTTGATGAGAGTTATCAAAGATTGGATATTGCCAGGTACCACCATCATGTCTGACTTGTGGAGAGCATATAATAGATTAGATCAAGAGGGCTATGAACATCTGACAGTCAACCACTCCGTCAATTTTGTGGACCCGGACACAGGAGCCCACACACAAAATATCGAGAGAAGCTGGAGAGACGTGAAGGACTCTTTACCAAAATATGGCAACAAAAATCAACATCTGGATGGATATATGTGTGAATTTTTATTCAAAAGGAGATACCCGTACGACCAGAGAATTGAGAGTTTCTTCGAGTGTATCACCATTGTTTTTCCGAATTTGAATCTAAACCAGTGATTGTGCCACTCACTTGTGCCGTTCGTGTTGTTACTTTTGGATTATAAGGTGTTGTTATTTTGTTTATGAATTTAAATTGAAAAATTTTTAATGCCGTATGAAGGACGGTGGTGTTTATTTATATAATTCATTACATGAAAAAAGTTCCGTGGTAGTGTTAGTGTTCTGTGTTGTGGGACCAGAAACACCGCCACGTCCACGCCGTTGGTCCTGGGTAAAGCTAAGAGCGGTACAGGTGAGTGACAATCTTGTTTATTTATTGTGAAAAAAATTGACACCAATATTGACTTATTTTAATTTTGATTTTATCCGTGGGCCCCTTTTCTGCATAATTACCATATACTTTTATCTGTCTCAGAATATAAAAAAATTTATGGAAATTAATGAAAATGAACTTATTCAAGTTTATGACGGGCTCCTACCTGTTTTCCGAAGCAGCAGATACAACTGGTCTCAAACTAAATCTTCGTATGTCATTATTGTCAGGATGGTCATCACAATAACAGATACACATATCACATCGAACTACAATGTCGTTATTAATGAAAGGGTAGTTTCTCTTGCGATGACACCAATCTTTCAGTTTCACCTCATTGTTGACTGTACTCTCATGGTGTGATCCATGGGGGCCCCATGCGTTAGAACTCCCCTGCAATAATTCAAGAATGAGGTATTGTAACATTACAATCAATTTTAGTCAATTTTTACAATGACAAAACATCTCAGTAGGGGAGACTGAGTAGAAAGGACCTGCTTGGCAAAATAAATCCATTTTTTTTTGGTGATTCATGTGAATCCTCGCTGTATCTCCCTTAGTTTCTAAGTATTCTCAGAAAACTATTGCAAACAAGAAAAAATACAAAAAAAAAACAGGAAAAGCATTTTTACCGAAAAAGTAGATTTTTTTGTCAATTTTTTTTTTTTTTGAAAGTATCTCGGAAACTCATCAAAGTCGAGCAATTTTACCCTATAGGTATCTTGTAGAGAATTTAAGGGCTATAGAAAAAGAATGTAGCAGAATCACTCTAGCTCGCTCAGTTTCCAAGTTATTCTCGAATAATTGATGATAGAAAATTAACATGATATTTTTGCTCTTCATAAGTAAGTGAGATAGGAAGATCCTGCCCGGATCTTTTGTAGAGTGAATTTCAAGAGCTACGAATTTTAACCGAATGAGCAAAATTCCTCCATCTCTTTTAGTTTCAAAAGATTTCTATAAGACTATTGACGAAAATCAACTCATCGAATAATCGAAGGAAATTGACTATTTCCTTCAGTTTCCGAGATATTTTCAAAAGAAGATTGAAAGAATACATCCGTACCCTGCATATTATTGGAACTGTCGTCCCCTGTGCGCAGGCACCCCCCCCCCTCTCCTCTATTCTCGGTTCTCACTTTCTCTCTCCTATACCTGGGGGCCTATTCTCGACGTATGGGAACACGATTCGTCAACGAATATCATATTTTCGTTCACAACCAATCGGTTCGCGGGGGACTTTCCCACACGAAGGACTTTCGTTGACGGAACGACTCCTCGTTCACGTATGTTATTTCTTCGCGAGCATTTGTCAAATAGCAATAAACAATAATATTAAAAATGAGTGGCAAAAAAGGAAAGTCGACACTGAAAAAGACAGCTGATCCTGGGAAAAGAGCCGTAAATCCAACTAAAGCTCAAAAAACGTTTTCGCTGTCACTTTTGGAGATTGAAAATAGGTTATGTGAGTTTCTCCTTGTGAGAACTTATATTCCATTTGGGGAAGGGATCTCTATTCGTCAACGAAATCTTTTCGTGAGGGAATCGTAAATTCGTCAACGAATTTCATGTACGAATTATCTCATTCCTTCACGAATGTTAGTTCGTCAACGAAAACCAGTTTCCCATGCATCGAGAATAGGCCCCCTGATATTAATTGAACAAAAAATCTCGCTGAGGTTCTAGGATATTCGTAAAACGAATCTAGTGATCTGTAAAGAGAAACTTACCCATGGATTGCAGAAATGCCATTTTTCTGTGAAACAATTCACAATTCTACCCCGGCATTGCTCAGAGATGGGTTGTCTAGGGTCGTGTCCATAAAATTTTGTATTCTGATAATCAGGACATGTCTTCCAACAGCTTCTTTTTTCATTTAGATATTCTTCATTGATCATTATCGGCCTGGATAGCCCCTCCAGTTGTATATACATTTTCCCTAAAAACATACATATTTCACATGAATAAAAATGTTCACTGGCGATATGAAGTGGAATGTATCAGCGGGTTCAAGGGAACCAGGATTTTTCTTGAGATGAGAGCCTTTCAACTGAAAAAATTTGCAAAAAATTACAATGTCATTGTAATTTTTTGCAAATTTTGCGAAATAATGCAGAAATATTGAAGAATCGATTCTTCAATATTTCTGCATTATTCCATGATTTTTCCAAAAATTTCCATTGAAGCCTTTGTTCACAGGAAGAAAGATCTACCCAAGAATCAACTTACCTTCGTCATTAACTGCATCATTACAAGAACGAATTTTTCTAGACGCGAAATTTATAGCTTTTCTAGCGGATCTTTCGAAATTACGCAAAGTCTGTCCATAATTATATCGCTCATGCACTTTATATTCATCACGTTCATGAACAGTTTCCTTCAGAAAATTGTATGCATAGATCCTCAATGCATATGCTTGCACAGTAATTATCGTAAGTTCACGATATAATGTAATGATTTTCTCCTTCGGAGATTGTGTATTATACCAGCATGAATCAGTTAATATCTGCAAAATTGAGTGATTATTTCTAATCCTAGACTGGTCATCATACATGATATTACGGTTTTCATCAAATGATGAAGCATTCATTGCGGAGCTTTGGGAGCCACAGTGTTGTCAAATCGTTCAGGTTATGTACGTATGATCTTTTAAATACTTTAACCTTTAAATGAATACTGATCAACATTTCAAATGCCATTTCTCACATAATCACTAAGTTCACTAAGAAACATGAATTGATAAAACAATTTACAAAAATAGCTGAAAGCCACTAAAGTGGCTTCCGGTCCTGAAGAGGTTAAGGATATTTCAAAGAGTATGGGGGATCGTAAAATTTTTTCAACATCCATCTTTGTAGTTCTAGAAATCCTCTACAAAGATGATTTGGAACGAAATCACTCAATCTGGCTGAGTTTTCGACATAATCAACGATGAAGTTTGGGAAGAAATATTGTTTTTCATGTCATCACTTTGAAGGGTTATTCGGTTATAGAAGCGTTCATTCATGACACAGCTGATCCAAATGGAGAGAGATCTCAAATGAACTTCAAGTCTTCACCCCTATTCACAAACTCAAACTCATAGTATCGCGTTATATGATGGAAAATTAGTGAATTAAATTAATTGATTCCAATTACAGGATTGAATCAATTGATTCAATAATAATGCACAAGTTTGGAGAATTCGGAGGAGTTCGAAATCGATCTTGAGTGAGTATCGAAGCTCACATCTGTCCACTTTCCAGGCAGCTGCTTTACCATTGATCGACCGAGACACCTCACACCCTCAAATTTCCGAAACTTGTGCATATCGTCATTATTAGAAAAAGATGAATTTAATTATTCAATTTTTTATCATATCACGCGATAATATAAGTTTCTGCATATAACTGGAGGGGGAGGGGGTAAATAGTCAAAGTTCATTTAGGACCTCTCTCCAATAGGATCAACTGATCTCATGAACGCTTTTATGACCGATTAAGCCATTAGAGTGATAACATGAAAAGTAATATTAAAATAACACAGTCTATAAAATTGAATTCTATAGGGAAGAAAATCGACTTATCCTGTTCTATTTTTTTTTCTACTGAATTGGTTCACTCACCTCGATGTTCATATTATCAATCAAGGAGTCCATGAAATTTTTATCAGTTGATACGTCTCGCTTTCGAAATTTGTTGAGTATAAAACCTAGATTATTGAAAGAATTACATTGCTTCACTAATTTCTCCAATAATTTCTTTGGATGTTCAAGAAAAACTGCCTCATGTAAATGCCTTTCGACCTTCTTATAAAGAAAATCAATGCTATTGGCGCTTTCAATATATTGACGGAGTATTTTATCAGCACCATTAATTTCACCAATGAGTCCGCCAAATTTGGAAACAGCTTTCTTTTCTTTTTCAACTTTTGCAAAAATAGAAAACATTGTTCGCTGGTTGGAGGAATAATGCTTCGCTGATAGTAGCTTGTCAATTAGTCGTGAAAATCCAAAATCTAAGGGTGGTCTGAAATTACGATGTTGCTGCAAACTATTTTTCGAAGCAACTGGATCAAATAAGGGCATGGAAACAATACATAAAATCAGTATTAATCCAACCATGTTTTTTAAATTTCTAGCTTTCAGATTAATATTAGAATTGAATTTTATTCTAATACTTGCGATGACTCTTAATTTTCGTTTAATCCATAAACCTAAAGTGAAGTCTTCACTGTGAATAGTTACTGAATACTGATTTCCACATGTGGATCTGTTTGTGATATGTTGTGAAAGAGAGAAACGGGTAGCTAGATCGTTTGCGTCAGTCTCAATCATTAAATTAATATTATTCTCATTGTTCAGCTTATCAAAGTGTTTATCATTGAGCTTCCTTGATAAATTTTGAATTAATTCAAGATGATCTGACGTAGAATAGTATAGTGGCCATGTAAATCATCTATTTATGTCATTCGAGGTCGGAAGTAAGAAGACATAGCAGCTATTTACACTGAATAAACCTTGTCGATACACGTGTAGATTTAGAAAAAAAATTAATATTCTGTTGAAAAAATGATATCTAAAATTTTCAAATTATTCAAGAAATCTATTAATATATGTATATATATTTTGTTCCAAAATAAAAACGTTGATTCACCGTGAATGACGTCAATCATGTCTGTATCACGCACAATTGAAATGAATTTGTTTGTACAAAGATAATTACAAGGTTTTTTTCATAGCATGATAATTTTATTACTCTATCAAAAACACGTGAAACAAACATATTTTGGATGAATGTTGGAATTTCTCATAGGGATATTGGAAAAATTATTAATAACATCAACTATTCACGTAGAAAAATTCTGATGGCGGCCGCCATGGCGCGGGCCATGGCGGTGGTCATGGCGCTGGCCATGGCGGTCGCCATGGCCGCTGCCATGGCAGCAGCCATCACAAATTTGCCGCTTTCTATGAAGTTCTTTCCCATGGCAATTTTTCCATGACGATTCTATCCAAGGCATATTTTTGCACGGCATTTCTTCCCATGATGATTCTTTTCATTTTTTCCCATGCTTTTTTTTCATAGCTTTCTTTTCCATGGGCTTTTTTCCAATGACGTTTGTTTTCCATAGCAACTTTTCCCATAGTGATCCTTTCCATTGCGATCCTTTCCATGGCGTTTCTCTCCATTGCATTTTCTCCATGGCAGAATTCGTCAATGCAAAAATTGCCATGGGAAGAATCGTCATGAAAAATCACCATGGGAAAGAACTCCATGGAAAGCGGCAAATTTGTGATGGCGGCCGCCATGGCGGTGGCCATGGCGGCCACCATGGCCGGCGCCATGACCACCGCCATGGCCCGCGCCATGGCGACCGCCATCAGAATTTTTCTACGTGAATTGTCAAATGGCGACGTTTCGCTGGACAATTCCAGCTTCTTCAGGCTCTGAAACCAAACGTGACATTTTTTTTTTGCAACCTAGCGAGCATTATACATGAAATAATGCACGTATACTCACACAATTTGTCACTGACAATGAGTACTTTGAAATATGTGTAATTGTATAATTGAAATGGTTCGGTTTATGGCTTCAAGTAGGAGGAATGTTAAGGTGTTACAGTTCAATACTGTGAATTTTTCATAACATTTTCTCACAAAATAGACGAGATATAAGTTCCTCAGGCTTAGCTATGTATAGTATGTTCAAACATCTCTGAAAAATACAATTTTCAATTTTTTTTAGGAGAAGAGAGGTTCATATAGAAGAGAGACATGTTCTTGGAGTCAGCTCAAAACCCCATTGATTTCAGACAAAATTCGCGGCTTTCCCAATATACGCAGCTAGCAACGTCTTATGATGACTTCCGATAGGGTGCAGCTTGCAAGTGTACATGTAACTCGTTTATTTTCCAAGAAAATTTCATGAAAAATGGAGAATACTCCATTGAATATATCTCTAAAATATCCGAAATCTAGTCATTCACAAAATGCAGTACTTTAACTCAACTCGGGAATTGAAATCTAGGCTTGGATATAATATCTCGTACTCAAATAATATCATTTGATACATGAATATTTAATATTGGGTGGAAATCAAGTTCGTACGATAAGGCTTCAAAATCTGAAAATTGAACTTCAAGTTTCAAACTATATTCCTATCCTTTCTTGTTGTCAAATTGGAATGAAGATGGGCTCATTTTTTAGTGGAAATTGTCTACTTTCTAATAATAAAAAAGAATAGTGTTCTTAGGGAAAAATTGAGAAGAATCGACATGTTTAAAGGAACTAATTTTTTGAATGCTCTTATGGAAGACTTCCTCCAAAAAATATGATATTATCAGCATTGGTTCGGCTCATTGAGATAAATCTTTTAAGCTCAGCTCGAATGTCATCGATCGGATAGTTTCGAAGATATAACCTCCTTACGTAAAATCATTTTTCGCGGATATCTCAGAGAGTATGGGAGCAAAAACTCGAAAAAAACGATTTCTTGCTAATTTTATTTTTCTTTCTTTATTCCTGCATTAGAATGTAGACTGCAGGTTCAAAAACCCATCGAAGCCTTGTAATATATCAAAATTCTTACTTAGAACTAGTTCTTAGAGGTGAGAGAGAGGGAATGAGAAATGAGGAGGCAGAACACAAATTTAAACAGAAAATTAAATAATTTATTCAATTTACTGAACAGTACATCAAGAGGAAATCAGTACATATATAAACGGGAAAATAATTTCGAAAAGTGTGGATGTGCGTGAGTGGAATGAACGAAATATGTGTCCTATACGTGAATTATCAATGGAAGAATTATACAAAGTAAATAACGTTTATGTGACGAAGAAAATTATTTTTATCCGAGTATATGAAAATTTAATTACGAATATCAATTTATTCTTTTTTATTTATTTCAATTTATTGACTCTTACAATCTCAATAATAATAACAACATTCGGAATTGGGAGAATTCGTCGTGCCGCATTTGGGAAAAACGATATCCGTCGTGTATAACCTCAAAATATCTATTCTTTTTTAATAACACTCGGAACTACGAATTCGTTGGGTTTCACTCAGAAGTGCCGCCACTCCGTTGTTTTCAACCTTGTAAAGTCGGTCTTCGATCGGTGGAATGTTGGCAGGATATTGTCAGAATACTGACTGTCGAGGCTCCCCAATCGGAGTATAGAATACAGGAACATTCAAAGCATACCTCTAATTAATTGAGTGAATAATAAATTTTGAATAGAATCAGAAACCTTCATGACAAACAGATTATATAAATAGAGTCAATAAAGTTCATCCTTGGTAATCCACTAATCCACTGCAAAGGTGATTCTCCTGTCTCTTCAGCCATTGAATAATCGGAACAAAGCTTGCGAAATACAGAAAGCTGAGAAGCACTTGTAATATCAGGTGGGAGCTGATTCCAAAATTGCGTAGCAGTAACCATGATCAATTTTTGATGAACTGTGAGTTTTACTGTGAGATTTCTTAGCCTTTGTGATATACTTAGATAGCAAAAACGTGATTCATTACCAATGAGGCTAGCTTCTCCAAGATTAATCATTTTATAAATCTGATACCCTAGAAGGTATTGTCTCGATCCCAACTGTCGTTTGCTACCTGATATGTGATCATAATGCTTGCCAGCATCTTCTCGAAAACTATTCAAACAATCTCAGCTAAATTTCACCGGCAGCATTTCGCAGGTCACCAAGCATAACCGTGTCGAAGCCATGCGATGATATCTGTCGCACACACATGCATACAGATATTTTTTGAAAACAAAATTCCACAATATTCTGGATTATTTTGAGTCCTATTGCAATAAAATCTCTAAATGAAGAAATATGGTGTCAACAATGCTATCATTGGAAGCAAAACCACACTAAGCTTTATGGAAACAGAATTGAATCAATGAAATGATGGAATGATTCGATTCATTCTTCAAATCCCACTTGTCCTCGAGTAATTCACAAAGAAATTTGTAGATTTCTTGTGCATCTTGATACGTTTTCTCCAACAATCTCTACAGATTCACATATCTGGCCCAGCATAATTCCAAGAAGAAAACAATGGTAGCAAGAGATAAACCTGCTGCCAATAATTTAAAGGCAAAGTCCAATTTCGCGAGTGCCACAGGTCGATACTGTGTTGAAGACCATTCAGCTTCCATGCTTTGACGTTTGGCATTTGGGATTTCAGTTAGTTTCATATTCCAAAAATTGGGTAATCCAGATTCTACAACTCTCATCATCATATCATTGAAGCGGGCACGTAATGGCCAGTCTTTGCGACATTTGAAACTCGTGAATCCTGAATCCAATGGTTCTCTAACACGGTCTAAAGGTGATAGAATGTATTTCGACTCATAATCCTCTTTCATCATTGCGCATGCAACTTTAGTACTATTCAATACCAATTCTACACACACATCTGAAGATGATACTTCTTTGAATTCACACCTTGGACAAATGTGCCTTGCGTAGTTCAACAGATATGCCGAAGTATACATTTGATATTCCAATTTTATTAATTCCTCGATTGATCCAGCAGCACTGCCTTTTTCTCGTGTAGTGAGGAATGCGGCGATTTTGCCCTGGAAAACTCCATTACTAATGACTATGAAGATAAGCATGGTTGAGAAATAAATTCTGAATGATTGATATCTGTTATCAGTTTGAATTGATACGTATGTCAAGAATCTTGTTAAATCTAATAGTGCTGAGCCGAAACTCAAACTCTTCATCATGAGGATTAAGAATAAAATAGCCAAGGTGAAAGCTGCTGTCATCAAGACAGAAGTGCTCCACAGGTGGCAAATCTTCTCGAAAGTCGAGACATCTGACTTTAATTTCACCACTGCAATCAGTTCTGAAGTGCGAAGAGGGAATAGATATGGATGGTCCGGCAATGAGCCAAGAGTATATGTGCCACACAAAATGTCTGCAGAGCCTTCACGGTGACGCTTTAGCATAGAATCCCTGCTCGTTTCAACTTCAATCTTGCCAGTCGCATTTAGAGCTATAATTATGGTTCGCAAGGCTCTGACATGAACTTCCATGAATTCAGCATACAGTTTGAAATAATTTGTTCCAGGTACGAAGCCGTACTCTGGGTATGCAGAGTCTACAGCTACGATGTCATGTCCATTCAAAATTTTTGTTTTATCGTAAGTTAAATGCGTGCAGGAAATATCTGAAAAATAGATCGTCATTATAACCTTTAGGATTTTTGATTTGATTCTTTCATATAGATAGACCAGACTGAGGTATCTAATTTTCCAGTGGTATATTTGGATATTCCATCTTATAATTGAGAAATAATGAACTACTCACTTGCATCAAAATTTTGACGAAAGAACGATCCAAAAATTCTTTCCCAGGGATACGGTGCATAGTCTGCAATTGGGTTCCCCGTGTATATTTCTGGCCTGTTATTAACGGAGTTGGGACAAATGTATATCGCATTAATAATCTCCATTTTCCACATTGTAATCAGAATGCTTCTAGAATTTGCACATGGGGCTGCGTTCCAGTCGATAATGAAGAATGGAACCAAGTTGTCCCACAAGTTTGTTCTCTTCAACAGTTGCAGATGTGATAATAATTTTGGTGATTCTGCCCTCAATACTACACTACTTGCTTTGAATTTCAACGATCATCGAGCAATTCATTGAACTGAATAATCGATACTCCTTCGATAAATTCATTGAAATCTCCAAAGATGACAACCGGATTGGGAGCACTGTTTTCTCCATAGCATGATTCTAGTATTGTTTTCTGAAATACGAAGAACGAATCGATAATGTTTGAATTGAACAATCATCATTGTTATTAATCAAGTTTAAATGGAATTTGATAACAAACCATTATTCCCTCTCCAATAGAATAATTACTCGATCTCCCTCCTTCTGTTCTAGCAATCATGAAGAGAAATAGCAGCCACTCGAATACCGCCATTTTTGTCATACTTTGAAGAATCTCTCTCTGTTGAACGTCTACTCAATACGAAGTATCACCTCAATACTGACATGTTATGTTAGTCAACGGTGCCTGGAGACCTCGGATATGACACAAACCTTGGGAATAGAAACTGATGGAGAGTTTCCACGAAACAGCCACCATTAACTCTTTCTTACCGTGATGGCAAGATAAGGAAATTCCCGTACGTCGAAAGAATTAAATTTTAATTTTCATTTTTTTTGCCGCCACGTGTATTTTCATGTCCTAACAATGTGAAAGTCCATTAGTTATCGGTAGTCATCTATGGCCATTTCGTTTTTCCCTCAATTTGCGATTGTTTTACGTCATCCAACGCTGCCTAAAAGCCTTCCAAATAGCATGAACCTTGGGAATCGAAATTAATGGAGAATGTCCATGAAACTAGTCACTATTAACTCTTTTCTACACTGATGAGAGGATAAAAAAATTCTCATATGTCAGAGAATTTCAATTTCGAACTTTTTTCTTGCAGCCACGTGTACTCTCATTATCTGGCAGCATGCAAATCCATCAGTTATCAGTAGCAATCTATGGCCATTTTATTCTTCGCTCGATTTGCAATTGCTTTACGTTATACAACGCTACCTGAAAGCCTTCAAAATACCACGGACCTTGGAAATCGAAAATGTCCACGAAACAAGTCACCATTAACCTTTCCTCAAACTTAGGAAGGGATAAAGTTCTAACTAAATCTGATTAGATCAAACTAGATCTGATTAGATCTAACTAGATCTGATTAGACCGAACTAGATCTGGTCAGATCTAACTAGATCTGGTCAGATCAAATTAGATTTGATGAACCGATATGAATGGATTCGATTAGATCTACTTAGATCTAAACATTTTTTCCTGGGTAGTGATAGGAGTTGCGAAAATCCAGTGTTTCGATTGGAATTGAGAGAGAGGGAACTTGATGATAGGTGCGTTGGAAAAATAAGGAGATCGATATTTTTGAATCACAATGACAGGTAATGATGAGCACTAAAGAGAAACAGAGACCAAGGAGACCAGAGGTCAAGGAGTGGGGCAATTTTGGCATAATAACCTCTTGAGCCTTCTCCTGATCAGTGAGTTTCCTGTGTTCTACTGTGTTACAACTTGACAGTGAAAAAAATTGAAAAATTGTTTCGTCTCAACGTAATACTATTTGATCGTTTATTCAGATGAGTATATTTGTAATTTCAATGATCCGTATTAAATTTCTAAAAAATTTGAAATTCCTTTTTCTCGTCATTTTTAAAGCATGATATGATTGGGTTGATATTGTTCCACGTGAAGCATTCGAGTTATTGACTGGGAAAAAAGTACGGTTTTGCAGCACTATGTGCACGAAGTACTTGTTTTCATGACAAATTGAAATTAAATTTTAAAAGCCCAATGGAGGTGGGTTCAGTTTAGTCAATAGAAATTCTTCAGCAAAATTCCGAGTGTCGCAAATAGAATGGTCGTGATAAGTTCCTTTTTGAGGCCTATGCACTACTGCGCCCCCGTCGTGACTAAGGGTCATGCAAAACGTGGTGATAATCTCAATTCTTAGGTTTTTATTTGTTTTTTTTTCATGAAATGGGTTATACTTCCCAGGAAGAAGTCGGAGCCTTGAAATCGGTGTGTGTGTGTGTGTGTGTGTGTGTGTGTGTGTGTGTGTGTGTATCGTGCTGGCCGGCGTAAAACATGTCTGCTGTCCCTCGCTGCTTCCTCTCCGATCCGCCGGATGGCGTGTCGATTCCCATTGCTGCCCACTCATTCCTCACATTCACTCATCACATTCATACCGATGGGGAGTTTGGGGTGGGTGGAAGGGGTCTCAGGGGGGTTCATGGTCTACCTGGTCACAAAGTTTCAAATCGAATTCCTATTTTTTTTTGTTGCCGAAATAGGATGAAAAAGGGCTCATTTTTTAGTAAAAATTATCTACTTTCTAATGATTAAGAAAAAAATGATGGTGTTCTTAGGGAAAAATTGAGAAGAATCGACATTATTCAAATGACTGATTTTTTGGATGCTCTCATAGAAGACTCCCTCCAAAAAATATGGAATTATTGATTACTTTGAAGCTCAGCTTGAATGTCATCGATCGGATAGTTTCGGATACATAACCTCCTCACGTGAAATTATTTTGTGCGAATATCTCAGGGAGTATGGGAGCAAAAACTCGAAAAAATGATTTCTTGATAATTCAATTTTCATTTCTTTATTCCTTCATTAAAATATAGACTGCAGGTTCGAAAACCCTCAAAGCCCTTTTAGAAAGGATGATTTTACAAATTGCCATTACAATATAACAAGAACATTCAAAGTGTACCTCTAATTAATTGAATTAATGATAAATTTTAAAAAGAATTAGAAACCTTCATAACAAACAGATTATATAAATAGAGTCAATAGAGTGCATCATCGGTAATACACTAACACACTGAAAGGGTGATTCTCCTGTCTCTTCAGCTATTGAATAATTGAAACAAAGCTTGCGAAATACAAAAAGCTAAGGAGCACTTGTAATATCAGGTGGGAGCTGATTCCAAAATTGCGTAGCAGTAACCATGATCAGTTTTTGACAAATTGTGAGTCCTACTGTGGAAAACTACAACGTTTCCGTGCGATTTATTAGCCTTCGAAAAATACTTAGAGAACAGAAACGTGGTTCATTACCAATGAGGCTAGCTTCTCAAAGATTAATCATTTTCTGAATCTGATACCCCAGAAAGTACTGTCACTGATTAGACACAGTTAGCCATTCCAACTGTCTTCTAATGCCTGATATGTGATCATAATGCTCGCCAGCAGCTTCTCGGAAACTATTCAAACAATCTTATCTAAATTTCACCGGCAGCATTTCGCAGGTCACCAAGTATAACCATGTCGAAGCAATGCGATGATATCTGTCGCACACACATGCATACAGATATTTTTTGAAAACAAAATTTCACAACATTCTGGATTATTTTGAGTCCTATCGCAATGGAATCTCTAAATGAAGAAATATGGTGTCAACAATGCTTTCATTGGAAGCAAAACCACACTGAGTGCTATGAAAATACAATTTAATCAATGAAATTAGAAATTTCAAGAGTCTATTGATTCATTCTTTAAATCCCACTTGTCCTCGAGTTATTCACAAAGTAATTTGTAGATTTCTTGTGCATCTTAATACATTTTCTTCAACAGTCTCTACAGATTCACGTATCTGGCCCAGCATAATTCCAAGAAGAAAACAATAGTAGCAAGGGATAAACCTGCTGCCAATAATTTAAAGGCAAAGTCCAATTTCGCGAGTGCCACAGGTCGATACTGTGTTGAAGACCATTCAGCTTCCATGCTTTGACGTTTGGCATTTGGGATTTCAGTTAGTTTCCTATTCCAAAAATTGGGTAATCCAGATTCTACAACTCTCATCATCATATCATTGAAGCGAGCACGTAATGGCCAGTCTTTGCGACATTTGAAACTCGTGAATCCTGAATCCAATGGTTCTCTAACACGGTCTAAAGGTGATAGAATGTATTTTGACTCATAATCCCTTTTCATCATTGCACATGCGATTTTAGTACTATTCAACACCAATTCTACACACACATCTGAAGATGATACTTCTTTGAATTCACACCTTGGACAAATGTGACTTGCGTAGTTCAACAGATATGCCGGAGTATACATTTGATATTCCAATTTTATTAATTCCTCAATTGATCCAGCAGCACTGCCTTTTTCTCGTGTAGTGAGGAATGCGGCGATTTTGCCCTGGAAAACTCCATTACTAATGACTATGAAGATAAGCATGGTTGAGAAATAAATTCTGAATGATTGATATCTGTTATCAGTTTGAATTGATACGTATGTCAAGAATCTTGTTAAATCTAATAGTGCTGAGCCGAAACTCAAACTCTTTATCATGAGGATTAAGAATAAAATAGCCAAGGCGAAAGCTGCTGTCATCAAGACAGGAGTGCTCCATAGGTGGCGAATCTTCTCTAAAGTCGAGACTTCTGATTTCAATTTCACTACTGCAATCAATTCTGAAGTGCCAAGAGGGAATAGATATGGATGGTCCGGAAACGATTCAAGAGTATATCTACTACACATAATGTCTGCAGAGCCCTCGAAGTAACGCTTTAGCATAGAATTCCTGCCCATTTCAAGTTCAATCTTGCCACTCGCATTTAAAGCTATAATTATGGTTCGCAGGGCTCTCGAACTAACTCCCATCGATTCAGCAAACACTTTGAAATAATTCGTTCCAGGCACCATGCCGTACTTTGGGTATGCCCAGTCTACAGCTACGATGTCATGTCCATTCAAAATTTTTGTTTTATCGTAAGTTAAATGTGTACAGGAAATATCTGGAAATAGATCATCATCATAAAATTTGGGGTTTTTGATTTGATTCCTCCATATAGATAGACCAGACTGAGGTATCTTATTTCCCAGTGGTATATTTGGATATTCTATCTTATAATTAAGAAATGATAAACTACTCACTTGCATCAAAATTTTGACGAAAGAACGATCCAAAAATTCTTCCCCAGGGATACGGTGCATAGTCTGCGATTGGGTTCCCTGTGTATATTTCTGGCGTGTTATTGATGGAGTTTGGACAAATGTATAACGCATTGAGAATCTCCATTATCCACATTGTAATCAGAATGCTCTTGAAATTCGTACATGGGGCTGCATTCCAGTCGATAATGAAGAATGGAACCAAATTGTTCCACAAATTTGTTCTCTTCAACAGTTGCAGATGTGATAATAATTTCTTTGGTGATTCTGCCCTCAATACTACACTACTTGCTTTGAATTTCAATGATCCATGCTCTTCGTAGTCCGTTACATTGAGGAATTCATTGAACTGAATAATCGATACTCCCTCGATAAATTCATTGAAATCTCCAAAGATGACAACCGGATTGGGAGAACTGTTTCGTCCATAACATGATTCTAGTATTGTTTTCTGGAATACGAAGAACGAATCAATGATAGTTGAATTGAAAATCGTTATTGTTATTGATCAAGTTTGAATGGAATTTTATAACAAACCATTATTCTCTCTCCAACAGAATAATTATTCAATCTCCCTCCTTCTGTTCTGACAATCATGAGGAGAAATAACAGCCACTCGATTACTGCCATTATTGTCATACTCTGAAAAATCTCTCTCTATTGGACGTCTATTCAATACGAAGTATCACTCTAATACTGACATGTTATGTTAGTCAACGGTGCCTGGAAACCTCGGTTATGACATGAACCTTGAAAATAGAAATTGGTGGAAAATTTTCACGAAACAGCCACCATTGACTTTTTCTTACCGTGATGACAGGATAAGAAAATTCCCATATGTCGCAAGGTTGAAATTTTAACTTTTATTTTTTTCGCTGCCACATGTATTTTCATGTCCCATCAATGTGGAAATCCATTAGTTATCAGTAGTAATCTACGGCCATTCTATTTTGCCCTCAATTTTCGATCGTTTCACGTTATCCAGTGCTGCCTAAAAGCCTTAAAAATAGCACGAACCTTGGGAATTGAAATTGATGGAAAATTTTCATGAAGCTAGTCACTATTAACTCTTTTTCACCGTGATGGAAGGATAAAGGAATTCTCATATGTGAGAAAGTTTGAATTTCGAACTTTATTTTTTTTGCAGCCACATGTACTTTTATTTTCTAGCAGCATGCAAATCCATCAGTTATTAGTAGCTATCTATAGTCATTTTATTTTCCGCTCGATTTGCAATTGTTTCACGTTATCCAACGCTACCTGAAAGCCTTCAAAATAGCACGGACCTTGGAAATCGAAAATGTCCACGAAACAAGTCACCATTAACCTTTTCTCACACTTATGAAGGGATGAAAGAAATAACTTTCTTTCTAATATGAATGATAATGTTAATGTGAATATAAATTATGAATATTATAAAAATAATTTTTCGCGAATATCTCAGAAAGTATGGGAGCAAAAACTCGAAACAAAAGATTTTTCGCTAATTTTATTTTTTTTTTCTTTATTCCTTCATTAAATTGTAGACTGCAGGTTCAAAAACCCATCGAAGCCTTGTGATATATCAAATTTTTCACTTGGAACTAGTTCTTGTACGTGAGAGAGAGGGAATGAGAAATGAGAAGGCAGAACACAAATTCAAACAGAAAATTAAATAGTTTATTCAATTTACTGAACAGTACATAAGAAGAAAATCAGTACATATATAAATGGGAGAAAAATTTCGAAAAGTGCGGGTGTGCGTGAGTGAAATGAACGAAATATGTGTCCTATACGTGAATTATCAATGGAAGAATTATACAAAGTAAATAACGTTTATGTGACGAACAAAATCATTTTTGTCCTAGTATATGAAAATTTAATTACGAATATCAATTTATTCTATTTTATTTATTTTAACTTATTCATCCCTAGAATCTCAATAATAATAACAACATTCGGAGCTGGGAGAATTCATCGTGCTGCACTTGGAAAAAACGGTATCCCTCGTGTATAACCTCAAAATATCTATTCTTTTTTAATAACACTCGGAACCGCGAACTCGTTGGGTTTTACTCAGGAGTGCCGATACTCCGTTGTTCTCAACCTTGGAAGGTCGGTCTTCGATCGGTGGAATGTTGGCAGAGTATTGTCAGAATACTGACTGCCGAGGGTCCCTAATTGGAGTATAGAATACAGGAACATTCAAAGCATACCTCTAATTAATTGAGTGAATAATAAATTTCGGATAGAATCAGAAACCTTCATGACAAACAGATTATATAAATAGAGTCAATAAAATTCATCATTGGTAATACACTAACACACTGAAGAGGTGATTCTCCTGTCTCTTTAGCCATTGAATAATTGAAACAAAGCTTGCGAAATACAGAAAGCTAAGGAGCACTTGTAATATCAGGTGGGAGCTGATTCCAGAATTTCGTAGTAGTAACCATGATCAATTTTTGATGAACTGTGAGTTTTACTGTGAGATTTCTTAGCCTTTGTGATATACTTAGATAGCAAAAACGTGATTCATTACCAATGAGGCTAGCTCCTCCAAGATTAATCATTTTATAAATCTCATACCCTAGAAGGCATTGTCTCAATCCCAACTGTCTTTTACTGCCTGATATGTGGTCATAATGCTCGCCAGCATCTTCTCGAAAGCTATTCAAACAATCTCAGCTGAATTTCACCGGCAGCATTTCGCAGGTCACCAAGTATAACCGTGTCGAAGCAATGCGATGATATTTGTCGCACACACATGCATACAGATATTTTTTGAAAACAAAATTCCACAACATTCTGGATTGTTTTGAGTCCTATTGCAATGGAATCTCTAAATTAGGAAAGATGCTATCAACAATGCTTTTATTGGAAGCAAAACAACACTAAGTTTTTTGAACATAGAATTTAATCAATGAAATGAAAATTTTCGAGAGTCTATTGTTTCATTCTTTAAATCCCACTTGTCCTCGAGTTATTCACAAAGTAATTTGTAGATTTCTTGTGCATCTTAATACATTTTCTTCAACAGTCTCTACAGATTCACGTATCTGGCCCAGCATAATTCCAAGAAGAAAACAATGGTAGCAAGAGATAAACCTGCTGCCAATAATTTGAAGGCAAAGTCCAATTTCGCGAGTGCCACAGGTCGATACTGTGTTGAAGACCATTCAGCTTCCATGCTTTGACGTTTGGCATTTGGGATTTCAGTTAGTTTCATATTCCAAAAATTGGGTAATCCAGATTCTACAACTCTCATCATCATATCATTGAAGCGAGCACGTAATGACCAGTCTTTGCGACATTTCAAACTCTCGAATCCTGAATCCAATGGTTCTCTAACACGGTCTAAAGGTGATAGAATGTATTTTGCTTCATAATCTTTTCTAAGCATTGTGCATGCAGTTTTAGTACTATTCAACACCAATTCTACACACACATCCGAAGATGGTACTCTTTTGAATTCACATCTTGGACAATTGTGCCTTGCGTAGTTCAACAGATGTGTCGGAGTATACATTTGATATTCCAATTTTATTAATTCATCGATTGATCCAGCAGCACTGCCTTTTTCTCGTGTAGTGAGGAATGCGGCAATTTTACCCTGGAAAACTCCATTACTAATGACTATGAAGATAAGCATGGTTGAGAAATAAATTCTAAATGATTGATATCTATTATCAGTTTGAATTGATACGTATGTCAAAAATCTTGTTAAATCTAATAGTGCTGAGCCGAAACTCCAACTCTTTATCATGAGGATTAGGAATAAAATAGCCAAGGTGAAAGCTGCTGTCATCAAGACAGAAGTGCTCCACAGGTGGCAAATCTTCTCTAAAGTCGAGACTTCTGATTTTAATTTCACTACTGCAATCAATTCTGTAGTGCCAAGAGGGAATAGATATGGATGGTACGGAAACGAGCCAAGAGTATATGTGCCACACAAAATGTCTGCAGAGCCTTCACGGTAACGCTTCAGCATAGAATTCATGCTCATTTCAACTTCAACCTTGCCAGTCGCATTTAGAGCTATAATTATGGTTCGCAGGGCTCTGAAACGAACTTTCATCGATTCAGCATACACTTTGAAATAATTTGTTCCAGGTATGAAGCCGTACTCTGGGTATGCCGAGTCTACAGCTACGATGTCATGTCCATTCAAAATTTTTGTTTTATCGTAAGTTAAATGTGTACAGGAAATATCTGGAAATAGATCATCATCATAAAATTTGGGGTTTTTGATTTGATTCTTCCATATAGATAGACCAGACTGAGGTATCTAATTTCCCAGTGGTATATTTGGATATTCTATCTTATAATTGAGAAATAATGAACTACTCACTTGCATCAAAATTCTGACGAAAGAACGATCCAAAAATTCTTTCCCAGGGATACGGTGCATAATTTGTGATTGGGTTCCCCGTGTATATTTCTGGCCTGTTATTAACGGAGTTGGGACAAATGTATATCGCATTAAGAATCTCCATTTTCCACATTGTAATCAGAATGCTTCTAGAATTTGTACATGGGGCTGCGTTCCAGTCGATAATGAAGAATGGAACCAAGTTGTCCCACAAGTTTGTTCTCTTCAACAGTTGCAGATGTGATAATAATTTTTTTGCTGATTCTGCCCTCAATACTACACTACTTGCTTTGAATTTCAACGATCCATGCTCTTCGTAGTCCGTTACATTGAGCAATTCATTGAACTGAATAATCGATACTCCTTCGATGAATTCATTGACATCTCCAAAGATGACAACCGGATTGGGAGCACTGTTTCCTCCATAGCATGATTCTAGTATTGTTTTCTGAAATACGAAGAACGAATCGATGATGTTTGAATTGAACAATCATCATTGTTATTAATCAAGTTTAAATGGAATTTGATAACAAACCATTATTCCCTCTCCAATAGAATATTTACTCGATCTCCCTCCTTCTGTTCTAGCAATCATGAAAAGAAATAGCAGCCACTCGAATACCGCCATTTTTGTCATACTCTGAAGAATCTCTCTCAAGTTGAACGTCTACTCAATACGAAGTATCACCCCAATACTGACATGTTATGTTAGTCAACGGTGCCTGGAGACCTCGGATATGACGCAAACCTTGGGAATAGAAACTGATGGAAAGTTTCCACGAAACAGCCACCATTAACTTTTTCTTACCGTGATGACACGATAATGAAATTCCCGTACGTCGAAAGAATTAAATTTTAATTTTTATTTTTTTCGCCGGCACGTGTATTTTTATGTCCTAACAATGTGAAAGTCCATTAGTTATCGTTAGTAATCTATGGCCATTTCATTTTTCCCTCAATTTGCGATCGTTTTACGTTATCCAACGCTGCCTAAAAGCCTTCCGAATAGCATGAACCTTGGGAATCGAAATTAATGGAGAATGTCCATGAAACTAGTCACTATTAACTCTTTTCTACACTGACGGGAGGATAAAAAAATTCTCATATGTGAGATAATTTCAATTTTGAACTTTTTTTTTAGCCACGTGTACCCTCATTTTCTAGCAACATGCAAATCCATCAGTTATCAGTAGTAATCTATGGCCAATTTATTCTTCGCTCGATTTGCAATTGTTTTACGTTATCCAACGCTACCTGAAAGCCTTCAAAATACCACGGACCTTGGAAATCGAAAATGTCCACGAAACAAGTCACCATTAACCTTTTCTTATACTTAGGAGGGGATAAATTTCTAACTAAATCTGATTAGATCAAACTAGATCTGATTAGATCAAACTAGATTTAATTAGACCGAACTAGATCTGGTCAGATCTAATTAGATTTGATGAACCGATATGAATGGATTCGATTAGATCTACTTAGATCTAAACATTTTTTCCTGGGTCGTGATAGGAGTTGCGAAAATCTAGTGTTTCGATTGGAATGGAGAGAGAGGGAACTTGATGATAGGTGCGTTGGAAAAATAAGGAGATCGATATTTTTGAATCACAATGACAGGTAATGATGAGCACTAAAGAGAAACAGAGACCAAGGAGACCAGAGGTCAAGGAGTGGGGCAATTTTGGCATAATAACCTCTTGAACCTTCTCCTGATCAGTGAGTATTCTGTGTTCTACTGTGTTACAACTTGACAGTGAAAAAAATTGAACAATTGTTTCGTCTCAACGTAATACTATTTGATCGTTTATTCAGATGAGTATATTTCTAATTTCAATGATCCGTATTCAATTTCTAAAAGATTTGAAATTTTTTCCTCTCGTAATTTCTAAAGCATGATATAATTGGGTTGATATTGTTCCACGTGAAGCATTCGAGTTATTGACTGGGAAAAAAGTACGGTTTTGAAGCACTATCTGCACGAAGTACTTGTTTTCATGACAAATTAAAATTAAATTTCAAAAGCCCAATGGAGGTGAGTTAAGTTTAGTCAATAGAAATTCTTCAGCAAAATTCCGAGTGTCGCAAATAGAATGGTCGTGATAGGTTCCTTTTTGAGGCCTATGCACTACTGCGCCCCCGTCGTGACTTCGGGTCATGCAAAACGTGGTGATAATCTCAATTCTCAGGTTTTTATTTGTTTTTTTTTTTTCATTAAATGGGTTTATACTTCCTAGGAAGAAGTCGGAGCCTTGAAATCGGTGTGTGTGTGTGTGTGTGTGTGTGTGTGTGTGTGTGTGTGTGTATCGTGCCGGCCGGCGTAAAACATGGCTGCTGTCCCTCGCTGCTTCCTCTCCGATCCGCCGGATGGCGTGTCGATTCCCATTGCTGCCCACTCATTCCTCACATTCACTTATCACATTCATACCGATGGGGAGTCTGGGTTGGGTGGGAGGGGTCTCAGGGGGGTTCTACCCGGTCACAAAGTTTCAAATCGAATTCCTATTCTTTTTTGTTGCCGAAATAGGATGAAAAAGGGCTCATTTTTTAGTGAAAATTATCTACTTTCTAATGATTAAGAAAAAAATGATGGTGTTCTTAGGGAAAAATTGAGAAGAATCGACATTATTCAAATGACTGATTTTTTGGATGCTCTCATAGAAGACTCCCTCCAAAAAATATGGAATTATTGATTACTTTGAAGCTCAGCTTGAATGTCGTCGATCGGATAGTTTCGGATACATAACCTCCTCACGTGAAATCATTTTGTGCGAATATCTCAGGAAGTATGGGAGCAAAAACTCGAAAAAACGATTTCTTGATAATTCGATTTTCATTTCTTTATTCCTTCATTAAAATGTAGACTGCAGGTTCGAAAACCCATCAAAGCCCTTTTAGAAAGGATGATTTCACAAATTGCCATTACAATATAACAAAAACATTCAAAGTGTACCTCTAATTAATTGAATTAATGATGAATTTTAAAAAGAATTAGAAACCTTCATAACAAACAGATTATATGAATAGAGTCAATAAAGTGCATCATCGGTAATACACTAACACACTGGAAGGGTGATTCCCCTGTCTCTAGACAGGAAAATTTCACAACATTCTGGATTATTTTGAGTCCTATTGCAATGGAATCTCTAAATGAAGAAATATGGTGTCAACAATGCTGTCATTGGAAGCAAAACCACACTAAGTTTCATGAGAATAGAATTCGATCAATGAAATGAGAAATTCCAAGAGTCTATTGATTCATTCTTTAAATCCCACTTGTCCTCGAGTTATTCACAAAGTAATTTGTAGATTTCTTGCGCATCTTAATACATTTTCTCCAACAATCTCTACAGATTCACATATCTGGCCCAGCATAATTCCAAGAAGAAAATTATGGTAGCAAGGGATAAACCTGCTGCCAATAATTTAAAGGCAAAGTCCAATTTCGCGAGTGCCACAGGTCGATACTGTGTTGAAGACCATTCAGCTTCCATGCTTTGACGTTTGGCATTTGGAATTTCAGTTAGTTTCCTATTCCAAAAATTGGGTAATCCAGATTCTACAACTCTCATTATCATATCATTGAAGCGAGCACGTAATGGCCAGTCTTTGCGACATTTGAAACTCGTGAATCCTGAACCCAATGGTTCTCTAACACGGTCTAAAGGTGATAGAATGTATTCTGACTGATAATTCCCTTTCGTCATTGCGCATGCGATTTTAGTACTATGCAACACCAATTCTACACACACATCCAAAGATGATACTTCTTTGAATTCGCATCTTGGACAAATGTGCCGTGCATAGTTCAACAGACGTGTATCAGTATACATTTGATATTCCAATTTTATTAATTCATCGATTGATCCAGGAGCACTGCCTTTTTCTCGTGTAGTGAGGAATGCGGCGATTTTGCCCTGGAAAACTCCATTACTAATGACTATGAAGATAAGCATGGTTGAGAAATAAATTCTAAATGATTGATATCTATTATCAGTTTGAATTGATACGTATGTCAAGAATCTTGTTAAATCTAATAGTGCTGAGCCGAAACTCAAACTCTTTATCATGAGGATTAAGAATAAAATAGCCAAGGCGAAAGCTGCTGTCATCAAGACAGGAGTGCTCCATAGGTGGCGAATCTTCTCTAAAGTCGAGACTTCTGATTTCAATTTCACTACTGCAATCAATTCTGAAGTGCCGAGAGGGAATAGATATGGATGGTCCGAAAATGAGCCAAGAGTATATGTACTACACATAATGTCCGCAGAGCCTTCGAAGTAACGCTTTAGCATAGAATTACTGCCTATTTCAACTTCAATCTTGCCACTCGCATTTAAAGCTATAATTATGGTTCGCAGGGCTCTGAAACTAACTCCCATCGATTCAGCAAACACTTTGAAATAATTCGTTCCAGGCACCATGCCGTACTTTGGGTATGCCCAGTCTACAGCTACGATGTCATGTCCATTCAAAATTTTTGTTTTATCGTAAGTTAAATGTGTACAGGAAATATCTGGAAATAGATCATCATCATAAAATTTGGGGTTTTTGATTTGATTCCTCCATATAGATAGACCAGACTGAGGTATCTTATTTCCCAATGGTATATTTGGATATTCTATCTTATAATTAAGAAATGATAAACTACTCACTTGCATCAAAATTTTGACGAAAGAACGATCCAAAAATTCTTCCCCAGGGATACGGTGCATAGTCTGCGATTGGGTTCCCTGTGTATATTTCTGGCGTGTTATTGATGGAGTTTGGACAAATGTATAACGCATTGAGAATCTCCATTTTCCACATTGTAATCAGAATGTTCTTGAAATTCGTACATGGGGCTGCGTTCCAGTCGATAATGAAGAATGGAACCAAATTGTTCCACAAATTTGTTCTCTTCAACAGTTGCAGATGTGATAATAATTTCTTTGGTGATTCTGCCCTCAATACTACACTACTTGCTTTGAATTTCAACGATCCATGCTCTTCGTAGTCCGTTACATTGAGGAATTCATTGAACTGAATAATCGATACTCCCTCGATAAATTCATTGAAATCTCCAAAGATGACAACCGGATTGGGAGAACTGTTTTGTCCATAGCATGATTCTAGTATTGTTTTCTGGAATACGAAGAACGAATCAATGATGTTTGAATTAAACAATCGTTATTGTTATTGATCAAGTTTGAATGGAATTTGATAACAAACCATTATTTTCTCTCCAACAGAATAATCATTCAGTCTCCCTCCTTCTGTTCTAGCAATCATGAAGAGAAATAGCAGCCACTCGAATACCGCCATTTTTGTCATACTCTGCAGAATCTCTCTCTGTTGAACGTCTGCTCAATACGAAGTATCACCCTAATACTGACATGTTATGTTAGTCAACGGTGCCTAGAAACCTCGGATATGACACGAACCTTGGAAATAGAAATTGGTGGAAAATTTCCACGAAACAGCCATCATTAACTTTGCCTTACCTTGATGAAAGGATAACAAAATCCTCGCATGTCAAAAGGTCAAATTTTGACTTTGATTTTTTTCGCAGCCACGTGTATTTTTATATCCCATCAATGTGAAAATCCATTAGTTATCAGTAGTAATCTATGGCCATTTTATTTTGTCCTCAATTTGCGATCGTTTTACGTTATCCAACGCTGCCTAAAAGCCTTTAAAATAGCATGAACCTTGGGAATCGAAATTGATGGAGAATTTCCATGAAGCTAGTCACTATGAACTTTTTGTTACCGTGATGGAAGGATAAAAAAATCTTCATATGTCAGAGAGTATAAAGTTCAAACTTTACTTTTTTTGCACTCACATGTACTTTTATTTTCTAGCAGCATGCAAATCCATCAGTTATCAGTAGCAATCTATGGCCATTTTATTTTTCGCTCGATTCGCAATTGTTTTACATTATCCAACGTTGCATGAAAGCCTTCAAAATAGCACGAACCTTGGAAATCGAAATTGTAGAAAATTTCCACGAAACCAGTCACCATTTACATTTCCTTACACTGATGAAGGGATAAAAGAAATAACTTTCTTTCTAATGTGAATGTGGATATGAATTATGAATATTACCAATAGTACATTACGACCCTAGGCCAGAATGCAGTTATACCAAGTATACCTTATATCATGTACGGCAAGGGCATCCAACTTTTTGGCCGTGTGTCGTATATTATTTTTCATGATTACCACCCGAAAATACGGTTATCGTTTCTGCTCCTAGATGAGCTGAATGGTAATATGGGATCGTCCGCCCGACTTTTGCAAAACCGAGGCTTGCTGGTCGGGGCGGGTGAGCCTCATGTAGCCAAAAACAAAAATAAAATAAAAAAATAATTAAAAAACTAGAAATTATTTGAAATAGATATATACGAGTAAACTTTCATCATTCTAAAAATACAATGTACTGCAAATAGCTTTCATGTTAATTCATCATAATATTATATTGATAATTTTTCTGAACAATCAATTTCATTAGTATGCTCTTCTCTCTCTTCATTTATTTTATGAGTTATTTTCCTTATTGCAGTTGCATGAAATATCAGTAGAGTTATTTAGAGCAAAAAACGGCCGGGGAGATGGTACTTTCGAGTAGGGGATCAAGAAAAATAATCATGTAATTGAATAATTCAGTAACGAAGAGGTACAACAAGATTAGCTTATTTCCAGTCATTTGTGTTATTGAGAATATATATTGGAAATCAAGTGGATAAACTAAATTCTCCCTAATTTTACTTTCTAGCTGTTGAAATTTCTAGCTGTTTGAACACTTCAATTTTTTCTCTCATTTCTGTGCATTCTACAGTATTGTCTGAGATTGGGGAAAATTTTTTTTTTGTTCTTAAATTATTAATTATGGAGAAACTTACAATTAAAAATCTCCAAATTTCATACGGCTCTGACGTCATAATATCACATGCGTAATTCAAGCTGTGGCCAATGATGGCGCGGCTGGAGGATATTTGAATTTTCGATGCGCGATACTCATAAAGAGATTATGTGTATAGATATCTTTGAAAGGAAACACGTTTTTAATTGAGATTCTCTCAACAATGTTTGAAGTGAAGAAGAGAAAAAAAAAAGAAATACGCATTTTTTGACAATCAGCATAACCTTCATACGCCTGTCAATGAGTGATGACAGGTGACTACAGATGGCGCACACAAAGATTTTGGTATTCTGACGACATGTCCGATTTGGAGACGTTCAAAAAAATGATTCTTTAATTAATGCTTATGCATTAATTAACGAATAAAAAATTTTTTCTTACTTTTTCTGTTGATCACTATCAATAAATATTGAGAAAAAAAAATTTTAAAAAAATATGCAAGTTCCCTATTGATAAAATGTGAAGTCACAATTATTTGTCGAGTTATTTATGTTGCAATTTTTGTCAAAAGGGCAGCATCATGTTCATAGCGCGAGTAACGAAAGGTTGAGAAGTTTTTTCATCGATTTTAGTGGGAGGTCAGTTGTAAAGGGATCCACTGTTGTCCTGTAGTATCTCAATTGCTGAACATGAATAAAGTATTTTGCAGTTGAATCTCATAAAATCGTGAATTCTGATCAGAAAAAAATTTTAAATTTTCGAAATGGTAATATTTTTTCCAATAGTTCACAAAATATTACAGATTTTTTTAAAATCCAAATTTCTTCACAACGTTATTCACTTACTTTGAATTAGAGGAATGGATTGATATATGGATAGTCATGGATTGTCAATTAACACGATTACTCTATCACCAATGCCTTTTGTCAGGAATTTGATTGAATTCCTCTTGGCTTCAAATAATTTTCCATTAAATTTCATAAAATTTATTACTTGAATATATAGATTGCATAACAATCATGTCATATTTCATTTGTAGTGTATTCTTTCACTTCTATTGAATTTCCAAAACTAAATCGCCATTTTTTGAATTTTCGTTTTTTAATCTATATTAAAGTCTATTTCTTCTGTCAATAATTGTCAACAAATATCGCGGAAAGTAAGCGAGATACGGCGATTTTGCCCGAATCCGTTTCTGTAGTTCTTGGAGTTGTCAATAGAAAAGAACTCGCGTAAGAAAATGTATCACCATTATTTCCGAAGATATTTCATTGAGAATTATCACAAAAACGAGTGGATTTGTTTAATTTTTCAATTTATTGCACTGCATTCAGTGACTTCCAATGACATTTTGAACATCGTAAGTTATTGCTTTCAGTCCTATGAATCCACCATATCCACTTTGTCCCCTGTAATAAATTCCAGCTCCGGAAAATGGAACAGGTGGATTAGATGTTACAGGTCGGGCATCGATGAATGGAACTGTTGTTTGCGCAGCGTCTTTCTCATAAGAAGTCTTACGAAAAGCGACATATGTATTTTTTCGCCTGTCTGGGATGCTTTGCTCCATGAAAAGAGGATTATCTGGTTCCGTTATCGTGATCTCCTGCCTGGGGACATGAATATTCTAATGAGTATTTGACGGTTATTTATGAAAATAAAGTGGGTATCCGGGAAAAATTTCCTTGATATAATTCGATTTGCAGTCATATCTGTGAATATATAGTATGATATGTAGATATGATACTAGATCTGATGAGCTTTGATAACATCTGAGAGCCTTATAACGAAAAAGTCCAGATCTGAATCAGATATAATTATATATATTTAGATCCTGACACGTTTGTGATTTAATAAAACTAGCGCCGTCGGCGGCCGCAAGCGGCCGCCTCCGTTGATTAGTGTAGATTTCTATTTTTTATTTTAAATTTTGATGATACCTCCGTATACTTAGCAGATAGAAAAATTATTTTCAAAACTAACTAATCCTTAAACATTTCGGAATAGTTTAGGGAAGTTTAGGAAAGCATCTTTATAATTTGGGAAAGAATCATTGATTTATTATTAATTCAAACTTTTTTTATGTATAGATAGCAGAGATAGCTATAAGAGATAGCAGAATTTAGGATTAGTTAGAATTCAGGCTCAGCCAGGCTCGCCAGGCTCAGCCGGGCTCAGCCAGGCTCAGCCGGGCTCAGCCAGGCTCAGCCTGGGCTCAGCCAGGCTCAGCCTCGCTCAGCCAGGCTACATAATCAAAAATAGCAATCTATAAATGCTTTCCTCAACTATTCCCAAACGTTTAGGATTAATTAGAATTCAGGCTCAGCCAGGCTCAGCCCGAATTCTAACTAATCCTAAATGTTTGGGAATAGTTTAGGGAAGTTTAGGAAAGCATTTATAGATTGCTATTTTTGTTTTATATAGATTTTCTTACGCTTGGAGGCTCAAGACATAATTTTCATTTTAATTAAATAATTATTCATTCTTCAAGGATGAAATTGATTTTTTTAATATCCCCAAATGACTTCCAAATAAATGAAAATAATTTCAATTTTTTAAAAATTTATTTCTGCTATCTATACATATAAAAAGTTTTAATTAATAATAAATTAATGACTCTTCCCCGAATTATAAAAATACTTTCCTAAACTTCCCTAAACTATTCCCAAACGTTTAGCATTAGTTAAAATTGAAAATAATTTTTCTATCTGCTAAGTATGATGACTAAATAATTCAAAAAAGTTAGTTTCCGTAATGTCCACCAGAATTCGCTTTTGTCGATTCGAGTTCGACTTTTTTCATTTTCGAGTTCGATTATCTTCAATTCGAGATGAAATCCGCCATGTTCGATTGTCAAATGCCCTGTCCTTTTTATAATAGGATTAGATATGATCAGATTTCAAGTTCTGATTTTTTTTTGCATTTTTCAAGATATGAATATATGGCACAAAAAACTTATTCTGCACACGTTTTGACAACATATCCAAAACATGTTGACAATATTTTCAGATAATCAAATTTGTTCTGCCCAATTAGATATAATTATATCAGATTTTTTTCCCTCAGATAGTCATAGCTTACCTGATAGTTGGAGGAATTGATTGCCAACTACTGTTTTGCAAAATACCGGTTGAATAAGTGAATGCATGACTCCTGATTTTCAATGCCAAGTGCGATCCTTGAGCATACAATTGAATTCCGGTTAAGACTTGATTAGTTGAAGTGACTAATGTATCCAAATTCACGAATTTTGTATCGTATGTAATCGTGAAGAAATCGGATGAGATTATATTTGATGATTTCCAATCAATTTCATCAACTGCCTGCCACTCGACTGTTGATTTTTTTATGGCTCCATTGGGCCCCAATTCTCCTTCCTGAATTCTCAGATAAATCGTTCCATTCTTTTCAACGAATTGAATTCCCGTTATTACCCTAGAAATCATAATATGCGTTGGAAACAATTTGACAAGTTTTTAGTGTGACCCTGGCAGAACACTCGACCAATGAAGTCGAGTGGTGCACTCACTCGACTGAGATTCGACCTCTCGAATAGAAATATCAACACCTTAGAAGCAAAGAGGCGTAAGTGCTATGCTTAGGCACAGGACTTACGCCCCTTTGACTCTGAGGTGACGATATGTGTGCAGTATTCCATAATTTTCTCAAATTTTTTCATCAAGGCCTTTACTTCCAGGAAAAGAGAAGTTTACCCTAGAATCAACTCACCCTCTTCATTAACTGCATCATTACATGAACGAATTTCTCTAGAAGCACGAAGTATAGCTGATACAGCGGATTTGCGAAAATTACGCAGGGTCCTTCTATAAATATTTCTTTCATTTGCTCCATCTTGATGATTTCTAACAGCATGTCCTCTTATAATATTGTATGTATAGATCCTCAGTGCATGTGCTTGAGCATTAATTATTGCGAGTTTGTGATACAGCGAAAATACTTTATATTGCGAAGATTGTTTACTGTACCAGCATGAATCAGTTTTTTCCTGCAAAATTATACGATTACAGTAGAATTCCCCAGAGTTGGACGCGTCGATCCAGGACCATTCCCTAAAGTGGACATATCCTTTTATCCCCACCATATTCCACTAAGGTCTAAAATGCGTAGATCTGCGCAGCCGCATGCGCAGATAATTGCGCAATGGGTCTAGTGAGAAATGAGTATATCTTGATAATTCAAATGCGCCCGGCTAAATAGTTTTTTTTGATTGGTCGTCCTGGCGGCCATATTGAATCGTAGTGGGGGACGGAATTGTCCAACTCACGGCGAGAATTCCGTCTAATACAGGGAACGGTCCAACTTAGGGGAATTCCACTGTATTTCTAACTCTTGATCGGAAATGATGAAGATCTAGAAAAGGATCGAATTATCCTGTTTTTGACTTTTGCTATTGATTTGCCCCACTTACCTCGATGTCCATCGTTTTAATCAGTGAGTCCATGAAATTTTCATTATTTATGCCGTCTTCATATTGAAAATTGTGCAAAAGAGCATGTAGACTGCCACGAGCAGAAGAAGTACATTGCTCTATTAATTTCTGCAAAATTGTATTCGGGTATTCACGAAAAGCTGCCTGCTCTAGAAGCGTTTCAAAGCGCTTATATAGCAAACCAATGTTATCAGCACTTTGAATATATTCACGTAGCGTTTGATCAGTAGAATGAATTTGATTGATGGGTCTACCAATTTTCAGAGCTGTCCCCATTTCCCTTCTAACTTTTGCAAAAACATGGAATATCGCCTTCTGATTGGAGGTACGATTCTGTGCCACAATTAGCTTGTCAATAACTCGTAAAAATCCAAAATCTGAGAGCAGGTTAGATTGAAACAGCTTTTCTGTAGTGAAACTTGAAGCAATTGGATCGAATAATAGAATAGAGACAATACATAGAATCAGTATTGATGAAGCCATGATTTTCAAATTTCTACTCTACACATTAATATTAGAATAAAATTTTATTCTAATCTATGACAACTATTAATTTTTATTTTTTCCGGAATTTTGAACTGATGCCTTCACTGTCAATAGTTACTGGAGACTGATTTCCACATTTTCGATCTGATTATAATATATTGTGAAAGAGATAGACGGGAAGCTAGATCGTTGGCGTCAGTCTCAATTCTTAAGTTAATATTATTCTAATTGTTCAGCTTATCAACGTGTTTATCATTGAGCTACCTTCGTAAATTTTGAATCAATTTATGATAATCTGACGTAAATCAGTCTCGTGGCCATGGAAACTATCCATTTTTAAAACGAATTTTAGAAACCTTCATTCAGTTTGAAATGTGAGAAGGCCTAGCAGCTGTTTATACTGAGTAAACCTTGGTGATACACGTGTAAAATCAGATAAATATTGTGAAATGATAATACCTGGGAGTTTCAGATTATATTAGAATTTTTCAGAGTATTTTTCACCGAATTCTCGGAGATCTTGAGATTTTATAGTGAATTTGTGACAAAGAATCAGCAGCGAAAGAGCAAAACTGGATGCATCCATTTTCTCATCATTGTTGCTTCTGAATGGAAGCATTGTGAATACGACATTTTTCGATTCCGCGATTTCATCGCAATATGACTCAGAATGTTCCAAAACGTCGAGAAATGACATTTTTTGAAAATGTCTATATGTATGTATGTGTGTGTGTGTGTGCGCCACATATCATCCCATTGCTTCGAAACGGTTATACCTGATGATCTGCAGAATTGATAGTATTTTCCCTTCCTATGCGAAATGCTGTCAGTGGAATTCGAGCGAAATCGATTGAGTACTTTTCAAAAAAAATAGAATTTCCCAAAAATCGTTCTTCCCATTTTTCTCCATGGAAAATTGTCCCCCACTTTGAGCGATTGAGATCATATATGATTGGATCCAAAGTATGATTGGCTGTATAATCGGGAGATTCGAGGCCAGCTGCGCAAGCGCAGCACAAAGAAGAAGAAGAGAGTCCAAGGGAGTCAATCAATCATTCCCGGAAAAGTTGAATTTCTAACTCTGCCATACCGACTGTTAGAACTATCGCACCACCTAACTGCTTTACCAACCACATCGAGTTACCATCCAAGCTAGCTACCACCCGATGGTGAGTCAGTAAAGCTGTTTTTTGTTTTTTGACAAATTTGACATTGTTCACTTTTTGAACTTGTAGAGGTCGCAACATGTATTTGTTTTTCTTGGAACCATCAACGAAAACTTCTGTTAATGAATAATATGTAGGTATTGAATGACATTTACAGTGTATAACCTTTAACCTTATTTTGTTCTTATTTTTGTATTAAAATTTATTCTTAACTATCAAATAATGAACTAAGTACTATTTACTGATATATTTCATACTCATAAATTACGTCATCTCAAGTATCTTCCGATCAATTTGATATATCGTAATTCAGAATGGAGAATCTATTGACGGATGATATAAAATGATGACAGTATGCAAATTGAGCGTTTCATCATGATAATGAACATCTTCCTTTACCAACGCGCTGGTAAAGTAGCTATTTTGCTAAGTTACCTCGCTGTTCATATGGTCCTATATGTAAGTTCCAACTTTGATAATTATTTTCGTTTATTATTCGGCGGTGGAAAAATTCGAAAAAATTATGGTATATTCTGGATTACTTAATGAACTTGTCCTCGAAGTTTAATAAAGACGTAAGCGTTTTTTGTTTTAGTACTAAAGCTAATGTTCCTCCTTGAAATGATAAAGGAGGGAGATATGAGTGATTTTTCCTCAATCGTCTAGTAAGCTTTCTAATGAAGTGTCGAAAAACTCTCTGACGGAGTGTCTGATGAATTCGTCAAGTCATATATATTGAAAATAGAAATTTTGGATCTCGGGAAAATTTCATTGATTTCTCTACCATCGAATAGATATTATATGAGAATCCTTACCTGTAAGATATTTCGAATGAAATCAAGTGAAATATTCAGCAGTGATTGTTGAGAAATATTTCTGCAAGAGATTCAATGAATGGAGAGTTGAATTTTAGTAAATTTCGACCCCTGAACTTTTTCATAAGAGGAGAATTTTATTAATTCATACGAGATATAATATACGATTCAAACTTATTCATTATTATGAATGATTGACATAGGCCAGGGCTTGATATTGAAAATGCCTTGCATTAATAAATTCCATTTCGGCATAATTCCCGTTTTTTTGCTCGCTGATCATTCAATTGTATAGCAAGATCTATCACTCCAGTTGCATCATAGTAATCAACGGCATATATATTCATAATGGAGTTTCCTGCTCCAGCAATCACATTGAAATATGCCGTGAACATGTTGTTGGCTGCACTATGTGGTTCTAGCTCGTCATTCTCGCTGGAGGCTTCATTATCATTCGAGCTAGGAATGATAGCATGCAGATTTCGTTGACTGAAATACACAAATTTGATACTGAATTTGATTGTTTCCTGGAGTAATTTTCATAGATGGCAATGAAACTATCCTGAGGAATTGGTCTGAGCCTTATCAACATATTTCGGGGAATAGGGAACATGCATAATTTTTTTTTTGAAATTTTTTTGTTCCAATTCGTTAGGAATAATTACTGGGGTGTTTGTAAAAAAAAAAAAATTTCAAAAATGTTTACACTTATGAAATATTCGATTGAAAAATGAGTCATTTTAGAAGTAATTTCACCGGAAATGACGACGAAATGTTGCCTTACCAGCTTCAAGGTTCTTACACCCGTAGCGCTGCACGTCAACTCATCGGTGGATCGGGTTTGAGAGTGAGGCTGACGAGGTTATGGTTATTTGTTTACATTGCATCTGTAATTTTTTATAGTTTTTTGAAAATTTTACAAATACCGCATGATTGTAAGGAAGTTTTTGCTCAAAATTTACTATTTGTAGTAGAGAATCATCGATTTATTAGTGTCGAAATTCGAGATGTGACGACCGTTACTTGTAGAATCTCACGAGAGGTGGCGTATATTACGGTGTGGTTAACATTTTGTCGTCATTTCCGGTAATTTTGTTTTCAAAAATTGTAAAATTTTAATAATTTTTTTATGAATCATCTGTAGTGTTATTCTTAGTTATACGTTCGGATTCCTCATCCAGAGTATTTAATCGTTGAAAAAAAATGCAAGTTCCCTATTTTGCCATCGAAATTCCTGAAATTTCACGAGCTTGAGATAGATTTTGATCCTGCCAAGTTCAGGGCATTTTCACGTATCATTGAAAATAAAAGCTGTTATCGACGATAATTATTTAGAATCGCTCGGCAGGTGATTGAATTCTAGACTGAAGTTTTCAGGATTAATGACATGAAGATCAATGCTTGATATCTCTTCATCTAAGCGTGAGAAGAATCAATGTGCAGAATTTAATTGACGGCCAATTTCATTTGCTTGTAATTTAAATACAAAAATCATCTTACGATTTTTTTTGTTGTTTTTCAACATAAGTAAAATAATCTTTTGCAGTCAAGTTGAAAGTTCCTACATAATTAATTTCTCTATGCGACTTCGTTACCGATCTCCGCCACTTATCTCCCATAGAAATCGTAAAAAATTTCCTTTACCACTCTGTTTAAAAAAGATATAGCTCACCTTTCCTGTCCTGAATTGGACTGTCCATGTTGACAAATAAATGATGTAGCATTACTTAAAATGGTAGATTGAACACTTGGTTCCTCGGAACTTCCAAAATTTTCCGTATATTGAGGAATCGTAGGCCATAAAATTTTGGAATATTTGTACTGAATATGACGATAAATCAAAAGGAGCTTCTTGTTGGAGTCCCAAAAGTCGTTTAGCTGAGGGACTGTTCGTTGGCGGGGAAATGCATAAGGTCCTAGATGCTCCTCCAGATACTTGATGAAGTTCCTATGATCATCTTTGGCCCTCAATCCTGAATATGAAAGTGCATACTGAATCAATAATTCGAGCTAGATTAAGGTAAGCGTTCATGTGGTCGCTAAAAAATCTGTTGATTATTTCGAACAACTGTGATATTGAGCATTAGAAGGAAAATAAGTGGATTTTTTAGAATTGAAAGATTTTGTGACAGGGCTATAACGAAATGATATTTTTTCATGATTGGAATCTTCGGCGGAGTTTAACATAGAATGAAAATTTCAGGGTTAAGGAATGTGAGCGTTAAGCTAATTTGTTTTGGACCGGCCATGCAAATGAACAACTCTCCAATTATGAATAAATTTATAGTATCTACCTTTTGTACTGATGGACACAATGACGATATCCGGTGAACTATTGATGAAATCCTTAATTTCTTGCAATATGCCATCCATCGATACTGGAGTCTCACAGTCAAGCATAACGTTGTATGTATTTTGAGAATTTATCTGTATATGCAGTGGCTCCAATTCAAGATATCTTATTCCATCCGTGAGTTGTTCCGTAATGTTTTTACTCTGTCAACAGATCATTTACATTTCTTGTGTTATAGAATGTTTATTTTGAAAGAAAAATTATAAGAACTTTTACCCACTCCTCCTCACAAGACTTACTCTGCCGAATTGGCTTTTAAAAATATCAAATTTCCTACAAAAAAGGCTCAATTACTTATTGCTTCCAAATGAAAGCATTGTGAACGTCAGATTTTTCGAATTCGAGTTTTCATTGGGATATGATTCCCCTAACGGTTTCTTGGTCACGGTCGAATCGCTGACGATTGACCGTGAGTAGCTGAGAAATAAACAGTCATGAACCGATTGAAGTTTGGTGTTTTCACGGTGGATAAGTAGTGAGTTTGTGCAAAACTCTCACTCGGCATATATCAGAAATCGTTGGTGATTTAACGGGGAGAAGATCGCTGTTTTACCGACAACTCACCGTGAATTCACGAGACTTTGACTGACGAACTACCGTAAACTGGAGGGAAAGTGTTATATATGAATATACTTCGCCTCCTAATATAAACATCATTCATATTCATATTATATGAACAATATATCTGTATTAATTCCCTCAATTACTAAATTCTTCATTAATAATAAATTTCAACGAAAAAAAAGAAAAAAAAGTTGCACTCAGTTGGGATCGAACCTGGGACCCTGAAAATGGGAGCCTATCACTTAACCGTCTTCGCTATTCGCATTTCACATACCCCAATAAGAAATTTTGATGCTCATATATTGATCAGTGTCTTTCTGACTTGGAAAAATTGAATTCAATTGAATTCGTTCGATCATTGAAAATAATTTAGTAATCACGGAAAAGCTGATTTTCGAATGTTGTCAGAATTCTAAACCCTCAAATTAAGCAGAAATTCACTAACAGACCGTGCATTTGCCATTAATTATTCAAATTTACGATTTTTACATCTTTATATAAAATGAGCGAGCGTTCCTCTCTATGTTTCATATATGCTCATTATTAACAATTGCACTTCACACGGCAATACTACTATTTTGTAAGAACATAATTCTTTATGAACATCGAAAAAATGAAATTTGAAAACAGAAATAAATTTGCCACTGGCGATTCACCGACTATTCTCTCCTACCTTACCGACAATTCACTCGCGTTTCACCAGCAAGTCACCATCAATCGTCGGAAGAATCACGGTCAAATAACGGTAAAAAAATGGTCGACTCACCGTCATTGTATGGTGCCGAATTTGCACAAATGCACTGGTTATGCACGGCACAACGACTGGCGTTCGACGGTGAGTGTACGGTAATTTGTCGGTAAAATAAAATCACCGTCAATTCACGACTTTTTCACTAGATTTTCACCGTGATCAAGAAACCGCAAGGGTCGGCATGTTACAAAACATCGAAAAATCATATTTTTGAAAAATGTTTGTCTGTATGTATGTGTGTGTGTGTCTGTCTGAGTGTATAGACATGTATTGTAATTTTTTCTGGAACGGCTATATTTTGTGCTCCAAAAATTTGACAGTATTATTCCACTGTATGCAGAATCGGTATGACTATTTACGCCGTATTAAAGTCACGGGTACTCAATTATATGCCAAAAATATGATTAAATTTAATTTAAATTACTGCAGGATGGGCAGAGGTGGGGGTATGTACTGAGTGAGCCACTTTTCAAGGCAATTCGAATGGAAATTGGTATATCACTGGATAGCTCAATCGGGAGAGCGCCCGACGCGACATCGGAAGATCCCGGGTTCGACTCCCGGTGCATGAATATCCAATATTTTTTCTGGAATTGTTTTGAGATATTATAGCGCAAATAGCCATACCGATGCAGAATAGGGATAGGAGCCAAAAAAAAGGATCGTCATTTGGCCGGTCAATTGACCGTCACTGACCAATTGGTCATACCTGACAATTTTGGTCAACAAATAATGGCCAAATCGTGGGTCAGAAAATTGACCAAACATAATTTTGACGGTCAAATTTCATGTAAATAGACCATAGACCATTTCCTCATTAAAAATATATAATTCCACTGAAAATGACCCAAGAACAAATTGACGGTCATATTCCAGCTAATAGTTGGATTTTAATATCGATTTTGATTCTTTATTCTTGAAGTGGGTATTTTAATCGCGAATATTTTACCAAGAATGAGAAATACTGCACGACTTTTGGTAAATAAATGATTCCTATGAGTATTTGCATTGAATTTTTAAAAATCATGAAAATGACCAAAAAAGTGACGAAAAGTAAAATTGACGGTCAATTTTCATCTATATAGATGAATTGTGACATTTATTTCTCCTGACTGACCAGTTGAATTTTTAACGATCAATTTCCAACGAAATTTACGGTCAAGTCAGAAATGTTCACAAAATGGTCAGTTGACGACTGACCTGACCAATTTCAAAATTGACCGTCATTTTACATCCCTAATATAGAATGCTGTCACTGAAATTTCAGCGGAAACGGTTGGATAGTCTCCGAGAAGAATAGAATTTGCAGAAAATCTTTTTTTTTATTTTCTCTATGATGAATGAACTTGTAGCCCCCAGTTTGGGTTATGAGATTCATCTAATTAGAATTCACATTTTTCACTCGGTGTAAATTTTTATCCGTTATCCGTTATTTTTCGAAACGGTAAATAGAATTGAGTGTCATTGAAAAAAGAGTGGTAGGAAATTTGAAGCAAACGATGAATTTATCGTCCTTAAAAATTGAAAAAGTTTGATATTTGCCATATTGACTGCTTCACTGAACGGATAAGATCCACAATCGCTGAAATTTTTCCATCCATGACGCACAGAATCTTCTACTACTCATATCTTTTGCAGGTTATCACGAGTTTCTTCGATTAGTTCTCCAATCGTTTCCTGATTTATGGCATTAAGAAATAAAATTTGCTGTTTTCAAAAATTTATTTGCCTTTGACAACACACCCAATAGCTATTATTAACGATAAAATCATTTTTGTTGAATAATGCATAGCGTGTTTCCTACTCCGTCTCACAGTGGAAAGGTATTTTCATTTCAAGAAGGGGACTTTTATTCCCAATACGTGACTTACGTGGCAGATATACGTCATATTTTTTGGATCTTTATGTTCAGACTTCTGTATATTTGGCTTTCATTTTTATGTAAAATAGTAATGAAAAATCCCAGAAAATCGTTTATGGATTATTAAAATTTTATCTCTGCATGAATGTGTTGAATTTTATGGACAATTCGTGAACCACGTGGAGGAAATCCATTATATACAAATATAAAGGATTATATACTTCATTTTTCGATTTCTGTAAGTGTGGCCTTCATGATCATCTCCGGGAGTTAATGCGATTTTTTTAGGAAACCCATCATAAATTATCACAATTCTATTCAAAAATTTTATCAGTACATCGCCTTTATTTGAAAGCAAAAAGCAAGAGAATCAGCCATGATGATTTAAAGGGATGTGAAGTTATGAGAATCTATCATAGTAATAGTGTAAGATTTCTTATCATGATAGAATGTAAATATAGTGCATTTTTTCCTCCACCATCATTTTCAAAATGTCACCTATTATCGAAAAGATTCCATAGTTAAAGATTTTCTCGAGTTTGGAACATGTTCAAAGTTAGAAGGATTCCATTGAATCCTGAAAATGAGTATTTCTGCGAAGCTGCGTCGTCATAATTACTAAACTAAACGGTCTGACAGGATTGTATTTATAAGAAGACTTCAACCATGAGCAAGAATTTGGTCACATGTTCTTACGCATTTCATTGCAAGTCCACGGACCCCTCAATCTCGTGCTTAATTGTTCCAAAAGTAAGTATGCAGAAGGAATGGATCAATGCGATTCGAATCAATGATGAAAGTGAATCAAACCTGATAAAATATTCTGTCTGGCCGGGATTTTTCCACATCATAACTGGTAGAAATTGTAGATTCATGAGTTCCTGGAATCACCAATTCTGCTAATGTGAAATCTCCCAGAGAATATTTTCTATCGAACATCCACTGGGATCTTCTCTCATCAACGGAAATACTATGTAACAACTGATGATCGTCAGAGATGCATACATTATATTTGTCTGTAATTCAAAAAGTACTAATTTTCGCCTTCGCTTTATAAAAATACAGGTGTTATATTTATTTGTGTCTATCAATTTCACAAATGATTTGTTTTTCAACTCTAGAACTACAGTAGAGCGTCGATTATTCGAATCAATTGGGACCGAGCTCCTTTCGGATAACCCAACACTAATGTTTCGTGGGCAAAAAAAGTTGATTCTTTCAAAATTATAAAATCTATATATTTAAGAATACAAAGAACATTAATAATACAAGAGCATTATTTGGTGAATTGCCATAATGAACCATTGTATCATTGAATGGTATAGAACGAAGATGAATATGTATTTGAGAATAATAAAAATTCGGAGACACAAGTCACTTGAGTCTGCGGAAAAAGTAATTCTGCAGATAACTTAACCCTCTAACATGATTATCGCCTTTAGTCGTCTTTTGCACTGGAGTGGGGAGACCCAATCATGCGTTGCGAAAGTCCCCACTCCTCGGCTTCTACTACGTCATGAGGCAGCAGAGCCGTTGTGACAAACAATTTTGGGATGATACAGGGCCCTTTGATTCTTTCGTGAGTTTTTCTTCAAGTTTTTCCGTGTAAATCAATTTAATTTCATAAAAATAATAATTATTCATGATTCCTTGGGGCAAGCTCAGTCGTTGGAACAAAATTTCTTTCCTTATTAATTCCTCCAAAGTAAGGTTAACTTGAATTATTTTAAAGTAAATATTTCCAATAGAATCTAAAAATTTCTATCAATCAATAGAATAATGAGTGAGAAGAAAAAGGAAGTACTGAGTAAAAAAAAAATGAAAGCAGCAGTCATCCTTTATCTTCCTTTGACCGATTATCACGCAACCTGACTACGGCCCCGTCCCACTCAACGGCAGTCGCTCCCACCAGTAGTACAGATAATAGAGGAGTGAGTTACTCTTGTCCATAATGCAAATTTCTAGATAAGTTATTTTTTTTTACAGATAGTGCAGAATGACGTAATGAACCTAAAAACACAAAATACTTACAAATAAGGCGGGTAGAAGTGCCGCCATTTTGCGAAAAACCGTTTGGGCCTGTATCTCCGCAACCGTGCACTTGAGGCCCACAATGGTCATGACCTTTATTGTAGATAATTAAATTTCCTATCTTTTTTGTTCCATAATTTTTTTCGTATCACTCGCCATTTACGACTTATAAGACTCAATTTACTAGCATTTTATTGTTTAAACGATGATTAGAAGAGATGTCGGTCAGAGAGTCAATAAACGAATAGTAATAGTCTTATAAGTCATGAATGGTAAATGATACGAAAAAAAATTATGAAACGAAAAAGATAGGAAATTCAATTATCTACAATAAAGGTCATGACCATTGTGGGCCTCAAGTGCACGGTTGCGGAAATACAGGCCCAAACGGTTTTTCGCAAAATGGTGGCACTTCCACCCGCCTTATTTGTAAGCAATTTGTGTTTTTAGGTTCATTACGTCATACTGCACCTATCTGTAAAAAAAAATAACTTATCTAGAAATTTGCAGGACAGAATCCTCTATTCCCTGTACTACAGCGCGCCAAGGGCCCGCATGCACCGCCAACTAGATGGTGGGGAGAAACTTAGACATGAATTAGGGTTAACTATACATGCGCTGAAATCGTTGAAGTGCCAAAAACGAATGCAGCTTATTCAGGACGGAATCGTTCGGATAACTGAGCATTCGAATGAACAAAATTATTGTTTAGATAATTAATATTTATGGATAACTCGAATCACCATTCGGATAATTGACCTTTCCGATGACTGATGTTTGGATAATCGACGTTCTACTGTATACGTAAAGAATAAGTCTAGCATGTAATTACCTAGTGTCCCGACCAATTGATTGATAAACTTATTAACTCCAATTGAGCTCGATATATGTAGAGTATTGTTGGTCGGTTCTCCATTGATGATGTACGTCGTGGTCAGGCGTAAACTCGAATTCCATTTTGGGTAATACCACCACAAAGAAAGCAACGAATTTCGGTCTCCATGGGTTTCCTCAAGTGTCCTTGAATTTCCTCTCTTGGGTCTCCATTTAGTCAGTATAACCAAGGGCTCGTGATACTTCAAGTCAGCCGAGCACTGTAAGGATCTGCACCAGCATGGTGATGACAGCTCGAGTGAGCATTGCGTTGGTGGTAGAGTCGGAAAATCTGGTGAAAAGGTATTCATGGGAGGTGGTGTGAATGGGACTACGTATGGCTCACATAATACGATTCTATTAAATGAGCAAAAGAATACGACAAATATAGCCAAAAGAATGATCACAAACTTCATTGTTTTTTTTGCCAAGAATTGACGTGATTGAAAGATATGCAAAAAAACCTACTCGTGTCATGTTCAGTGCACGGTGTATTTATAGCCCGGGAAAATGTCGTGATAGATGAGGCATTAAGTATATTATCAGGAAATGGAGCATGAAGTTTATGACTTTTGAACTGACGCTTGCTATAACTGTGATATGAATTCAGCAGAAGGCCCTTGGCTATTTAGACCCTATTCCATGGATCACAAAGTGGCAATAACTATTTCGTATCGATTTTGGTACCGAAATGTACTGGGGAGTGCAAAATATATAATATATCACCATTGAGCACTCCCTGTTTCTCCGGTGATGAATGTAATATCCAAGTACAATGAGCAAGCTGGCTCGTCACTTTTGGTTTTTAGGGCCAAAGTCACTCAATCCGCCTTCTTTGAACTTCATTCTAAAGATCGCCAAGTGGCAACGGCCCTTTCATATCGATTCTGGTATGAAAATAAGCTGAGAATTGCAAACTATCGAACGTTAAATGGCCGTTTCCATTTAGGAGTCAATAGAATAGAGTCCACAGAACGCGAATCGAGCGTCTTGGGCTCAAAAATTGAGAAAGCATAAGCCAGAATGACTGCCCTACTTGGATATAGGATTGAGGGTAGAAGAACCAAGAGCACTCCAGCGATTGCATATTTTCTAGCGAAGGGTGTAACTGATTGCGTGGAGTAACTATCATTATTGATTCAGTTCTTTCGTTCAATTCTATTTCGATTTTCAAATTTATTCCCATATGATAACATATTTCTAGAAGTTTCAATCACTGCATTTTTCTCAAGTCGTGAAATACGTATGAAAATAAAAAAAAAACAATCTCGAATGTGACAAGTTTGGCATTAAAGCTTGTCATAGAATTGTGTGAGTTTTTTCCACAGAATATTTTCCATTTGACAATAAAATTAATAGTCACCCGAGTCGAAAACTAAGTTTTTATTTTTTTTTAAACCTGGTTTAAATTTATAATATTATAAGTTCTGTATTAGGAATTGATTATATGCAAAGTTTATAAAGCCAAGATATGAGTGGGAGATTAGGCAATCGGGTATGGCTGCTTTGCCAATTTTTACTGAAATTCATCTCCAATCTGCACACATATCAAACCTGTTCCGTGGCCTATTTTTTCCATGTTTATTTTTTCCCAGTTTATTTTTCGGCGAAATTTTGATTATTCCCTGGCTATTCAACTAAATTTCTCTAAACAATTGATTTTGAATTATTCGCTACGGATTTTTATGAAATTTGTTTAGTATTATATATAGAGATTAGATTACACTAAAGTCATATTTTATTTGTATTGCATTCTTCCACTTTTTCTACTGAATTTTTAAAACTAGACCTTAATTTTTTAAATTTTGTTTTCAATTTTTATTAGATTCTACGTTTTTGATAAATCATTTTTCGTGCATATCACGAAAAGTGAGTGATAGGCGTAAAAAAAACGTATCTTCATTATTTTTGAAGATATTCTATTGAAAATGGTCACAAAAATGAATTAATTTATATTCATTTTCATTTCTTTACGCTGCATTCAATTGTCAATGATTCCTGGAAAATTATAAGCTATTGCTTTTACTCCTATGAATCCACCATATCCAGTTTGTCCACGATGATAAAGTCCAGCTCCAGAAAGTGGAACTGGTGGATGAGGAATTACAGGTAGAGCATCAATCAATGGAACTGTTGTCTGTGCAGCGTTCTTTCCATAATCAGTCTTACGAAAAGTGACATATGTATTTGTCCTCGTATCTATAACACTCTGATCCATGGAAAGAGTGGTATCTGGATTAGTTAGCGTGATCTCCTGCCTGTAAATATGATAATTCGGTTGAGAATTTGATGTTTATTCATGAAAATTGAATGAGTAGTCGTGACTTACCTGGGAATTGGTGAATGCGATTGCCAAAAACCACTTTGCAAAATCCCGGTTGAATAATTGAATGCATTGCTCTTGATCATCAATGCCAAATGCGAACCTTGAGCATGCAATCTAATGCCTGTTAATACTCGACCAGTTGAAGCGACTATCGTATCCAAATCGACATATTTTTGATCGTGTGTAATCGTAAAGATATCGTATTCAGTTAAAAATGGTGATTTCCAATCAATTTCATCAACTGGCTGCCACTCGACTGTTGATTCTTCTATGGTTCCATTCGGCTTCAATTCTCCTTCTTGAATTCTCAGATGAATCACTCGATTCATCTCAACAAATTGAAATCCCGTTATGACCCTGGACATAATATATATGTTTGGAATAATTAAAAAAAATTTCAGTGTGAGATTACGATTGTTTTTGGAGTGGATGCCTTCAGGAAATGATCTAATAAAGAATCAGTAGCGAAGAAGGTAAATCGGATGAATCTATTCGTTTGACAGTAGTTTTTGGATCTTACCTTCTTGATATAATGGATCACAAGAATGAATCTCCCGGGAAGCACTCGCTATAGCTGATAAGGCAGATTTTTGAAAATCACGCATAGTCATTTCATATTCCTTTCTATCATTTTTTATATGTTCACTATATTCATCAATATTTTTCCTCAGTAGATTGTACGCATAGATGCTCATTGCATATGCTTTAACGGCAACTATCACAAGGCTGTGATATATTGTGGAAATTTTATATTGCGGAGATTGTATTGCATACCAACATGAACCAGCTTTTTCCTAAAAAAAATTAGCGATTACTCCTAAGTTTTAACCTACGTTAGAAAGGGAAGGAGGTTAATCGAATGAAATTTCAAGATAAAATTGAGATCTGTAAAAAAAATTTACTTTCCATTCGAAGTTTATAAATTCTTATATTTTAACCCTCTGAAGACAAACTCCTAGCAATCCCTGTCGTGTGAACTAGAGAGAGGGAATAGCCAATCGTAAGCACGCGTTCCCTGTGTTAGTGCGTGATGTCATGAAATGCTGCCCCCTCTCCTACTAGCCTATGAGCGTACATATCTCGTGAACGTGTGAGTTTGCCGATTACGATTTTTCTTGTGTTTCTTCTTATTTCCAAGTTCATAATTAAAATAGAAATTTACGATAAAACTGTTTAGACTGAGGAAAATGTTTGATTTAAAAATACTGTTTACTGGAAAACAAATAATGAAAACACGTCAACAAAAACAAAAAGAGGAAAAAAATTAATCTTCAAAAATTCCTCCAGTTATGAAAGTGTAGAACAAAAAAAAATCCCATCAAAAATCCTTCTCCGTTGAAATCAACGAAAGTACATGTTTCAAAAAAGTCTCCTGTCTTAATTGTATTTCTTTCTAGCAGTGATTCACCCGGGCCCCCGCGCGATACGCCGGCACTGGATGTTGCGCCCCACCATACGGCCGAGTCACTCGCCGTTCGGCCCGATTCAGTGGTGGGGAGACGGAGTTTGTCTTCAGGGGGCCTATTCTCGACGCATGGGAAACTGGTTTTCATTGACGAACTAACATTCGTGAACGAATGAGATAATTCGTACATGAAGTTCGTTGACGAATTTACGTTTCCCTCACGAAAAGATTTCGTTGACGAATAGAGATCCCTTCCCTAAATGGAATATGAGTTCTCACAAGGAGGAACTCACATAACGTATTTTCAATCTCCAAAAGTGACAGCAGAAACGTTTTTTGAGCTTCAGTTGGATTTGCAGCTCTTTTCCCAGGATCAGCTGTCTTTTTCAGTGTCGACTTTCTTTTTTTGCCACTCATTTTTGATATTATTGTTTATTGCTATTTGACGAATGCTCGCGAAGAAATAACATACGTGAACGAGAAGTCGTTCCGTCAACGAAAGTATTATATTCGTTGACGAATCGTGTTCCCATACGTCGAGAATAGGCCCCCGGAGGGTTAACCCATTGCCGGATCGTCGTGAATCCCCACTCAGCAGCTGGGCACTGAGCGGCGAGAGTGGGGAGGTCGCGCTCAGGGCCGTGTGCGTCTTGGTCTTGTTCGAGAATTTTAGGTATTTCAACTTATAAAGGAATGAGCAAGAATAATCGCTTCAATTATTTTTCTATTGCGGTTTATCTATTTGGTTCGTTCTTGACGGGCCGGGAAGAATGAGAGTTCTGGTTGTATCTACATTTTCCGATCAAAACAAAAGCAGCACAGCAAACATGACCCTGGCGTGCGGTGAGGTGAGAGCTACACGCACGCACCAACACACGGCCACAGCCACACACAGTGATATCCCGCGCTCTCATTGGTTAGTTCCCCTCTCCACGCTCACTGATACTTCTCGTGAGCTTGGTCCGGCAATGGGTTAAAACATGAGTAGGTATCAATTTTCAAAATTCTCATATTCTCAAGCGAATATGTATCTATTCTCGGATTAACTTGATTTCTCTTCAATCTGATCATAAATCTAAATATCATTGTTCTTTTTGTATCTCTTTCTTAGAGCTCATCCAATGATCTCACATGCTCATATTCACCAATGAAGATTGGAAAAAAAGGACTGGATCACGTAGAAAAATTGTGATGGCCCCCACCATGACCACCGCCGTGATTCCCACCATCACAAATTTACCACTTCCATGGCGTTTTTGTTCATGGTTTTTTTTGCCCTTATGTTTTTTTTCCGATGGAATTTTTTTATCCATGGGGTTTTTTCTCCCATGACATTTGTTTCATCCTGTTTTTTCTATGTATGGAAAGTTTTTTCTAGAAAAAACACCATAGAAAAAACAGTATGAACCAAATGCTATGGGAAAAGAGACTATGGAGAAAACCACCATGGGAAAGGATTCCATCGGGAAAGATTTTCGGGCAAAAAACACCACGAAAAAAAACGCCATGGAAGAAAACGCTTCTTTCTTTGTTTAATTCTCCATGGCTACAGTCTCGGATGGGAGTATGTGCCGTATTCTAATACCCTTATATTTTTACTCCTGATAATACTTCTTCTTGATGATATTCACTGTGATATCTTCACTTTTTAGTGTACATAACTGCCATTAGATGGCTCTTCATTTACAAATATATCCTCTGATTATCTCAACTTACTCGACTATACTTAATCTAACTGTCTTTAATCAAAAGTTGACAAAATAACATTGAAAATCATATTACTATGCTTAACTTAACTCTAGGACAAAGAGTTGTTAAAAACAATGAATCACTTTGAATTTTTCAACTTAGAGTAAACCCCTCAACTCATTTTTTTTTAATTAATAAAATCCGAATTTTTCAAAATTTGACTAAATGCGAGCCTAGAATCTACCTATTTCATCTAGTGGACAAAAAATTTTGAGTATAAAATATTAAAAACACTATTTTCTAGTTGGCAGAGTGATCCTACCAAATTACCGAATTTTTTTACATGATCCTATTCCACCTCCTAAATTATCCACTTACCTTCATGTTCATATACTTAATCAATGAGTCCATGTAATTTTTACCAGTTGATTTATTCTTATGTCGGAAATTGTGCAAAGTGGCGTGTAGATTATCATACTTAGAAATAGTACATTTCTTCAATGAGTACTTCAACTCGTACGATGGATCTCGGAAATAAGTTCCATGCTCGAAAAACACATCGAAGCGTTTGTATAGAGATGCAATGTCATGAGAGCTTTTAATGTATCGATATAGCGTGTCATCATCATCAGTATCAACATCAGTGGAGTACGATGAATGTTTTTTAAAAGGCTTCAATTGCTTTCGAATTTCTGTCAAAACAGCTAGAAAAGCATTATGATTGGAAGAATCATTTTTTGCTGAAACTAGATTGTCAAGCAGTTTTGAATATCCAAAATCTACGAGCGGTGTAGAATCAGAAGATAGCGGCAAAATACTGTTTGAAGTGACTAGATTAAATGAAGTCATGGAAATAATAGACAGAATCAGTATTGATAGATCCATTTCTAAATTTCTAGTCTTCAAATTAATATCAGGATTGAATTTTATTTAAACTATCAACAACTATCAATTTTTTGGATATACGGTTAAGTTTTCAGCTTGAATAATCACTAGAGACTGATTCCCAAATTTTTGGATCTGGTGGTAATAAATAGTGGGAGGAAGAGACGGAAAGCTAGACTGTCTGCCTCAGTCTTAATCCTATAGCTAACATTATTCTAAATGCTCAGTGTATGAAAGTGTTTATCACTAGTCTCTCTTCATTTTTCTTCAAATTATCCAAAACGAATTAACGGGAAATAAGTATGATGGCCATAAAAATGATCTGTTTGTCAAACCAATTGCAGGAAGAGTTGTTCATTTTCAAAAATAGGAAGACCTTACTCTGAACCGACTATTTACTCTGAAAAAAACCTTGAGAATATACGTGTAAAATAAAAAATACGGGAAATCGTCGTATTTTCCTAGAAAAGTATCTGAAATTTTTTAGAAAGAATCAGTAATGAAAAAGTGAAACAGGATAATAATTTTTTCGTCATTTTTTTGAGAATATCTCAGTCTTTCTTTCTTCATTAGTGTATTGACTTCGAATTTTAGAACTCATCGAAGCCTTTTCAAAAATATAATTTTTACTATTGCCATTATCGTATAAATGGAAAAAAAATGATAATCAGTCTTTGATCAATTAAAGGAATGAACAAAATGGAAACAGAACTCTTTATGAAAAACTGAATTACTAACAAACATAATAATCATTCCTCCGAACAATTGAATGAACAAATAAAATGAAAATAGAATTTTTATTGAAACAAAATGAAAATGTAAAGAAAAAAAAAAATTTCGGAAACTAATGGAGATATTCTTTTTTTCTTGCTTATGAAATTTTCTACAGAAAAGGATGGGAGTAGAAAGGATGGATTTCTTCTGATTTGCGACATATTCCATTGACGATGATTACGAAAATGCGTCAATTTATCCGGTTTTACTCCTCCGCTACTGTATTAATTGAATATTCAGTGATAATGCAGTGGTAAAAGGGATACGAAACAGAACAGAATAATGATTAAAAATTATGATATTCCAGATAGGCAATACATTTTCCAATTTGAATATCATCATTCAATTCAATTAACAAATCCGAATTATAAATATCTCCAAATTGGAAAGATCTCTATTAGTTGACGTTTTTTTATCAAGATCTTTTTCTAATTCTGTTATTGTTAGAAGAACTACATTTATCTTTCAACGCGGAAGGCTCAAGTTATTTGCTTCCAGATATGATTTTCAACATGGATTCTACTATCATATGAATGAGGAAAAAGAAACTCTTCATTTATACAGTCGAATTTTGTAGAATTAATCCACTCTGAATGAATTATGGCTTTACATCTGTGTATATCTCCACGAATCATAAATTTTTGACAGTACTTCATTAATTTTCCACAAAATTTGATGTGATAGTCTTTCAAACCATTATAAAATATTCAAATTTCATAGTTCAAAAATAACTATAATCATAAATTTTCTTGAACTTCTACAAGGAGTCATCTGCTTTTGACCACGATACAAAACAAGTGGCAGCAGCCATTTTGACATCGATTCTGGTATAGAAATATGCTGAAAAGTGCAAACTATCAAACGTTAAATGGCCGTCTCCATTCAGGACTCCATTAAATAGCGTTCACAGAACGCAAATCGAGCGACTTGGACCCAGGAAATGAGAAAGCACACGCCAGAATGACTGCCCTACTAGGATATGGAATTCAAGGTAAAAGAACCAAGAGCAGTCCAGCAATTACATATTTTCCAGCAAAGGGTGTAACTGATTGCGTGGAGTAACTATTATTATTGATTCAGTTGTTTCGTTCAATTCTATTTCGATTTTCAAATTTATTCTCATATAATAACATATTCCTAGAAGTTTCAATCACTGTATTTTTCACAAGTCGTGAAACACGTGTGAAAATAGAAAAAACAATTTCGAATATGATAAGTTTGGCATTGAAGCTTATCATAGAATTCAATAGCGAAGTGGTAAAGGGAGTTGTCATATGGGATAACCATATATACTTAACTCCCTTTACCACTTCACTACTGAATTGTGTGAGTTTTTCTTCAGAGAACATTTTCCATTTGAAATTAAAGTTAATAGTCACCCGAGTCGGAAACTAATTTTTTATTTTTTTAACCTGATTTAAACTTATGCGTTATAATTTCTGTATTAGGAATTGATTATATACAAAGTTTATAGAGCCAAGATATGAGCGGGAGATTAGGCAATCAGGTATAGCTACTTTGCCAATTTTGGCTGAAATTCATCTCCAATCTCCAACACACATCAAACCTGTTCCGTGGCCTATTTTATCCATGTTCATTTTTTGATGGAATTTTGATTATTCCCTGGCTATTGAATTGAATTGCTCTAAACAATTGATTTTTAATTATTTGCTATGAATTTTTATGAAATTTGTGAAGTATAAAATATAGAGATTAGATTACACTAAAGTCATATTTTATTTGTATTGCATTCTTCCACTTTTTCTACTGAATTTTTGAAGCTAGATCTTAATTTTCCGAATTTTGTTTTCAATTGTTATTAGATTCTACGTTTTTGATCAATCATTTTTCGTACATATCACGAAAAGTGAGTGATAGGCGTAAGAAAAACGTATCTCCATTATTTTTGAAGATATTTAATTGAGAATGATCACAAAAATAAATTCATCTATCTTTATTTTTATTTCTTTACGCTGCATTCAATTGTCGATGATTCCTGGAAAATTATGAGCTATTGCTTTTACTCCTATGAATCCACCATATCCAGTTTGTCCACGATGATAAAGTCCAGCTCCAGAAAGTGGAACTGGTGGATGAGGAATTACAGGTAGAGCATCAATCAATGGAACTGTTGTCTGTGCAGCGTTCTTTTCATAATCAGTCTTACGAAAAGTGACATATGTATTTGTCCTCGTATCTATAACACTCTGATCCATGGAAAGAGGGGTATCTGGATTAGTTAGCGTGATCTCCTGCCTGTAAATATGATAATTTGGTTGAGAATTTGATGGTTATTCATGAAAATTGAATGAGTAGTCGTGACTTACCTGGGAATTGGTGAATGCGATTGCCAAAAACCACTTTGCAAAATCCCGGTTGAATAATTGAATGCATTGCTCTTGATCATCAATGCCAAATGCGATCCTTGAGCATGCAATCTAATTCCTGTTAATACTCGACCAGTTGAAGCGACTATCGTATCCAAATCGACGTATTTTTGATCGTGTGTAATCGTAAAGATATCGTATTCAGTTAAAAATGGTGATTTCCAATCAATTTCATCAACTGGCTGCCAGTCGACTGTTGATTCTTCTATGGTTCCATTCGGCTTCAATTCTCCTTCTTGAATTCTCAGATGAATCACTCGATTCTTCTCAACAAATTGAAATCCCGTTATGACCCTGGACATAATAAATATGTTTGGAATGATTCAAAAAGTTTTCAGTGTGAAATCAGGATTTTGTTCGGAGTGAAGACCTTCAGAAAATGATTTAAGGAAAAGTCAGTAGCGGAGGAGTAAAACCAGATGAATCTATTCTTTCGTCATCAGTTTTCGAAGGATATCTCAGAAAATGAGTGAGATAATTCTACAGGAAAAGTCCCAACAATAATTTCGATATCTCACATAGTTCCGAGATATTCTTGAAAGAAAAGTGGCTAAAATATAAGTTATTCGGTTTCGGCTCTTTACTATTGAATAGGGAAGATCCTACAATATAGCTGCATTGTTGTCTCATTTTTATTAAAGAGGCCTTCACTAAGAAAGAAAAGTTCTGATTCATTTTAACCCAATCATCAAATAGGTGGTGCATAAAGATACTTCTACTTCGCTCAGAATATACAAGATTTTGTAGAAATTGATGAAAATGAACTCTGTCCAAGTTTGATATATGCTCTTACCTGTTTTTCGAAGTATCCGATTTAACTGCTCTCGTACTGAATGTTCGTACGATATCACTGTGATCAGGTTCACTACAATAACATATACATTGATCACATCTATCGAAAAATCCGTTACTAATTGAAGGGACGTTTTTCTTTCTAATACACCAGTCCATCACTTTCGGCGAATCCATTGGCGCATTGCCTTGTAAATTGATGTAATTCTCCTGAAATAGTTCAATAATAAGGTATAATAAAATTATAATCGATTCTATTGGATTTATGCAGTAAAAAACATTTGAGTAGGGTAAGCCGTTGCAAAACGGTATTGCTTGACAGAATAAATCAATTGTTTCCTTCAAAATAAAAGCCGTAGTAAAAAAAATGGTGCTTTTTTTATAGCACCAGAAATTTAAAAAAAGGATTTGAACGAATTCCGCCCATTTCACTGAGTTCAAACTGATATCTCAGGATCCTAAGATAGTTACCCAACAATATCAGCAGAGAAAATCTATTCATCTCATTTAATTTCTCTGTTACTGAATTGATATGGTATCAATTATTTAGATAACAAATTCAGTGATCTACTAAGACTCTTAACTTAAGATGCGTGGAGCGACAAAGACACACATAGACGAAAGAGAGACAGCAATAATAATATTACTTGAGCTGGTGCCTGATGAGGTTAGCTTTTCAAATTTTATTTATTTATTCCGGAAGATTAATTTTTCGAAAAAATGTCGAGTAATTCAAAATTGAGAAAACCTAAAGTAGTGCAATCCCCTCTCCTGTCGCTTAAAAGAGAGCGTGACGTATCGTCTTCTCTCACTCTTGCGCTGAAGGAGTGGGGGACGCAGAAACTGAGTCAGAACCACTGTTATTTTCCAAATCTGAGCCTCGCGCGTGGAAAATAACAGGGGTTTCACTGTACTTACCGTTTTCTCGCAGACATCTAGCGTTTCTCGAAAACAGTTATAAATTCTACCCGGACATGGGTTTACTTCTAGAGGCTCCTCGCTATACTGATGAAAAGTTGTATTCTTATAATCAGGACATGTATTCCAGCAGCGTACTGAATTTTCATTCAGATATACTTCGTTAATGATAAATGGATTGAATAGCCACTTCAGTTCTATGTAGTTGTCTTCGGAAATATATATATTTCACATCAATAAAAATGGTCATTAGTATTAGAGAGTGAAACAGACCTGCTAACTCGAGTGAACGAGGATTTTTCTTAGATTGAACCATTCAACGAAAAAAATCTGATAAGATTCCCAAAGATGCGCCAATATGTGTACATCATTTCGAAATTTTCTCATAATTTTTTCATGAAGCCCTTCACTCCTAGGAAAAATTAGGTCTACTCTTGAACTAACTTACCTTCTTGATGCAATGAATCACAAGAATGAATTTCCCAGGGAGTACGTGCTATAGCTGATACTGCAGATTTTTGGAAATCACGCACAGTCATTTCATATTCCTTTCTATAATTTTTTATATGTTCACTATATTCATCAACATTTTTCCTCAGCAATTTGTACCCATAGATTCTCATTGCGTAGGCTTTAACGGCAATTATTACAAGGCTATGATATAATGCGGAAATTTTGTGTTGCGGAGACTGTATTGCATACCAACATGAACCAGTTTTTTCCTAAAAAAAATGAGCGATTATTTCTAATTCTAGAATCTTAATCTTTTTTTGTAGCTCTTGGAATTTTCTACAAAAAGAAGATCAGGCAGAAATTGCCATATCTTACTCAATTTCGGAGATATTTACCAATAAGGATCGGGAAAAATGAACTAATTCTGTTTTTCCTCTTCAATTGTCCACTCACCTTGATGTTCATATACTCAATCAATGAGTCCATGTAATTTTTACCAGTTGATTTGTCTTTACATCGGAAATTTTGCAAAGTGGTGTTTAGACTAGGAGAAATACATTCCTCTAATAAGTGCGTGAAGATCGATATTGAGTTTCCGGGGAGAACTCTAAGCTCAAAAAACGCATTGAAGTGGTTGTACAGAGATGTAATGTCATGAGAGCTTGTAATGTATTGATCTAGCATCGCATCATCAGTTTTCATACCAATGGAGGGCTGTGCAGATATTCCATGAGGCTTCGTTTCTTTTTCAATTTTTGCCAAAACAGCAAAAAAAGCCTTGTAAGTAGAACCTTCATCCCTTGCCGAAACTAGATTGTCAATCAGTTGTGAATATCCAAAATCTACGAGCAGTGTAGAATCAGAATATTGCTGTGAATTACTGTTCGAAGCGACTAGACTGAATGAAATCATGGGAATAATACACAGAATCAGTATTGATAGATCCATGATTTTTTGAATTTCTAGTCTTCAAATTAATATCAGAATTGAATTTTATTTGAACTCTCGACAACTATCAATTTTTTGAATATACGGTTAAGTGAAAACTTGAAAGCTTGAATAATCACTAAAGACTGATTCCTAAATTGTGGATCTGGAGGTAATAAATAGTGGGAAAGAGAGAGACAGAAAGCTAGATTGTCTACCTCAGTCTTAATCCTACAGCTAATATTGCGCTATATGCTCAGCGTATGAACGTGTTTATCACTAGTATCTCCTCATTTATTTCGAATTATGAAAGGTGAATTGACGGGAAATAAGTATCATGGCCATGAAAATTATCTGTGTGTCGAACAAATTTCAGGAACAGTCATTAGTTTTCGAAAATAAGAAGACCTTAGCCACTATTTACTCTGAATAAACCTTGGGAAAACACATGTAAAATGGAGGAAACGAAAAAAATTGTCATATTTTCCCAGAAAAAATATCAGAAATTTTTTTGGGAGAATCAGTGAAAAGTGAAACAGGATAATCATTTTTTCGTCATTTTTTTGAGAATATTTCGGAAACTAATGGAGAGTTGCTTTTCCGCTAGCTCTTGAAATTTCCTGCAGAAAAAGATGGGGATAAAAAAGAGGTATTTCTTCTGATTTCCAAGATATTCTATAGAGAATGATTAAGAAAATGAGTCAATTTCTCCTGTTTGACTTCTCTGCTACTGTATTAATTGAATATTCAGTAGTGATGCGATAGTAAGAGGGATACGAAACAGAACAGAATAATGAGATACAATTCTGATATTCCAGATAGGCAATTCATTTTTCAATTTGAATATCATCATTCGATTGAATTAAAAAATCCCAATTATAAATATTTCCAAATGGGAAAAATCTCTGTTAGTTGACGTTTTTTTTATCATCAAGGTCTTCTTCTAATTCTGTTATTGATAGAAGAACTACATTTATCTTTCAACGCAGAAGGCTCAAGTTATTTGCTTCCAGATATGATTTTCAATCTGGATTGAACTATCATATGAATGAGGAAGAAGAAACTCTTCATTTATACAGTCGAATTTCATAGAATTAATCCACTCTGAGTGAATTATGGCATTACACCTGTGTATATTTCTACGGATCATAGATTTTTGACGGTCTTTCATTAATTTTCCACAAAATTTGATGTGATAGTCATTTGGATCATCATGAAATATTCAAATTCCAGAGTTTGAAAATAACTCTAATCATAAATTCTCTTGAACTTCTCCAAGGTATCACATCCCAGTTGGTGCCGAGTTTCAATTGATGGTCAAAAATGCTCATATTTTGATTTTAAAAAAGTCAAATCATGACATTTTATGATAGATTCTGTGGAAATACATCAAATTATGACGGATTTTTTTTGAAAATTTGTCAAATTTGATCAGAATTTGACATTTTTTGCCAGAATTTGACATTCATATTTCCACCTGGGTATCAACTCAATAATTGGAGGATGAAATTATTTGAAATAATCAAAATTATTTACAAAAAAATAATTACAGATATTGAAAAATAAAATTATTAAAAGACAACATAGAAGGGTATCAACGACGTCGCCAAAGGCGACGGTGGCGCTAGAGATGCATGATCATTCATGGTCACTTATCATTAAAATTTAGGGGATATAACCACAACGGAAAAGAATAGAATCATTAAAATTTGAAATAAAAAATAGAAATCTACACTAATCAACGGATGCGGCCGCCAACGGCGCTAGTGTATGAGAATCGCTGACACTTCGAGTCGTTAAAACGTTATTGGCAACGTCGCACTTGCCACGAAAATCGTCAATCTCATGGGTACGAGGTCTCAGGGGTTTATACCAGAAATTGTCGAATCGATAGTGAAGAGGTGAAACAAGATGAGTTGATCGAGTGGGAGTCTAGCCATGAAAGGGGGAAAGAAAATGAGTTGATGTTATTTTTTTGAGCCCATTTTGAAAATGTCTCGGAAACAAATGAAGGTACGCCCATTTTTCCAGGTTTTCTTTGTAGCACTCAAAATTTGTTGCAAAAAAAGGATGGCGATAAAAAAGGCGTATCTTCATTACTTTCCGAGATAATCTATTGAGAATGATCATACAGATAACTCAATTTGTCCTATTTTATGTCTTCATTACTGAATTGAAGCCAACTGAACGAAAGTAATGCATCGTATATTAATTTGAGTAATTCTGTCAATGAATATTGAATATTTGAGAAAGTTCACTCAATCAAAATGAGAGGAATGGATTAATGTATGGATGGTTGAGTGTTTTAATCGATTACTCTATTACCAATATATTTAGTGACAACGATGTTGAAATTTTTTTGAATTTCTCTCAGCAATGGGTTTCAAATTATTTGTCATCAAGTTTTATGAGATTTATTATTATTATTAGAATATGGAGAGTTGATTACACTCATGTGACATTTTATTCGAATTGTATTGTTTTATCTCTTCCAGAAAAAATTTCAAACTAATCTCAATTTTTCAAATTTCTTTTCTTATTTTCATCAGAATATATTTTTTCTTTATTAATCATATTCTTTGAATATCGTGGAAAATAAGTGAGATGAGCAGTTTCATCCAAACTCTTTTTTGTAGCTCTTTGAGTCGTCTAGAAACGACTTATCTTCATTATTTTCGAAAATCTTTCATTGAAAATCATCACAAAAAAAAGTTGATTTGTCTAATTTTCAATTTGCTGTTCTGCATTCAATTGCCAAAGCCTTCTGGACGATCATAAGTTACTGTTTTTAGTCCTATGAATCCACCATATCCAGTTTGTCCATTGTAATAAATTCCAGCTCCAGATAATGGAACTGGTGGATCAGAAACTACAGGTAGAGCATCGATGAATGGAACTGTTGTCTGTGCAGCGTCCTTTTCATAATCAGTTTTTCGAAAAGTGACATATGTATTTTTCCTCGTGTCTACAACGTTCTCATCCATGAGAAAAGGGCTATCTGGGGCAGTCATCGTGATCTCTTGCCTATGAACGTGAAAATTCGAGTGATAATTTGATGATTATTCATGAAGAAGAAATGAGTATTCGCGACTTACCTGGGCATTGGAGAATATGATTGCCAAAATCCGCCTCGCAAAATACCAGTCGAATAATTGAATGCATTACTCTTGATCTTCAGTGCCAAATGCGATCCTTGAACATCCCATTGAATTCCCGTTAAGACTCGGTCATTTGAGACGACTAGTGTATCCAAATTCACAGATTTTAAATCTTGTGTAATCGTAACGTAATCATATTTGGTTGTAAATGGTGATTCCCAATCAATTTCATTAACTGGCTGCCACTCGACTGTTGAACTTTCTATGGTTCCATTGGGCCTCAATTCTCCTTCTTGAATTCTCAGATAAATCGTTTGATTCTTCTCAACGAATTGAACTCCCGTTATTACCCTGGATATAATGAATAATTAAAACAATTAAAAAAAATTTTAATGCAGAATCAGGATTTTTTTTTGGGGTGAAGGCTTCCAATAAATGATCTGAGGAAAAATCAGTAGGGGAGGAATGAAACCAGATGAATCTATTCTTTTGTCATTCATTCTTGAAATATATCTCAGAAAAAAGCGAGGGAGCGCTATTCCTGCTGATACCTCCTTTACTACTGAATAGGGAAAATGCTATGGCTTATTTGCTTTGTTTTCCAATTTTCTTCAAGGAGGCCTTTACTGAGAAAAAAAATTATGACCTATTTTGCCCCAGTCCTCAAGCAACTGAAGCATAAAGATACTTCTATTTCGCTCTGAATATAAAAGATTTTGTGAAAATGGAGAAAAATGAACTCTGTCCAAGTGTATCACGTGCTTCTACCTGTTTTTTGAAGTATCAGATGTAACTGCTCTCAAACTGAATGTTCGTACGATATCACTGCGATCATGATCACCACAATAACATATACACGTATCGCATCTAGTGAATGCTCCGTTACTAATGTGAGGGATGTCAACCCTGTTCGAACACCAGGCCTCTGCTTTCACCGCATCACTGAGCTTGATGCTAGTATCTGAATGGTTCAAGTACCGTTTGCGATAATTTGCCTGAAATTATTCAATAATAAGAGATAACGATATTACAATTGATTCTATTCAATTTGTAAAATTAAAATTTTTCCTTTTCCTCCTTTTGAATATAATTCCATGAAAATTATCATCATAATTTGTTCCAATTTTTAAAAAATAGAATTACCGATTAAACTTAAATTATATGATAGTGCATTCTAACTCAGTGACATTTTGGCTTCGTTTCTAACAAAATAGGCCCAGTCTTAACGTGGGTATTTAATACTTTAATACTTCTTTGTAACTCTGGAAATTCTCTACAAAACAGAATTTGGGCAGAATCCAACAAAATCAGCAAAAAGAGAATTGCTTTATCCTGTTTTATTCCTTTGCTACTGAATTTTCATGGCATCATTTATTCGGATGAGGAGTTCAGTTATCTGCTCGAAATACTTACCGATGGATCGCAGGGATTTACTGTTTCTCGGAAACAATTATAAAGTCTACCAGGGCATCGGTTAGCAATAGGTACTTCATCATACTGATAAAATGTTGTATTCTGATAATCAGGACATGTGCTCCAACAGCTTGCTTTTTCATTCAGATATACTTCGTTAATGGCAATCGGATTAAATAGCCACTTCAGTTCTATGTACTTGTTCCCTTCAAAAATATACATATTTCACATCAATAGAGATTTTTACTGATAATAAAGGACAAGAAAGACTTACGGACTCAAGTGAACCAGAATTTTTTCAGAATGAACCACTCAATGAAAAAATCTGAAAAAATTCTTAAAAATGCTCCATTATATGCGGATTATTCCATAATTTTTTCAAATTCTTTCATGAAGGCCTTCACCCCAGGGAAAGTCAGATCTACCCTGAAATCAACTTACCTTCTTCATTATTTTCATAATCACAAGAACGAATTTCTCTAGAAGCACTAGGTATAGCTGATACGGCAGATTTTTGGAAATAACGAAGAGTTTCTTTATATTCCTTTCTTTCATTCTCTATCTGTTCACTGTATTCATCAAGATTTCCCCTCAGCAAATTGTATGCATAGATCCTCAATGCATATCCTTGAAGTGTAGTTATTGCAAGTTCGTGATATAATGTGAAAATTTTATTTTTCGGTGATTGTGTCTTGTACCAACATGAACCATATCTTTCCTGAAAGATTGAGGAATTATTTATAATACTAGACTGGGGATGTAAAATGACGGTTAATTTGAAAATGGGTCAAATTGAAGAAATTAACCAACAATTTACAGATATTAAATTTTTTTGGATTTTTTCATCGAGTCCTTCGCTTCAGAAAAAATTGCCAGATCATGTTGCCACGAAGGTCTATTTTGCCTGATTTTACCAGTTCCATTTAAAAAAAACACAAACAAAAATAACACACATAAAAAACACATGCAAAAATAACACACCCATGAAAAACACAAACACTGAGAAAAAAAAAATTTTGTTGTAAAAAAATTTCCTTGTTTGAGAAAAATCTATTTCACTCAAGAAAATTCCAATATAGAGAAATTGTGAAGCAAAATTTTGAGTTTTCTTGCTACAAATTTTTTTTTTCTCAGTATACACAAAGAAAAATAAGAACAATAGTTACAAATGAAGAAATCAAATCGCTATTTCAAAATGTAAGCAATCTGGGATTCCTCAAAAATCAATAATAAGAGAAAAGAGGGGAACAGCTATAACGTAGAGGAAAATAAATTCATCTAGCACTGAACAATAAATATCCGATAAGATTCTGGAAATGGAATTAAATGACAAATCTGCCCCGAAAATAAAGTAAATGAATCGGTGTTGATTGAAAATGTTTTTACCAGAAATATTATTGGGCTTTCGTGGAGTAGACGTGCCACAAGTTCAAAAATTTATATCCTTTAAAATTTTCAATAAATTCAATTTTTTATAATTTAGTATTAATATCTATAGTTCATTTAACGTATTTAAAATAAAAATGGTCGGAAATATCAAATTTTACACGTGAAAATAAAGTCAGTTTATACCGGTTTATCTCAGTGTTTCGAATTGTCATGGGAGAGGGAACGCGGTGTGCGGTGAGAGTCAACAAGCGAAAATTATCGATTATTTTTGCGAATTGAAGACATTTACATGAGTAGGACAGAAACCGTTGGTGTTGGAGGGGGAAATATTGGGAAAAAGAACCTTTATAGCCTTCTTCTATCCAGTGAGTCTTCTGGTGTTCCTATAATGGTTAACTTTGTTTCTTCCATTTGAAAAAAGAAAAAGCGTAGTGTCTCAATGGATTACCGGTGGATTTACAATTCCAGATGAGTAATTTCGTAATTTTCTAAATCTGAATTAAAATTATATGCGTTTTCCAATTTAATTAAAAAAAATTGTTTTCTCGAATATGTATGATAAAATTAAATGGTTGATATTATTCCACGCGAAGCATTCACGTTATTGACTAGGGTGAACAAAAGTACGCATTTTTATGCTCTATGTACTTGTTACCCGAAAATAATTAAAAATTAAATTTTTGAAGCTCAAAGAAGGTGAGCGGTGTATTTGTCAATAAAAAATCTTCAACAAAATCCCGTGAGTCGCATTAGGGTAGGTCGTGTAGGTTCTTTTGAGGCCTATACACCACTACGTCCCCGTCGTGGCCTCGGGTAATGCAAAACGTGGTGATAATCTCAATTTTGGTAGTTTTCGTTTTTTTCCGTTTTTATGGGTTAAACTTCCCAGGAAAAAGTTGATTGTATTTTTCAAAATTTTAATTAGGACGTTGTTCTCGCGTTGCGTTGTGTTACTGACCCCTAGACAATTGAAATACATCAAAAAATTGCACATAGTTATAGTACAAATAATGTTTATACCGTTAGCAGCTCTACTACACTGAAGCCTATTATTGTCGTGTGTCATTTTTGTGTGCAATATTCATAACTTTGATATTATTGTTCTGTGTTAGTTCTGCATGTAATATTCCTGTGACCCCAGGAAAAAATGTTCAGATCTGATCAGATCAAATTAGATCCGATCAGATCTGATTAGATCTGATTAGATCCAATTAGATCTGACAAAATGGAAATTTTTAACATGTATAGAGCTGAATGGATCTGTTCAGATCTAATTAGATACAATCAGATCTAAGTCTGATCAGATCTGTTCAGATCTAACTAGATCTGGTCAGATCTAACTAGATCTGATCAGGTCTAATTAGATCTGATTGATTTTATCTAAATTGAGTCATCAGATCTGATCAGATCTAGTTGGATCTGATCAGATCTAGTTAGATCTGATCAGATCTGAGAAACTCAGATCTAATTAGATCTGATCAGAGCGTGCCAATCCCCAGATCTGACTCAGATTTAAGGAACTCAGATCTAATTAGATCTGACCAGATCTAATTAGATCTGACCAGATCTAATTTGATCTGATCAAATCTGAACATTTTTTCCTGGCACGTGTTATTTTGACGTGTTACCATTTTACCCTATCTCGTGGAAAAAAATGGATTTTCCTTGGTTTATCTTTCTATTACTGAATTGCCTCACTTACCTCGAAATTCATATAATCAATCAATGAGTCCATGATATTTCTACCAGTTGCTTTGTCTTGACGTCGGAATCTCCGCAATGTAGCCTGTAGACCATCCCATTGCGAAGAAGTACATTGCGCTATTAAATCCTTCAGCTCTTGTTCCCTGTCACGACTGATAGCTCCATACTTTAGACGCCACTCAATGTTGTTATAAAAAAAGCGAATTCCTTTTGCGTTCTTAACGTATCGATATAGCGTGTCATCGTCAGTATCAATTAGACCAAAAAACTTCTTAGTGCTGATTTTTTCAAAAACAGCGTACAAAGCTTTGCGGTTGGAAGAATCATTCCTTGCCGAAACTAGATTATCGATCAGACGTGAAAATCCGAAATCTACGACTGGTGCAGAATCAGAAGATAATTCCGAACTATTGCTCGAAGTGACTGGATTGAATGAAGTCATGGAGACAATACATAGAATCAGTATTGATAGAGCCATCCTTTCTGAATTTTTAGTCTCAGATTTAGACTAGAATGGAATTTTATTTAAGCTCGTGACAACTCTAGATTTTTATTTCAGACGGAAATTTATGAACAAGTATCTAGCGTAAACGGTAACTAGAGACTGATTCCCAAATTCTGGATCTGGTGGTAATAAATAGTGAAAAAGAGAGACAGAGAATTTGATTGTCTGCCTAAGTCTCAATTCTATAGCTACTATCAGTTTAATTGCTGAGCTTATCAGTGTCTCTATCAAAGATCTTCCTTCCTCAATTTTAAATTATACAAGTTGAATTAACTGAAAATATTATCGTGACCATGAAAATTATGTGTTTGTCGAACAAATTTTAGGAACTGTCATGCACATTTGAAAACAGGAAGACCTTGGCAACTGTTCAAACTGACAAAACCTTGGAATAACACGTGTAAAATGAAGGAAAAAAATTGTTATATTGTGTTTAAAAAAATCATATCTGAAGTTTCCTGAAAAAATCAGAAGGGAGGAAGTAAAATAGAATCATGATTTTTTTGTCATTCAAAAAAGTCTGATTCAGTGAATATTTTCCTGTTAGGGAAATTAACTGATTTTTTTTATTTATTTTAAATTAATTTTATTTTTAAAGGCCGCTAATCTGCATATTCACCCGGGCAGGTAATTATGAATATTAGGGGCCTATTTAATAAAACTTGATAATTTCAGAATCAAGTTTCGGAAAAAATAGGGAATGTGCAAGCGAGGTTTAAACTCACATCCTTCAAATTACCAGTCTGATGCTCTGCTTTTTTTTCTTTTACAACGAAGTTTATTTTTAAAATGGGTTACAGTATTTACAAGTATATACAGGATGTCTTCATTAAAATGAACATATTTGAAAAAAAAAATTTCAAATTATGTATCAGGTATGACTGTTAGTCAAATAGCTTATAAAGCTCTCGTGACCATATATTATTGATCAGGGAATTAATGTTTATAATTTTATGGGATTTTTCATCAATTTATATGATTTTATTATTTTCTATTGGAAAGAATAATTAATAAAAAAGATGATACCTTAACCCTAGCATCACAAAAACCATTCTATTATAGTCTGATGCTCTCTTAACTGAGCTACTGCGAGTTCCACTATTTACCTTCAAATTTTTGATTCCGATATATTACCTTATTCGCTCCATTTGAGACTATCTTAGAAATTGATAGAACTATGCTCTTTTTTGCTCGAATATTTTTCTGTAACTCCTAAAACTTTCTGCGGAAGAGGATTGGAGTAAAAAGGACGTATTCTTGAAAAGGATCAGTTTCCGGGATATTTCATTGAGAATGATCACGAAAATAAGTCAATTTGTCCAATTTTATTTCTTCGCAACAGAATTAATGGAATATTCAGTAGTCATGCAGTAGGTAAAGGGAGATGGGATGAAACAAAGTGCTGAGCTAAAATAATGATATTCCTGATATTGGATTTTTTTCTATTTGAAAATTATCATCCAGCTCAATTCACGAATTCCAATAATAAATTTCTTCAAATTGGAAAAAATCATTGTTTGTCTACATTTTTCTATCATGAAGGTAATTTCTAATTCTGTTATCGTTAGCGTAACTACATTTATCTTTCAACGCGGAAGGCTTTAGTTATTTGCTTTCAGATACGATTTCCAACCCGGATTAGATTTTCATATGAATGACGGAAGAATTTATTTATTCATACAGTCGAATTTTATGAGATTTCTTCACATCGAATGAACTATGGGCTCACACCTGAGTATATTTACCCGAATCATAAATTTTAGACGGTTCTTCAGTGTGTTTCCAAAAAATTCAATGGCACAGCCTCTTGGAAAATTGTAGAATTTTAGATTTCAGAGTTTGAAAATAACTAGGGGTGAACGAGTAATTCGAAAGGAGGAATATTTCGAAGCGAATCGAATACGAATATTTGATTCGATCTTTGAATCGAATAATTCAAAATTCGAATATTCGTTTTAAAATTCGAATATTCGATTCGAAACTCGAATATTCGATTTGAAATTCGAATATTCCATTCGAAATACGAAAGTTGATTCAAAATTCGATTCGAAAATCGAATATTCGATTCGAAATTCGAATCGAATATTTTAAATTCGAAATTCGAGTATTCAAAAATTCGATCCGAAATTCAGTTTTCAATTCGGAAATTCCCTTAACGGACTCGTTGTTGGGCTATTGATCGTTGGTTGTGTACCCATATCGATATGTCCACTCAGTCGATCTTTCATCGGTTAATGATCGATACGAATTCTGAAATCTTTTGAAAAACAAAAATGATTGACTTGAATTCATCACCTGTCCAAGTTGATTAGTTTCCTTTTTCTGAAAGATTTCAGGATTTTTATCGACCATTGACCTATTAAAGATCGACTGAATGACCATATCGATGTAGGTAATCAACAGGTCCGCCAGGGTAAATTCTAAATTTGAATATTCGATTCGGAATTTGAATAATCGATTCGAAATTCGAATATTCGAAAATTTGATCCGAAATTCGATTATGAATTAGGGGTGAGCGAATACCTCTCGAATCGGATCGAATAGTGAAATTCGATTGGATTTCCGAATCGTATAATTAGATTTCCGAATACGCGATTCGAAAATCGAACATTAGAATTTCAAATCGGATTATTCGATTTGACAATCGAATCGAATTTCACTATTCGATTCAATTCGAGTCGAGAGGTATTCGCTGACCCTCAGTTCAACGTTCTCATTTTTTACTCAGTCATTAAATGATTCAAATTTGATTGGCAGATCGTAACTAATGTTCCTTGATTTATTTCGAATCAATTATTTAAATTCCCGATCAAATATTCAAATTTAGAATCGATTATTCGAATTTCGAATTAAAAATTGAAATTTAGAATCGAATTTTCGAATTGAGAATCGAATACTTGAATTGCAAATTGAATTTTCGAATACTTGAATTGCAAATTGAATTTTCGAATACTTGAATTTCGAATCGAATTTCGCTATTCCATTGGATTCGAGAGGTATCCGCTTACCCCTGAAAATAACTATAACCATCAATTACCTTGGACTTCTTCAACCCTCTAGCGCTGAAGTCCCGGGGCGCTAAAGTGAGGATATCTAATCGCGTGCACTCCTGAGTCCCCACGACCTCAGTTCATGAGACTCAGGCTCGTTCATTACTGTGATACACACGTCTGATGGGTTCTCTCATCACCTCTTCCTTTTTCATTTAAATAGTCTTGAATTACTTCTCTTTTTCATATTATTTCTGATGATGTAGAACAGATAATTATAAAAAAAAAGAACGTAGAAACTAAAAGTCACATACCCAGTATGACTACCCATAGTGACTAACAATAACATACCCAGTAAAATCCCAAAACAAACGGTTGCACCTCAACACAGATATGCGCTGCCTGCTTACCAGGCCGCAGAGTGAGGGGAAAGCAAAAATTACATCTCTTTGATAATTTGGAATTTAGCTTTGGTGAATTCATCGATATCAATATATATTCGGTTCGTTCTTGGAGGGCTGGTAAGAATGAGGGTTTTGTGTGTATCTACATTTTCAGATCAAAACAAATGCAATACATTTCGAGCGTTTTACTCAAATGTGATATATATATATCACACTGGAAAGGCTACCACTCTTTCTCATATGATTCAATAACTCACTCTATTCTCAATAGTCTCTCGGTCATTTGTTGGGCCATACCACCAGCAACGCATCCAAAAACGAACAAATTCGAAAAGAAAAGGTTCAAAAGGTGAGTGAAATAGCGTGAAATACTTCATATGCACTTTATTTAAATTTTCTCAATGACAATTACACAAATTTATGATCTGAATGTGTTCTAAATGTAAAAAAAGTGATGAGAATGAAGAATACGAGAAGGAAACGTGAGTATGCGGTTGAATTTTCCAAATTTTATTTTTATCAAAGTTTCTCGTTTTTCTACGATCAATTTCACAATCCTAGTCTAAAGGTAAGCCCATTCCCAACAATTTCAGGTTCATTTTCGAGTTATCACATTGAGTAATAAAAACTGGTTTTCCTAAAATAAATATTGACAAAAGAGTAATTGAAAGCCAGCAAATCAAGAATGAATGACTTTATCTCCAAGTTAACTTCCAATTTGTTACGCTATACTCAATTGCATAAGACTTCTAAAAAATCGTAAGTTACTGCTTTTACTCCTATGACTCCACCATATCCAGTTTGTCCACTGTAATAAATTCCAGCTCCAGATAATGGAGCTGGTGGATTAGAAATTACGGGTTGGGCATCGATGAATGGAACTGCTGTCTGTCCAGCGTCCTTTCCTAAATCAGTCATACGGAAAGTGACAAATGTATTTTCTCTCCTGTCCATGACAGTCTGATTCATGTGAATAGAATTATCTGGCGCTGTTATCGTGATCTCCTGCCTGTAAACATGAATATTCCAACGAAAATTTGATGATTTCAGATAGGCAATTCATTTTTCAATTTGAATATCATCATTCGATTCAATTAAAGAATCCGAATTATAAATATTTCCAAATCGGAAAAATCTCTGTTAGTTGACGTTTTTTCATCATCAAGGTCTTCTTCTAATTCTGTTATTGATAGAAGAACTACATTTATCTTTCAACGCGGAAGGCTTAAATTATTTGCTTCCAGATATGATTTTCAACCTGGATCGAACTATCATATGTATGAGGAAGAAGAAACTCTTCATTTATACAGTCGAATTTCATAGAATTAATCCACTCTGAGTGAATTATGGCATTACACCTGTGTATATTCCCACGGATCATAAATTTTTGACGGTCTTTCATTAATTTTCCACAAAATTTGATGTGATAGTCATTTGGATCATCATGAAATATTCAAATTCCAGAATTTGAAAATAACTCTAATCATAAATTCTCTTGAACTTCTCCAAGGTATCACATGCCAGTTGGTGCCGAGTTTCAATTGATGGTCAAAAATGCTCATATTTTGATTTAAAAAAAGTAAAATTATGACTTTTTATGATATCTTCTGTGGAAATACATCAAATTATGACGGATTTTTTTTGAAAATTTGTCAAATTTGATCAGAATTTGACATTTTTTGCCAAAATTTGACATTCATATTTCCACCTGGGTATCAACTCAATAATTGAAGGATGAAATTATTTGAATTAATTAAAGTTAATTACAAAAAAATAATGACCGACATTGAAAAATAAAATGGTTAAAAGAAAACATAGAAGGGCATCAGCGACGTCGTCAAAGGCGACGGCGGCGCTAGAGATGCATGATCATTCATGGTCACTTATCATTAAAATTTAGGGGATATAACCAAAACGGAAAAGAATAGAATCATTAAAATTTGAAATAAAAAATAGAAATCTACACTAATCAACGGATGCGGCCGCCAACGGCGCTAGTGTATGAAAATGGCTGGCGAGGTCTCAGGGGTTTATACCAGAAATTATCGAATCGATAGTGAAGAGGTGAAACAAGATGAGTTGACCGAGTGCGAGCCGATCCATAAAAAGGGGAAAAAAAAGATGAGTTGATGTTATTTTTTTGAGCTCGTTTTGAAAATGTCTCGGAAACAAATGAAGGTACGCCCATTTTTCCAGGTTTTCTTTGTAGCACTTGAAATTTGCTGCAAAAAAGAGATGGTGATAAAAAAGGCGTATCTTCATTACTTTTCGAGGTAATCTATTGAGAATGATCACACAGATAACTCAATTTGTCCTATTTTATGCCTTCATTACTGAATTGAAGCCAACTGAACGAAAGTAATGCATAGTATATTAATTTGAGTAATTCTGTCAATGAATATTGAATATTTGAGAAAGTTTACTCAATTAAAATGAGAGGAATGGATTAATGTATGGATGGTTGAGTGTTTTAATCGATTACTCTATTACCAATATATTGAATGACAACGATGTTGAAATTCTTTTGAATTTCTCTCAGCAATGGGTTTCAAATTATTTGTCATCAAGTTTTATGAGATTTATTATTATTATTAGAATATGGAGATTTGATTACACTCATGTGACATTTTATTCGAATTGTATTGTTTTATCTCTTCTAAAAAAATTTCAAACTGATCGGAATTTTTTAAATTTCTTTTCTAATTTTCATCAGAATATATTCCTTCTTTATCAATCATATTTTTTAAATATCGCGGAAAATAAGTGAGATGAGCAGTTTCATCCAAACTCTTTTTTGTAGCTCTTTGAGTCGTCTAGAAACGACTTATCTTCATTATTTTCGAAAATCTTTCATTGAAAATCATCACAAAAATAAATTTATTTGTCTAATTTTCAATTTGCTATTCTGCATTCAATTGCCAAAGCCTCCTGGACGATCATAAGTTACTGTTTTTAGTCCTATGAATCCACCATATCCAGTTTGTCCATTGTAATAAATTCCAGCTCCAGATAATGGAACTGGTGGATCAGAAACTACAGGTAGAGCATCAATGAATGGAACTGTTGTCTGTGCAGCGTCCTTCTCATAATCAGTTTTTCGAAAAGTGACATATGTATTTTTCCTCGTGTCTACAACGTTCTTATCCATGAGAAAAGGGCTATCTGGGGCAGTCATCGTGATCTCCTGCCTATAAACGTGAAAATTCGAGTGATTATTTGATGATTATTCATGAAGAAGAAATAAGTATTCGTGACTTACCTGGGCATTGGAGAATATGATTGCCAAAATCCGCCTCGCAAAATACCGGTCGAATAATTGAATGCATTACTCTTGATCTTCAGTGCCAAATGCGATCCTTGAACATCCCATTGAATTCCCGTTAAGACTCGATCATTTGAGACGACTAGTGTATCCAAATTCACAGATTTTAAATTTTGTGTAATCGTAACGTAATCATATTCGGTTATAAATGGTGATTCCCAATCAATTTCATTAACTGGCTGCCACTCGACTGTTGAACTTTCTATGGTTCCATTGGGCCTCAATTCTCCTTCTTGAATTCTCAGATAAATCGTTTGATTCTTCTCAACGAATTGAACTCCCGTTATTACCCTGGATATAATGAATAATTAAAACAATTAAAAAAAATTTTAATGCAGAATCAGGATTTTTTTTTGGGGTGAAGGCTTCCAATAAATGATCTGAGGAAAAATCAGTAGGGGAGGAATGAAACCAGATGAATATATTCTTTTGTCATTCATTCTTGAAATATATCTCAGAAAAAAGCGAGGGAGCGCTATTCCTGCTGATACCTCCTTTACTACTGAATCGGGAAAATGCTATGGCTTATTTGCTTTGTTTTCCAATTTTCTTCAAGGAGGCCTTTACTGAGAAAAAAAATTATGACCTATTTTGCCCCAGTCCTCAAGCAACTGAAGCATAAAGATACTTCTATTTCGCTCTGAATATAAAAGATTTTGTGAAAATGGAGAAAAATGAACTCTGTCCAAGTTTATCACGTGCTTCTACCTGTTTTTTGAAGTATCAGATGTAACTGCTCTCAAACTGAATGTTCGTACGATTTCACTGCGATCATGATCACCACAATAACATATACACGTATCGCATCTAGTGAATGCTCCGTTACTAATGTGAGGGATGTCAACCCTGTTCGAACACCAGGCCTCTGCTTTCACCGCATCACTGAGCTTGATGCTAGTATCTGAATGGTTCAAGTACCGTTTGCGATAATTTGCCTGAAATTATTCAATAATAAGAGATAACGATATTACAATTGATTCTATTCAATTTGTAAAATTAAAATTTTTCCTTTTCCTCCTTTTGAATATAATTCCATGAAAATTATCATCATAATTTGTTCCAATTTTTTAAAAATAGAATTACCGATTAAACTTAAATTATATGATAGTGCATTCTAACTCAGTGACATTTTGGCTTCGTTTCTAACAAAATAGGCCCAGTCTTAACGTGGGTATTTAATACTTTAATACTTCTTTGTAACTCTGGAAATTCTCTACAAAACAGAATTTGGGCAGAATCCAACAAAATCAGCAAAAAGAGAATTGCTTTATCCTGTTTTATTCCTTTGCTACTGAATTTTCATGGCATCATTTATTCGGATGAGGAGTTCAGTTATCTGCTCGAAATACTTACCGATGGATCGCAGGGATTTACTGTTTCTCGGAAACAATTATAAAGTCTACCAGGGCATCGGTTAGCAATAGGTACTTCATCATACTGATAAAATGTTGTATTCTGATAATCAGGACATGTGCTCCAACAGCTTGCTTTTTCATTCAGATATACTTCGTTAATGGCAATCGGATTAAATAGCCACTTCAGTTCTATGTACTTGTTCCCTTCAAAAATATACATATTTCACATCAATAAAGATTTTTACTGATAATAAAGGACAGGAAAGACTTACGGACTAAAGTGAACCAGAATTTTTTCAGGATGAACCACTCAATGAAAAAATTCTCGAGAATGTTTCACTATATGCGGATTATTCCATAATTTTTTCAAATTCTTTTATGAAGGCCTTTACCCCCAGGAAAAGTCAGATCTAACCTGAAATCAACTTACCTCCTTCATTATTTTCATAATCACAAGAACGAATTTCTCTAGAAGCACTAGGTATAGCTGATATGGCAGATTTTTGGAAATAACGAAGAGTTTCTTTATATTCATTTCTTGCATTCTCTATCTCTTCACTGTAATCATCATTTCCCCTCAGCGAATTGTATGCATAGATCCTCAATGCATATGCTTGAAGTGTAGTTATTGCAAGTTCGTGATATAATGTGAAAATTTTATTTTTCGGTGATTGTGTCTTGTACCAACATGAACCATATCTTTCCTGAAAGATTGAGGAATTATTTATAATACTAGACTGGGGATGTAAAATGACGGTTAATTTGAAAATGGGTCAAATTGAAAAAATTAACCAACAATTTACAGATATTTAATTTTTTTGGATTTTTTCATCAAGTCCTCTGCTTCAAAAAAATTGCCAGATCATGTTTCCACGGAGGTCTATTCTGCCTGATTTTACCGATTCCATGTCAAAAAAACACAAACAAAACTAACACACATAAAAAAAACATGCAAAAATAATACACCCATAGAAAACACATGAACTGAGAAAAAAAAATTTTTGTTGTAATAAAATTTACTTGGTTGAAGAAAATCTATTTCACTCAAGAAAATTCCAATATATATAGATAGAGAAATTGTGAAGAAAAATTTTGAATTTTCTCGCTACTAATTTTTTTTTCTCAGTATACACAAAGAAAAATAAGAACAATAGTTACAAATGAAGAAATCAAATCGCTATTTCAAAATGTAAACAATCTGGGATTCCTCAAAAATCGATAATAAGAGAAAAGAGGGGAACAGCTATAACGTAGAGGAAAATAAATTTACCTAGCACTGAACAATAAAAATCCAATAAGATTCTGGAAATGGAATCAAATGACAAATCTGTCCCGAAAATAAAGTAAATGAATCGGTGTTGATTGAAAATGTTTTTACCAGAAATATTATTGTCGTGTGTCATTTTCGTGTGCAATATTCATGATTTCGATATTATTGTTGTGTGTTAGTTTTGCATGTAATGTTTATGATTGTGATATTCTATTGCGTTATTTTTGCATGTAATATTCCTGTTACCCCAGGAAAAAATGTTCAGATCTGATTAGATCCAATTAGATCTGACAGAATGAAAATCTTTAACGTGTATAGATCTGAATAGATCTGACCAGATCTAATTAGATCTGATTAGATACAATCAGATCAAAGTCTGATCAGATCTGTTTAGATCTAACTAGATCTGATTAGATCCAAGTAGATCTGGTCAGATCTAACTAGATCTGATCAGGTCTAATTAGATCTGATTGATTTCATCTAAATTGGGTCATCAGATCTGATCAGATTTAGTTGGATCTGATCAGATCTAGTTAGATCTGATCAGATCTGAGGAACTCAGATCTAAGTAGATCAAATTAGATCTGATCAGAGCGTGCCAATTCCCAGATCTGATCAGATTTAAGGAACTCAGATCTAATTAGATCTGACCAGATCTAATTTGATCTGGTCAGATCTGAACATTTTTTCCTGGGACGTGTTATTTTGACGTGTTACCATTTTACCCTATCTCGGGGAAATAATGGATTTCCCTTGGTTTATCTTTCTATTACTGAATTGCCTCACTCACCTCGAAATTCATATAATCAATCAATGAGTCCATGATATTTCTACCAGTTGCTTTGTCTTGACTTCGGAATTTCCGCAATGTAGCCTGTAGACCATCCCGTTGCGAAGAAGTACATTGCTCTATTAACTGCTTCAGCTCTTGTTCCGTGTCACGATCGATAGCTCCATAATTTACACGCCACTTAACGTCGTTATAATAAGAGCGAATTTCTTTTGCGTTCTTAACGTATCGATATAGCGTGTCATCGTCAGTATCAATTAGACCAAAAAACTTCTTAGCGCTGATTTTTTCTAAAACAGCGTACAAAGCTTTGCGGTTGGAGGAATCATTCCTTGCCGAAACTAGATTATCGATCAGACGTGAAAATCCAAAATCTACGACTGGTGCAGAATCAGAAGATAACTCCGAACTATTGCTCGAAGTGACTGGATTGAATGAAGTCATGGAGACAATACATAGAATCAGTATTGATAGAGCCATGATTCCTGAATTTTTAGTCTTCAGATTTAGACTAAAATGGAATTTTATTTAAGCTCGTGACAACTCTAGATTTTTATTTCAGACGGAAATTTATGAACGAGTATCTAGCGTAAACGGTAACTAGAGACTGATTCCCAAATTCTGGATCTGGTGGTAATAAATAGTGAAAAAGAGAGACGGAGAATTTGTTTGTCTGCCTAAGTCTCAATTCTATAGCTACTATCAGTTTAATTGCTGAGCTTATCAGTGTTTCTATCAAAGATCTCCCTTCCTCAATTTTGAATTATTTAAGTTGAATTAACGGAAAATATTATCGTGACCATGAAAATTATGTGTTTGTCGAACAAATTTTAGGAACTGTCATTCATATTTGAAAACAGGCAGACCTTGGCAACTGCTCAAACTGACAAAACCTTGGGATAACACGTGTAAAATGAAGGAAAAAAATTGTTATATTGTGTTTAAAAAAATGATATTTGAAATTTTCTGAAAAAATCAGAAGAGAAGAAGTAAAATAGAATTATCATTTTTTTGTCATTTGAAAAAGTCTGATTTAGTGGACATTTTCCTGTTAGGAAAATTAACTGATTTTTTTTATTTATTTTAAATTGATTTTATTTTGAAAGGCCGCTAATCTGCATATTCACGCGGGGAAGGTATTATGAATATTAGGGGCGTATTTAATAAAATTTGATAATTTCCGAATCAAGTTTCGGAAAAAATAGGGAATGTGCAAGCGAGGTTTAAACTCACATCCTTCAAATTACCAGTCTGATGCTCTACTTTTTCTTTTTTTACAACGAATTTTATTTTTAAAATGGGTTACAGTATTTACAAGTATATACAGGATGTCTTCATTGAAATGAACATATTTGAAACAAATTTTTCTTAAATATGTATCAGTTATGACTGTTTGTCAAATAGCTTATAAAGCTCTCGTGACCATATATTATTGATCAGGAAATTAATGTTTATATTTATATGGGATTTCTCATCAAATTATATGATTTTATTATTTTCTATTGGAAAGAATAATGAATGGAAAAGATGATTCCTTAACCCTAGCATCACAAAAACCATTTTATTTTAGTCTGATGCTCTCTCAATTGAGCTACTGCGAGTTTCACTATTTACCTTCAAATTTTTGATTCCGATATATTACCTTATTCTTTCCATTTGGGACTATCTCAGAAATTGATAAATCTATGCCCTTTTTTGCGCGAATCCTTTTTTGTAACTTCTAAAATTTTCTGCGAAAGAAGATGGGAGTAAAAAGGACGTATTCTTGAAAAGGATCGATTTCCGGAATATTTCATTGAGAATGATCACGAAAATAAGTCAATTTGACCGTTTTTATTTCTTCGCAACAGAATTAATGGCTATTCAGTAGTCATGCAGTAGGTAAAGGGAGACGGGATGGAACAAAGTGCTGGGCTAAAATAATAATATTCTAGATATTCAAATTTTTTTTTATTTGAATATTATGATCCCGCTCAATTCACGAATTCCAATAGTAAATTCCGTCAAATTGAAAAAAATCATTATTTGTCGACGTTTTTCTATCATGAAGGTCTTTTCTAATTCTGTTATCGTTAGAGTAAATACATGTATCTTTCAACGCGGAAGGCTTTAGTTATTTGCTTTCAGATATGATTTCCAACCCGGATTAGATTTTCATATGAATGATGGAAGAATTTATCTATTCATACAGTCAAATTTTATGGGATTTATTCACTTCGAATGAACTATGGGCTCACACCTGAGTATATTTACCCAAATCATAAATTTTAGACGGTTCTTCACTGTGTTTTCAAAAAGTTCAATGAGATAGACTCTTGGAAAATTGTAAAATTTTATATTTCAGGGTTTGAAAATAACTAGCGAGGAATGAATGATTCGAAACGACGAATATTTCGAAGCGAATCGAATACGAATATTCGATTCGATCTTTGAATCGAATAATTCGAAATTTGAATATTCGATTAAAAATTCGAATATTCAATTCAAAATTCGAAAATTTGATTGGAAATACTATCACTCTTTCTCATACGATTCAATAACTCACTCCATTCTCAATAGTCTCTCGGTCATTTATTGGGACATACCACAGTAACGCATCCAAAAACGAACAAATTCGAAATGAAAAGGTTCAAAAAGTGAGTGAAATAGCGTGAAATGCTTCATATGCACTTTATTTAAATTTTCTCAATAACAATTACAAGAATTTATAATCTGAATGTATTCTAAATGTAAAAAAAGTGAGAAAAACGAAGAATACGAGAAGAAAATGTGAGTAAGTAGTTGAATTTTCCAAATTTTATTTTTATTATAGTTTCTCGTTTTTCTACGATCAATTTCAAAATTCTAGTCTAAAGGTAAGCCCATTCCCAACAATTTCAGGTTTATTTTCGAGTTATCACATTGAGTAATAAAAACTGGTTTTCCTAAAATGAATATTGACAAAAGAGTAATTGAAAGCCAACAAATCAAGAATGAATGACTTTATCTCCAAGTTAACTTGCAATTTGTTACGCTACACTAAATTGCGTAAGACTTCTAAAAAATCATAAGTTACTGCTTTTACTCCTATGACTCCACCATATCCAGCTTGTCCACTGTAATAAATTCCAGCTCCAGATAATGGAACTGGTGGATTAGAAATTACGGGTTGGGCATCGATGAATGGAACTGCTGTCTGTCCAGCGTCCTTTCCCAAATCAGTCATACGGAAAGTGACAAATGTATTTTCTCTCCTGTCCATGACAGTCTGATTCATGTGAATAGAATTATCTGGTGCTGTTATCATGATCTCCTGCCTGTAAACATGAATATTCCAACGAAAATTTGATGATTATTCATGAAAATTAGATGAGCAGTCGTAACTTACCTGATAGGCTGATCAACCCATGTCCGATTATGGCTGCCGTTTTCCAAAATGCCAGTCGAATAATTGAATACATGAGTCTCGATCTCCAATCCTAGATGCAATCCTTGACGCCTCAATTTAATTCCAGTTAATACTCGACCAGCTGGAGCAATTAGTGTATCCAAATTTACGAATTTTTCATTGTATTTAATCATAAAGAAATCATCTGGGGATGCGAATCGTGACTCAAAGTCAATCTCATCAATTGGCTGCCACTCAACTGTCGAGTCTTTTACGGTTCCATTGGGCTTCAATTCTCCTTCTTGAATTCTCAGATAAATCTTCCGATTCTTCTCAGTGAACTGAATTCCCGTTATAACCCTAGACGTGAAATATCTTTGAGACAATGCAAAAAGTTTCCAGTAGAGAATCATGATTTTTTTGTCGTAGTGGAGGCCTTCGAGAAGTTATGTGAAGAAAATTCAGTAGGGAAGAAAGAAAACAGTATGAATCATCAGCTTTTGAAGAATATCTCGGAAAATAACCGGAATAGCGCGATTTGGTCTGAATTATTTATTCGAAACTCCTAAAATGCTCTATAAAATATGTTCTCACAATAATTTCGCTTAGTTTCTGAAAAATTTCTGGAAAAAGTATTGCAAAAAAAAGTGTTATTCGCTTTTGTCTCTTCACTACTGAATATTAAAGATGCTAAGGTATATCAGCATTATTGTCTGATTTCCTCCAGAAAAGTCTTCACCGAGGCAAAAAAAATGATTCCTCTTGCTCCAGTTCCCAAACCACAGGTTTACTTAGAAAATAATTTTTTTTTCAATGAATATTGATGGAAATCAATTTATCCAACTTTATCGAGTACTCTTACCTGTTTTTCGAGGTATCAGATCTAACTGCTCTCAAACTGAATATTCGTACGGTATCATGGCGTTCATAATCATCACAATAACATATGCACTGATCACATTTGTCGAATGCTCCATTACTGACTTTATTGGATATGTCCTTTTCTGGACGACACTTCGTTTTTCCCATTTTTTTTGGCAGTAAGCCATTGAATCGTCTGGACTCTTTCTTTCCCTGAAATAGTTCAATAATGAGGCACCATGATATTCAAATTGATTCTAGTCAATTCGCGTACGGGGAATCAAGCCAAAACGCAACCACTCGGTAAATTAGATAGAATTTTTTTTCGAGTGAAGATCTTGATAAGAAAATCTGACAAAAAATTAGGTAGATGCTTCATCATTTCTACAATGTCAGCAAATTTTTTTCCAATACTTCATTTTATCGAGTAAATTCCTTCAAAAAATAGTAATAATAGCGTGATTTATTGATTATTTGGCTGGGGAACTCAGCAATTTGCTGAGAGGAACTCACCGCTGGACAGTAGGAATTTACTGTTTGTTTAAAACAATTATAAATTTTGCCATAGCATATGTTCAATTCGCCTAAAGGTTCAGGAGGATATTGATAGAATATTGTCTCCCAATAATCATCACATGTTTTCCAGCAGCTGTTTTCTTTATTTAGATATGCTTCGTTGGTGACAATCGTATTGAATAGCCACTTCAGTTCTATGTACTTTTGCTCTTCAAAAATAGAAAAATATTTCATTATAATAAAAAAGAGGCTCACAAGTAATGAGAATGAAACAGACTAGTCAAAGTGAATCTGTTTTTTTTATTTGAGCAGCTCAACGAAAAAAATTCCAAAAAATTGTCAAAGGCGCTTTAGTATGTTCGCATTATTCCTTAATTTTTTCAAATTTTTTCAGAAGACTCTCCACTCGGAAAGAAATGATTTTTCCTAGTTACAACTCACTTTCCCGAGCGAATACGTCATTATAAGAGCAAATTTCTCTAGAAGCATGAGTCATAGCTGATACGGCAGATTTTTGAAAATTACGGATAGTCGTTTCATAGTCCCTTCTTTCACGCCTTTTTTCCGCAACATATCCGTGATCAACATTTTTCCTCAGCACATTGTATGCATATATCTTCATGGCATATGCTTTAACTGTAGTTATGACGAGTCTGTGATAAATGTTGTAGATCATAGATTGTGGAGATTGGTCTATGTGCGAGCATTCACCAGCTCTTGCCTGAAAAATTGAGCTATTATTTTTAAACCCTAGGCTGGTCACCATGTGCGATCGAATGACCTCCGTTCACTGATTAGAGAATCGTAAAATATTCACCACTCAACATGTAAATGAAAAGGCTTCTTACATGAAAAGCCATAATAATAATAGCAATTATAATTGCAATATTTATACATATAGTAATAATAACGATATTAATAACAGAAATCACGTAGAAAAATTCTGATGGCTGCCGCCATAGCCCCCACCATCACAAATTTGCATTGAAGGCTAGAATTTCAGTTTTAGCCTTTATAAAGGCTAGAATTTCAGTTTTAGTCTCTATTAAGCCTAGAATTCCATTTTAGCCTTTGTAAAGGCTAAAATTTCTGTTTTAGCCTTTATAAAGGTTAGAATTTCAGTTTTAGCCTCTATAAAGGCTAGAATTCCATTTTAGCTTTTATGAAGGCTAGAATTTCAGTTTTAGCCTTTACAAAGGCTAGAATTTTAGTTTTAGCCTTTATAAAGTTTAGAATTTCAGTTTTAGCGTCTATAAAGGCTAGAATTTTAGTTTTAGCCTTTATAAAGGCTAGAATTTCAGTTTTAGCCATTGGAAAAGGCTAGAATTTCAGTTTTAGCCTTTATAAAGGCTAGAATTTCCGTTTTACTCTTTATAAAGGCTGGAATTTCAGTTTTACTCTCTACAAAGACTAGAATTCCATTTTAGCCTTTCTAAAGGCTAGAATTTCAGTTTTAGTCTTTATAAAGGCTAGAATTTCAGTTTTACTCTCTACAAAGGCTAGAATTCCATTTTAGCCTTTGTAAAGGCTAGAATTTCAGTTTTAGCCTTTGTAAAGGCTAGAATTTCAGTTTTAGCCTTTGTAAAGGCTAGAATTTCAGTTTTAGCCTTTGAAAAAGGCTAGAATTTTTGTTTTAGTCTTTATAAAGGCTAGAATTTCAGTTTTAGCCTCTGTAAAGGCTAGAATTTCAGTTTTAGCCTTTCTAAAGGCTAGAATTTCAGTTTTAGTCTTTATAAAGGCTAGAATTTCAGTTTTACTCTCATCAAAGGCTAGAATTCCATTTTAGCCTTTGTAAAGGCTAGAATTTCAGTTTTAGCCTTTGTAAAGGCTAGAATTTCAGTTTTAGCCTTTGAAAAAGGCTAGAATTTTAGTTTTAGCCTTTATAAAGGCTGAAATTTCGGTTTTAGCCTTTGAAAAAGGCTAGAATTTTAGTTTTAGCCTCCATAAAGGCTAGAATTCCATTTTAGCTTTTATGAAGGCTAGAATTTCATTTTAGTCTTTATAAAGGCTAGAATTTCAGTTTTACTCTCTATAAAGGCTAGAATTCCATTTTAGCCTTTGTAGAGGCTAGAATTTCAGTTTTAGCCTCTATAAAGGCCAGAATTCCATTTTAGCCTTTAAAAAGGCTAGAATTTTAGTTTTAGCTTTTGAAAAAGACTAGAATTTTAGTTTTAGCCTTCATAAAGGCTAGAATTTAGAATGGTGTTCTCTACCCGAGGATTTTTTCAAGACAGATATTTTTCTGAAGGAAGTTCTGTCCAAGGCAGTTTCCGATATATTTTCCGAAAAGCATTGACCGAAAAAAGACATTTCGTTATCCCTCTTCGCTACTAAATTGTCAACTTACCCTAGTATCCATATTCTCAATCAGCAAGTCCATGAAATTTTTACCAGTTAATGCGTCTGTACTCCGGAATTTTTTCAAACTTTCGGGTATTGCATAATTTTCATAAAGGCATTCCTCTGCTAATCTCTCGAGGCGCAGTAGTGGAAAACAAGACAAGTCATGGGTTAAGCACGCTTCAATGGTTTTATACAGTATCTCAATGTTAGCAGTGTTTTCACCGTAATGATTCAGTTCCGTATTATCCTTCATCTGATATACGATAAGATCTCCAATTGAACGACCATATTTACCCAAAGATTTCAACTGACTTTTAACCTCTGCGATAACGGCGAGTATCTTTTTACGGTTGGTGGAATTGCTCTTCGCCGAAATTAAGTCGTCAATCAGTCGTGAAAATCCAAAATCTAGGAGTGGTGCAGAATCAGAAGATAGCTGCAAATTATCACTCGAAGCGACTGGATGAAATGAAGTCATGGAGACAATACATAGAATCAGTATTGATAGTGCCATGATTTCTGAATTTTTAATCTTCAGATTAATACCAAAATGGAAATTCATTAAAACTAAAACTATTCCTCAATTAATACGTTTTTTGGCAATATAAAATTTTTTATATCAAAAATTGTAGTTCCTTCACAATGAAATTAACTTGTAACAACTGAATTTTTTTAGAAAAAAATATGTGTAAAAGCCTTCGGGCTCAAATCATTGTGAATAAATAGTTATTAGCCTGCAAATATGTACATAGCTCTATATATACGTCAATAAAAATTTGTTAAATGTTAAATGTTTATTTAAACTCGTGACAACTCAAAATTTTTATTTTACACGAAAATTCACAATCAAGTCTCTCGCGTGAATAAAAACTGAAGACTGATTCCCCGAGTTTGTATCCGGTGGTAATGAATAGTGAAGAAGAGAGACGAAGAGTTAGATTGTCTTTTTCAGTCTTGATCCTATAGCTAATATTATTCTAAATGCTCAGCGTATCAAAGTTACCATCACTAATCTCTCTTCATTTATTGTGGAATTATTTGAAGTGAATCAACAGGAAATAGTATCATTGTCATGAAAATTGTGTGCTCGTCAAACAATTTTTAGAAATAATAATTTGTTTTCGAAAATGAAAAAATCGTAGCAGTTATTTACTCTGAATAACCCTTGGAAATATACCTGTGTATACTAAAAAATGTCATATTCTTTAAAAAAAAAAATGATATTTGAAAAATTTATATTATAGAGAGATTTCCCAGTGGATTTTTTTTTAGATTCTTTGAAATCTTCGATTTTTTTTGAAATCTTATAACAATAGCAATCAGTAGCAGAGAGTTGAGACAGGACAAATCAATTTTTTTTCCTTTTTTCTGTTTTGGAATATTTTGGAAATTAATGAACATACGTCCTTTTTGCTCCTGATCCATTTTCGAAATTCTTTGAATTCTCAGAGAAAAGGAGCACGGCAAAAAAAGCGTATTTCCATTTGCTTCCAACATATTCCAATGAGAATGATCACAAAAATGAGTCAATTTGTCTTAGTTTTAGTTATGGGCCATCTCCAGAAGAAAAAAAAATGATCTTTAGAAAATAGGATTTTTTGGAAATCTTTTTTTTTTTTAAGAAAAGAAGAAATTAAAATGGAAAAAGGGACGAATTGTAGGGAAAAAATAGATAAATATGTTAATATTTTGTAATAAATATGCTAATCATAGATTTCGCTGATCAGAATATACATTTTATTCAAATTTTTTCAGATACAATTACACAAATTAATGATTTGGGTGTTTTTTTTCTTAAGTAAAATAAAAATAAAGAGAACGAAGAATGCAAAGGAGGAAAATAGGAGTTTCAATACAGATATAGGAGAGACAATCCTGTGATATTTTTTTAAAACTTCATTATCAATCCATTTTCCATTAAAAAATTTTCAGATTTTTACGCAATTAATTTCAAAAGTTCAGCTCGAAGATATCTCATTTCTTATCGATTGTAGTGTTTTTTTCGGACCATCATGTGGAGAAAAAACTGATGTTCCTGAAATGAATCATAACTTCTCTAAAAATGACAGAAGAAGCACTCGAATCATGACAAACAAACGATGGATCTATCTTCAAGCTAATATTCATTTTTTAGCATTCAATGGCCCATGACTTTTGAAAAATCATAAGTTATCGCTTTGAATCCTATGAATCCACCATAGCCAGGTTTTCCACTGAAATAAAGTCCAACTCCAGAAAATGGAACTGCTGGATTAGGAACTACTGGTAGGGCATCGATTACTGGAACTGTTGTCTGTGCAGCGTCCTTTTCATAATCAGTTTTTCGAAAAGTGACATATGTATTTTTCCTCGTGTCTACGACGCTCTGATCCATGAAAAAAGGACTATCCGGGGCAGTCATCGTAATCTCCTGTCTATAAACGTGAAAATTCGAGTGATAATTTGATGATTATTCATGAAGAAGAAATGAGTATTCGTGACTTACCTGGGCATTGGAGAATATGATTGCCAAAATCCGCCCCGCAAAATACCGGTCGAATAATTGAATGCATTACTCTTGATCTTCAGTGCCAAATGCGATCCTTGAACATCCCATTGAATTCCCGTTAAGACTCGGTCAGTTGAGACGATTAGTGTATCCAAATTCACAGATTTTAAATCGTGTGTAATCGTAACGTAATCATATTCGGTTATAAATGGTGATTGCCAATCAATGTCATTAACTGTCTGCCACGCGACCGTTGATTCATCTATGGTTCCATTGGGCCTCAATTCTCCGTCTTGAATTCTCATATAAATCGTTTGATTCTTCTCAACGAATTGAACTCCTGTTATTACCCTGAACATGATATATGTTTGAAACAATTGGAAAAGTTTCCAGTGTGGAATAAGAATTTATTTTTGGAGAGACCCGGGTAGGAATTGCCCAATGCTCGGCTCTTGGCCGCACATCGGCCAAGAATTCGCATGCCGAAGCCTGGCAACCATGGCTCGGCCAAACCTTCGCCAAGCATCGGTACACCGTCGTTCAGGCCTTCAGGATTGGCTGAGCAACGATGCACCGTAGTTTGGCCTTCCAGAACTGGCCAAGCGTTGTTCGAAACTCGGAGTCCCAAGGCTTGGCTCCTAAGCATTGGCCCCTTGTCGGGCCAATAATGTACTGCCAAGGCTTCAATTTTTCTTTTATCTTTTGACATGATTAAATTATTTCACATTATCAAATAACTTCTGAACAATTCTGATCGAATTTCATCTCCCCATACAAGGTCAACGGCGATTAAAGTTATGAGGATTAAATTTAGCCGTTAAAGTGTGAAAGGTCCTAACGGCTAGGACGGTAAGGTAACAGATTGGTAATCCGAAGGACCAGGGTTCGATCCCAAGTGCCGGCTTTTTTTTTTCTATTTTTAATTCAAATAATATTGGATCTTGATCATTCTTACGTGCTTCAGAAGACTTAAATACTTCTAATTCATCTATTTAACATAAAATCTACAATAAAACGAACATTGGCTGAACATTGGGACCGGTATAGTACCCAATGCTCGTTATCGAGGCTTGGCCATGCTCCGGCAATCAGCATTGGTACAATGTTATCATCCAATGCTCAATCAATATTGGGCCAGTCTTGGCTGAGGATTGGGCGCCAGCATTGGCACATTGGCTCCCAGCGCTGGGCCAATATTGGCCCAATGAATTTTTCCTACCCGGGGAAGACCCTCAAAAAATGATCTAAATATATTTTTCTATTCTCAGGATGAATTTTGCTACGGATAGCACCCTAAATTTTAACAGTAGCATTGAAAAATATTGTGAAAATCTGTTGAAGTTTTTGATTCGAACACTAAATGATGATTGGATGAGAGAATTGATTGGATGAATTTCCTTGAAATTATTCAGCTAATTCCAAAATTAATGCAACAATAATTGTGAATTTTTTTATGATTATTTTTGCATTTTGATTCCCCCTTAACGAACTAGTACATGAAAATGCATCATCTCTCTCAAAATATAAAAAATCTTGTGTAAATTAATGAGAATGAATTCATCCAAGTTAATCATGTGGTCTTACTTGTTTTTTGAAGTATCAGATGTAGCTGGTCTTAAACTGAATCTTCGTACAATATCACTGCGATCTTGATCGCCACAGTAACATATACACTTATCGCATCTATCGAATGCTCCATTTTCAATGGAAGGACGTTCATTCTTGCGAGTACACCAGCCTTCTTTCCCCTTATTTGTTTCTGCCACATTTTCACCATCTACCTCGTTGTACCTTTTGTAATAATTTGCCTAAAATAGTTCAACAATGAGATACAGTAACATTATGTCCCATCTCGCTAAGTTTCCAAGATATTATCTCGACAACATTATTAAAGAAAATTAAATTATGGTAATTATGCAGAACAGCGCCCACAGACTGAAAATAATTATCAAAGTCAAATCTTCGGAAAAAAAATATGGAATGCGCAAGCAGGATTTGAACCCACGACCCTCTGATTACATGTCAGGTGCTCTGACCACTGAGCTATTGCGAAATCACCTAATTTATCGTATTTCACTACTAAGTTTTCATGGCATTAATTATTCGAATAATGAATTTAGTAATCTGCTGAGAGGAACTCACCGATAAATCGCAGACATCTACTGTTTCTTGGAAACAATTGTAAAGTCTACCCGGGCATTGGTTAACGTCAGGTTGAGAGTCATATTGATGAAATGTTGCATTATCATAATCAGGACATGTATTCCAGCAGCGTGGTGAGTCTCCTTTCAGATATACTTCATTAATGGCAATTGGATTGAACAGCCACTTCAGTTCTATGAATTTTTTTCCTTCAAAAATTTACATATATCAGATATTTACTCTGAAAATAGACTATTTGATTGTCAGAATTGTTGAATGATCACACGGTTCGAAATTTAAAAAATTATGAAAGTTTATTTAAATGCATAGAATTAACACTTGGCAAAAAGGTTATAGCAAAGTACTTAGCACTCTTTCTCTCTCCCCTTTTTATACTACTAGATCATGACGTGCGCTTCACGTGCACCTTGCGAATGGTGACTCTAACCTAACCAATATTTATGGATGTTGTCATATACTTCATTTCTCAAAACTTGAGAGGCAATTTTTCTTCTCTTTGAATGCTGAACGACTGTTTCTCGTAATAGAACGAAATATAACATATTATGTGCAATATTTTAATATGAAATATTTATTTTTTGTTCATCTGCAATTAGGTTACCCGGAAAAAAATGTTCAGATCTGATCAGATCGAATTAGATCTGACAAAATCGAAATTTTTAATATGAATAGATATGAATAGATCCGTTCAGATCTAATTGGATCTAATTAGATCTGATTAGATCCAATTAGATCTAAGTCTGATCGGATCTGTTTAGATCTAATTAGATCTGATTTGATCCAACTAGATCTGGTCAGATCTAACTGGATCTGATCAGATCTAACTGGATCTGATCAGATCTAACTGGATCTGATTGAGTTTATCTATATTGGCTCATCAGATCTGATCAGATCTGAGAAACTCAGATCTAATTAGATCAAATCAGATCTGATCAGATCTAAGGAACTCAGATCGCATGAAAAAAAGTAAGTCATTGCTCCTAAACGCAAGGAGCAGGAGCAGGAGGAGGCTCCTGAACAAGGAGCACCTCCGACTCACCCCAACCCTCCGCTACCCATCCTGTAGCTGCTCATTTACAAAATAAGTCTTTGTGAAAAAAAATTAGATCTAATTTGATCTGATCAGATCTGAACATTTTCTCCTGGGTAGCTTGAACCTCGAATGTGTTGCTAGATAGTAGCTGTGATTGTCTTTCTATCGTTCAAACTGATATTTCAAATATCCTATCCTCAGTACATCTACTCCATTCTCAATTTTTTTTGGGAAATAATGTGGTCTACCCAAGTTGCAACTTACCTGTTCCGGTTTTTGCCCCATCACAAGAAAACATTTCGTTAGAAGCTTCAGCTATAGCAGGTACGGCAACATTGTTAAAAACACCCAAAATTCTTTCATATTCTGTCCTCTCTCTCTTCTTACTTGAATAGAACCCCAATAGATGGGATGAATACATACGCATTGCAAATAGTTTAACTGTCATTATAACGAGTTTGTGATATATTTCGTAGATTTCATATTGCCGAGATTGTTTCACGTACGAGCATGCATCGGCAGGCTGAAAATTATCGTGGAAATTATTTTTTATTCTGGACTGGTCGCCATACACCACCCAACGACTTTCCTCTAATGAGAATATCCCGGAAATCAAGCAAGATAACCGGGAAATTTCTTCGATATAATTATATGCAATTAGATATATTTAGATCTCAAAGAGTGACACAAAATTCTACATATCAGATCTGATCAGATTCAATTTTATCGAATTCCAGATCTGGCAAGATCTAAAAATATATAATTATAATTGATGCAGATCTGTCATCATATCCACCGAGATATGACTGTAGATCTCATCATATCTAATTCTATCTAATTAGATAGAATGAAATATAAATTGGATCAAATTATATAAAAAAAAACAAATTCCCGGTTAATGAAATTTTTGTGGATATTTTTTTGTAGCTTTTAAAATACTCTACAAAACCTCATTCGGACAAAATTGCCACTTCCAAAATGCAACATCTCGCTTAGTTTCCATGATAAACACATCTGTTTTTACCTCTTCACTATTAAATATCCAACTCACCTTATTTTTCGTGTTCTCAATCAATAATTTCATAAAATTTAGACCTGTTTGCCCATCTATATGTATTAAATCACACCTAGCATCCCATAGTCTGCCTCCAATAGAGTCCATCGCTATCTTCTCGAGCTCCTGTTTGTCAAAATTTTTGTCCATTGAGTGCCATTCAATTAAATCGTACTGCTTCTCAATACGTTTAGCACTTTTAAGGTACCAATTTAGCCACTCATTTCCCATCCCATGTCGAGCAAATTCACTGACTGACTCAAATTCAGATCCGCTCAAAGGTTTCAACTGATTTTTAACTTCAGAAAAAATAGCAAACATCGCTTTACGATTGGTGGAACTGTCGTTTGCCGAAACTAGATCATTAATCAGTCGGGAAAATCCAAAATCTAAGAGTGGTCCTGAATAAGGCTGCTCGGTAGTAGTTCGCTCGGTAGTTCTTCTCGAAACGACTGCAGTGAATGAAGTCATGGAGACAATACAGAGAATCAGTATTGATAGAGTCATGATTTCTGAATTTCTCGTCTTCAGACTAATATCAAAATGGAATTTTATTCAAACTCGTGACAACTATTAATTTTTATTTTATGGAAAAAATTTACGGTCAAGTCTCTTGCGTGAATAGTCACTAGAGACTGATTCCCAAATTTCGAATGGGGCAGTTATAAATAGTGGAAGAGAGAGACGAAGAGTTAGATTGTCTGTCTCAGTCTCAATTCCATAGCTGATAATATTCTAATTGTTCAAGTTACCAACCTGTGTATTACTAACTACTTCCTCTTTCCATTTATTCTGAACTATTCGAGAAAAACTGATGAAAAATAGTATCGTGACCATGAAAATAATCTACTTTGTCAAACAAATTTCAGGAAGAGTGATTCGTGTTTCGAAAATAAGAAGATCTCAACAGCTATTTACTTAGAATGAACCTCGGAAATTAACGTGGAAAATGAGGAAAAAAATAGTGATATTCTATTGGAAAATATGATATTTAGAATTCTTTGATCTATAAGAATTTTCAAAGAGTATTTTTGAAAAAAAATTCAGATCACGCAATATTTCGATGAATTTCTGACAGAAAAATCAGTAGTGAAAATGTCAAACATGAGAAATTAATTTATCAGTCATTTTTTTCTGAATCTCTTGGAAACTAATGGAGTTACGCCTTTTTTTACGTATTTCCTAAATCTTTTTTTGGTAGCTGGTTGAGAATAATCACAAAAAAATGAGTCGATCCACTTTTACTAAGTTTTTTGAAGAGATTTTCCAAAAGGAGATTTTTTCCGGAGTAAAATGGAGTAAAATGCAGATATTTTCGGTAATTAATTCGTCTTTCAAATTAAATATTATTATTCAATTTAATTCTCATGTCTCAATAAAAAATAATCTTAAATTAAGAAAAATCATTATTTGTCGACGTTTTTTACTATCAAGGTTCATTTTTTTTTGTTTTCTCATCGTTAGTGGAGCTATATCTATCGGTCAACACGGAAACACTAGATTATTTGCTTTCAGATATGATTTTTGACTCGGATTGGGCTGTCATATAAATGAGAGAAAAAAAAACCTCTTCATTTACACAGTTGAATTTCATAGGATTTATCCACATTGAATGAATTATTAAAATACACTTGTGCTTATTCACACAAGTCATAAATCGTAAAGATAATTTTTCTAAAAAAACTAGAGAATTTTTTTATCAAATTTTAGAGCAGTTCAACGACATTGCCTTTGATACGATAATAAAATTTCAAATTTCAAAGTTTGAGAATAATTCCAATTTTAAGTTCACTCAAGGTTCCTCAAATAAAAAAAAATTATTATAAGACAATGTACTCCCACTGTCAAGGTCTCTTCTTAGTCTTCTTACTTTTAGAAAAAAACTATTAATCTCTCAATACGAGGAAAAAAATTATTTGCTTCCAGATAAGATTTTGAGTTCAATGTAGACGGCGAATAGAATTTGGTCTGAATTAGATTTGGATAGTTTCATTAAAATCAGAAATTTTATTCGAATTCCTTCAATGACAATTACATGAATTTATACTTTAAATACTCAAATGAGCATTGAAGGAGTCTATCTTCAAGCTGATTTCCAATTTGTTATGCTACAATCAATTGTATAAGACTTCTAAAAAATCATAAGCTACTGCTTTTACTCCTATGACTCCACCATATCCAATTTTTCCACTGTAATAAATTCCAGCTCCGGATAATGGAACTGCTGGATGAGCAACTACAGGTCGAGCATCGATGAATGGAATTGCTGTCTGTCCAGCGTCCTTTTCCAAATCAGTCATACGGAAAGTGACATATGTATTTTCTCTCTTGTCTATGACAGTCTGATTCATGTAAGCAGGATTATCTGGAGCAGTCATCGTGATCTCCTCTCTGTGAATGTGAGAATTCAAATGAAAATTTGATGGTTATGTATGAAAATGAAATGAGTAGTTGTGACTCACCTGGGGATTGGAGCATATGATTCCCAATAACCACCCTGCAAAATACCGCTTGAGTAATTGAATGCATTACTCTTGATTTCCAATGCCAAACGCGATCCTAAAGTATGCAATCCAATTCCCGTTAAGACTCGACCAGTTCGGACGATAAGTGTATCCAAATTCACAATTTTTTTATCATATGTAACCGTGAAGAACTCTTCTGGGAATGTAAATGGTGATTCATAATCAATCTCATTAACTGGCCGCCACTTGACTGTTGATTGACTGATGATTCCATTGGGCCTCAATTCTCCTTCTTGAATTTGCAGATAAATCGTTCGATTCTTCTCAACGAATTTCATTCCTGTGATTACCCTGGACATAATTATAGGGGCCAGTAGAGTAAAATGGAAATTTCAATGAAATGGTTTGAAATGAAATTCTTCTTCAATAATTCCATTGAAAAACTACCGCAATTTCCGAAGGAAAATATATGTCAGCATTTTTTTTCGAGAATTCTACTCTTTTAGCCACGATTGAGATTATTTGTCATCAATTCAGGTGGTTCAGATTTATTTCGATTGATGTCAGAGTGACTCATAGCTTATTTTATGGAACTTAGTTTTTCAATCGCATGATTTTCAAAAATCGATGAGTTTATTCAAAAACCAAATAAATCGAAGGCAAACGATCTCCTTTTTCATGTAACTGGGTCCATTTCACCTCAGTCTTTGAGTAACTCGTGCATGAAAATACTTCTAATTCTCTCAGAAAAATATTTTTTTAGTGGAAATTGATGAGAATCAATTCATTCAAGTTCATCACGTCTTGCTACCTGTTTTTTGAAGTATCAGATTCAACTGCTCTCAAACTGAATGTTCGTACAGTATCACTACGATCATAATCATCACAATAACATATACACTGATCGCATTTATCAAATGCTCCATCACTAACTTTCTTAGATAAGTCATTTTTTCGTGAACAGTTTGTTTTTCCCATTGCTGTTGGGAGTAAACCATCAAATCGTCTAGATTTCTTCGTCTGAAAAAGTTCAATAATGAAGCACGATTACATTAAAATTCATTCTAGGCGATTCGTATGCTAGAACAAACCCTCAGTAGGGGAGATCTAGGAAAAACGGACCTGCTGGGTAAAATGAATCGGATTTTTTTTTGAGTGAAGGCTTTGATGGAGAAATTGGACAAAAATTGGGAAGATGGTCAAGTATTTTTCCAATTTTCGTTGAGCCATCCACTCTGAAAGATATCCTGATTCATTGCAATAAGTAGCTTTCTTTATTGTTATTATTATTGTAACAATTATAACTTCCACTACTGGAAGGGAAAAGGAAAGAAATGGTAATAATTGTGTAATTGTCATCAGGTTTCTACTATCGTACGAATTGTTATAGTACAGTGGAATTCCCCTAAGTTGGATCCCCCTAAGTTAGACCGTTCCCTGTATTAGACGGAATTCTCGCCGTGAGCTGGACAATTCCGTCCCCCACTACGATTCAATATGACCGCCAGGACGACCAATCAAAAAAAACTATTTAGCCGGGCGCATTTGAATTTTCAAGATATACTTATTTCTCACTAGACCCACTGCGCAATTATCTGCGCATGCGGCTGCGCAGATCAACGCATTTGAGACCTCAGTGGAATATAGTGGGGATAAAAGGATATGTCCACTTTAGGGAATGGTCCTGGATCGACGCGTTCAACTCTGGGGAATTCTACTGTATTAATTGTTGGAATGAGCGCCTCTGCGCTTACGCTCTATCCCTTTCTATCCGCGCATGCTCTCTCTCTACTGAGGAGCATGCGCAGACCGTATATACTGAAGGCGCTCGCGAACCCAGAGAGCTACTGTTGCCCAGGGCCACGGCTTCACTTTGCCATGGCGATTAACTGTTGATACACACGTACTGATATCTATCCATATTATTCTTACGAACGAGTGCTAATAAATACTTTATCCAAAATAAACTCTGCGTACTATTTATTACTAATAACCCATCATTAATTATTATACATTATTTTATATATTCAGATAGCAAACGCAGTAATTTGCTGGGAGGAACTCACCGCTGGACAGGAGAAATCCACTGTTTGTCGAAAACAATTGTGAATTCTGCCATGGCATATATTCAATTCGTCTAAGGGTTGAGGGTCATACTGATAAAATAGAGTATTCTGATAATAATCACATGTCTGCCAACAGCTCGCGTCTTCATTTAAATATGCTTCATTGGTGACAATCGGATTGAAAAGCCACTTCAACTCTATGTAATTTAGTCCTTTAAAAATATACATATTTTACATAATAATGAAAATTCTCACGGATAACGGAGGATTGGAGTGAACAATAATTTTCTCCAGAGTAAGTCATTCAACGAAAAAATTGAGAAAAAAATCTGGAAAATGCTTCAATATATCCGCACCATTGCGTAATTTTTTCCAAATTCACAAATAAAGGTCTTCCCTCTGAAAAGAATTTGATCCACCCTATGTACAACTTACCTTCTTGATGACGTAACAATTCACAGGAACGAATATCTCTAGATGCTGTAGCCAAAGCTGATACGGCTGATTTTTGAAACTTACGTATGGTTACTTCATATGCCTCTCTCTCCCACTTTTTCTTCTTAGGAAATCCATGACGATATCCCCGCAGCGAATTATATGAATAAATTCTAATTGCATATGCTTTAACTGTAGTTATTACAAGTTTGCGATACACTTCATAAATTTTGTATTGCGGAGATTGTTTCATAAGCATACATTTACCAGGTTTTATCTGAAAAATTGAGCAATTATTTCTAACCATGTCTTTACGGTTTGAAGTGATCCAAGTGGTACTAAACTGAACCACTTTTGCCTGTGCAGTTCAACGCCACTCGGATCACATGAAACTGTAAAGAAAACAGTCCTGACATCATGCACGTCGTTTTACCTTTTGATGAATGAGTGAGAAATCACTCTCGATGTCCATATTCTCAATTAATAAGTCCATAAAATTTTTTTGAGTCAATGGATCTGTACGTCTAAAATTGGACCATATTCCTCCTGGATATTCAATCTGAGTACATCTTTTTCTTAATTCCTCAAGCTCGTCTTCGTCAGGCACGTCCTTCATTAAGTGCCACTCAATTGATTCATACAATTCTTCGATGCTATTGAAGCTTGCAATGTAAGGATCCAGCTCCTCATTCCCATGGCGAATATTAATTTCATTAATTAAGTCACCAGATCCACTAGAAAGGTGCAATTGATCGTCAATTTTATCAAAAATGGCAAACATCGCTCCATGATTGGTAAAACCGTTGTTCGCCAAAACTAGGTCATCAATGAGCAGGGAAAAACCAAAATCTAAGAGCGCTGCAGAATCTGAAGGTAGCTGAGAACTTCGGCTTGAAGCGGCTGGATTGAATGATATCATGAAGACAATACTTAGAATTAGTATTAATTGAGCCATTATTACTGAGTTTCAGATCGTCTTCAGATCAATACTAGAATGAAATTTGATTCAAACTCGGGACAACTCTCGATTTTTATTTCACACGAAAATTCATAGTCAAGTTTCTCGCCTGAATAATCACTAGAAACTGATTTCCAAATTTTGGATGTGGCGTAATAAATAGTGAAGAAAAGAGTCAGATAGTTGGATTGTCTGCCTCAGTCTTAATCTCATAGCTAATAATAGTCTAATTGCTCAACTTATCCAATGTGTACATCCCTATTATTTCTTCATCCATTCTGAATTATTCAAGAGGAATTGACGTCAATTGATGTCATGGCCATGGAAATTATCTATTTGTCATTCTACTTTTGGGAACAATTCATTTTTGAGAATAGGGAGATCCTAGCAGCTATTCATTTTGAATTGAATTTGGAAATATACGTGTAAAATGGAAAAAGAGAAGGTGTGTGAAAATCACGTGCTTCATAGCGAGATATACATTTTATTGAAATTCCTTCAATTACAATTAGAGCAATTCATGATCTGGATATATTTTAAATGCAAGAGAGAGAAAGGAGAATGGAGAATGCAAAAGAGACGAATAGGAATTTTTAAGCTGATGTCATGGTGATAATTTAGTAGTTAATTTTTTTAATTTCATTTTATTTCTCATCGAATTTTTCAGTTTTTGAACAGTGACTTTCGCAATCCTAGCTCAATGATAAGCTCATTTTCCATCGATTTAAGTGTTATTTTCAAGCCATCATGTAAAAGGAAGATCAAATTCCGTTATGAGCTGATTATTGCCCAAGTATCTTTCGTTCATTTCTGTCTTCAGGATTTTCTCTCAGAAAGGATGAGCGTGCACTTGTAGAAAATGAACCTAGAAGACCGGCTCGAATGGAATTAGATTTAATTAAATAAAAAGAAATTGAAGTACAGTATTGCAACACAAGATATGAAAGAATTAATTGCTTGATTGACTTAAAAATCAGCACTAGAACCTAAAAATTAACTTTAAGAAATTTTTTATTATAATTGAGTCATTTTCGTAATTTGCGCTTCATTCGTTTGTTAACAGCTTAACTTCTTGTTATTCTCGTCCTCACGTACTCCGAGATGCTTCCAGGGTTACAGGGTTCCTTCGGTAATTTAGGTTAATCTAACGCGCAAATATTAAACGACTGAAAATTTTTTGATGGGTTATTAGTAATAAATAGTACGCAGAGTTTATTTTGGATAAAGTATTTATTAGCACTCGTTCGTAAGAATAATATGGATAGATATCAGCACGTGTGTATCAGCAGTTAATCGCCATGGCGAAGTGAAGCCGTGGCCCTGGGCAACGGTATTGTCGTACTAACGAAAGAATCGACGTGAGGAACGTTAGGAGCTAGGCTCCCCCACTACGGTTCTCCGTGTCGATTCTTTTGTTAGTACGAATATAGCTCTCTGGGTTCGCGAGCGCCCTCAGTATATACGGTCTGCGCATGCTCCTCAGTAGAGAGAGAGAGCATACGCGGATAGAGCGTAAGCGCAGAGGCGTTCATTCCAACATTTATGATGTTTAATAATTTTTTGAAATGAATCATAATTTCCTTGAAAATGACTGAAGAATGATTAAAAGCATCTAAATGGAAAATGACTAAAGTTATCTTGAAGCTGAAATTGAATTCGGGGCGTTAAATTCAATTGGCAATGGCTTTTGAAAAATCGTAAGTCACTGCTTTCAATCGTATGCTTCCACCATATCCAGTTTGTCCGCTGTAATAAAGTCCAGCTCCAGATAATGGAACTGATGGATTAGAAATTACGGGTCGGTTATCAATAAATGGAATTGCTGTCTGTCCAGCGTCCTTTTCCAAATCAGTCATACGGAAAGTGACATATGTATTTTGTCTCTCGTCTATGACAGTCTGATTCATGTGAGCAGGATTATCTGGAGCAGTCATCGTAATCTCCTCTCTGTGAACGTGAGAATTCAAATGAAAATTTGATGGTTATGTATGAAAATGAAATGAGTAGTCGTGACTTACCTGGGGGCTGGAGCATATGATTGCCAATAACCACCTTGCAAAATACCGCTTGAGTAATTGAATGCATTACTCTTGATTTTCAACGCCAAACTCGATCCTAAAGCATGCAATCCAATTCCCGTTAAGACTCGACCAGTTTGGACGATTAATGTATCCAAATTCACTATTTTTTTATCATATGTAACCGTAAAGAACTCTTCTGGGAATGTAAATGGCGATTCATAATCAATTTCATTAACTGGCTGCCACTTGACTGTTGATTTATCGATGATTCCATTGGGCCTCAATTCTCCTTCTTGAATTTTCAGGTAAATCGTTCGATTTTTCTCAGCAAATTTCATTCCCGTAATTACCCTGAACAATAATATAGGGAAAAGTTGAGTGCAATGGAATTTTGGATGAAATGTCTTGAGATGGATTTCTTTTTCAGGTTTCCCATTGCAAAATTTCTGAAATTTCCGATGACACACATATGTCAGAATTTTTTTTCTCTTTGATTTTTTGAGAATTCTTCACTTTTAGTCACGAATGTGGTGATTTGTCATCAATCCATGGCATTCAAATTTATTTTAATTCATTTCCAAATAACTCATAGCTCATAACTGGAAAACCAAATCAATTGATGGCAAACGATCTCCCTTTTCATCAACGATCAGTCACAAATCACTACGATCTCTAGGACATACGACATCCCCAATAAATTGAAATTTTCCAATTTTTTGGAGGGTTAGTGTCCTAAATTTCGGGTGAAAAAATCGTATTTTCAGAAAATTATTATGAATAAATTTTGACACATGTTTTTTAACAGAAATTAATATGTCAACATTTTTTTTCCTAGAATTCTACTCTTTTAGCCACGATTGAGATAATTTGTCATCAATTCAAGTGGTTCAAATTTATTTCAATGAATGTCAGAGTGACTCATAGTTTATTTGATGGAAATTAATTTTTCAATCGCATGATTTACAAAAATCGATGAGTTTATTCAAAAACCGAACAAATCGAAGGCAAACGATCTCCTTTTTCATGTAACTGAGTCCATTTCACCTCAGTCTTTGAGTAACTCGTGCATGAAAATACTTATAATTCTCTCAGAAAATATTTTTTTTAGTGAAAATTGATGAGTTATCAACTCATTCAAGTTCATCACGTCTTCCTACCTGTTTTTTGAAGTATCAGATTCAACTGCTCTCAAACTGAATGTTCGTACAGTATCATTACGATCATAATCATCACAATAACATATACACTGATCGCATTTATCAAATGCTCCGTCACTAACTTTCTTAGATAAGTCATTTTTTCGTGAACAATTTGTTTTCCCCATTGTTGTTGGGAGTAAACCATCAAATCGTCTGGAACTTTTCGTCTGAAATAGTTCAATCATGAAGCGCGATTACATTAAAATTCATTCTAGTCAATTCGTACGCTAAAACAAACTTTCAGTAAACTGCTTGGTAAGATGAATCGGAATTTTTTTTTGAAGTGAAAGCGTTGATTAAAAAATTGGACAAAAATTGCAAAGATGATCTAGAATGTCTCCAATGTCAGCTAATTTTTTCCAATTTCCTCGTGAAGGCCTTCACTCTGAAAAAATATTGATTCTTTCTAATAGGTGGCTTTTTTTATTCTCGTCATTATTGTAACAATTATTGCTTCTATTTCTGGAAGAAAAGAGGCAAGAAATGGTAATAATTGCTCAATTTTCATCGCGTTTTTTTAATCGTACGAATTGTTATGGCATTAATTATTGATATAGCAAACTCAGTGATTTGCTGAGAGGAACTCACCGCTGGACAGGAGGAATCCACTGTTTGTTGAAAACAATTATAAATTCTGCCATGGCATATATTCGATTTGTCTAAGGGTTGAGGGGCGTACTGATAAAAAATCGTATTCTGATAATAATCACATGACTCCCAACAGCTCGCGTCTTTATTCAGATATGCTTCATTGGTGACAATTGGATTGAAAAGCCACTTCAACTCTATGTAATTTTGTCCTTCAAAAATATATATATTTCATATAATAACGAAAATGTTCACTTGTAGTAGGGAATTAAAGTGAACCATGATCTTTTCTAGAGCAGACCCTTTAATGAAAAAATCGGAAAAGAAATTTCGAAGATGCTTCAACATATCTGCATCGTTGCGTAGTTTTCTCCAAATCTTCAAATAAAGGCCTTGCCTCTGAAAAAAATTTGGTTCACCCTATGTACAACTTACCTTCTTGATAACGTAACAATTCACAGGAATGAATGTCTCTAGAAGCAGTAGCTAGAACTGATACAGCTGATTTTTGAAACTGACGAATGGTTAATTCATATAACTCTCTCTCTCGCCTTTTCTCGCTAACAAATCCATGAAAAGCATATTTCCGGAGTAAATTATATGAATAGATTCTAATTGAATATGCTTTAACTGTGGTTATGACGAGTTTGCGATATACTTCATAGATTTTATATTGCGGAGATTGTTTGATGAGCATACATTTACCAGGTTTTTCCTAAAAAAATTTAAACTATTATTTTCTGGGCTGTTTTATTTACCATTTGAAGTGATCCAAACGGTGCTGAAGAGAACCACTTGCGCCTGTGCGAATAAGATTCACTAGTCTTGTTCATTGGGTCTCAAACTAAGTGACTGACTTGAAGTGCGTCATTCACGCAGGCGCACAAAATTATTTTGGAGGTTTGAAGAATTCTTTGAGTCTGCGCCGTGTCATCATTTAGTCTCATCATAGTCTCATCATTTAGAAGAGTGATGAGAGCGGATGCGCACCACGCGTTAGGTGCGAAAATTATGAATTTGGAAACGTAACCTAGACACACAGCAATACGTCATTAATTTCGGAGTGACACCAAAATCGTGTAGAATTTTTGAGTGCTTGGGTTGAAGAAAACGTGATGAACGAGATCACTTAAATTAGACATTGTCCAGATTTTTTTTCTCTGTCACTAGAGGTTATGTTTCAAAATTCCAATTCTCGAAACTAACGCGTTGTGCGCATGCGCTCTCATCAATCTTCTGAATAGAGAGAGGCTCGGGGACAGTCATCACAAAAAGCATTGCTCGGTTCGTAGAAAACCGACGAAACTTAAGGATGTATGATCGAGGGAGTGGGGGAAGCGGTGGTGGGGATGGGCTCGGGGGGTTGCGGGGCTCTCCTCTGTTTCTCTTATTGGCCGGCTGTGGCGCTCATGAGAGCAGAAAATGGCGAGTATGACGAGAAAAGAAGCATTAAATGGAATAATTCGAATTTCAATTGGATTTTTCTTCTCAGGATGGATGGATGCATAGTATTTTAAAAATATTGTCAAGTTACTACACTATCCATCTTTCTTATGCATAGTAATTTTTCATACTACGCAAGCTTGAACATCTAACATTTATTTAATTTATGGCCGTAACCCCTATTCCTCCATAAGAGCCCATGTATTTTCTGTCAATTTTCAATAATTTTTTTCTTTCTTATATGCATGGATAGCTACCTCAGACTTTTTACAATAAAATTCTTCGAGGAATAATCTAACTACAGAAAAATTTTGACGCCCCAAATCGAAAATTGTTGTCATGATTAGCATCTTTAATTTATGGCCGTAACCCCTATTTCTCCATAAGAAACCATGTATTTTCTGTCAATTTTCAATAATTTTTTTCTTTCTTATATGCATGGATAGCTACCCCGGACTTTTCACGATAAAATTCTTCGAGGAATAATCTCACTCTAAAAAAATTTTGACGCCCCAAATCGAAAATTTTTGTCGTGATCATACATCCTTAAAGTCCCGGAGTTTGAAATTGGCTGGAAAATGATTCTCATGAAACAAGCAGAACGTGAAATTCAAAATTGTTCGGAAAGTAAAAGTCTTGGTATTATTCTGTCGTGGTGATTTAACAATTCGAGATATCTACAAAGTCCGGAAACTGAATATTTCGGAGTGATCGATTGCCAGAAATCTCATTTGGCGGAAAACTGAATGTTCGGAAACGTCACGGACCGGAATGAGATGCCAATAACGCCAGATTTCTACATTGCCGACAGCAGGTTATAATCCAGCAGGTAAAGGAATCGACAATCTAGCTTATCATATATCATAGACGGTTTCTTTATCAACGGTGGCTGGAATAGTTAGAACGGTAATCAAGAGAGGGCAGCACCTTCATTATATTATAACATTCTGACTGATTTAATGAGAATTATTGATATAGAACTAGAGTTACATCGCACGCGCAGCGCGCCCTGAGTTTCTATAACCTAACTGTGGATGTTCGATGTTCTGAATCTTTATAGCTATTGACCCTCCAGTTCCTTCATCATCACGGTTTTGAGAAACTTTCGCCAAATTTCAAGGAAAACCTCGTATCTCCAAGAGAAATGGGTGAAAAATGACTTTGAAAGAGAATTAAATGTCGGAAATTCGACGAAAATCGATTTTCTACATCGTTTCCTATTTTCTGTCCCCTGGGTTCCCCAAATGTCGTGCTGTTATGCAACTTGTGCCAAATTTCAAGGAAAACCTCGTATCTCCAAGAGAAATGGGTGAAAAATGACTTTGAAAGAGGATTAAATGTCGAAAATTCGACAAAAATCGATTTTCTAAATCGTTTCCTATTTTTGGTCCCCTGGCTTCCCCAAATGTCGTGCTTTTATGCAACTTTTGCCAAATTTCAAGGAAAACCTCGTATCTCCAAGAGAAATGGGTAAAAAATGACTTTGAAAGAGAATTAAATGTCGAAAATTCGACAAAAATCGATTTCCTAAATCGTTTCCTATTTTCTGTCCCCTGGCTTCCCCAAATGTCGTGCTTTTATGCAACTTTTGCCAAATTTCAAGGAAAACCTCGTATCTCCAAGAGAAATGGGTGAAAAATGACTTTGAAAGAGAATTAAATGTCGAAAATTCGACAAAAATCGATTTTCTAAATCGTTTCATATTTTCTGTCCCCTGGGTTCCCCAAATGTCGTGCTTTTATGCAACTTTTGCCAAATTTCAAGGAAAACCTCGTATCTCCAAGAGAAATGGGTAAAAAATGACTTTGAAAGAGAATTAAATGTCGAAAATTCGACAAAAATCGATTTCCTAAATCGTTTCATATTTTCTGTCCCCTGGGTTCCCCAAATGTCGTGCTTTTATGCAACTTTTGCCAAATTTCAAGGAAAACCTCGTATCTCCAAGAGAAATGGGTGAAAAATGACTTTGAAAGAGAATTAAATGTCGAACCTTCGACAGAAATCGATTTTCTAAATCGTTTCCTATTTTCGGTCCCCCGGCTTCCCCAAATGTCGTGCTTTTATGCAACTTTTGCCAAATTTCAAGGAAAACCTCGTATCTCCAAGAAAAATGGGTGAAAAATGACTTTGAAAGAGAATTAAATGTCGAAAATTCGACAAAAATCGATTTCCTAAATCGTTTCCTATTTTCGGTCCCCCGGCTTCCCCAAATGTCGTGCTTTTATGCAACTTTTGCCAAATTTCAAGGAAAACCTCGTATCTCCAAGAGAAATGGGTGAAAAATGACTTTGAAAGAGAATTAAATTTCGAACATTCGACAAAAATCGATTTTCTAAATCGTTTCCTATTTTCGGTCCCCTGGCTTCCCCAAATGTCGTGCTTTTATGCAACTTTTGCCAAATTTCCAGGAAAACCTCGTATCTCCAAGAGAAATGGGTGAAAAATGACTTTGAAAGAGAATTAAATGTCGAAAATTCGACAAAAATCGATTTTCTAAATCGTTTCCTATTTTCGGTCCCCTGGGTTTCCCAAATGTCGTGCTTTTATGCAACTTTTGCCAAATTTCAAGGAAAACCTCGTATCTCCAAGAGAAATGGGTGAAAAATGACTTTGAAAGAGGGTTAAATGTCGAAAATTCGACAAAAATCGATTTTCTAAATCGTTTCCTATTTTCCGTCCCCTGGCTTCCCCAAATGTCGTGCTTTTATGCAACTTTTGCCAAATTTCAAGGAAAACCTCGTATGTCCAAGAGGAATGGGTAAAAAATGACTTTGAAAGAGAATTAAATGTCGAAAATTCGACAAAAATCGATTTCCTAAATCGTTTCCTATTTTCTGTCCCCTGGCTTCCCCAAATGTCGTGCTTTTATGCAACTTTTGCCAAATTTCCAGGAAAACCTCGTATCTCCAAGAGAAATGGGTGAAAAATGACTTTGAAAGAGGGTTAAATGTCGAAAATTCGACAAAAATCGATTTTCTAAATCGTTTCCTATTTTCCGTCCCCTGGCTTCCCCAAATGTCGTGCTTTTATGCAACTTTTGCCAAATTTCCAGGAAAACCTCGTATCTCCAAGAGAAATGGGTGAAAAATGACTTTGAAAGAGGGTTAAATGTCGAAAATTCGACAAAAATCGATTTTCTAAATCGTTTCCTATTTTCCGTCCCCTGGCTTCCCCAAATGTCGTGCTTTTATGCAACTTTTGCCAAATTTCAAGGAAAACCTCGTATGTCCAAGAGGAATGGGTAAAAAATGACTTTGAAAGAGAATTAAATGTCGAAAATTCGACAAAAATCGATTTCCTAAATCGTTTCCTATTTTCTGTCCCCTGGCTTCCCCAAATGTCGTGCTTTTATGCAACTTTTGCCAAATTTCAAGGGAAACCTCGTATCTCCAAGAGAAATGGGTGAAAAATGACTTTGAAAGAGAATTAAATGTCGAAAATTCGACAAAAATCGATTTTCTAAATCGTTTCTTATTTTCGGTCCCCTGGGTTCCCCAAATGTCGTGCTTTTATGCAGCTTTTGCCAAATTTCAAGGAAAACCTCGTATCTCCAAGAGAAATGGGTAAAAAATGACTTTGAAAGAGAATTAAATGTCGAAAATTCGACAAAAATCGATTTCCTAAATCGTTTCATATTTTCTGTCCCCTGGGTTCCCCAAATGTCGTGCCTTTATGCAACTTTTGCCAAATTTCAAGGAAAACCTCGTATCTCCAAGAGAAATGGGTGAAAAATGACTTTGAAAGAGAGTTAAATGTCGAACCTTCGACAGAAATCGTTTTTCTAAATCGTTTCCTATTTTCGGTCCCCTGGGTTTCCCAAATGTCGTGCTTTTATGCAACTTTTGCCAAATTTCAAGGAAAACCTCGTATCTCCAAGAGAAATGGGTGAAAAATGACTTTGAAAGAGGGTTAAATGTCGAAAATTCGACAAAAATCGATTTTCTAAATCGTTTCCTATTTTCGGTCCCCTGGCTTCCCCAAATGTCGTGCTTTTATGCAACTTTTGCCAAATTTCAAGGAAAACCTCGTATGTCCAAGAGGAATGGGTAAAAAATGACTTTGAAAGAGAATTAAATGGCGAAAATTCGACAAAAATCGATTTCCTAAATCGTTTCCTATTTTCTGTCCCCTGGCTTCCCCAAATGTCGTGCTTTCATGCAGCTTTTGCCAAATTTCAAGGAAAACTTCGTATCTCCAAGAGAAATGGGTAAAAAATGACTTTGAAAGAGAATTAAATGTCGAAAATTCGACAAAAATCGATTTCCTAAATCGTTTCATATTTTCTGTCCCCTGGGTTCCCCAAATGTCGTGCTTTTATGCAACTTTTGCCAAATTTCAAGGAAAACCTCGTATGTCCAAGAGGAATGGGTAAAAAATGACTTTGAAAGAGAATTAAATGGCGAAAATTCGACAAAAATCGATTTCCTAAATCGTTTCCTATTTTCTGTCCCCTGGCTTCCCCAAATGTCGTGCTTTTATGCAGCTTTTGCCAAATTTCAAGGAAAACCTCGTATCTCCAAGAGAAATGGGTGAAAAATGACTTTGAAAGAGGGTTAAATGTCGAAAATTCGACAAAAATCGATTTTCTAAATCGTTTCCTATTTTCGGTCCCCTGGGTTTCCCAAATGTCGTGCTTTTATGCAACTTTTGCCAAATTTCAAGGAAAACCTCGTATCTCCAAGAGAAATGGGTGAAAAATGACTTTGAAAGAGGGTTAAATGTCGAAAATTCGACAAAAATCGATTTTCTAAATCGTTTCCTATTTTCCGTCCCCTGGCTTCCCCAAATGTCGTGCTTTTATGCAACTTTTGCCAAATTTCAAGGAAAACCTCGTATGTCCAAGAGGAATGGGTAAAAAATGACTTTGAAAGAGAATTAAATGTCGAAAATTCGACAAAAATCGATTTCCTAAATCGTTTCCTATTTTCTGTCCCCTGGCTTCCCCAAATGTCGTGCTTTTATGCAACTTTTGCCAAATTTCCAGGAAAACCTCGTATCTCCAAGAGAAATGGGTGAAAAATGACTTTGAAAGAGGGTTAAATGTCGAAAATTCGACAAAAATCGATTTCCTAAATCGTTTCATATTTTCTGTCCCCTGGGTTCCCCAAATGTCGTGCTTTTATGCAACTTTTGCCAAATTTCAAGGAAAACCTCGTATGTCCAAGAGGAATGGGTAAAAAATGACTTTGAAAGAGAATTAAATGTCGAAAATTCGACAAAAATCGATTTCCTAAATCGTTTCCTATTTTCTGTCCCCTGGCTTCCCCAAATGTCGTGCTTTTATGCAACTTTTGCCAAATTTCAAGGGAAACCTCGTATCTCCAAGAGAAATGGGTGAAAAATGACTTTGAAAGAGAATTAAATGTCGAAAATTCGACAAAAATCGATTTTCTAAATCGTTTCTTATTTTCGGTCCCCTGGGTTCCCCAAATGTCGTGCTTTTATGCAGCTTTTGCCAAATTTCAAGGAAAACCTCGTATCTCCAAGAGAAATGGGTAAAAAATGACTTTGAAAGAGAATTAAATGTCGAAAATTCGACAAAAATCGATTTCCTAAATCGTTTCATATTTTCTGTCCCCTGGGTTCCCCAAATGTCGTGCCTTTATGCAACTTTTGCCAAATTTCAAGGAAAACCTCGTATCTCCAAGAGAAATGGGTGAAAAATGACTTTGAAAGAGAGTTAAATGTCGAACCTTCGACAGAAATCGTTTTTCTAAATCGTTTCCTATTTTCGGTCCCCTGGGTTTCCCAAATGTCGTGCTTTTATGCAACTTTTGCCAAATTTCAAGGAAAACCTCGTATCTCCAAGAGAAATGGGTGAAAAATGACTTTGAAAGAGGGTTAAATGTCGAAAATTCGACAAAAATCGATTTTCTAAATCGTTTCCTATTTTCGGTCCCCTGGCTTCCCCAAATGTCGTGCTTTTATGCAACTTTTGCCAAATTTCAAGGAAAACCTCGTATGTCCAAGAGGAATGGGTAAAAAATGACTTTGAAAGAGAATTAAATGGCGAAAATTCGACAAAAATCGATTTCCTAAATCGTTTCCTATTTTCTGTCCCCTGGCTTCCCCAAATGTCGTGCTTTCATGCAGCTTTTGCCAAATTTCAAGGAAAACTTCGTATCTCCAAGAGAAATGGGTAAAAAATGACTTTGAAAGAGAATTAAATGTCGAAAATTCGACAAAAATCGATTTCCTAAATCGTTTCATATTTTCTGTCCCCTGGGTTCCCCAAATGTCGTGCTTTTATGCAACTTTTGCCAAATTTCAAGGAAAACCTCGTATGTCCAAGAGGAATGGGTAAAAAATGACTTTGAAAGAGAATTAAATGGCGAAAATTCGACAAAAATCGATTTCCTAAATCGTTTCCTATTTTCTGTCCCCTGGCTTCCCCAAATGTCGTGCTTTTATGCAGCTTTTGCCAAATTTCAAGGAAAACCTCGTATCTCCAAGAGAAATGGGTGAAAAATGACTTTGAAAGAGGGTTAAATGTCGAAAATTCGACAAAAATCGATTTTCTAAATCGTTTCCTATTTTCGGTCCCCTGGCTTCCCCAAATGTCGTGCTTTTATGCAACTTTTGCCAAATTTCAAGGAAAACCTCGTATGTCCAAGAGGAATGGGTAAAAAATGACTTTGAAAGAGAATTAAATGGCGAAAATTCGACAAAAATCGATTTCCTAAATCGTTTCCTATTTTCTGTCCCCTGGCTTCCCCAAATGTCGTGCTTTTATGCAGCTTTTGCCAAATTTCAAGGAAAACCTCGTATCTCCAAGAGAAATGGGTAAAAAATGACTTTGAAAGAGAATTAAATGTCGAAAATTCGACAAAAATCGATTTCCTAAATCGTTTCATATTTTCTGTCCCCTGGGTTCCCCAAATGTCGTGCCTTTATGCAACTTTTGCCAAATTTCAAGGAAAACCTCGTATCTCCAAGAGAAATGGGTGAAAAATGACTTTGAAAGAGAATTAAATGTCGAACCTTCGACAGAAATCGATTTTCTAAATCGTTTCCTATTTTCGGTCCCCCGGCTTCCCCAAATGTCGTGCTTTTATGCAACTTTTGCCAAATTTCAAGGAAAACCTCGTATCTCCAAGAGAAATGGGTGGAAAATCACTCCGAAAGGAAATTAAATGTCGAAAATTCGACAAAAATCGATTTTCTAAATCGTTTCCTATTTTCGCTCCCCTGGCTTCCCCAAATGTCGTGCTTTTATGCAACTTTTGCCAAATTTCAAGGAAAACCTCGTATGTCCAAGAGGAATGGGTAAAAAATGACTTTGAAAGAGAATTAAATGGCGAAAATTCGACAAAAATCGATTTCCTAAATCGTTTCCTATTTTCTGTCCCCTGGCTTCCCCAAATGTCGTGTTTTTATGCAGCTTTTGCCAAATTTCAAGGAAAACCTCGTATCTCCAAGAGAAATGGGTAAAAAATGACTTTGAAAGAGAATTAAATGTCGAAAATTCGACAAAAATCGATTTCCTAAATCGTTTCATATTTTCTGTCCCCTGGGTTCCCCAAATGTCGTGCCTTTATGCAACTTTTGCCAAATTTCAAGGAAAACCTCGTATCTCCAAGTGAAATGGGTGAAAAATGACTTTGAAAGGAAATTAAAATTCAAACCGTTAAAGACACATCCTTGGTTCCCATGCACGACCTAATGACGTCCGACAGATGATGAGACAATCACTGCAGCGCTCATCGAGCTGCAATGTTACCAAATCATCTAGACTATTCAATTATGATCCTTGAAATGCTTTTTGACGTTATCTCGGAAACTATGCGAGATAGAGCAATTTCGCTTTCTGCCATTTCTGTAGTTCTCAAAATTACCTATAAAAAAAAAGTATTCGGACAGAGTCGCCCTATCTCATTTAGTTTCCGAAAGATTCATTAAAAAACATTGGCCAAACGAATAAACTTGTTCTGTTTTACCTTTTTATTATCGAGTAAGAAATCACCCGCGATGTTCCTAACCTCAATCAATAAGTCCATGAAATTTTTATGGGTTAATGGATCTTTATGTACGAAATTGCTCCATATTCCTCCCGGAAATCTACTATCAGTACATTTCCTTGCTAATTTCTCAAGCTCTCTTCTGTCAGGCCTGTTCTGTCTCAAGTTCCATTCAATTGAGTCATACAGATCGTCAATGCTTCCAGCGCTGGCAATGTAAGGATCTAGCTCCTTATTCCCATGATGAATACTAATATCATCAATTAACTCACCAGATCCACTCAAAGGCTTTAACTGTTTTTGAATTTCATCGAAAATAGCGTACATCGTTTTACGGTTGGTGGAAAGGTTGTTTGCCGCAACTAGGTCATCAATCAGCCGTGAAAAACCAAAATCGAAGAGCGGTCCAGAATCTGAAGGCAGCTGGAAGCTTGCGATTGAAACGACCGGATTTATTGATATCATGGAGACAATACTCAGAATTAGTATCGATAAAGCCATGATTTCCAAATTTCCAGTCTTCAGATCAGGCCCAGAATGAAATACAACTCTAAATTTTTATTTTATACGAAAATTCACAGGTAAGTCGCTTAAGTGAATAGTCTGTAGAAACTGATCCTCAAATTTTGGGATTGGTCGTAATAAAGAGTGGAGAAGAGGGATGGGGAATTAGATTGTCTTCCTCCATTCTAATTCCTCAACTTATCAACGTGTATCTAACTCATCTTTCTCCATTTATTCAGAATAATTCAAGAGGAACTAACGAAAAATAATATCGTGGCCATGAAAATTATCTGTTTGTCAAACAATTTCCGAGAACAATTCATTTTCGAGAGTAGAGAAATGTTAGAAGGTCCCAACTCAGAATTAACCTTGGGCATACACGTGTGAAATGGAAAAAAAATTGTAGTATTCTGTTGAAAAAATGATATCTGAATTTTGAGGTTACGTAAGAATTTTGGAAGGTATTTGTTCCAGATTGTCTGAGATCTTAGTATATTTTGGTCCCAAGTGGCAACAGTTGACGCGAGTCAATTAATTCTATTAATTATTATCTATTAATTTATTATATCTATAATTTATCTATAATTTATATCAATTAATTCTATTAATTTAATTAATTAATTCTATTAACTGTTCTATTTTTCATCAACTTTTGTTAAATCGTGATGATTAAAGTGGTTTTACTCCTTAATGTAGGCTTCCACACTTTTTTGAATTTTTTTCAAAAATTATTTTACTTTAAATTAGTTATCAAAATAAATATTTGATGAAAATTCATAAAATTTAAGAAAAGCCTGTCTCATTTGTTTATCTCTTTACTACTGAATCAGCTGAATATTCAGTAGTACTGCAGTAGCAATAGGGAGACGAAACGGACTGAAATGATGCAACAAAATAATGATATTTTGAATAATTCGTTTCTTCAATTGAATAGTATCATTTAATTTTATTCAAATACCTCAATAATAAATCCATTAACATCAAGAAAAATAGTTAATTTTCGACGTTCTTTATCATCATGATCTGTTTCTAGTTCTCTTATTGTTAACGAAACTACATTTATGTGTCAACACTGATAGCTCAGGTTATTTGCTTTCAGATATGAAAAAACGAGAATGAAAAGTAGAAAAAACCTATTCATTTACACAGTCGAATTTCATAGGATTCACTTATTCTGAATGAATTATAGCGATACACCTGTGTACACTTACACAAATCATAAATTTCAGAAAAAAATTCCCAGAAAAATAGATGATTCTTTACTTATTTCCAGAGTAGTTCAATGAGATACTCTTTGATGATTATAAAATTTCAAATTTCGGAGTTTGAGAATAATCCTAATCATAAATTCTATCAGACTTCCTCAAATAAAGAAAAAAAATACGTCGATGTTTTTCCATCGTCAAGGTTTTTTTTTTTAATTTCCTTTATTGTTAGAGAAACAATATTTATCTCTGAATACGAAAAAAAAGGTATTTGCTTTAAAATTAGATCTTTAGTTCAATGTAGACTATGAATTGAATGTGGTCTGAATAAGATTTGTATAATTTCATTGTAATTGAGAATTCTATTGGAATTTAATGAATTATCGGGTTCATTTGCATTGGTTTTGATTTGAAATTTAAATTATTCATGGGGATATTGGAAAAGTCATCAACAACATCAAATTATTGTCAAATCGTGAAATTTCGCTGAACAATGCCAGCTCCGGTAATTATGCAGAACAGCGCCCATACTAAAATTCAAATAATTATCAAAGTCAAATCTTCGGAAAAAAATATGGAATGCGCAAACGAGGTTCGAGCTCACAACCATCAGATTACATGTCTGGTGCTCTACGAATTGAGCTATTGCGAGTTCCAATATTTCCCAACAAATTATTGACTCCAATATATTACATCATTTTCACCATCTTCTTTCCTGAGGCAAATTTAAATCAATTTTAAATTAATTCTTATTTTGGGCTCTATTATGCATATTTACCGAATGGGTCAATTTCGAAAATTTAGTAAATGCATTTTTCGTTGAATTCATTTTTGCATAGAATTTTAAGAGCTACAGAAAGAGTCATAATAGATATTGTGTCATCTCGCTTAGTTTCCGAGATATTCTGCAACAATGAATAGCATACAAAAACGACCTATTCTGTTTCACTTTTTTTTTGTTATTGATTTATTAAAACTCAGTCTTATTTTAATTCATTTAATTCAGATTTTATTTTTATTTCATTTTCTATGAGGATTCTCAATGTTTTTACAATAAGTTTCAAAAATTAGCTCCAATCTAAGCTCATTTTCCATGGATTTGAATGTTATTTTGAATCTTCATATGGGAAGAAAAGTGATTTTTCTAACATAAATCATAACTTTGTAAGGAATTGCAGGAAAATAATGACAATTGCCCAAATTAACTGTTATGTCCGAGATTAGATTGCAGCGTCGAGGACAATTTTTACTAATTTCAAACAGCTTTAATTATAATATTTTTATATTTATAGGACGCTAATTTAGTTTTTACTCTTGTTAGATTTTTGGTTTATTTGTTAAAATGACAAAATCAACTCTGATTAATTTTATTGTAATTCTTGTTATATTTTAAATTTGAGTTTTGACGTATTTTACAACTGTTTCTCTATAAAGATTCAAAGACAAGTTTCTTGACAGATTTTGAAGTAAAAGGCTAATACAAGGTGAATCTGTTTACTACTTACAGAATTTTGGAAAGTTCGTATCTTAATTGAAATAAAATTCTTATTTTATTTGTGGTGAAACCTTGATTTTTCTCAGTATATGATTCTCTTACTCTGAGGTAATTGAAATTCCACCTTTATGTGTAATCTGTAGTTTCTTTAATAATTTTTATTTAAATGCACTTATTAACTTCTTTCCGTTTTGTTGTGAAAATTAAAACAATTACTTTTGACTTGAGGCTACGATTTGCCCAGTTCAAATATTGGTTAACAAATTCAGTGATCTATTATATTAGAAATTTTCGATAAGTTAACACATGAACAGGTCAAGTTCACAATTTAATTCACTAGAAAAAGTTGTTGTTAGCTATTTGGTGATCGAAATAAGACTGGTAATTTTTAGGCAGTCTTTTCCCTGTAAAATTTGGGAATATATTATTTCCCAATATTGTGAAATTGCTGATCATGTGCATACTTGGGTAATTTAGCTCTACTTTTTACGAATGGACTCAATCGATTTCACTTGAGTTCAATATTTCCTCACCTTAACGATGTGGAAATGTTGAATCATCATTTTATTTGTCATGAAAAAGTGGCAAATAAATGTTGAACTAATTTTTTTATTTAATTCAAAATCAAAATGATTTAAAATAAGTAGTAGGAATTAGAAATAATTGATTGAAAATTATTCTGGACCTAACATAACACTGAATGAGTCAGTCTTCGATTTTTTGTGATGCAGTTACTTGCCAATGGCTTTTGTAAAATCGTAAGTTACTGCTTTTAGTCCTATGAATCCACCATATCCAGGTTGTCCACTGAAATAAATTGCAGCTCCAGATAATGGAACAGATGGATTAGAAAATACAGGTTTGGCATCGATGAATGGAATTGCTGTTTGTCCAGCGTCTTTTTCCAAATCAGTCATACGGAATTTGACATATGTATTTTCTCTCTTGTCTATGACGCTCTGATTCATATAAGCAGGATTATCTGGGGCAGTCATCGTGATCTCTTGCCTATGGACGTAAGAATTCAAATTAGAATTTGATGGTTGTTTCTGGAAATAAAATGAGTAGTCATAACTCACCTAGTCATTGGAGAATTCGATTGCCAAAAACCGGTCTTCATCCCCAAAATACCGATTTCATGATTGTAGTTATGACTCTTGATCTTTAATGCCAAATGTGTTCCTTGAGTATGCAATTGAATTCCCGTCAAAACTCGGCCAGGTAAAGCGACTAGTGTATCCAAATTCACGATTTTTGTATCGTATGTAATCGTAACGTAATCGTATTCGGTTATAAATGGTGATTTCCAATCAATTTCATTGATTGGCTGCCATTCGACTGTTGATTGTTTTATAGTCCCATCGGGTCCCAATTCACCTTCTTGAATTCTCAGATAAATCGTAGCATCCTTCTCGACAAATTGGATTCCCGTTATTACCCTAGACATAATGAATGTTTGAAAAAATGTACGAAGATTCCAATGTGGGATCAGGAGTTTTTTTTCAGTGTAACGGCCTACAGCAAATTATCTGAGAAAAAGAAATCAATAACAAAGAATTAAAACAGGATGAGTTTTTTTTTTTTTTCATTAGTTTTTGATGAATATATCAGGAATTAAGTGAGATAGCGTGATTTGCATCGATATTTTTTTCTTGCAGCTCTTCAAATTCTTTATAAAAAACATCTCAACAATATAATCGCTATCTCGCTCAATTTCCAAAATATTCTCGGAAAAAGAATGAGGAAAAAAAAACTTGTCCTGTTTCGCCTCTTCACTACTGAGGCGAGGTGCTACAATATGCCCGCATTGTATTCCTGGTCTTCTTCAAAAAAACCTTCATTGAAAAAAAAATTCTGTTTCCACTAGCCTCAGTGCAATTAAAGCATGAAGATAAGTGAGGTTCATCATGTGCTCCTACTTGTTTTTCGAAGTATCAGATTCAACTCTTCTCAAGCTGAATTTCCGTACAGTATCACTGCGATTATAATCATCACAATAACATATGCACTGATCGCATACATTGAATCCTCCGTTACTGACTTTATTGGATATATCATGTTCTTTTGAACAACTCGTTTTTCCCATTTTTCCTGGGAGTAAACCATCGAACCGTCTAGAGTCTTTCGTCTGAAATATTGATTCCAGTTAATTCATACAGCAGGAAAATATCTCAGTAGGGAAAATCGAGACAGAACAGATCTATTTGTTAAAATAAATAGGATTTTTTCCTTCAAGTGGAAGTCATAATGACGAAATTTTGAAAAAAAATTGAGAAAAAGTTTTAGTATGTCTTCGATATTGTTGATTTTTTCGGAATTTTCTATTTAGGCCTTCACTCGAAAAAAAATTCTGATTAATTTCAACCAGTATCTCTATTTATTTGCTCTATTATTGCAATGATTAGCGCTTCTACTGCCACCAAAAAAGGGGCAAACAAGGATCCAGTGATCCGACCAGAAGTACTTACCGCTGGACAGTAGGTATTCACTGTTTGTTGAATACAATTATAAATTCTGCCATGGCATATATTCAATTCGTCTAATGGTTCAGGGGTATACTGGAAAAATGTTGTATTCTGATAATCAGTACATGGGTACCAACAGCTCGCGTCTTCATTCAGATATGCTTCGTTGGTAACAATCGTATTGAATAGCCACTTCAACTCTATATATTTTGGTCCTTCAAAAATATAAATGTTACATTGATTAAGATGTTGCCACGTAGAAAAATTATGATGGCTGCCGCCATTAAAGTGGACCAGTTTTTTTTCAGAGTAATCCACTCGACGAAAAAATCTGAGAGAATTCTTAAATATATTTCAGTATGTCTGCTTCATTCCCCAATTGCTTTCAAATTTTTTAGTAAAAGCCTTTACACTGAAAAATAATCTGTACTAACATAGTTAAAACTTACCTTCTCCTCTCTTTCTTCCATCACAAGAAATAACTTCTTTGGAAGCATGAGTTATAGCAGGTATGGCAGACTTTTGAAAAACATCCAAAATTTCTCTATATTTCGTTCTCTCAACTTCTTTCATTGTGTAATTTCCACGCATCATGTATCCATAGATTCTCATTACATATGCTTTCACGGTTGTTATTACGAGTTTGTGATAGATTTCGTAAATTTCATACTGCCGAGATTGTTTTTTGTACGAACATACATCACCTCTAGCCTGAAAACTTAAACGATTATTTCTAATCCTAGACTAGTCGCTATGTATACTAATATTCAACTTAGTTGAGCATTTCTCGTTGCTCATCTCGATCTATTTTTTCGCTCATATAGTAGGAGGATCAGATTCGATTCATCGATTTTCAGCAAAAAAAAATCGAGATGAGAAACGAGAAATCAATGCGCACTATAGTATAGACATGAATAAAGGTCATATTTTTTTTTCATTTAGGAGGATGATCGCAGAAACTCAGTGAAATAAGGAGTTACTTCTCGTGAGGAGTGAAAATAGTCTTTCTCATTAAGGTATTTCGAGCGCGGCATCACTTTAACCCCTCAAGTACGGGGTCCATACGTGGTATCGACCCATTTTCTTGTCCTATCGGCCGAGGTCGATGCGTCGTATCGACCCTCTTTTTTAACATTAAAAAATCATTTTCTCAAATACTATCGCAGATGCAGAAATTGAAAAAATTGATTTGGGTAGATAATGGAACTGTCTTCGGAGTGGTGAATTTTTTTTTTTTTTTGCAATATTTTTACCCCTTATTTTTAATAAACAAAAGTTGTGGGCTGAAATTCCACGCTTGATATATTCAATCGTTTCGTTTAACGGAAAAATTTTCTTTGAAAATTCCGAAATTTTTACTCAAATTACTCTGAAGGTTCGTCTATCAAATGACGCAATGCAAATTTCAATCGAATTGATAATTTGTTTGTTATAAATAAATTTAGCGTGCAAGACTAGTTCAGCAACTAATCATCTGATAGAATTAAAATTAGGCTCAAAAATTCACGAAATATTTCTATAACGCCAAATCTGAGGAAAATCGATATCTCTATAGTATTTCTATGGAAAACTAATGCACTCAATGAAAGTTTTTCCATAATTTTTGGATAAAGCGTTCATGAGACGTTGCGTATTGAGCAGCGTAGTCTGATTTTCAGATGGCTCCCGGCCGATGGGACAAGTTGCAGCGTATGGGTCCCGTACTTGAAGGGTTAATTGAAAATTTTTTCTAAGTAGGCTCAAAATGTAGATAAAAAAAAAATAAAAAATCTTTGTTATGACCCAAAAATTAACTTGCTTAAATATTCTGCTTACCTTAGTGCTTGTATAATCAATCAATAAGCTCATGAAATTCTTGGTTTGGTTTGATGATGTTGACTCGAAACGTTGCAACATAGCCGATAGAGTCTTCTCCGCTGCACTACGGGATCGAAGAGAAATAAATCGATCTACTAGTTGGTCGGCCCAGTTCTCCACTAAGGACGATTTAAACCATCCGTACAGCTGATCGATACCCCTAGCACTCTCGACGTATGGAGCAAGAATCTTTGGTAGAGAATACTCCATATTCCTAGGTTGGGCAATTTCATCAAGTGACTTATCATATCCAGACAACAGTTCCAACTGATTTTCAACTTCTTCAAAAATCTCGTACAGCGTTTGATTACTTGAGGAATTATCGCTAGCCCGAACTAGAAAATCAATCAATTGTGAAAATCCAAAATCGAATGGCACTGCAGAATCAGAAGATAGCTGGTAACTATTGCTTGAAGTGACTAGATTGAATGATATCATGGAGGCAATGCACAGAATGAGTATTGATGGAGCCATGATTTCTGAATTTCTATTCTTCAGATTAATGGCAGAATGAAATTTTATTCTAACTTGTGATGGCACTCAATTTTTATTTTATACGAGAATTTACGATGAAGTATCTCGCGTGAATAGTCACTCGAGACTGATTCCAAAATTTTTGAAACTTGTGGTAATAAATAGTAAAAGAGAAAGACGGAGATATAGATTGTCTTCCTCAGGCTTAATCCCATAGCTGATAATATTCTAATTGTTCAATTTATCAATCTTAATATCACTTCCTCTCCATTTATTCGGAAATATTAAAAAAAAAAAACTCACGGAAAATAGTATCGTGGCCATGAAAATTATCTGGTTGACAAACACATTTCAGGGACAGTAATTCGTTTTAAAAAAACAAAAAGATCTCAGCAGCTATTTACTCTGAATAAACCTTGGAAGTACACGTGTAAAGTGAAGAAAAAAATAGTCATATTCTATTTAAAAAATGATGATATCTGAAATTTTCAAATTATTTTAAAAAATTTCAAGATTTTCTTTCAGATATTTTTGAGCTTTTGGGATATTTTAATGAATTTCTGTAGATTTAGATGTACTTTTTATATCAAAAAATATAGTTTCGATAGAATGCCCTCTATTTATGCACTGACGTTAAAATTTCGAAAATGGAAAAAGAAAAATTTCAGGTTCAATATAACTCTGGCAACCGCATGAACTATGATTATTTTAGAATTTTTATTTCTACCAATTTTTCGTTGCAAAAAACAGTGAAGGAAGAGACATTTTTTTTGTTCGTCGCCATTTCATGATTTTTGCATGCACTTTAAGAATTGTAATTCAGGCGGTTGATGGAGTGACACCGAACCTCAAACTTTCGATCTTTTCTTTTTCAGATGGCCCATTTTCAGAACTTTAACACCAGTGCAGGTCCACCTGGCAAAACGAGGCATTATATATGTCGCTGAGGCTAGCCGTGAAAATATTCGTTGAAATATCCGTAGAATTTTCGCGCGTTCTGGGCCTCGTGTCAATGATGAGACCCACAGCATTTACTAATTTTCACTGAGTTAAGGGTATTCCTCGTAATAAAAACCATTCATATCCGTTTTCATTTGAAGAGATTTTGTAGAATAGGAGAAACAACATTGGCTGACAAAAAAATCGATGTTTTTATGTATCTTAGATTAACGTACTGGAGAGACTGTGAAGGATTAATTTTATAAGTCCGTCCCTGTGGCGAATTGAGAAACGATTTTTTTTGTAGTGCGAGACGATGATATTGGGAGGTTCTTGGAACCGAAAATTTGAGGGACGTCATATTTGGAGGGAAGACGGAATTTTTTTAAGTTAAAAATTTCTAATTTTTTGCATGTTTTTTTTTATAAGTCCGGTCCTATGGCGAATTGAGAAACAATCCTTCTAAGGGTAAAGGGCAAAGGTGTTTGGAAGGCCTCAGAATCGGAAATTTGAGGGATGTCATATTTGGAGGGAAGACGAAATTTTTTTGAGTTCAAAATTTCTCATTTTTTGCATGTTTCTTTTTATAACTCCAGCCCTATGGCGACTTGAGAGACGATTTTTTTTGTGCTGCAAGACGATGATATTGGGAAGCCTTCAGAACCGGAAATTTGAGAGGCGAAAAAAAAATACGCAAAAAATGAGGAATTTCAAACTTAAAAAAATTCAAACTCCCTTCAAAATCTGACATCACCTGAATTTCTGGTTCCGAGGGCTTCCAAAGACCTTTGCCACTCACCCTAAAGAAAATCGTCTCTCAATTCGCCATAGGGACGGACTTAGAAAATTAATCCTTCCCAGTCTCTCTAGTACGTTAATCTAAGATACATAAAAACATCGATTTTTTTGTCAGCCAATCTTGTTTTTCCTATTTTATGAAATCTCTTCGAATAAAAACGGAGATGAACGGTTTTTATTACGAGAAATACCCTTAAATCAGTGAAAATGAGTAAATGCTGTGGGTCTCATCATTGACATGAGGCCCAAAACGCGCAAAAATTCTACGGATATTGTCACGGCTAGCTTCAGCGACATCATTATATTGAAAAAATATTTTTAGGTATAAAAAATGTATGAAATACATGGTAATTGTTTTTGAATGTATTTCAAGAGTATATTTATTAAGCCTTACAATAATTTGATGTTAATAAATTTTTCAATATTCCTACGAACAATTATAATATTATCTTTCAATCTATTCATTTACACAGTTGAATTTCGTAGACTTTATCCACTTTCAATGATTTATGGGGATACACCTATTTATTCACATAAATCATAAATTTTAGAGATTAGAAAAAAAAAAGACTCCATTTCCTACTAATTCTCAGGGTAGTTCACTGAGATAGTCTTCGTGACGATTATAAATTGTTAAATTTCGACGTTTGAAAATAACTCTAATCATAAATTTACTCGAACTTCCTCAAATAAAGAAGAGGGATTATGTGTCGACGGTTATTAATCGTCAAGGTTTTTTCTTAGTTTCTTAGAGGTACAATATTCATTTTTCGATACGAAAAGAAGATTATTTGCTTTTAGATAAGATTCTCAGTCTAGTGTTTACTATCAAATGAATTAAGTCTTAAATAAATTTGAATAATTTGACTTGGACTGAATTAATCTAAATGAAATCAATTTTTCCATGATAGCAAAATTACTAAAGCGAAATTTGGGAATATCAGGAAATGATGAATTTACTGTGGAAATTGAAGAATTTCATGTACAAACTAGAAAAATTTCAATTTTTGAAATTTGATAGCAAACTAATGAGAATCTACCCCCTTCACCATCAGAGATGGCAGCCTGATTACCACTAGCGGAGCATAGCACAATCGCACACAACACAAATACTAGTATCAAATGGAGGAGAAGTGGCTTTTCCCTACATTTGCGTCGGTAGAGGGGGTAGTTAACTTGAACTTTAACTTCAGAGTCAAATTAGCTAACTCGAGTTCAACTTTCCCCGAACTCAGCCTTAATTTTTACTCTCATGCTGTTTTTTTAGAAGATTTCAAAAACCACAAAGAAGGCATACATCTTATTTTCGATTCACACTTTATTGAAATTCCTCCAATTACAATTGCATGAATGCATAAACGGGATATACTTTTGATGTGGAAGGAAATGAAGAGACTGAAGGATGTGAGAGAAAAAGAGATAAGTCTGATGCAGACGTTGAGGGGCAATTCATCAGCGATGGGGTCAAACAGGATAACTTGATTTCGGGAACTAAGTGGCATAGCAGTATTTTTGCTGAATTTTTCTCTGTGGAGAGTTTTCAAAATTTTGAAACTCTCCATATATGAGAGTTATAACCTTTTTTGTGCCTTAAGGTACAAAAAAAAAATTACAATTCAATTCAAACAATTTTTATTAACTTGAATAACAAATACATAACAACAAAATAGTAGTAACAATTGTGCCATGAGTACATGATTTTTGAGGGATATAGTGCCAGCCCGTGGGCTTCTACGCATATAACATAATGTTATGGAAAAATTATAATCTTGATGAGTGTTTGGGTAGTATAAAGTACAAATAGGGAAAAGCGTTTGAAAAACCCTATTTCTTAGTGGCTGGGGGGAGAGGGGGGGGGGGGGGGATATTATCTGCGATTTGTTGACCACTTAGAGATTAAGTGGGGGTTTATGTGTTTTAGGAGTTCATTTGGATGTGATGTGAGGTTGGTGAAGAATTTTTGTGATAAGTTTTGGATGTGTTCACTTATGAGTTCAATATTAGCAATGTTGTGGAGAGTGGGGATTGGTGTCGCGCGTGGGACATTGTTTATCACTCGTAAAAATTTATTTTGAATAATTTGGAGTTTGGAAATTAGAGTGGGGGCGGCATTATGCCAGACTGGGGCGCCGTATGTGATAACTGGTCTGACAATCATTTTGTATAATTTAAAAAAAAATTACAAAAATAGCTACATCTCACTCAATTTCCAAGATGTTGAGCAAAAATAAGGAAGCAAGAACATTCGGCTTATCCTGAAGCACCTTTTCGTTACTGATTTTTCAGAACTTAATCTTATTTTAATCTTTTGAATTTCATTATTCTAAGTGTTTCCATAATAAATTTGTGAAATTAGCTCAAAGCTAAACTTCTTTCCTATCAAGTAATTTTCTATAAAATGAATGAGGAATTTTCGAGAGATTGAGAAAATAAATGAATGGTAGAACTCGAATTGACAATAAATGAGTTTACTTTCGAGCTAATTCTCAATTTGTTTTGTTGCATTCAATTGCGAAGAAGTCTTGTAGCATCATAAGTTACTACTTTCAGTCCTATGGATCCACCATATTCAGTTTGTCCACTGTAATAAATTCCAGCTCCAGACAATGGAACAGGTGGATCAGAAACTACGGGCTGGGCATCGATAAATGGAATTGCTGTTTGTCCAGCGTCTTTTTCCAAATCAGTCATACGGAATTTGACATATGTATTTTTTCGCTTGTCTATGACAGGCTGTTTCATGTAATCAGGATTATCTGGGGCAGTCATCGTGATCTCTTGTCTATAGACGTAAAAATTCAAATTAGAATTCGATGGTTGTTTCTGGAAATAAAATGAGTAGTCATAACTCACCTAGTCATTGGAGAATGGGATTGCCAAAAACTGGTCTTGTTCCGCAAAATACCGATTGATTGATCGTAGTCTTGACTCTTGATCTTTAATGCCAAATGCGTTCCTTGAGTATGCAATTGAATCCCCGTCAAGACTCGGCCAGATGAAGCGATTAGTGTATCAAAATTCACGATTTTTGTATCATATGTAATCGTAACGTAATCATATTCAGTTATAAATGGTGATTTCCAATCAATTTCATCAACTGGCTGCCACTCGAGTGTTGATTTTTCTATCATTCCATTGGGCCTCAATTCACCATCCTGAATTCTCAGATAAATCGTTCGATTGATCTCAACAAATTGAATCCCCGTTATTACCCTAAATATAACATATGTTTGACACAATTCAAGGAGTTTTCGGTGTCAAAATCAGGATTCTTTTGCGGAATAGAGGCCTCCCGGAAATGTTCTAAAGAAATATCTACAGCGAAGGAGTAAAGCTGAATACATCTATCCTTTTGTCGTTATTTTTTGATTAATATATCGGAAACTGAGCGAGATAGCATAATTTTCGCCGACACTTCTTGTGTATAGTTCTTAAGTTTCTGTACAAAGAACATCTCAAGGATAATTTCGTTATCTTGCTTAGTTCCTGAAATATTTTTGGAAAAAAATGACTGAAAAAATGAATTATTCTGTTTAGCTTTTTCACCAATGAATAGGAAAGCTGCTATGGTACGTTTGCGTTGATTCCTAATCTTCTTCAGAAAGACCTCCATTGAAAAAGAATCCTATTTTCTCTCGTCTCAGTCTTCACAATATTAGTGCATAGGAATTTTTTCCGTCTCTCTCAGAATATTTTGTGAAAATTGATGAAAATTAATTCATCCAATCTCATCAAATCCGTCAAGTGCTCCTACCTGTTTTTCGAAGTATCAGATTTAACTGCTCTCAAACTGAATCTGCGTATGGTATCATTGCGTTTATAATCATCACAATAACATATACACTGATCACAAGGAGCAAATGTTCCTCCGTTATCAAATTTATTGGATATGTCATGTTTTTCTGAACAAGCTGTTCTCCCCATCTTTGGCAGTAAGCCATCAAACCGCCTGGAATTTTCCACCTGGAGTCATTCAATGATAAGTCATGATAACATTAACATTGATTCTAGTCAATTCGTACGATAAAGAATATCTCAGTGGAAGAGATTGAAGTGAAATGGATTTACTTGTTAAAATAATTCGCATTTCTTCCTTTTGGATCGATGGCCTTGATAGAAGAATCTGACAATGAGGAGATATTCCAGCATATCTCCAATGTTAGTCAATTTTTTCCAATGATTCGCTTGAATCAGTTTGCTCTATTTTCGTGATTATACGAAGAAATAATCGCTTTTACTGCCGTAAGAAAAGCAGTAAAAAACAATAATAATTTTGAATTTTCATCGAGTTGTTTTTATCGTAGGAATTGTCATGGTATCAAAAGTATTCGAATTAAAAACTTAGTGATCTGCTGAGAGAAACTCACCGTTGGGCAGTATGATTCTACTCTTCGTTGAAAGCAATTATAAATTCTGCCATGACATATGTTTAATTCGTCTAAAGGTTGAGGGACATACTGATGAAATGTTGTATTCTCGTAATAATCACATGACTCCCAACAGCTTGCTTGTTCATTCAGATATCGTTCATTGACGACAATCGTATTGAATAACCACTCCAATTTTATGTACTTTTTTCCTTAAAAAATATACATATTTTACATACTCAGGAAAAAATGTTCAGATCTGGTTAGATCAAATCAGATCTAAGCAGATCAAATTAGATCTGACCAGATCAAATTAGATCTGACCAGATCTAATTAGATCTAATTAGATCTGAGCAGATCTAATTAGATCCGAGCTCCTTAGATCTAATCAGATCTGAGATTTGGCACGCTCTGATTAGATCTAGTTAGATCTAATCAGATCTGGTTAGATCTAGTCAGATCCACTTAGATCTAATCAGATCTGGTTAGATCTAGTCAGATCCACTTAGATCAAATCAGATCCAAACAGATCCAGTCAGGCATAGATCTGATTAGATCTGATTAGATCTGATTAGATCTTATCAGATCTAGGTGGATCTGATCAGATTTAGTTAGATCTGATCAGATCTATTCATATCAAATTTCTCAATTTAATTAGATCTAATCAGATCTGATCAGATCAAACTAGATCTAATCAGATCTAATTCGATCTGATCAGATCTAAACATTTTTTCCCGGGTAATAATAATTCTCGTGGGTAATAGGGGCAACATGGGTTAAGATGAACGAGAATTTTTTTAGATTAATCAACTGCATGTGAAAATTCTCAAAGATGCTCTTGTATGTCTTCATTATTCCCTAATTTTTTGTAATTTTTTTGAAAAAGTCTTTACTCGGGAAAAAGTCTCGTTTGTCCGAGTTACAACTTACCCTTTCGCTTAATTCTCCTATCGGAAGAACAAATTTCTCTAGAAGCTTCATTCATAGCTGATGCGGCAGATTTTTGAAAATCACGAATGGCTGTTCGATACTCCATCCTTGCGAGCTTTTTCTTTGCAATATATCCATGATCATCTTCCCTTAGCAAATTGTATGTATAAATGCTCACTGCATATCCTTGAACTGTAGTTATCACGAGATCACGATACATTGCGTAGATTGCATATTGCAGGGATTGTTTTGTCTGCGAACATTCATCAGCTTCCTTCTGAAAAGATTAAGGTAAGACTATCGCTCACGTCACCACTAAGCGTGGGGGCAAGGGAGGTTAGGAAAAAATAATTTGGAACAACCAAAGGAGGGAGAAATTGTTCAACCTATAATGCTATTTAGCCTCAATAATTTCTTGCTTTCATATGAAAGCATAATTTAATCAAAATAATTATATCTACTAATATTTTGATTTTTTTTTCGAAGAACCATTTTTTAAAATTCTGATACGGGCCTGCCTACGCACACTAATGTGCGCGTATACGTATGCGCGCACACTAGAGAATACTCCTGTAGTTGTACACACATACAGAGTGACCGCGTGTACGTACTCAGCGGTGCTGGCCTGCCATTAATCGTTTATTTTTTTTTCTCCAAAACTATGGGTCAGAAATAACTGATTTTGGTCTCAAAAACTTCTTAAAAGTGGTGACTATGGACTACAATTTTTTCAGAAGCCCCGTAAATGCCGTTTTTCTTTAAATTTATAATGATTGAATCGCGACTCAATTTACTCGTTTTCTTATGGGAAAAATGCACTTTTTGAAATTCAATATCTCGGATTCCACGGGTCAGAAAATTTTTTACCATGAAGAAAAGTTGTTGGGTTTCCTGTGAAGAATATCTCTGAATTTTTTCAGATTTTTCGTATTTCAAGCCTCTGGTGATAGTCATACCTTAAACGATCATTTCTAGCCCTAAATTGGTCATCATGGAGTTCCACAGCACTGTTGCCGAAACATTCAGTCTATTTATTCATAATGTTTTGAATTTTGGGAGAAAATACTCAGAACCGATCAGAAAAAATTTTCAAAAAAGTCCAATGCCCGAGGGGGATCAAAAACCCCCAGGGTTTCAGAGGGATAAAACCTTTCCTTTTCTTGAAAATTTTCAGTTTTTTGAGAATATCTTCGGTTCTATTTGTCGTAGCATGAGAATTCTGACTGGAGGTAAAAGGTGAGATCATTTGCCATCGATTCATAGGGTTTTCAATTCGAAAATATCGATTTTTGAGGTATTTATAGACATTTTAGTGAAACAGTTGATATTTTTGAATTTAAAACCTCATAAATCGATGGGAAATGAGCTCACCTTTCATTTGAGGCCAACCCCAAATTGCTACGACCAATAAAACCAGAAATATTTGCAAAAAATTGAAAATTTTGAAAGAAGCCAAGGCAAATTTTTACCCCTCTAAAATGCCAAAAAATATCGAATTCTAAAAAAAAATTGAAAAAAATACATTTGACGCTCGCTTTTCCAGCTAAAATTTCCTCAGCTTTTCAATAGAATCATCAAAAAAAAATCCATCTCTAACCGTTCCATCACAGTGTCCATTTTGCCCCACTCTCCCCTATATGTACAATGGATTGAAATAATTTTGATGAAATAATTATAATGATTCTGTTTGTAATAAGAGAATTATTTTTGTAGATGAATGAAAATTAGTATCCTGAGGAGAGCTTCACGAAAAAACTGAAACGGCGGTACTGAATATTAATATCTCTTCTTAATTTGATATAAACTCTGTAGACTGAAAGGCCATCTTTACACTGAGAAAAAAAATAGTGGTAAAAACAATCAAATATTGAGGCAAACCTTAGCAAATTTTTTTTTTAAAGTAATTTAAAAAATTGTTGATTTTACTGAATTTAATCAATTTAAACAGATTAACTAGTTGAATTGACTGAATTCAGTAAATTCAACAGCTGTTTTCATTATTTTAAAAAAATATTTGCTAAGAACCATTTGCCTCAATATTTGATTGTTTTTACCATTATTATTTTCTAAGTGTAACAACCATATATAATTGGATCAGACTATATACAATTAGATCTGATAGGATCTGAACATTTTCTCCCAGTATAATCTTTCAAAGATGTCTCGGAAACTGAGTGAGCGGTGGAATAATGTCCTCCCGCATGGAAAAGATATATATTGTTAAAAATATAATTTTGAGTAACTGATGAATTATATAATATTATAAATGCAATATAAGAATCCATAGGCCTATTTTTGCCGAAATGTTATATGATTTGATGATGAGAAAAATATAATGGTTCATTATAATTCTTTTTTATTGAAACATATAATTATAGCAACTATAAATTTGGAATATATTCCAGCATATATTATACTATTTATAATATGAATAAATGATCAGAATATAATGTAATATATAATATTGGCATATAATGGAATAAATACTTTAAAGATATAATAAAAAATATCAATTAAAGATAGTTTGTAAGAATCATGAAATTCCAAAAAACAATATATTTTTAAAATTTTGAAACAAAAAAATATTCAATTTATTCTATAGAGGAGGCTCCCTATGTAACGTACTCTCCACAATATCTGAATGAATCATGAGAACATTCGAAATCATTGAAGATGTCTATCACACTGAATTCGCATTAGGGTAACGATACAAACTATCTAGTTATCATAAAGTGCAGCTATATAAAATAGAATATAATATATTTTATTTTTAATGAAATATATGATCAAATATAAACTAAAAATTCTAATTATTTCCATACAAAACAGGAGAACTCTATTGAGTATACTGCCATTATTATATGATGAATTGCAAATGAAAAAATATATTTTTCAATATCGAATGACTCAGATATAGAAACTTACATGATAAAATATCGAAATCTATATAATTGAAATAGTATAATTATGTATATAATTACATAATATATAGAACATCACACATTTTTTTGCCGCATTATATCACCCGTTATTAATCCGATATTATTAAATATGTTCATAGCAATATATTTCTTTTCCATGCGGGCTCCATCTCCTTTTCAGCTCTTGAAAATTTCTATTGAAAAGAATGAGAACAAAATCACGCTATCCCGCTACTGTGGCTACTGAATTGTTAACTCACCCTGGGATTTATACTCTCGATCGATAAGTCCATGACATTCTTTCCAGTTACTATATTTGTATGTCGGAGTTGTTGCAAAGCAGCTCCTAGTTTAGAAGTATCTTCTCTTACTAAATTTCTGAAGTCTTCTATAGGATCGTAGAAAATCTCCTCCTTTAAGCCTACTTCGACAGATACATACGAATCCACAATATCAGCTATGCTGAGCTCATATTGTTCTCGTTCACTCGTATTCTTTATCTCATGAACAAGAAATCGTACATTTGACTTATAATATTCACTCAAATACTTTGATTGATTTTCAATTTCTGCGAAAATAATGAGCATTGCTTCACGGCTGGAGGAATCATTGTTTGCTGAGACTAGGTTGTCGATTAGTCGTGAAAATCCAAAATCTGATATCTCTATAAGATCAGAAGGTAATGACGAACTATTGCTTGAAGCGACCGGACTCAATGAAGTCATAGAGACAATACATAGAATCAGTATTGATAGAACCATGATTTCTAAGTTTTTAGTATTCAGATGAATACCAAAACGAAATTTTATTTAAAATCGTGATAATTATTAACTTTTATTTTATACGAAAATTTACGGACAGATCTCTCGTGTGAATAGTCACTCTAGAATGATTCCTAAATCTTGGATCTGGTAGTAATAAATAGTGAAAGAAAGAGACAGAGAGTTAGATTGTCTGTCTCAGTCTCCATCTCATAGCTGATAAGATTTGAATCGTTTGACTTAACAACGTGGATATCACTTTCTGTTCATTTAAAAGTATGTGTTCATCAAACAAATTTCGAGGACAAATACTCGTTTTTCAAAAATAAGAGGATCTCAGCAGCCATTTACCTCAATAAACCTTGGAAATATACGTGTAAAATAAGAAGAAAAAAAATAGTCATATTGTTTTGAAAAAATGATATCTGAAATTTTATGATTAATGAAAAATTTTTTAAAGTAGTTTTTCAGATTCTCTGAGATCTTAACATGTTTCAATGAATTTCTGACGAAAATACATAGCGAAGAGATGAAAACAGATGATTATTCGTTTACTCTATGAATTAAGTAAATTCTGTCGTCATTTTGTGAAAAATATTTCGTGAACCAATGGAAATATGCTCTTTTTGCCCTAATTCTTTTTTCGTAGTTCTTAAAATTTTCTTAAAAAAACAACTAGGGAAAAAAATTCGTATCTTTTCTCCCTCTCACTCTTTTCTGAGAACTCTCAGTGCAAATATCGTGACAAGTGTTTTTCTCAGAATCCTCTTAATTATTCATAACTATCGAAATCTTGAACTTCTCAATTAATAATATAAAAATCAGTGAAATCCAAAGTGTTGAAATAATGAAAAGATTTATTATATTGTTGGAATAAAGTGTTAGTTAATGAATTCTCATGTTTGCGCTCATTATTTCACGCTCTCAATAAAAATCCATAATTATCTCACTCATCTAACCGAAATATATCGAGATCCAAGTATATCATTGAACAGAGACAAACCGGAATGATGAGGTAAAACAATAATATTTTAAATAATTAATTCGTTCATTTCATTGGATATTTCTATCCAATTCAATCCACAAATTTCAATAATAAATATATTTAAATTGAGGAAGTTATTTTTCTTCCACGTTTTTCATACTCAAGGTTCTCTTCTAGTTTTCTTATCATGAGAGAAGCTACACTGATCCGTGAACACGGAAACATTACATTATTTGCTTTTAGATATAATTTTTGACCCGAACCGGATTGTCATACAAGGGAGAAGGAAACCTATTCATTCCCACAGTCATATTTTGTAGGATTTCTCTACTATGAATGAATAATGAGAATATAACTGTGTGTAATCACACAAATCATAAATTTTAGAGATTTTTTCCACAAAAAATAGGAGGTTTTTCCGTTGGTGATTTTTAGAGTATTTAATAAGATTGTCGTTGAGACGATTATAAAATTTTGAATTTCAATGTTTGATAAGAACTCTAATCAGAAATTCACTCAAGCTTCTACAAATGATAAAGAAGAATTATCAACCGGTGTTTTTTTCTTCACCAAAGCCTCTTCTTAGTTTCCTTATTGTTAGGAAAAGAATATTCATCTCTCAATACGAATTGAAAAAGTCATTTGTTTTCCCATAAGATTTCGAATTCAATGTGAACGACGAATCAAATGTAGTCTGAATCAGATTTGGATAATTAAACTTAGACTAAATGAATCTGAATAAAATTAATTTTTCAGAGTGGCAAAATTACTAAAAAAAAACATGCAAATATCAGGGAATGGAAAATTCATTGTAAAAGTCCAAATATTTTGTGTACAAACTAGAAAATTTCCAATTTTTCAAACTTGATAGCAAACAGAATCGTGCTCTTTCTCTTATTTGAAGAAAAACTTGCGAAAATGGAGAGCAAGAATAACATATTGATGCTGTTTCACCTCTTCGTTATCAAATTACTGGACATTCATTCTAATGATCAATAACTTAAATTTTTCAACGACGCCAGTTCTGAAGAACTTTAATTACTCTATTCGATGAAAAACTCGATGAGAAATATGAAAATCATGAATTTCCATTCCAAGGAAGTGTTTTTTATTGCTAATAATGACGGATGAAGCCATGTCATTTCATGACTTAGGCCCAGTTTCCGGGAGGAAAATTAGCGCTAACTGCGGGTTAGCTTAGCTCTGGTTTAACATGAACCTTAGTTAGCGTAAGGGCTCAAGCACAATGATAAAACGGTCGGTTAAAACCTACAAATGACGTCATATGTAGGAACGAAATGGAAATGAAATCGATGCTCGCGCCCTCTGCTTTCAGCTGTTGAAATTTGAATTAGGAAACAATTCCTCACGCATACAAACAATTTTTCACAATTTTCAATTTTCCATGATTTTCAATCACTTCGCAGTATTTAGCTTTATTTTGCACACAATGTTTCATTTGTATTCCACGGTAAATAGTCGCCATTAACGCAGTTCAAGTCCATAGTCCCTGTTCAGTCCGGTCTCATGTTCCTACATATGACGTCATTTGTAGGTTTTAACCGAACGGTTTTATCATTGTGCTTGAGCCCTAACTCTCGTTTGGAAAAGAAAGATGGCGGGATCAATAGTACTACAACGAAAACATTCAAACCTAACTGTAAACAGTGAGCTTTCAGCGATGAGGTTATGAGCAACACCATTGACAGCTGCAATTAGTGGTGATATCACTGTTGTTCCTCCATTTTTCTTGTTAATCTAGAGTTACGCGAACCGTGGTTCAAGCTGAACCAATGTTAAGCTAAACCAAAGTTAACACTGATTTTACTCCCAGAAACTGGCCCTTGATAACAATTTATTATCGTGGATATCGTTTCAATATCGGTAAAATGTTACTAAATCGGAATCATTAGAATATTTATGGTAACTTGAAGAACAATAAAATGAAAGTAGACTTTTCGGACCTGCCACTAGGATTAACTTAATACAGAAGAGGTAAACCTAGTAACAAGATATGTCGAATGAGTCTGGATTGCCGGAACTCAATGAGATAGTAAGAATTTTACTGAATTCTTTCTCGTGGAGAATTTCCAGAGTTACAGAAAAAATAATGATGAAAATTGTGGCATCTTGCTCAGTCATCGAGATATTTTGCAAATATGAATAGCAAGAAAAACGGCTTATCCTGCTACACCTCTCCACTGCTGATATTCTAAAACTTCATCTCATTATCATTCACTATCAATGTGAATGTTATTTTGAGCCCTAAGACGGACGAAAGCGTGATTTTATCAACATAAATTGTAACTTCCTGAAGAATTGCAGAAAAATAATTACAGATAATCAGATTAATTAATTTTCAATTTATTGCATTGCACTCAATTGTCAATTATTTCTGCAAGATTGTAAGCTACTGCTTTTAATCCTATGAATCCACCATATCCAGTTTGTCCACTGTAATAAATTCCAGCTCCAGATAATGGAACTGGTGGACTAGAAACTACAGGTCGGGCATCGATGAATGGAATTGCTGTCTGTCCAGCGTCTTTTCCCAAATCAGTCATACGAAAAGTGACATATGTATTTTCTCTCGTGTCTATGACACTCTGATTCATGTGAATAGGATTATCTGGAGCATTCATTGTGATCTCCTGCCTGTTAACGTGAAAATTCAAATGGAAATTTTTCATTGTAATTCATGAAAATAAAATGAATAGTCGTGACTTACCGGGGAATTTCATTTTTCACTGTCACAAAATCATTGCCGTTTTCCAAAATACCGGTTGTATAATTGAATGCATGAGTCTTGATTTCCAATGCTAAATGTGATCCATGAGCACCTAATTTAATTCCAGTCAATACTTGACCAGCTGGAGCAACTAGTGTATCAAAATTCACGAATTTTTTATCGTATTCTATCATAAAGAAATCCTCTAGCGATATCCATGGTGATTCATAATCAAATTCATCAACTGGCTGCCACTTGACTGTTGATTTTTCTATGATTCCATGGGGCTTCAATTCTCCTTCTTGAATTCTCAGATAAATCATTCGATTCCTCTCAACGAATTGAATTCCCGTGATTACTCTGTACATAATATATGTTTAGACAATTAAAACGAAATGCCAGTGGGAAATCAGAATTTTTTTCAGAGTGAAAGCCTTTTGGATTGTCTTAAGACAAACAAGTAGCGTAGAAGTAGAGCAGATCTATTTTTTTGCCATGAGTTTTGGATGAATATGTCAGAAACTAAGCAAGATAGCCTGATGTTGGCCAATGATTTTGGTTGCAGTCCTTGAGATTCTTTATAATAAAAGTCTGAACAATAATTTCGCTATCTCGCTTAGTTTCCGGAATATTCTTGAGGGAAGAATGACCAAAAAAGGAGTTATCCTGTTTTTCCCTTTCAAAAACGAATAGAGAAGGCGCTGACATATGTCTGCACCTTTTTTTTCTGATTTACTCCAGAAAGGCTTTCGTGGAGACAAAAATTCTGTCCCTTTTTGCCCTAGTCTTCACGCAGCTAGAGCATGAAGTTACTTCTATCTCTCCCAGAATCTCAAATATTTCGTGAAAATCAATGAAAATCAATTCATTCAAATTCATCAGATGCTCCTACCTGTTTTCCGAAGTATCAGATTCAACTGCTCTCAAACTGAATGTGCGTACAGTATCATTGCGTTTATAATCATCACAATAACATATGCACTGATCGCATCTATCAAGTGCTCCATCAATAACTCTATTCGATATGTCATGTTTTTTTGAACAACTCGTTCTTCCCATTTTTGTTGGTAGTAAACCATCGAATCGCCTGGAATTACTCTTCTGAAATGATTCGATAATGAGGCGCGATAACATTATAATTGAATCTAGTCGATTCGGATGATAGAAACACATCTAAGTGAGAGAGATCGGGGCAAAATAGATCAGCTTAATAAAATGAATCAATTGTTTCTTTTCGAGTCAAGGCCTTGATGCAAAAATCTGATGAAAATTGAGAAGATGCTCCAGCATGTCTCCAATTTTGCGGAATCTTTCCAAATTCTTTTGTAGAAGCCTTCACTGATGAAAGAAAATTCTGACTCATTTTAACCAGAACTTTCCATTATTTTTAGGATCATTGAAAAAAAATTAATGATGAAAGAAAAGGGGAAAAAAACTCTGTTATCTGTTGAGAGGAACTCACCGCTGGACAATAGGAATTCACATTTTGTTGAAAACAATTATGAATTCTGCCGTGGCAAATGTTTAATTCGTCTGAAGGTTCAGGGGCATACTGATGAAATGTTGTAATCCAATAAGCATCACATGTCTGCCAGCAGCTGGCGTCTTTATTCAGATACACTTCGTTAGTGACAATCGTATTGAATAGCCACTTTAATTCAATGTACTGTTGTCCTTCAAAAAAATATATATTTTACATAATAATGAAAATGATCACTGTGAAACGAACTATTGATTTTTTCAAATTTTTTCAGGAAAGCTTTCACTCTGAAAATAATGGTCTGCTCTCGCTGCAAACTTACCTTTTTGATGAAATTTCAGCTCACAAGAACGAATATCTCTAGAAGCATGAGTCATAGCTGATACGGCAGATTCTTGAAAATAACGGATAGTTTCTTTGTAATCTTCTACCTCGACATCTTTTCCTCCAACATATTGAATAGGATCATCTTTAAGCAAAGTGATTCCATAGATTCTCATTGCGTATGCTTTAGTTATCATTATTACGAGTTTGTGATAAATCTCGTAAATTTTATATTGCGGAGATTGCTTCATAAATGCGCAGTTATTGGTTATTGCCTGGAAAAATGAGCGATTATTTCCAATCTTAGGCTGAGCATCATGGATGACCTAACAACTTCCATGGGATGATGAGACATTCACTGCAGCACTCTTGGAGCCACAGTATTGCCGAATCATCCGGGTTTATTAAATTAAAACTGGTGAAACTGGTAAAACAAAACTATCGAAATGATATGCAATATCTTGAATTCAATGCCAGATACCATATCGATTAATCGAATATTGAAAATTCTTCGATTGGAAATTGATGTGATATCTGGTATCCTTTCAAACTAAAACAATGAAACTGGATTATCTAATAATATGCGATATCTCAAATTTGATGGGAGATATTTATTCATTGACTAGTCGATATTTAAAGATAATCGAGAGGAGACTGTTTTTGGGAGAACGGAAGCCCAGGAAAAAATGTTCAGATCTGATCAGATCAAACTAGATCTGGTCAGATCTAATTAGATCTGAGTTCCTTAGATCTGATCAGATCTGGGAATTGGCACGCTCTGATCAGATCTAATTAGATCTGAGTTCCTCAGATCTGATCAGATCTAACTAGATCTGATCAGATCCAACTAGATCTGATCAGATCTGATGATCCAATTTAGATAAAATCAATCAGATCTAATTAGACCTGATCAGAGCTAGTTAGATCTGACCAGACCTACTTGGATCTAATCAGATCTAGTTAAATCTAAACAGATCTGATCAGACTTACATCTGATTGTATCTAATCAGATCTAATTAGCTCTGATCAGATCTATTCAGATCTATACATGTTAAAAATTTCCATTTTGTCAGATCTAATTGGATCTAATCAGATCTAATTTGATCTGATCAGATCTGAACATTTTTTCCTGGGAGATTGATGCGGAATCGCTTCCAATTACTATTAACTTGCAATCATTCAAGCACTTTTCGAGAAAATCTCGAAAACTCAGTTTTCGAGATATTCTCGCAAAATCATCAGCCAAAAGAATGAACTCATTCTGTCTTACCTCTTCATCATCGTTTAGGAAACTCTCCTCGTTGTCTACATACTCAATTAATAATTCCATGAAATTTTTACCAGTCCATAGAGCTGCATGTCTTATATCATACAATGTGTGAAACATACTTCCGCCTTCTTCAGAGTTACATTGTCTTGCCAAACACTGGAGGTCCTGCATGTAGATAGTTTGATGCTTTAAGTATAGTTTCATCGATTTATACTGCACATCAATATCATGAATGCCTATAAAGTATCTATCTAGCTCCGTATCATACGTCATCCCACGACGAAGAATTTCATTAATTGACTTATCAGATCTGTCCATAGATTTCGATTGATTTTCAATTGCTGCAAAAACAGCTAACATCGCTTCGTGGCTGGTGGGATTGTCGTTTGCCGAAACTAAGTCATCAATAAGTCGTGAAAATCCAAAATCTAAGAGCGGTCCAGAATCCGAAGATAGCTGGGAACTACTGCTTGAAGTGACTGGATTAAATGAAGTCATGGAGACAATACACAGAATCAGTATTGACAGAGCCATGATTTCTGAATTTGTGGTCTTCGGATTAATATCAGAATGGAATTTTTTTTCAAGAATTTTAATTCATATGAAAATCCACTGTCGAGTTTCTAGTGTGAATGGTTAATGAAGACTAATTTCCCGAATTTTGGATTTGGTGGTAATAAATAGTTAGAGACAGAGATGGAGAGTTATATTGTCTTCCTAAATTTCAATCCTACAGCTAATATTATTCTAAGAGCTCAACTTATCAACATGCATATCACTAATTTCTCGTCATTTATCCTGAATTACTCAAGACGACCTGACGGAAAACAGTATTATGGCCATGAAAATTATCTTTTCGTCAAACAATTTTCAGGAACAATTCGTTCTCGATAGTAGGAAAATCGTAGCGGTTTATTTACTTTGAATAAGCCCCGGAAAGACACACGTGTAGAATGAGAGAGAAAAAACTCATGTTCTATTGAAAATGTGATATCTAAAATTTTCTGATTATGTGAGAATTTTCATGAGTATTTTTTTTTTTAGATTGTATGAGATCCTGGGATATTTTGATGAATTTCTTACTAAAAATTAGAAGCAAAGGGAATATATCGGAAGTTAATGAAGATGCGTTTTCGTCCGGATCTTTTCTGTAGATTTCAAAATTTTTTACGAAAAATGACTAGAGTGAAAATGGTAAATATGCAGAAAAGCGGCCCATCCAAATAAAATTAATTTAAAATTAATTTAAATTACCTCAGGAAGGGAGGTGGCGAAAAGGATATAATATATCTTGGTCAAAAATTTGAAGGAAAGTACAGGAACTCGCAATAGCTCAGTGGTCAGAGCACCTGACATGTAATCAGAGGGTCGTGGGTTCAAATCCTACTTGCGCATTCCATATTTTTTTCCGAAGATTTGACTTTGATTATTATTTAATTTTAGGAGGGCCCCTTTCCTGCATAATTACCGTGAAAATATATGTCCAAGTGTTCTTGACGTATTCCATCGAGAAGAGTCACGAAAATCCATAGAATAGTGACTCCTGGTTATTAACCCGGGCATTAAACCCTGGCGAATAACGACTCATTCATTTTGACCACCCAGGAAAAAATGTTCAGATCTGATCAGATCAAATTAGATCTGATCAGATCTAATTAGATCTGATCAGATCTAATTAGATCTGATTAGATCCAATTAGATCTGACAAAATGGAAATTTTTAACATGTATAGATCTGAATAGATCTGATCAGATCTAATTGGATCTGATTAGATACAATCAGATCTGAGTCTGATCAGATCTGTTTAGATTTAACTAGATCTGATTAGATCCAAGTAGGTCTGGTCAGATCTAACTAGCTCTGATCAGGTCTAATCAGATCTGATTGATTTTATCTAAATTGGGTCATCAGATCTGATCAGATCTAGTTGGATCTGATCAGATCTAGTTAGATCTGATCAGATCTGAGGAACTCAGATCTAATTAGATCAAATTAGATCTGATCAGATCTGAGAAACTCAGATCTAATTTGATCTGATCAGATCAAATTAGATCTGATCAGAGCGTGCCAATTCCCAGATCTGATCAGATCTAAGGAACTCAGATCTAATTAGATCTGACCAGATCTAATTTGATCTGATCAGATCTGAACATTTTTTCCTGGGCAATAAAACTAAGTGTATTTGGTATTGGAAGGGAAAAGGAGGGAGACAGGCTGCAGGTGTGAATTACGCACTTCTTCTTTGTCTTTAATAGAGAAAACAGCGTGAAAATTATTGTAAAATTCTCTCGACTGAAAAAGACGCACAAAGAGTTGTCAAAATTATTAATAAATTACATTTGATTTGTGATCTAGCGTTGTTGTCAATTAAATTATTGTAATCGTCAATTAAATTAATTGTCGAACGAGTGTAGCTGAATATATTTAGACAAGGATTTAATTGATAAGTAAACCTAAAAATTCTACTCTACTCGGCTTCACTTGCTCAGTCTCTCTTGTGTTTTGGGTCACCCAATCGAATTCCCCCTCAGATTCTCAAAATTCTGTGTGATAAAGCTTTTGTTGATTTTTAGAAAATTGACTGGCGCTCAATTGAATTAAAATCGTCAATTCGAGCCTCGCCAGCCATTTCTGAACAGAATTAAAATAATTAAATCTCAATGAAATAGTAAAATTCAATATCAATTGATTGTTAAAAGGAAATCCTGTCTCGCAGTACTAAAGTGGTAGGGAAATAAATGCAAGACAGACCGGGATGACGAGGTGAATTGATGATCTTTCAGATAATCAATTCTTTTTTCCATTGAATATTATTAACTTCCCGATAAGGGAAGTTTATGTATTGGCCCCGAAAATGAAAAATCGATTTTTCGATCGATCTTCATGTTTTGACACCTGCCCAACATTTTTTGATAGTTTTCACGACCATGTCTGTATGTGTGTGTGTGTGTGTGTGTGTGTGTGTGTGTGTGTGTGTGTGTGTGTGTGTGTGTGTGTGTGTGTGTGTGTGTGTGTGTGTGTGTATGTCTGTAACCAAATGTTTCGTTCACATTTTCTCATAAATTAATAATGTGATCGAGGTGATCGATGTCGTGATCGAAGCATCTTGACATAGATTCGCGGCCATTAGATTTTGATCGAAATCGATCCGGTAATTTCTTAGTTTTTTAAGAAAAACATCATTAAATTTTTATTAACTTCTCAATAAGCGAAGTCTATGTACTGACCCCGAGTAGGAAAAATCGATTTTTTTATTAATCTCATATATTGCGATCTCCCCAACTTTTTTTGATAGTTTTTACTACTATGTTTGTTGTTATTTATCATTCTTTTCATTCAACATTTTTCCTGATAGTAAATGAGAGAAATTATCGGGAAGTTCTTAGTGCGGCTCAAAGAGTCACACTCATCACAATACATTCTTACTAATTCCTTCTCATCAGGAGTAAAGTACTCCCCCATTCGCGAGCGAGCGTAGCGAGCGAGCAGCTACGCACTCCTCTGTTCGCGAGCGAGCGTAGCGAGCGAGCAACTACGCACCCCTAGTTATTCGATTCAATTCACTCATCCTTATAATGAATACATCTCAATTAAGATAAATAATTATTTTTCCGACAATTTTTATCATCAAGGTCTTTTTCTAATCCTGTAATTGTAAGAAATACTATATTTATCTTTCAACGTAAAAGGCTTACGTTATTTGGTTTCAGATATGATTTTCGACCCGGCTTATATGGTCATATATATGAGGAAGAAACCTCTTCATTTACAGAGTTGAATTTCATAGGGTTTATTCACTTTAAATGAGCTATGAGGATACACTAGTATGTATTCACACAAATCATAAATTTTAGAGAATATTTTTTCGAGAAAAATAGATGGTTCTTTACTCATTTTCACAGCAGTTCAATGACATAGTCTTTGGAACCCCTCTTGTTAGAGAAGAGACTATATAACTCTTGAAAAGCAATAAAGAATATATAGTCTTTGGAACGATTATAAAATTTTTAATTTCAAAATTTGAGAATAGCTCTAATCATAAATTCACTAAAGCTTCCATGCATGAAGAAAAAGAATTATATGCCGATAATTTTTCATTATCAAGGCTTTTTTCTAGTTTCCTTATTGTCAGAAGAATTATATTCATCTTTCAATAAAAAAAAAAGGTTATTCACTTTTCGGTGAGATTTTCAGTCCAGCGTTGACTGGGAATTAAATCCAGTTTGAATGAGATTTGAATAATTTATCATACACTAAATTGATCTCAATGAAATTCATTTTTTATGGTGACGAAATTGCTAAAAGAAACATAGAAAAATTGGAAAATCCTAAATTCAGTGTAAACTCAGAAAATTGCATCAACACAATAGAAATTTTTTAATTTTCCGAAATTTAATGGTACACAAAATCGTGTTCTTTCATTTATTATCGCGAGATATTCGCGAAAAATGGAGAGCAAGAAGAACAGGCGAATACTGTTTTACCTCTTCGCAACTGAATTACTCGATATTGATTGTTCCAATGATCAATCAATTAAATTTGTCAACTAAACCAACTTTAAAAACAATTTATTACTCGATTGGGTGAAAAACTTGATGAAAAATGATGAAATCATCAATTTTTTCTCCAGGGACATGCTGCAGAATTTGTTCTTGGCTTCAAAATATATGAATTTACTGTCTTTTTTTTAAATTCAAAATGATTAAATATTGAGTTAATAATGTTCATCTATCAGGCTGTATTCAAAATTCTTTTAAAATCGTCACAACTTGTTTTTCTTCTTTATCCTCATCCAGTTTAAAGAGCTACAAAAAAGGTAGATGACAAAATAGGTATATCATCTTAAGGTTCCGAGATAAGATGGAAAATAAAATAGAAAGGAGACATCAAATTCTGCTGATTATTATCGAAAAATGTTAAATAATATAATAATTATTGAAAATATCTTAAATAATATGATTATGATAATTATACATTCTGCTCATCAAGAAATATATTTTATTGAAATTTCTTTAATTACAGTTCCATGAACTTATGAATAATATATTATTTCATCTTAATTCTTTAGTTTTCATTCCCATTGCACTTTTTAGTAAGATTTTCTTGTATTTTCATGATAACGAGACCGATCGCGCGCTCCGCGCGCCGTATTCACGTTTGATACTTTAATATGACAGTTTACTTTTTTTTTTTTCTGATTTGTTCTGCTTAACCTAATTGATTAATGAGGAATCAATTTCACGTGTTTCGCTATGGTGTTTCGACTCTAACGATGTTCATTCCTTTTTCTGACCAATAAGGAATCAGTCTTACGCGTTTCGACTCTCGCGATGTTCATTTATGTGTATGTACTTTCTTAAATAGGAATTTGAAAAATTCTTCCAAAAGTAGACTGTTTCTCCCTCAATATAGGAGGATAAGGTATTTTTTTGACATGAATTATAATTTTATAAAAAATGGCAAAAAAATATTGGCAACATCCAAATTAATCATGAAGGAATTCATGTCCAAGATAATTTTCGTTTTCTTGTGCTACATTCAATTGCCAATAACTTTTGAAAAATCATAAGTTACTGCTTTTAGTCCTATGAATCCACCATATCTAGTTTGTCTATAATAAATTCCAGCTCCAGAAAGTGGGGATGGTGGATTAGAAAATACGGGTCGAGCATCGATAAATGGAATTGCTGTTTGTCCAGCGTCCTTTTCCAAATCAGTCATACGAAAAGTGACATATGTATTGTCTCTCTTGTCTGTGACAGTCTGATTCATGTAAGCAGGATTATTTGGGACAGTCATCGTAATCTCTCGCCTGTAGACGTGAAAATTCGAATGAGGATTTGATAGTTATTCATGCAAATGAGATGAGTAGTCGTGATTTACCTGGAAACTGGAGCATTCGATACCCAAAAACTGCCTCGCAGAATACCGGTCGAATAATTGAATGCAGTACTCCCAATCTGCAATGCCAAATGTGATCCTTGAACATCCAATCGAATCCCCGTTAAGACTCGATCAGTTGGGACGACTAGTGTATCCAAATTAACGATTTTTCTATCATATGTAATCGTAACGAAATCGTATTCTGTTATGAATGGTGAATTCCAATCAATTTCGTTAATCGGCTGCCACTTGACTGTTGATTTGTCTATAATTCCATTGGGTCTCAACTCTCCATCTTGGATTCTCAGATAAATCGTTCGATCCTTCTCAACGAATTGAATTCCCGTTATTACCCTGGACATCATATATGTTTGAAGCAATTCAAGAATGTTTTATTGTGGAATCAGGATTTTGTTGTACAGTAGAGCTCCCCTTATGTCAACTCCTCTTGTATCAACTGACCCCGTGTGTCAACTTTTTTGTTTCCCTTAAGGATGTTCTACAGGTATTTTATCAAAATTCAAAAATGTACGATTTCATTGAAATTTTTTTCCAAGGTTCTCCAAATCATAAAAAGACCGTATGCAAAATTTTGGATTTTTTTCATACCTGGTTTAAAAGTTATAAATTTTTTAATAACCATCGTTCAAGGATGTTCTACTAGTATTTTATTAGAACTTAAAAATGTACGATTTCAATGAAATTTTTTTCCAAGGTTCTCCAATTTATAAAGAAACCGTATGCAAAATTTTGGATTTTGTTCATACCTGGTTTAAAAGTTATAAATTTTTTAATAACTATTTTTAACATGATTCTTATGGAAAATTCACAAAAGGTTAAGAAACTTTTCGAAAAATTGTTCAAATTTGGTGAAACTTCGGACATAGGTGAGAAATAACCCACCGCACAATTTGTTCATTTTTATACAACGATTGGGTCAATAATTGGCATTAAAATTAATAAAAATGCTTGAAAAATTGTCGATTTCGCGTAAGTGCTGCCAACTTGTATCGCCAGAATTCCCTAGAATTCAACGCTTTTTTCCAAATAATTCTCAAACTAATTAAATAAAGGATAAAAACAATATCTATGAAATCCCTGAAAATCATTTTAATGAGGAATTTAAAAAATCATTATTTCATGTTCAGGGATTGGAACACTGACGAAATCACTGCCCCTCTTGTAGTATCTAGGGGCTTTGGTGGGTACATCTACCAGTGCTTCATGGAATTATCGATTCCCTCTTATTTTCTGCATTATCGACTTCCCACGCTTTTTGCCACTGATTATGGTGGTTAATGTAAGAGTACATTGACAATTGATAATAAATCACCATTAATCAAAAGCATCGTGTTATTTCATTTGAATATTGTGAGTCCACCCGTTCACAAACATTACACCTCTCATGCCGCACAACCCCCGCTTACGGTAGGTATAGAACATCCTTAAATCAATTTCTCCTCATTTTCTTCATCCCCACTCCCAGCTCGGGGAACTAGTGCGCATTTTATTGCGCATCGATACCTCAGTGTTCATAACCCCATTCTGCAAACTGCGCATGCGTCAAGACTCCCCGGGGGGAAATTGAGGAGAAGTTCTTCTTCTTATTCCATTTGGCTATATCCCCATAGAGGGGCAAGTGCCAATTGAGGAGAAGTTGATACAAAGGAAGTGGTCTGGTCCCGATGAGTTGATACAAGGGGAGCTCTGCTGTAGTAAAGGCATTAAGAAAATGTTTCTGAAGAAAATTCTATAGCGAAGAAGTAAAACAGGACGATTCTATTTTTTTGTCTTTACTTTTTGATTAATGAGTCGGAAACTAAGCGAGATAGCGTGATTCTCACCAATATTTTTTTTATATAGCTCTTGAGGTCCCCTACAAAATGGGTCTCAATAATCTCACTACCTCGCTTAGGTTTCTAAATATTAGTTCTTTCCTCATCTTCTCCAGAGAGACCTCCACAGAGAAACAAATCTTTTTTCCTCAGTTTTTATGTAACTAGTGATTTTTTTTTGTGTAAATTGATGAGAATCAATTCATACAAGTTCATCACGTGCTCCTACCTGTTTTTCGAAGTATCAGATTCAACTGCTCTCAGACTGAATTTTCGTACAGTATCACTGCGATCATAATCATCACAATAACATATGCACTGGTCACATCCATCAAATACTCTGTTACTAACTTTATTGTCTACGGAATATTTCGAGAAACAATTCGTTTTTCCCATTTTTTTTGGCATTAAACCATCGAACCGTCTAGAATTTCCCTCCTAAAATTATTTTATAATGGAACGAGAACATTAAAATTGATTCTAGTCAATCTGTACGATAGAAAAAATTGCAGGAGGTGGGGGGGGGGGGCGAGGCAGAATGGACCTGATGGTAAAATAAATGGGAATTTTTTATTAAAGTTGAGGTCTTGATGAGAAAATCTGACAAAAATTGAGAAAATACTCCAGTTGAAAATACTCCAATTTTTTGCAATGATTTTTTTCAAACAGCAGCTTTCTCTAGTTCAATTATAATTGCAACAATGATCGCTTCCGATGACGAAAGAAACAGAGAACAAATAGTAATAATTGCGTAATTTTCATGAGTCTGCTTTTATCGTACAAACTGAGCAGCAAACTCAATGATCTGCTGAAAGGAACTCACCGTTGGACAGTAAGAATCCACAGTTTCTTGGAAACAATTATAAATTCTGCCATGGCATATGTTCAATTCGTCTAATGGTGCAGGGGCATATTGATGGAATGTTGTATTCTGATAATAATCACATGTCTCCGAACAGCTTGCTTTTTCATTCAGATATGCTTCGTTGGTGACAATCGTATTGAACAGCCACTTCAATGTTATGTACTTTCTTCCTTCAAAGATATGCATATTTTACATAATAATAATAATAAAAATGCTCATTAGACATAGGGATAACATGGACGTGCAGGCTAAGATGAACCAGAATTTTTTCCAGATCAAACAACCCAACGAAAGAATCTCGAAAAATTATCAAAAAATTCTCAAGATGCTTCAGTCTATCTGTATTATCTCATAATTTTTCCAAATTTTTTCAAAACCATTTTTACTCTGAAAGAAAATCTGGTCTAGTTTAATTGAAACTCACCCTTTCCATTAATTTCCTCATTAGAGGAACAAATTTCTCTAGAAGCTTTAGTCATAGCTGCTGCGGCAGATTTTTGAAAAGCACGAATAGTCGTTTGATATTCCGTTCTTGCAAGTTCTTTCTTTGCAAAATATCCTGGATACTCTTTTCTCAGTAAATTGTATGCATAGATTCTCATTGTATATCCTTTGACTGTAATTATCGTGAGATTGTGATAAATATTGTAAATTGCATATTGCAGAGATTGTTTCATGCGTGAACATTCACCAGCTCCTGTCTGAAAAATTGAGCGATTGTTATTAACCCAAGAGTCAAGAGTCGATAGTCTAGGGCCGAGACTGATTACCATGCACGACCAAACAACGTCCACCTCACTGTTGCCAAAAAGTTTGAGGCATTCATGTATGATCATTCCAGTATTGGAATGATTATACATGAATACATTGTATATACAATGGAATCCCTTTGAATCCGATCACCCTCTCCATCTGACCAAATTCTCTCCCGGTTTCAGAAAATCTTGCTTTCCATTACGATTTATTGTGAACACCAGGATGACCAATCAAAGAAAAGCATTCAGGCGTCCACATAAATTCTTAGAGTAAACCTATGTTCGCTGCGCATTTGACTGCGCAGACCTGCGCACTTGACTGCGCAGACCTGCGTAGTTGACTGCGCAGACCTGCGCTGATGAGACATAAGGGAGACGCCACAATGAACACGAACGTAATGCAACATAAATTGCGTGCGCAGCGCACTTTAATGAATGTATGCAATTGGTGCGTCCTTTTATGAGGTTAGTCGGCTATTTTGAACCATCCATGATGAATTCCAAATCACAAACAGGAGTTCCAAAGCTAGCACGAAAAACTGATTGAGATCCGAAGATCGGTACATCATCAAAAGTGATATCTGTCACATTATTCCTGCTTACGTGAACAGAAATGGACCCAAATGAATTGTTGATATTATCTCATGGATGTATGTTTTCAAATTCAGTTTCTATAGATTCATACATTTTTTTGTTTTTAGAAGAAAGAATTCTCTCAATGATTTGGAATTTATTATTGACAGTTTGAAATAGTCAAATAACCTGAAAAAAAACACCAATTGCGTACGTTCATTCTGGTGCGCAAACTTTCCGAAATATTTCCAATTGAAGAATTGGAAGGGGTAACGATTTATGACCGGATTAGGCTTCAGGTAGAAGGAGTGGTAATGGGATTAAGACGCGGAGCTCCCGACTACCTGTAATCTGCCCAGGCCTGGCGTAAAGTGTGCTGCGCACGGAATTTCTATTATGTTTGCGTCCATTGTGGCGTCTCCCTAAGCATGATGTAGTGGGGGCAAAATGATTGGTCAGATTCACAGGAAGGTCCTGGCTCGACGCATCAAATTCAGAGGGACTCCATTCTACTCTTATGACTACTAAATCACCAACTTACCGTGGGATTTATATTCTCAATCAATGAGTCCATGTGATTTTTTCCAGTTACTAGACTTGTACGTCGAAATTTTCGCAAAGTAGCGCGTAATCTACGAGTATGTCTTCTTGCTGATCTCCTGTGGTCCTTTAAACAGGCGCAAAGAAAATCGTTCGTTAAGCACTGTTTAATAGATTTATACGAATTGACAATATCAGCAGTGCTGACTCGATAACGTTCTAGCTCCTTGGTATCCCTCATCCCATGAGAAAAAAGTTTTGCGGTTGATTCATAATATCCACTCAAATACTCCGACTGATTTTCGACTTCTGCAAAAACTGCAAACATCGCATCATGGTTGGAGGAATCATTGTTTGCCGAAACCAAGTCGTCAATTAATTGTGAAAATCCAAAATCTGAGAGCATTGCAGAATCAGAAGATACCTGAGAACTACCACTTGAAGTGACTAGATTGAATGAAGTTATGGACACAATACATAAAATCAGTATTGATAAAGCCATGATTTCTGAATTTCTAATCTTCAGATCAATACGAAAATGAACTTTCTGCGAGGATTCACACTCAAGTTTCTTTCGCGAATAGTCACTGGATACTGATTTTCTGATTTTGGATCCAGTGATAATAAATAGTGGAAAAAAGAGAATCAGAGAGTTAGATTATCTTAACTCTATGGCAAATATGATTCTAATTGCTCAATTTATCAATGTCTTTTTCACTGAACTCTCACTATGAATTTTGGAATTAATTAATGTGAACTGACGACAAATAGTATCGTGAAAATGAAAATTATCGGTTTGTTGAACAATTTTCAGGAACTGTAATTTGTTGTTGGATTAAGATATGATAAATCATTTTTTCAAGAAAATTTTGGAAACTCATGGACATAAGCCCTTTTTGTATCTGATCCATTTATGTATCTCTTGGGATTCTCTGCAATGAAGGATATGCAGAGCAATGAGGACATATTCCCATTCGTTTTCGAGACATTCTACTGAGAATGATCACAAAGATAAGTCGATTTGTCTTATCTTATCTCTTCACTGCTGAGATAATTGAATGTTTAGTAGTAATGCGGTAGTAAGAGAGATACGAGTAGAATGGATTAATGTGGTGAAATAATCATAATTTGAATACTCAATTCATTTCCTTCTATCGCGATGGAATTTGGGTGAAATAAACTTCATTTAATGAAGTATACACAGGGCTATTCCTATAAAGAGTATTTATCATCACTTCGATATTCATTCTCCATTGATCTACACGTTGGCACGTGTATTGGCACAGCAATGGTCATCTGATCGGAGTGACGCTGCTTCTTCTTCTTCTTATTTGTGCTGCGCATGCGCAGCTGGCCTCCAGCCTTTCAGCTATACAGGAGTTGTGTTCGCTGGGTCTCAAAGTAAGTGAAAGCCTAAAAACTGAGAATGAATATATAGTCGAATTGAGAAAACTTATTATGTATGAACGTTTTTTGGTTATCGAGGATTTTTTCTAATTTTCTTATCGTTACAGAAACTTCAATCCCTCAATATTTGCTTTCAGATATGATTTTGAAAGAATATTAGACAGTCATTTTCTAATTTTCGAGGCAAATTAGTGGGAGAAAACATTGACATGAATATGAAATTTCTTATTCCCAAGCTTGAAAATAATTCTCATCATAAATTCTCTCCCACTTCGTTTTTCTTCGTTTACCGAGAAGAAAAATTATATGCCTATGTTTTTTTCGCAGTTAAAGTGTTTTTTTTTTCAATTCCCTTATCGTTAAAAAGAGGACATTCATGTCTTAGTGCGGAGAGACACGTTTTTCCATTCAGATAAGATTTCCAGTCTCGTGTGAACTAAAAATCTAATTCAATTACTTTATGCAGATGATTGAGTAGCCGATATGATTATTATTAAAAATTTGTTAAATAATATGATTATCTTAACTATAGATTCTGTCAATCAAAATATGTATTTTATTTGAATTTCTTCAATCACAATTACATGAATTCATGATCTGAATATATTTTTAATGTGGAAGAAACTGCGGAGAATGAGGAATGCAAGAGAAAAACATGAGAAAGTAGTGAATTTTTAAAATTCCATCTCCATTTTATTTTTCATTAAATTTTTCACTTTTTTCAGAAAGAATTCCAAAATTCTAGCTTCAAGATGAGTTAATTCACCATCTATTTCAGAGTTATTTTCAATTCATCATGTTATGGAGAAACTGATTTTCCTGAGAGAAATCATAACCTCTCGAAAAATGACCAGATAATAATTAAAATCACCCAAGTTAACAATAGGTAAGTTTAATTGCTTAACATTTCTACAACATCATAAGTTACTACTTTTGGTCCTATGAATCCACCATATCCATTTTGTGCACTGTAATCAATTCCAGCTCCAGACAATGGAACTGGTGGACTAGAAACTACAGGTCGGGCATCGAGGAATGGAATTGCTGTCTGTGCAGAGTCTTTTTCAAAATCGGTCATACGAAAAGTGACATATGTATTTTTTCTCGTGTCTACGACACTCTGATCCATCTGCGTAGGTTTATCTGGAGCAGTCATCGCGATCTCCTGCCTGTAAACGTGAAAATTCGAATGAGAATTTGATAGCTGTTCGTAGAGGTTAAATGAATTATTACGACTCACCTGATAGTTGGATCATTTGACTTCCAAGAACCACTCTGCAGAATACCGGTTGAATAATTGAATGCATGACTCCTAATCTGCAATGCCAAATGCGATCCTTCCGCATAGAATCCAATTCCCGTTAAGACTCGACCACTTGGAGCAACTATTGTATCCAAATTCACGTATTTTCGATCATATGTAATCGTAAAGAAATCGTCTGGAGATGTGAATGATGATTTATGATCAAATTCATCAACTGGCTTCCACTTGACTGTTGATTTTTCTATGATTCCATTGGGCCTCAATTCTCCTTCTTCGATACTCAGATAAATCATTTGATTTTTCTCAACGAATTGAATTCCCGTTATTACCCTGGATGACAGGGAAAAGTGGAGTAGAATGGGGATTTCAATAAAATGACTTGAGACAGAATTTTTAGAAAGCTTCCATTCAAATATTGAAGAAATTTCTAGGAAAACTTGTCTTAGGATTGATTTATTTTTTTATTTTTTGGAGTATACGACTTTTTTTTGGCCATGATTGAGATCATTTGTCATCGATTTGTCACGTCTTCTTACCTGTTTTTTGAAGTATCAGATTCAACTGCTCTCAAACTGAATGTTCGTACGGTATCACTACGATCATAATCATCGCAATAACATATACACTGATCGCATCTATCAAACCATCCATTATCAACTTTCTTGGATACGGCAATTTCCCGTGAATGACACGATTTTCCCATTATTTCTGGGTATAAACCATCGAACCGTCTATAATTTTTCCTCTGAAAGAGTTCGATAATGAGGCAGGATAATATTCAAATCAGTTGAAGACAATTTTTTTTTTTTCAAGACAATTCATACGGTAAAAACACATCTTAGTAGGAGAGAGTAAGAGAAAAGGAAGCTGTCCGAGAAAATTACTTGGTTATTTTTTTTGAGTGAAGGCCTCCATGGAAAAATCTGACGAAAATTGAAAAGATGCTCCAATTTTGGCTAATTTTCCTCAATTTTTTTGTTGAAGCATTCACAGTAGAAAAAAATCCTGATCGATTTTAAACGGTAATTTCCATTGCTTCTGTTATTATTATAATAATTATTGCTCTTACTACCAACAAAGAGGGGGGAAAATAGTAATAACTGTGTAACTTTCATCTGATTGCTTTTATCATATGAATTGTCATGGTATTAACCCTTCAAGTACGAGGCCACGAGCACGTAAATCTTTCCAGAAAAACTCACCGCTGGACAGTAAGATCCCACAAGTCTTCGAAAACAATTATAAATTCTGCCATGGCATATGTTTAGTTCCTCTAAAGGTTGATAGGGATACTGATAAAATGTTGTATTCTGATAATCAGCACATGTGGACCAACAGCTTGCCTCCTTATTTAGATATGCTTCATTGATAACAATCGAATTGAATAGCCACTTCAACTCTATGTTCAACTGTTGTCCTTCAAAAATATACATATTTTACATCATGAAAATGTTCCCTGGTAATAGGGGATTATAGTGAATCAGTATATTTTCCAGAGTGAATCACTCGGCGAAAAAAACTAAGAAAAATCCTCAAAAATGCTTCGGCATATCCGCATCATTGCGTAATTTTCCAAATTTTTACATGATGACCTCGATTATAAAAGAAGAATTGGTCCACCTAGGATACAGCTTACCTTCTTGATCACCCAGGAAATTACAAGAACGAATATCTCTGGAAGCAGTAGTCAGAGCTGATAACGCTGATTTTTGAAATTTACGTATAGTCTCTTCATATTCTATTCTCTCCCAATTTTTCTCGTTAGTAAATCTATCAATACCATCTTTTCGGCGCATATTGAATCCATAGACTCTAACTGAATATGCTTTAACTGTAGTTATTACAAGTTTGCGATACACTTCATAAATTTTATATTGCGGAGATTGCGTAATGAGTATACATTGACCAGGTTTTACCTGAAAAATTAAGCAATTATTTCTAATTCTGTGCTGTGATCTTTACAATTTATAGTGACCCAACGGTGCTGAACGGAACCTTGGTTATGTGTGGTTGCGCAGACGCAAGTGGTTCAGTTCAACGCCGTTGGGATCACTTTTTTTTTTTCCTTCATGGCTAGACTCCCGGTTGGGAGTATGTGCCGTGTTGGGATCACTTCAAACCGCAAAGAACACAGCCCTGGGGAGCTATTCTCGCGTCTTAGGCCCAGGTGCATAAAGTTAATCACCGATTAGTAGCAGCCAGTTAACTGTGCTGCCGCAGTTAAGCGACAGGTGGAGTTAATTTTTTGCGATTAACTTCAGTCAGTTAACTAGGCACGATTAAAAAATTTCAAAATGGCATGATTGAAAACGGTCAGAAATCGCTCAAAATAGCTACGGACTGATGACCACTATACCATTACTGAATGAATTGTTTCGTTTTCATTAATTTGGAGCTGAATGAAACAATTTTTCCATTCAGTTATTGGTTATGATTCCAGCTGCCACTTGGGTAGCCATCTTTAACTATCACCGAGCGAAGTTAACTGCCTAAAGTTAACCATACATATAACTGCGACAGCTCCATCAGTTAATCGACGATTAGCGCTAATCGAGCTTTATACACCTGGGCCTTAATATATTTATGATTCTGCTCCCGTTAGAGGGCAATGTTAGTAATACTCAGTCATTTCGCTGGATTTTCATAACACTTGCCCATTTCTCCACTACATGAGTATAGAATATTGATAGCGGAAAACATGATCTACACTTGAAATTATCATTTTAATTCGATTTATTGATAATAAAATGATTATTTTATTTCAGAGCAATACTAAGAATCGTATCTCAACCATCTTGATTGTTTGGTGAAACACATAGCGTTCGTAAGTTTCATCAGTCCGGTTTAAATCTAGCCGAGATGCCCTCTGACGGGAGCAAAATCGTAAATATATTAAGACACGAGAATAGCTCCCCTGCTTAAAGTTATCCATACACGTCATTGTGACAGCTCCGTCGTCTAATCGTCGATTAGCACTAATTGACCTTTATACACGATAACTTTATAACGATAAAAAATGACCAAAAAATTTTTGAGGTTATACAGTAAACATTAAAACATGACACAAAAAAATTTTTGCAACATAATGAGTCAAAACTTTAAATTATATAAGGTAGTATATGAAAAAGCAATATTTTTTGATATATATAGATAATAGATTGAAAGAATTTTTGTTAATAATGATTATGACAATTTTGTAATTTGAATAATTTGTCCATAGATAAATAAAAATTAGTATCCTGAAGAGGGCTTCACATCGAAGTCGAAACGTTGATACTGAATAATTAAAAAAATTTATTATTTAATTGTAAAATCTGCAGAGACCTAAAAGGCCACCATTGTCAAGTGAATTAATAAGTAAGGTCGTATATCCTAAAAGCATTATTGTGATTTACCTTTCTACGAAAGAGGAAGTAGTCATTCTTGATGTCCAAATTCTCAATCAACAGGTCCATAAAATTTTTTTTGGTTAATGGGTCTGTACGTTGGAAATGAGACCATATTCCTCCGGGAAGTTTAATGTCAGTCCATTCCTTTGTAAATTCCTTGAGCTTTTTTCTGTCAGGGTCGTTGTCCGATGAGTACCACTGAAGCGATTGAAACAGATCTTCAATGCTGTTAGCACTGGCAATGTAACGATGTAGCTCCTTATTCTCATTAATTCCAATAATTCCACTAACTGTTTTATCGAGTCCGATCAACAGCTTAAATTGACTTTCAATTTCATGATAAATCGCGTTAAGTGCATCATGGTTGGTGGAATCGTTGCTCGCTGAAACTAAGTCGTCAATCAGCCGTGAAAATCCAAAATCTAAGAGCGGTCCAGAATTAGAAGGTAGCTGGTAACTTGAAGTGACTGCATTGAATGATATAATGGAGACAATACTCAGAATCAGTATTGATAGAGCCATGATTTCTGAATTTCTAGTCTTCAGATTAATACCAGAATGGATTTTATTTAAACTCGTGACAACACTTAATTTTTTTATACGATAATTTCCAGTCCAGACTCTCGTGTGAATAGTTACTTGAGACTGATTCCCAATTTTTCGATCTGATGATTATGAATAGCAGAAGAGAGAGACGGAGAGTTAGATTGTCTGTCTCAGTCTCAATCCTATAGCTGATAAAATTCTAATTGCTCAGCTTATCAACGTGTGTTTTTTACTGATGTCTCTCCATTCATTTCGATTTATTCAAGGTGAAGTTACGAGAAATAGGAAGGCGGGGCTCTTCGTACATTACACTTTAAAGTCACTAAAGTATAGTATATCGATAAAATACAATTTGAAATTGAATTAAATTACTGCAGGATGGGCAGTGAGATATGACTATATGTGTGATGTTTCAAGGCAAATCGAATGAAAATTTGCCATAGGACTGGATAGCTTAATCGATAGAGTGCCCGACGAAATAATAACGTAAAGCAGCTTGTGGCGGCCTAGGAAAAAAATGAAAAGCGAGGGAAAAAAAAAAAAACCAGATAGATCCAAAGAGATGCAGATAATAGAGTTGAAGGGAGGAAATATTGATTATGAGAATATTCTATACAATAAGTTGATTAGTACTTCAAATTTCTATTCTCTTTGTTGAATTATTATTTTCTACTTTTTTTTAATCATTTTTTTTCTTTTCTACATGAATAACTGTAAGGATTAGTAATAAATTTAAAATAACGCTGGTGTGGTTTTTATTTCTATACAGGACAAGTAGAAACTTTTACACACTAAAAATAAATTTAAAAAAAATATACATAATATACATAAAATATTTCTGAATTGAGAACAATCATTAATTGTCGATATCTTTCATCATCAAAGACTTTTTCGAATTTTCTTATCATTAGAAAAACTACATTCAACTGTCGATATTTGCTTTCTGATATGATTTTCAACCCGGATTGGATCGTCATATAAATGAGACAAAAACATATTTATTCCGTCGTCGAATTTCGTATGATTCATCTACTCGGAATGAAACATTCGTTTACACCTGTGTATATTTACATGAATTTTAGATGGTCATTGTCTAATTTTCAAGGCAATTCAATGGAATAGTATTTGAGATGAATATAAAATTCTAAATTCTAACGATTGAAAAGAACTTTAATCATAAATTCTTTCCAAATTCTTCGAATGAAAAAAAGGAATTGTACGTCTATTTTTTTTTATTACTTTGTAGGTCGTTTTTTCATTTTCTTATCGTTAGAAAAACAATATGACACTCGTAATACGAAAAGCTACGTTATTGCTCTCAAATATGATTTCCAGTCTAATGTGGATTAAAACTCTAATTTGAGTTGATCGAAATAATTAAGTAGCCAATATGATTATTATGAAAAATATTGTAAATAATACGATCATGTGAATCATAGTTTTTGCCAATTGAAATAGGCGTTTCATTCGAATTCCTCCAATCACAATTATATGAATTTATCATCTGAACATATTTTAAATGTGAAAGGAAGGGAGAGGAATAAAGAATAACAGGAGAAAAACATGAAAATATTGTGAATTTTTTGAATTTCAATTCCATTTTATTTACTTTCAAAATTTTCAGTTTCTTTTTACAATGAATTCAAGAAATTAAGCTCCGAGCTTATTTTCCATCGATTTGAGGATTGCTCTCCAGCCATCAAAATAGAAAAAACTGATTTTTCTAAAAGATATCGTAAATTTTCTAATAACGATGAGATGATAATTGAAAGTGACCAAATTAAGAATGGATGCGTCTATTTTCTGAATAACTTTAAATTTTTGATACGACATTCAATGGCCAATAGCTTCTGCAAAATCATAAGTTACTGCTTTTAGCCCTATGGATCCTCCATATCCAGTTTGTCCCCTGTAATCAATTCCAACTCCAGAAAGTGGAACTGGTGGATTAGAAACTACGGGACGGGCATCTATAAATGGGATTGCTGTCTGCCCAGCGTCTTTTCCCAAATCAGTCATACGGAAAGTGACATATGTATTTTTTCTCTCGTCTATGACAGTCTGATTCATGTAAGCAGGATTATCTGGAGCAGTCATCGTAATCTCCTCTCTGTAAACATGAGAATTCAAATGAAAATTTGATGGTTATGTATGAAAATAAAATGCGTAGTCGTGACTTACCTGGGGATTGGAAGATATGATTCCCAAAAACCACCTTGCAAAATACCGCTCGAGTAATTGAATGAATTACTCTTGATTTCCAATGCCAAACTCGATCCTAAAGCATGCAATCGAATTCCCGTTAAGACTCGACCAGTTTGGACGATTAGTGTATCCAAATTCACGGTTTTTTTATCATACGTTATCGTAAAGAACTCTTCTTCGAATAAAAATGGTGATTTATAATCAATTTCATTGATTGGCTGCCACTCGACTGTGGATTTGTCTATGGTTCCATTGGGACCTAATTTTCCTTCTTGAATTCTGAGATAAATCGTTCGATTCTTCTCAACAAATTGCATTCCTGTTATTACACTGGACATAATACATATTTAAAACAATTCGAGAAATTTTCAGCGTGAAATCAGGATTTTTTTTCGAGTAAAAGTTAGCAGGAAATGATCTGAAGCAAATTCAGTACCGAAAAAGTGAAACAGGATGATTCCTTTTTTTTTCATTAGTTTTTGATGAATACCATGCAAACTAGGGGAGATAATGTGATTTCCGCCTATCCTTTTTTGATAGCTCTTGAGATTCTCTACGAAAAAGCTCGGAACAATAATTCCAACATTTCGCTTAGTTTCCAAAATATTTTTCGAAAAAGAATGACAAAAAAAGACGGATCGGAATTCACTACTGAATAGAGAAAATGAAACGATAAAATTGCATTTTTTTCTAATCTTCTCCAAGAAGATCTGCACTTAGAAAAAAAATCCTGTTCCATTTTGCCCCAACTTGAACAAAAAGATACGTCTATCTCCCTCAGAATATGAAGGATTTTGTGGAAATTGATAGGAATCAATTCATCCAAGTCAATCACGTGCTCCTACCTGTTATTTGAAGTATCAGATTCAACTCTTCTCAAGCTGAATTTCCGTACAGTATCGCTGCGATCATAATCATCACAGTAACATAAACACTGATCGCATCTATCAAACCATCCGTTCTCAACTTTAATAGATTTTTTTTTCGTTTGTTTACAACTCGTTTTTCCCATCATTGCTGGAAGTAAACCATCGAATCGCCTAGATCCTCTCGTCTGGAATAGTTCAGTATTGAGCACAATAAAATGAAAATTGATTGTAGTCGGTTCGAATGCTCAAGAAACTTTATAGAAGGGACAATCGCAAAAAACGGCCCGGGAAAAAATGTTCAGATCTGATCAGATCAAATTAGATCTGATCAGATCTAATTAGATCTAATTAGATCTGACAAAATGGAAATTTTTAATATGAATAGATATGAATAGATCTGTTTAGATCTAATTCGATCTAATTAGATCTAATTAGATCTGATTAGATCCAATTAGATCTAAGTCTGATCGGATCTGTTTAGATCTAACTAGATCTGATTAGATCCAACTAGATTTGGTCGGATCTAACTGGATCTGATCAGATCTAACTGGATCTGATTTAGTTTATCTATATTGGCTCATCAGATCTGATCAGATCTAGTTGGATCTGATCAGATCTAATTAGATCAGATCTGAGAAACTCAGATCTAATTAGATCAAATTAGATCTGATCAGATCTAAGAAACTCAGATCTAGTTTGATCTGATCAGATCAAATTAGATCTGATCAGAGCGTGCCAATTCTCAGATCTGATCAGATCTAAGGAACTCAGATCTGATTAGATCTAATTTGATCTGATCAGATCTGAACATTTTTTCCTGGGGGACCTGGTTGGTGAAATTAATTGGATTTTTTTTCAAGGGGTTACACCACTGTAAAAGCCTTAAAAAAGGCGTTTTTGGGATTTTTTGTTCTATAGAAAAAAAAGTAATAAAATAATGATATTTGAGGGAGTGATTGAGCATATATTCGAATGTTTAGAAAAAAAAATCATTGAAAAATATTTAAAAAATGACGAGACGAGAGTCATTCTTGCGAAGCTCCTCGAATTTAAAACACTCTGCGATACGCAGTGTAATTGGTGCAAATTTAAAGTGAAAAAAAAAAATTGACTCAATCTAGATAAACATAGCTACAGAAATACGTAGGGGATTTCAAAAATATTGTTTTTTGTGTGATTGGTGACTATTTGAATGGAAAAATTCAAATTTCGGCCAAAAAAACAACAATTTTTTATCGATAAAAAATGTGCAAATCAATTTTTTGAAAATCCCTTACGTATTTCTGTTCGGAATATTGTTTTCAAGATGCTGTGGGAAATCCAAACCAAAATAATAGAAATTATTGGAGCTATGCTGAGTACCAATTTGAAAAATCAAATTTCGAGAAAAACACGATTGAAGTTTTGACTCAGGCTATGAATATGAAGAAATGCTTCGGGAAAAATTCAGAATTTCATGAGAAAGAATGGGTTTCAGGTGAAAACTTTTCTTGCCCGTATTCTGGAAAGCTCAAAGTCATTTTTAAAGCAAAAAAAATCGAATTTTTGAAAATTCTACAGTGGTGTAACCCCTGAAGTAACGTAAATGCTGCAGACATACTGCAGTATGTCTCCAATACTGAAGATTTTTCGAAAAAATTCCGTTTCAAGGCTTTCATTCTAATAACAATTCTGATTCATTTTGAGTAGTACGTTCCATTATTTTCATTATTATTTTAATCATTATTGAAAGTAAAGGGAAAATGAATATTCAGTGATGTGCTGAGAGAAACTCACCGCTGGACAGTAGGAATCCACTGTTTGTTGAACACAATTATAAATTCTGCCGTGGCATATATTTAATTCATCTGAAGGTTGAGAGGAGTACTGATAAAATGTTGTATTCTGATAATAATCACAGGTCTCCCAACAGCTTGCATCCTTATTCAGATATGCTTCATTGGTGACAATCGTATTGAATAGCCACTTCAATTCTATGTACTTTTGTCCTTCAAGAACATATATATTTTGTATTAATAAAAATATTCACTAGCAATGAAGGCGAAACGAACCTGTGCAATAAAGTGAACCATAATTTTTTTCAGAGTGAACAACTCAACGAAAAAATCTAAAAAAAATTCCGAATATGCATCGGTATATCTCCAGCTTTCCCCAATTTCTTTGAATTTTTTCAGAAAAGTCTTCACTCTAAAAAAAATGGTCTACCCTGGTTGCAACTTACCCCTTTGCAGATGAGCCAATTCACAAGAACGAATATCTCTAGAAGCAGTAGTCATAGCTGATACAGCATATTTTTGATAATCACGGATAGTCATTTCATAGTCCCTATTCTTAATCGCTCTCTTTACATCAAATGGATGATCACCATTGTCACGGAGGAAATTAAATGCAAAAAATAGCATTGCATATGCTTGAGTTATCATTATTACCAGTTTGTGATACATCTCATAAATTGCATATTGTGGAGATTGTTTTATGAGCCAACAGTCATCACCTATTTTCTGTCAAAAATTGAACTATTAATTCTGCAACTAGACTGATCACCATGTATAACCTAATGACTACCATCTCATGATAGCACTGACTGCTACGTTTTTGAAGCTACAGTGTTGCCGAATCATCCAGCCTATTTACTCATGATTAGGACTGGAAAGTTCGGTCTCAGTTTTGACCACGCTGAACTTAGCCGCATACAATGATATTTGTCTCCATTCAGAAATCTGAAAGTGATATTTCTGAAGGCGTGCAGCGTTTTTGAAGAGAGAATTTGTATAGTGAGTACGTGAAATTGGATATTTTCCGAAAAAATTTCGTAAAAATCTTCCGAAATTTTTTTTGAAAATGTGAGTTATTGTCGCTTATGCATCATTGATGCATCACAAGTGTGTCGTTGATACGTCGTAAGTGCGTCGCTGATGCGTCGCAAATGTAGTGCTGATGCATCGCTAATGTGACAATTTTCCATTTTACGCGCGTAAATATCAATAACTCACATTTTCTAAAATTCCTCTAGAAGTATCTGATCATCCTTCCATCACGCTCTGACAAAATATCCAATGCTTTTTCCACGTACTTAAAATACAAATTCTCTGATCAAAAACGCCACATGAATTTAGAAATCTCACTTCGACATTTCTGAATAGAAACATATATTATGAAGCTAAGTTCATTCTAAAATAGCTCCATCTCGCTTAGTTTCCGAGTCATTATCCAAAAATTTATCGGTAAAAAAAATAGATTTATTCTGTTTTACCTCTTTACTTCTGTCTTCGAAAACTCTCTTGGCATCCATATCCTCTATTAATGATTTCATGATATTTTTACGAGCGAATAAGCCCTTATCCTTGAAGTCGAACAACATCTGCCTTAGACTACCCGTATCAAAAGAATTACAGTGCTTTGCTATTTTCTTGATACGTCGCACGTTATCCGCTAATAAGTACCGTTCAAGTGAACTGAATAGTTTATAAATGTCCTCATTGATTGAATAATAATCCTCTAGCGTGTCACTATTCCCTGACATAAGCCAGTTGACTCCATTAATTGAATTGACTTCGCTTAAATAATGCAACTGAAATCTGACTTCGTAAAAAACAGCCCACATCGCTTGACGGTTAGAGGAATCGTTGCTCGCTGAGACTATATCATTAATCAGTCGGGAGAATCCAAAATCCACGAGTGGTGCAGAATCAGAAAGTAGCGACGAACTATCGCTTGAAATGACTGGATCGAATGAAGTCATGGAGACAATACATAGAATCAGTATTGATAGAGCCATAATTTATGAATTTCTCGTGATAACTATTAATTTTTTATTTTATAGAAAAAATTTACGATCAAGACTCTAGCGTGAATAGTCACTAGAGACTGATTTCCAAATTTTGGATCTGGTGGTTATAAATGGTGGAAGAGAGAGACGGAGAGTTAGTTTAACTGCCTCAGTTTGAATCCCATAATTGATAAGATTCTTATTTTTTAATTTATGAACGTGTATATCACTCATATCTCTTTATTTGTTCGGAATTATTCAAGGAGAACCGACGAAAAATAGTATCGTGGCCATGAAAATTACTTCCCTATCGAACAATTTTCGGGAAAAATTTATATTTCAAAGGGAAAAATAGTTTTTTATCGTCGTTTTTTATCATCAATATTCTTTTCATTTTTTTTATTGGTAGAGGAACTAAGTTTGTCCGTCGACACGGAAACTCTAGATTATTTACTCTTAGATATGATTTTCAAACCGGATTGGAGTGTCATGTAAATGACGATAAAAACCTATTTACTCAGACAGTCGAATTTCGTAGGATTTATTCACTTTGGATAAACTATAGGAATACGCTTGTGTATATTTACACAAATCATAAATTTTAGAGATTTTTCGTCGAAAAAAATAGACGCCTCTTTATTAATTTTCAGAGCAGTTCAATGACATAGTCTTTGGGACAATTATAAAATTTAAAATATACTTGAACTCCCTCAAATAAAGAAGTGGAATTATTTTTCGATTTTTTTTTCATGGTCAAGGCCTTTTTTAGTTTCTTCAACTTTAGAGAAACCATATTCACCTCTAGATACGAGAAAAAATATTATTTACTTTCTGATAAGATTCTCAGTTCACTGTAGGCTAGGAATCGTATTCAGTCTGAATTGGATTTAAATAATTTAACTTGGACTAAATTAATTTGAATAAAAATCTATTTTCCATGATTGCAACATTGCTAACGAACTCGAAAATATCATCGTGATAATGTCTCGATATGAATTTATCAATTCAGTAGTGAAGAGGTAGATCAGGACAAATCAACTTATCTTTGGGATCATTCACAATGGAATATCTTAGAAAATGATGGATCCACTTTTTTCACCCTCATCCGTTTTTATAAAGAATTCAAGAGCTATGAAGAATGAATACGGAAAAAAGCATATCTCCTCAAATTTCCGAAATTCGATCAAAAGCAGGTCCAGAACAAAAATCGAATCATCCTAATATCATTATCATCAAAAATCTGTTGATCATTTTGCGAATCGAAATATATATTTTATTAGAATTACTGAAATTACAATTACATGAGATGATTATCTGGATATACAGTAGGGCTCCCCTTATGTATAGTAGGGCTCCCCTACAGATTTTCAATGAGATCATCAGAAGACCTCTATCTCGAAACGTTGACTAAGTGTTCATGCAACTCCCCTTTCCTTTATATTGGTGTAAGAGATTCCTCACACTATTAATCAATAGTTGAGGCAACTGATATATTTTTTTTTTTCATTTTTTTCATATGAATCATGTATAAATTGTTGCATTCTCAGAATACTGCAATCATCATATACATTCATATATATTACATCTTATTATATTATATCATATGGGGCATATTATATTTCAGACTCTTCAAGATCCTATAACGTTTTTTAGTCTCTGGAAAATTTGAGAATTTTCAATGTTCTCCATGTTGACTTGAAAAAATGAGAATTTCTACCATTTTGAACTCATATTAATATACAGTAGAGCTCCCCTAACCTTACTTAAAAAACGTGAACCTTTCGGTAATCGGACCATCAATTCATCTTGCGTCAACTGACCTCGTGCGTCAACTTTTTTGTTCCTCTTGAGTCAACTTCTCCTCGTTTCCTTCATCCCTACTCCCAGCTTGGAGGTCTAGTGCGCAACTTATGGCGCATAGATACGTCAGGGTTGTGTTCTTTGAAGTGATCTGAACGGTGTTGAACTGATCTGGATCATTTGGATCACTTTAATCCCTAAAGAACACAACCCAGTGCTCATAATCCAATTTTGCAAACTGCGCATGCGTCAAATCTCCAGGTGGGAGATTGAGGAGAAATTGAAACAAGGGAAGTGGCCTGGTCCCGACGAGTTGATACAAGGGGAGCTCTACTGTATTTCAAATGTAAAAGATGGGAGTCTTGATGCAGACGTCAGGGGACAATTTATCAGTGAAGAGAAGAAACAGGATGATTCGATTTTTCGGAAACTAAGTGACATAGCCTGATTTTTGTGGAATTTATCATTACGAAGAATTTCCAGAGCTACAGAGGAAGTGAAAGCGGAGATAGCACCATCTCGCTTATTCTTCGAGATATTTTTCAAAAACAAATAGTAAAGAACATCGACTCATCCTCTTTTACCTCTTCGTTATAGAAGAGAGCAAGAGCTCATAACGAATTTTGAGCAGTTATTTTAGGGCATACGAACTTTTGTGTACTAGTAGTTTGATGCCTCTCAAGTACGAAATGCACAGGCTGGCTGTCCGTTTCGGGTCTGGTTGCAACTGTGCATTATGCACTTACTGCAAAAAATTGCGGCCAAAAAAAATATTTTAGTTCCAATGGGACTTACATTATTTCAAAATAGACATAATACTGAACATAATCATATAAGTCCAAGAAGTTTTAGGCGGTCTGAAAGTACCACCAGACAATCCCAAATTTGCAGTTTTATAATTGCACAAAAAATATTTTAGGCTGCGTAAAATTTATATGACATATTCCTCAAATATATCTGCGAATATTGACCAAAAAGCCAGACAAAAATAATGGTCTAAAATATTTTCCAGACATTAAATGAAATCACCCGTGAATGAGAGAGATAAACGTCAGGCGTAAGCACGAGAGTGAGTGAGACAGTCGATCAGCCACTGCTGTAGACCCAGTGTGCTCTGCCATGATTGGCTGCTAGGCAGATCACGTGGTCCAGTAAACGAATTCCTTCCGCTAGCTCGTATAGGAAGGATTCTGTAGTTGTCATCCACGTGCTCACCAATGTATTTATTTGGTTTTTATAACGGAGCTCATGGCTAACCTCAATTCAACAATGTCTTGTGTGTTTTGCAACAGCCAAAGTGCTGAGAAAGTAATCATTTTTAGTGAAGAAATTTTAAAAAATGCTAAACGAGTGCTACAAATTCGAAAAACTCACAATTTGAAATTCAAAGACATTGCTCTGCCTGTGAGTGTCTCGCCTACAAATGGTTACCATAGTCGTTGCTACAAAAATTTCAGTGTTTTGATGTCAAAATACAAAAATGATGTGTCTACGTTGACAGGACTTTCATCTCCACCAGGTAAATTACAATATTCAATAACTAAAAACATTCTGAATGATCTACGTTTTTTTTAAGTAAATAAATTGTAAGAAAAAAATGAATTCATTTCATTCAATTCTACTCAAGCTCAATACATCCAAGCGGTGCATGTGTTCGAATGTGAACGTTGAATTGCTTGTATGTTTGGGTGGTAAACTGCACTTGGCCTCTTTTCATCCATCATAACAATTGTAGTTTTCATGGCTCTAGAGGAGAATTCCCCTATTCCTTTCGCATTTGATCATTTTTTCACACATAGTATTTCAACATAGCATTGCGTAGAAAGAGGAAATTTTTCAAGTACTTCATTATTTACATACAAAAGATGGGGGTTGAATGGACCTGTTCATCAGAATGATTCGAGATTTTCTTGAGAGCGAAGGCCCCTATGAAAAAATTCAAAAAATTCACCAACAAAGTCCACGTTGGAGCTTCCTCTTATTTATTCAGATTTTTTAATGACGTCACTCCAAAAAAAATTCCTGAATCTTGTTGCTCTGGGGGTCCATTTTGCCCCCACTCTTCTCTACCCATTGGATAATTTACTGGAATAAATGAGTATTCATTTGGAATTGACTCTTATTGTGGATGTGTCTACAGGTGTCGAATGCACAGCAAGTCAACCAGATAAAAAAGAGACACAATCGACGTCGAATGTACTAAAGAACATAAATTTCAATGAGAATGCGAGCAATTCGGGAGCATATGCTTGCCTGGACGAAACTCGTCGGTCAAAAAACCAAGAAGATACAATTGAGATTCTCCAAGATAAGTGTTCTTTCTGCACAAAACTTTTTAGAAAATTCAAAGGGAGGCAGGAAAAACTCAGTATCTTGAATAAAGATGCCCTGAAGGCAGCACTCGAACCATTCCTGGAGTTGGTAAAAGACAGCGACGTTTACAAACAATTAGATACTGCAGAAGTTTTGAGAGGTCATGGAATATGTCGTAAGGAATATTTTAATTCATTGAAATTTTTCCAACAAAAATCAGAAACGCCTTTTCACAAAAATGTTAAGTACCATCAATTGGCATTCCATGTTATATGTTCATTTATTGACGACAACATAATAGGCAACAAGAAATGTTACTTTTTCTCATTTTTATGCAATTATTATGTTGAAAGTTTGAGGAAATTTGCTGAAGAAGATGGCAATGTATACGAGAATATATTTAGCAAGACGCATTTCGAAGATAAATTGAGAAAACACTACGGCGATGAGCTCAAAACAACAGTAATTCATCATAAAAAAATTATTGGACATAAAGATCGCGCAATTGATGATCCATTATATTCTCTACTTGAAGAAAAAGATATTCTTTGGAATGCTGCTAATATTTTACGTCAGAAAATCTTGAATATTGAAAAACTTACTTTGCCCGAGGATTTAAAGATGGAGGATTTGATGAGGGGAGAATGTTCTGTTCCTCAGTTATTGAAGGGATTCTACGTAACCGTTTTGGCAGGTAGTTATAGTAAACGAAGGAAAAGTATTGAAACTGAGAGACTTAGCAATTCATTGGCAGAGGATTCAATTTATAACGTGACGAAAGGTAGAATCAAAACAAGTAAGCATATTACTCTAGCTATGACTTTGAAGAGTTTAACTAGCAGCCGAAAAGTCGTTGAAATCATAAACAGGTATGGGCATTGTTGTAGTTACCACGTAACTGAAGAACTCGAAACAGAATCGACGTTTGCATCGTGTAATCAATCTTCTTTATGCCCAGAGGGTATTGTGAGGTCAGAAGGACTCCATACCGGCGTTGCGTTCGATAACTTCGATCGATTTGTCGATACTGCATCAGGCAAAGATACACTTCATGACACCGTGGGCATAATGTATCAAGATATCGTCAATACTCCATCATCAGAACATGATATTAGCGTTGGTGAAGAAGTTACCGAAAATCATGTTAACGAAAATACTGATCCGGAATCAAGTGGAAGCCAATGCAAACGGGTTCTTCAGAGAGTAATTTTATTTTAATTCTTCAAAATTCATATCTTCATTACAGTGGTCATTGAAATTTTAAAGTTTTCAATAAAATTCTTAAAATCGAGTATTTTTATAACAAGTTTTATAAAATTAACTCAAAGGTAAGCTCTTTCTCCATCAATTAAAATCTTATTCTTAAGCCTTTACATAACAGGAAAAGTGATGTTTCTATGTTGGATACTTGATTGAATCAATAGTACACGGTATTTGTATGAAACTCTTAATTTATTCTTCATCTGTATAATACACTTTAGTAGTAACAGAGATGTTGATACGTCGAAGCGTTAAACAGGAGTGACTAGTCCATGCGGGACTCTGCTATCCCCACTCCTGCACGTAAACCGAAGGCAGCGCCTCCAGTCCGTATTCGGCAAAACCTCTAAACTCTAACATTCTAAGACAAATCATGCTTTTTTTGAAAAGTTGCGGAAAAATGACTGGAAACACCCAAAATGACAATGAATGAGTCTATCTTCAAGCTAATTTTCAATCCATTATGCGGTATTCAATTGCCAATAACTTCTGCTAAATCGTAAGTTACTGCTTTGAGTCCTATAAATCCACCATAACCAGTTTGTCCACTGTAATAAATTCCAGCTCCAGAGAATGGAACTGGTGGATCAGAAACTACGGGTCGGGCATCGATGAATGGAATTGCTGTCTGTCCAACGTCTTTTTCCAAATCAGTCATACGAAAAGTGACATATGTATTTTCTCTCGTGTCTATGACACTCTGATTCATGTAAATAGGATTATCTGGAGCAGTCATCGTGATCTCCTGTCTGTTAACATGAAAATTCGAATGGAAATTCTTCATTCCAATTTATGAAAATAAAATGAGTAATCTAGACATACCTGGTAGTTTCATTTTTTCCTGTCACAAAATGGCTGCCGTTTCCCAAAATACCGGTTGTATAATTGAATGCATGAGTCTTGATCTCCAATGCTAAATGCGATCCTTGAGCACCTAATTTAATTCCAGTTAATACTTGACCAGCTGGGGCGACTAGTGTATCCAAATTTACGAATTTCTTATCATATGTAATCGTAAAGAAATCGTTTGGGGATATAAATGGTGAATTCCAATCAATTTCATGGACTGGCTGCCACTTGACTGTTGATTTTTCTATGATTCCATTGGGCCTCAATTCTCCATCTTGAATTCTCAGATAAATCGTTCGATTTTTCTCAACGAATTGAAATCCCGTTATGACCCTAAACATGATATATATTTGAAAAAATTCAAGAAGTTTCCAGTATAAAATCAGGATTTCTTCCGGAGTGTAGGTCTTCAGAAGATATTCTGAAGAAAAGTCTACAGCGAAGGAGTAAGACAAGAAAGATCTATTTTTTTTATCATCAGTTTTCGATGAATGTTCCGGGAAATAAGAGCGAATAAAAGGGAAGACGTGATTTTTCTCAATAATTTTTTGTGGAAGCTTTGAGATTCTCTACAAAAAGGGATTCCCTATAATTCGCTATATAGCTTCGTTTCCGAAATATTTTTGGAAGGAGAATGACGAAGAAAAACTATTATCCTATCTAGCATTTTCATTTTCACTGATGAATAAGAAAGATGCTATAATCTTACTTCTTTTTGCCTCAATCATCACGCAACTAGTGCATGAAGATACTTTCATTTCTCTCAGAATATTGAAGATTTTGTGGAAATCAATGGGAATTAATTCATCCAAGTTCATTACATGCTCCTACCTGTTTTTCGAAGTATCAGATTCAACTGCTCTCAAACCGAATGTACGGACAGTATCATTGCGATTATAATCATCACAATAACACATGCACGGCTCACATACATTGAATGATCCACTGTAAACTTCACTGAATAGGCCATGAGTATGTGAACAGTTGGTTCTCCCTATTTTAGTTGGGAATAAACCACTGAATCGGCTGGAATTTCTAATCTGAAACAGTTCAATAATGAGGTGTGATGACATTACGATTGATTCCAGTCAATGCATGCGATGAAAACACATCTCAGTAATAGAGATCGATACAAAATGGACCAGTTTAAGTGAAATAAATCGTTTTTTTTTTTTTTTTAGTAAAGTCTTCAACGAAAAAATCCACGAAAAATTGGAAAGATGCCGCAGCATGTCTCTAATACTGTGGGATCGTTTAAAAAAATGTTCGTAGAAGCCTTCTCTCTGAAAAAAATTCGATTCATCGAAACCAGTAGCTTCCATCATTTTTATTATTATTGGAACCACTATTGCCTTACTACTAAAAGAGAAAAAAACTTACCGCTGGACAGTAAGAATGCACAATTTGTCGGAAACAATTATAAATTTTGCCGTGACATATGTTCAATTCGCCTAAAGGCTGATCAGCATATTGATAAAACGATGTAGCCTGATAATAATCACATGTCTCCCAACAGCTTCCGTTTTCATTCAGATAAGCTTCGTTGATGACTATCGTATTGAATAACCACTTCAATTCTATGAAATTTTGTTCTCCTGGAATATATATATTTTAGATAACAATGTAAATGGTCACAATAGTGACTCTTTTTATTATTATTACACTAAAAAAAGAAATTCTAGTCTCAAATGAATGTTTTTTGCACAAATAAATATGGAAAATTTTTCTCGAAGAAGCATTGATCTATGTATAGATATATCGATATTTAGAGAAAATCAGTAGATTTATTTGTGTAAAATACATTTTTTTCAGACCAGAATTCTTTCCCTCAGTGTATATTAATAGGGGTTAAACGAACCTGTGGTCTGAAGTGAGCCAGGATTTTTTTCAGAATGAGAAAATCCTGGTTCACTCACCAAAAAAAGATTTACCCCAGTTAAAACTTACTTTCTTGAAGTGCCGAATCACAGGAACGAATATCTCTAGAAGCATTGATCATAGCTGATGCGGCAGATTTTTGATAATAACGAATAGTTTCCTCGTATTCTTTTCTCTGAACCGCATTCGCTTCCTTATATCGAATGAACTGTTTTCTGCGCAAAGTCATTCCATAAATTTTCAATGCATATGCTCTAGCTATCAATATTACGAGTTCGTGATAAATCTCGTAAATCTTATGTTGCGCAGATTGTTTCCCTAGTGCACAGTTATTATCTACTGCCTGAAAAATTGAGCGATTATTGTTATACCTAATCTAGTCATCGTGAATGACCTAACATGAATTTTCATAATTTGAATTTGAAAATAAAAAAAAATGTTATACAAAAATTCAAAATTATAAATAAAGTTAATTTTTTGAAATTCTTTGAATACAAAAAAACTTTCTATCTCTATCTGATATATTTAGGGGAAGGTGGGGCAAAATGGACATCAGGGGTGAAATGGACACATCTAAATTTTTAGACAAATGTTATGGAAAACTCTTGAAATTAATAGAAATATTGACGGTAGATTGTTTTTGATGATTTCATTGGAAAGTTGAGGAAATTTTAGGCGGAAAACAAGAGCTGGAACTAATTTTTTTGAATTTTTGGTGATTTTGTCTTTTTTGAGCATTTTAAAGGGGTAAAACTCCTTTTTTTGAAAATTTTCAGTTTTTTGGCAATATTTTCGGTTTTATTTGTCGTAGCGTAAAAATTCCGATGGGAGATGAAAGGTGAGATCATTTGCCATCGATTCATCGGGTTTTCAATTAAAAAATATCGATTTTTAAGGTATTTGTGGGCATTTTTGTAGAACACTTTTGAGAAACAGTTTTTGGCCTATAACTATCCCAAAAATTGATATTTTTGAATTCAAAACCCCATGAATCGATGGGAAATGAGCTCACCTTTCATTTTAAACGAACCCCAAGTTGCTACGACCAATAGAACCAGAGATATTTGCAAAAAACTGAAAATTTTCAAAAAAGGAAAGGCTTTTTATTTGTTAATTTATTAATAAATTTATTTGTTTAATGGCGACATTGCCTCGTGGATGGGAGGTGGAGAAAAGATGTGAGAATCAAAATTCGAAGGTAAATATAGTAACTCGCAATAGCTCAGTGGTCAGAGCACCTGACATGTAATCAGAGGGTCGTGGGTTCAAATCCTGCTTGCACATTACATATTTTTTCCGAAATTTGATTCTCTTAAAAAATTTATTAATATAAATTAATTTATTAATAAATTTATTTGTTTAATGGCACTTGGCACTTCGGCCATTAAACAAATAAATTCATTAATAAATTAATTTTTATTAATAAATTTTTTTTTTTTTTGCCATTAAACAAATAAATTTATTAATAAATCAATTTTTATTAATAATTTTTTTTTTTTTTCTACCCCTCAAAAATACCAAAAAATATCAAATTTTCAAAAAAAATCGCAAAAAATACATCTAACACTCGTTTTCCGGCTAAAATTTCCTCAGCTTTTCAATAGAATCATCGAAAAAAACCCATCTCCAACCGTTTCATTATAGTGTCCATTTTGCCCCACTTTCCCCTACAAATCAGTCGAAAGAATAATTTTATTCTGTCTTACCTCTTTTGAATCAGGTAGGACACTCTCCTTAATGTCTCCATGCTCAATCAGTAATTCCATGAAATTGTTACCAGTCAATAGATGTGCATGTCGCATAATGTGCAATGTACTGAAAATACTTTCTTCCTCGTTAAAAATACATTTCCCTGCTAAACAGTCGAGTTTCTGCATGTCAATAGTTTCATGTCTTGAGTATCGTTCGATTGAATCATACAGTATATCAATGTGATGAATGCCCATGAAGTAAACATCTAGATACGTATTATACGTCATCCCATGACGAATAGTTTTCTTGATTGACTTGAAAGATTCGCTCAAAGACTTCAATTGATTCTTAACTTCTGCAAAAATAGCGAGCATCGCTTGATGATTGGTGGAATTGTCGTCCGCTGAAACTAGGGCGTCAATCAGTGGCAGAAATCCGAAATCTAAGAGCGGTGCAGAATCAGAAGATAGCTGCAAATTATCACTCGAAACGACTGGATCGAATAAAGTCATGGAGATAATGCACAGAATCAGTATTGATAGAGCCATGATTTCTGAATTTTTGATCTTCAGATTAATACAAGAAAGGAGTTTTATTTGAACTCGTGACAACTCTTATTTTTTAATTTTAATTTTTTTATAAAAATTCACAGTCGAGTTTCTAGCGTCAATAGCTCCTGAAGACTGTTTCCCAAATTCTTAATCTGATGGTAATAAATAGTGGGAGAGAGAGAGAGAGAGATGGAGAGTTGAATTTTCTGCTCCAGTCTTAATCCTATAGCTAATATTATTCTAAGTGCTCAACTTATCAACGAGTATGTCACTTAATTCTCTTCATTTATTCTGAATTATTCAAGAAAAACTGACGTTGTGTGTATCATGACCATAAAAATAATCTGCTTGTCAAACACATTTCAGGAACAGGAATTCGTTTCGAAAAACAGGAAAATCTTGATAACTATTCACACTCAATAAATCTTCTGAATACACGTGTAAGATGGGAAAAAACAAAATTGTCATATTCTGTTGAAAAAATGATATCTGAAATTTTCTGATTATTTCAGAATTTTCCAGAGTCCTTTTTTCCAGATTCTTTGACATCTTAGGATATCTGAGTGAATTCCTGATAAAAAATCAATGGGGAAGAGGTAAAACAGAGTAATACAATTGTTCGTTATTTCTTTAAGGATATCTCGGAAATCAATGGAGATACGCCTTTTTGGGTTCCACTCCATCTTTGTATTTTTAAAAAATTTCTGCAGAAAAATTTTTTTTTTTCGACCAAATTATGAACATTTTTGATTTTGGAAAAGGGCACATGTGCTCATTTCTGTGTAACTGTAAATGCTCTTATCTTCTTTAATATTAGTTTTATGGAAAAGAAGATGGAGTATTTTCCTCTCGGAAAAGGCTCATCCTTCGCAATAAAATTTTGTTCGGAAATCAAAAGTTGATATTTCTATTTTTTATTAACAAATCCAATGAACAAATGGCCGAAAAACATCCTTCTCAACTCTTCAAAAATCTGGAAAAAATATATGTTATGGATTGAATTATTTTTGATTTTTCTGTAAATTTTCACTTTATAATTCAATTTATACAGGCCAATAATGGATACATTTCATTTAAGGCAGGATTTTACTCTGAAACTTTGGAAAAAGCTATTTTTGGGAATTTTCCATGAGATGACTATATTTGCCCATCTATAAATTGAGGCATTGAATTAAAATTATATTTTTAGGTATAAAAAGTGCAAGAAATACATGGAAATCTTTTTTAAATGTATTTCACTTTTCTGAATGTATTTATTGAGCCTCACAAACCCTACATCAATACCTGCATTAAGACTCCCATAAAAAATAGCCAAAAATATCCTTTTTTCAAAGTTTCTAAGTAGAATCCTTCTTTAACAAAAATCATTATTACTCGACGTTTTTTTTTTCTTAGGATTTATTTTCTAGTTTTCTGATTGTTCGAGAAGCTACATTCATTCGTCAGCACAAAAACGCTAGATTATTTGTTTTGAGATATGATTCTCAACCCGGATTGGATTGTCATATGAATGAAAAAAAAACTTATTCTTTCATACATTCCAATTTCGTAGGATTTATCCACTTCGAATGAATTATGAGGATAAACCTATGTATATTCACACAAATCATAAATTGTCAAGATATTTTTTTCCAGAAAAAATAGATGGTTCTCCACTAATTTTCAGGGGAGTTTGATGACATAGTCTTTGGGACAATTATAAATTTTCGAATTTTGAAGTTTGAAAATAGTTAATCATAATTAATTCAAGCTTTCTTCAATGAAAAAAAAGAATCATATGTCATTGTTCATTCGAAGTCAAATTTTCTTTTTTTGTAGCTTCCTTAATGTTAGAGAAACAATATTCATCCTTCGATACGACAAAAAGGCTTTATTTTCTCTCAGATAAGATTTTCAGTTTCATGATGACTTTACTCGATTTGGATAATTCTACGGAATTGGAAATTTCATTGAAATTCCTTTAATTATAATTACATGAATTTATAATCTGAATATAATTTGAATTTAGAAGATAGTGAGGAGAAAAAATGAGGTGATAGAAAGCATATAGTAGTTCTACTGCAGATGTCAAGGGACAATTCAGTAGTAAAGAGTTCAAAACAGAATAAGTCGATTTCGGAAATTAAGTCAAATAGCCCAGTTTTTGCTGAAATCGTCTGTGTCGAGATCTTGCGAAGCTACAAAAAAAAGTAACTACAGAAATTGCGTCTTTGCCCTTAATTCCCGAAATATTTCGCTAAAATAAAAACCAAAAGAAACAGTCCAACTGTTGTTATTCGAAAGTATTGATTTCCTCATTTTTCCAACACACCTATCATCAAGTTCCCTCTCTCTCTATGCGAGCCAAAACACTGGATTTTCTCAACTTTAATCTCTGTGATTTTATTTAAAAAATTTCTTAAATTTATTAATTTATTAATGTATACTCATTGAGAGCCAAAGATTATGGGAAATTGGAAAAAACAAAACTAGAAACAAAATCATGGCATCTTTTGCCATTCGTCCACTTAGTATGAATTTACACAATTGTCAATTATTTTTGTAACATTGTAAGCTACTCCTTTCAATCCTATGGATCCACCATATCCAGTTTGTCCACTGAAATAAATTCCAGCTCCAGAAAATGGAACTGGTGGATTAGAAATTACAGGTCGGGCATCAATGAATGGAATTGCTGTTTGTGCAGCATCCTTTTCCAAATCAGTCATACGGAAAGTAACATATGCATCTTCTGTCGTGTCTATGACACTCTGATTCATGTGAATAGGACTATCTGGAGCAGTCATTGTGATCTCCTGTCTGTTAACGTGAAAATTTGAATGGTAATTAGATTGTTATTCATTAACACGAAATGAATAGTCATGAATTACCTGTAAATAACATTTTTCTGTTTCACAAAATGGCTGGCATTTCCCAAAATACCGGTTGTGAAATTGAATGCATGAGTCTTGATTTCCAATGCTAAAGACGATCTTTGAGCACCAAATTTAATTCCAGTTAATACTTGACCAGCCGGGGCTATTAGTGTATCCAAATTCACGAATTTTTTATCGTATGTAATCATGAAAAAATCTTCTGGCAATGTATATGCTGATTCATAATCAAATTCATCAACTGGTTGCCACATGACTGTTGATTTTTCTATGATTCCCTGGGGCTTCAATTCTCCTTCTTGAATTCTCAAATAAATCATTCGATTCCTCTCAACCAATTGAATTCCCGTTATGACTCTGGAATAATAATCCATGTTTGAGACAATTGAAAAAGTTTCCAGTGGAAAATTGAAGTTTTTTTTCAGAGTGAAGGGTTTGGAAATGGTCTCCATAAAAACTATTGGTGGAGAAGTGAAACAGGATTCGTCTATTTTTTTGTCATTAGTTTTTGATGAATATCTCGGAAACTCAACGAAACAAGGTGATTTTCGTTGGTACTTTTTTTTTGCAGGTCTGAAGATTCCCATGAAAAATGTCATTTTTTTGTGAAAATTGATGATAATCAATTCATCCAAGTTCATCATGTGCTCTTACCTATTTTTCGAAGTATCAGACTCAACTGCTCTCAAACTGAATGTACGTACGGTATCTTTGCGATAATAATCATCACAATAACATATGCACTGATCACATTTATTGAATATTCCGTTACTTATTTTTTTGGATATGTCATGTTTTTTTGAACAATTTGTTTTCCCCATTTTTGTTGGAAGTAAACCATCGAATCGGCTGGAATTTCTCTCCTGAAATGATTCAATAATCAGGAACGATGATATAACATTATAATTGATTTTAGTCAACTTATACGATGGAAGCACATTTCAGGAAGAGCGATCGAGGCAAACCCGATTAGCTTAGTAAAATGAATCGCCATTTTTTTGGTGAGTGAAGGCCTTGATGAAAAAATCAGGCAAAAATTGAGAAGATGCTCCGGCATGTCTTCAATATCGTGGAATTTTTTCAAATTTTTTGGTAATGACCTTCACTTTGAAAAAAATTCTGATTCACTTTAGCTAGTGGTTTCTATAATTTTTATAATTATGGTAACCATTATGGCGCCCATTACCGGAACAAAATGAGAAAAAAATATTCAGTTATCTGTTGAGAGGAACTCACTGCAGGACAGTAGGAATCCACTTTCTGTCGAAAACAATCATGAATTCTGCCATAGCATATGTTTAATTCGTCTAAAGGTAGAGGGGCATACTGGAAAAATGTTGTAACCCGATAATCATCACATGTCTTCCAACAGCTCGCTTTTCTGTTCAGATATGCTTCATTGGTGACAATCGTATTGAATAGCCACTTCAATTCTATGAACTTTTGTCCTTCAAAAATATACATATGTTACATAATAATAATAAATGATCATTAGTAATAGGGATGAAACAGACCTGTAGGTTTTAATAAATAGACATTTTTTTCAGACCCAACAGTTCATCGAAAAAATGTGATAAAATTCTAAAAAATGCTTCAATATGTCTACATTAAACTCGTTTTTTTTCAAATGAAAAAAAAAATTCAGGCAGGCCATGACTGTGAAAAAAAAGTAGTCCGACCCAGTTATAGCTTACCTCTCTGATTAGTATGCAATTCGCAAGAACGAATATCTCTAGAAGCAGTATTTATAACTGATACGACAGTGTTTTGCAAGTAACGGATAGTTTTTCCATATTCCTCCCTTTTCTCGGCTTTCGCTGCATCCCATCGACGAAAATCTTCCCTGCGCAAATTGATTGCATAGATATTCATTGCATATGCTTTAGCTACAAATATTATGAGTTTCTGATAGACCTCATAAATTCTATATTGCTGAGACTGCTTCATAAACCAACAGTCATTAGTTATTGCCTGGAAAATTGAATGATCATTTTTACCATTAAATTGTGGCTAAATCAATCAGGCTGATTACTTATAATCAGAGCCGAGACGGTGGTATACGGTTTTAGGCTGAAGCTGCCTCTAGATCGAACACATTCTAAATGGTTATGAATGTTGAATTGACATTTATAAACGTCAAACCGACTTTATAAAAGCCGAATTGACCTCATGAACGTTAAAAGTTTTTAGAGGAACTTCCAGAGGAACTTTCAGTGGAAATCTAAGGTGAACTCTTAGAAGGTTTCTCAGGAGAACTCATAAGGGAACTCATCACGATTATAACTGGAGATGAATAATAGTATCCAAGTGTTGACCAATTCTTTAAATTATTGGGGAACCCCGCATGGAAAAGATATATATTGTTAAAAATATAATTTTGAGTAACTGATGAATTGTATAATATTATAAATGCAATATAAGAATCCATATGCATATTTTTGCCGAAATATTATATGATTTGATGATGAGAAAAATATAATGGTTCATTATAATTCTTTTTTATTGGAACATATAATTATAGCAACTATAAATTCGAAAATTATTCCAGTATATATTACACTATTTATAATATGAATAAATGATCAGAATATAATGTAATATATAATATTGGCATATAATGAAATGAATACTTTGAAGATATAATAAAAAATATCAGTTGAAGATAGTTTGTAAGAATCATGAAATTCCAAGAAACAATATAATTTTAAAATTTTGAGACAAAAAAACATTTAATTTATTCTATAGAGGAGGCTCCCTACGTAACGTACTCTCCACAATATCTGAATGGATCATGGGAACATTTGAAATTATTGAAGATGTCTATCACACTGAATTCGCATTAGGGTAATGATACAAACTATCTAGTTATCATAAAGTGCAGCTATATAAAATAGAATATAATATATTTTATTTTTAATAAAATATATGATCAAATATAAACTAAAAAATCTAATTATTTCCATGCAAAACAGGAAAACACTATTGAGTATACTGCCATTATTATATGATGAGTTGCAAATGAAATAATATATTTTCCAATATCAAATGACTCAAATATAGAAATTTACATGATAAAATATCAAAATCTGTATAATTGAAATAGTATAATTATGTATATAATTACATAATATATTGAACATCACACATATTTTTGCCGCATTATATCACCCGTTATTAATCCGATATCATTAAATATATTCATAGCAATATATATATTCCTTTTCCATGCGGGATACTTTTGCAAAAACCCAGCGAGTTGCAAATTTTTGCTCTGAATTATTCTGTAGCTTCTGAAATATTCTACAGAAAAAGAGTAGCATAAAATTGCCCTATCTCACTCAGTTTCCGTAATATTCTCCAAAAAACATGAGTCAAAAAAATAGATTTATTCTGCTTTACCTCTTGTCTTTCGACGGGGAAACTATCCTTGATGTCCATGTACTCAATCAAATATTCCATCAAATTTTTACTAGTGAATAGCCTTGGATGCTGAAGACTGTACAATATTCTACGTATACTATTGTCTAAGAGAGAAGTAAATCGACTTGCTAAATACTTCAGCTCCTCCATGAAGGTAGTTCCGGCCTCTGAGTACTGCTTCATTAATTTATACAGCTCATCAATATCATGAACACCTAGATAGTAACGATCCAGCTCCTTATCATACGTCATTCCATGTCGGAGAATTTTAATAATTAAATCATCAAATCCGCCCGAAGATTTCATCTGATTTTCAACTTCTGCGAAAATAACGAGCATTGCTTCATGGTTCGTGATACTGTCGTTTGCCGAAACTAGGTCGTCAATTAGTTGTGAGAATCCAAAATCTAAGGGCAATGCAGAGTCAAAAGGTAGCCGGGAACTATTTCCCGAAACAACTGGATTGAATGAAGTCATGGAGAATATGCATAATATTAGTATTGATAGAGCCATGATTTCTGTATTTCTGGTCTTCAGATTAATACCAAAATGGAATTTTTATTTCAACTCGTGAGAACTCTTAATTTTTATTTCATACGAAAGTCCACCGTCGAGTTTTTCGTGTGAATGATCACTAGAGACTGATTTCCAAATTTTGGCTCTGGTGGTAATAAGTACTGGAAATGAGAGACAGAGAGTTAGATTTTCGGTTTTGGTTTCAATCCCGAAGCAAATATTATTTCAAATGCTCAACTCATCAACGTGTATATCATTCATATGCCTTCATTTATTCTGAATTATTCGAAAAAAAAACTGACGAAACATGGCATCATGGCCATGACAATAAGCTGCTTGTTAAACGAATTTCAGCAAACAGTAATTCATTCTCGAAAATAGGCAGATCAGAGCAACTATTCTACTTTGAATAAACCTTAGGAATACACGTGTAAAATGAGGAAAAAATGGTCGTATTCTGTTGAAAAAATCACATTCGAAATGAATCAAGATGATGGGGCGAAATAATGATATTTCGGATAATCAATTCATTTTTTCAATCGCATATCATTATTCAACCCAATTCATGCACCAATATAATAAATATATTTAAATTCAAAAAAATCTTATTTTTCAACGTTTTTTTAATCTCAAGGTTTTTTTTTCAGTTTAGTTATTGTTAGAGAATCTACATTTATGTGGCAATACGAAAGTGCTAGACTATTTGCTTCCAAATATAGTTGTCCAAATAGGATTGCCATATGAATGAGGTAAAAAATTTCCATTTACGCAGTAGACTTTCGTAGGATTTATTCACTTCGACTGAATTATGGAAATAATCCTGTACATATTCACAAAAATCATGAATTATAGAGATGTTTTTTACCCAAAAAAAAAAACGGTTCTCTTCTAATTTTCAGGGCAGTTTAATGAAATAGTCTTTGCGACGATAATAAAATTCAAAAATTCAAAGTTTGATAATATCTCTAATCATAAATTTACTCAAGCTTTCGTGAATAAAGAAGGAGGATTATCAGCGATGCCATCCCTCCCGCTTTAGCGGTAGATCTACCGATTTCCTAAAAAATCTCCCGCTCTACCGCTTTGATTGAAATATCTCCTGCTTTTTCAGGCCGACTAGTTCAATATATTTTTACAAAATTTTTCTGGCAGTATGCCTCAGAAAAAAAAGAAAATAGCTAGATTGATTGTTAATTTTTCTCATCTAATTGCATTCATAATATTGAATGAAAACATACAGAATGGAGGATGCTGCGTAACTTCAATCTAGATTTCAAAGAGGTCAATGTCATGATTTTTTGTGAAAAAATTGGTTCATTTGAAAAAAGATGATGGATCATCTATGTTTCCAACTGTGAACAAGTTTGTATTTGTAATGCTTACATTGCCACAGTCTGGTGCTGCAGCGGAAAGAATAATCTCTCAACTCAATAATATCAAAAATGATACTCACAGCAGACTCTATTTAGATACAATTATGCTTGCATAGAAAAAAATTGATTGGTACCAATTCATGTTTTGATGTACTAATCAATCAGTCCTTGAGATCTTGTGTGAATAAAAGTATTTATGATAAAACATGATACTTATTAATGTGATTCACTTTTAAGTATTGAAGTGTGATATGACCTAATCTGCGCCATCGATAAAAGAAGCCAAATTAATATTTGTTGATAATATTCATGAAAATTCACAGAATATCCAAAAAATGTTTATTTATTGTCATATATAAAAATATGGAAGTATAAAAGTGAGTAATAATGGAGAATATTTTTCATTTTAACAGTAACATCTTTTCTCTAGTGGAGCATTTAAATTCCCTCGTCTTTCTTCCTACTCCTACCGCTTCATTCAGGTAGCGTCTACTGCTTTCTTCCAAAAGAACCTGGCATCCCTCACTGTCTCCATTGTTAGTGAATTTTTTCAAATTTTCTCTGAGCCGTCACTCTTAAAAAAATCTCGAATTATTTTACGTCCCAGGTCCATTTTACCCCGGTCTATATAGAGAGAGCGAGAAAATGTAACAATTATAATAAAAAAGTATTAAAATAATAAGAATGAAAATAATAAAAATTATTCTGTTGAGAAATTCCTCATTTAATTCATTTTTGTACCCGGCCTTGTACAGATTCGTCGCTTCGAAATACTTTTGGGGATTAGCACGTTAGGTGGTGGGGGTATGCAGTGCGGCATTTGTGAGGAGAAGCAACCTTATACAGGGAGGCCTTATACAGAGGTTGTACTGCAAAAAAAATGTATTCATAGCAAAAAAAATTCAATAAAAGTGAAAATTTCCTTGAAAATATTCTCTGACACGAATATGATTATGAGGGCGACTAGAAAATTACTTGGTGAAAATAATGTATCAAGTTGTTGATAAGATAACAATTTTTCGATAGTGCTATTGAAATGTCTACTAAAAAGTAGAAACATGAAACACCTTATCTTACTTTTTACTGTGTAGAGGATCATTATTTTCCTCTAAAAGCTAACAATTTAAACTTTTCCATTGTTCGATATAAGGTAAGCTTTGCCTTAGAAAAAACTAAGTCCTTCAATCTTGGTGAATAGAGTATCATAATGAAGCTCTCTGCAGTTATATTGACGGGTATACTGGCTTACGCAACTGTGAGTAACCTCATGTGCACCTTATTTTTAACTCTCATAGTTTCAAATGATGGATATAATCACAAATAATCCACTATTATTTCTTATTACAGTGTATTCCGTTGAAACAATTGCAAAAAACGTGTCATTTCCTTGGTGTCCGACTTTCTGATCACCGTAAAAATATCACTGTAAAAATATCCCAGTTTTTTAAATCACTGAGCATAAAATCACTTTAAAAAATATCACATTAACAAAAATATCATAGTCATTAATATAATATGTTAAAAAATCACAAACACCGTTATAAATGATTTAATTATTTCTCCGAAAATTATATTTGAGAGAAATTATCCATTTACATCGCACGTTTGCTATTGAATTATAATTTATTGATTTCTTTCATTATTTGTTTTCTTCGAGTTTTTATGTTATTCTTCCTATTATTACGTAATTATTTTGATTTAACCCTGTTTTCATTTCTCGGGATTCTACGCATTTTTTCTGAGCATCTCGAGGTATTTATTACAATTATCGTTGTCGTATTGAAGGTAAAACAAAGTCTTGCTGAGCAGATTATGATTAATTTATTAGCTCATCGTGTTGTTGCTGAACCACGCAAGCGTAAATATGTTATCATTGATAATGCTCTGGAGATTTTGGTGCAATCGTATGATGCTGGTCAACGTTCAAACTTTTTGCGTAGCATTGCCTTGAATATAAAACTGTAGTTGATATTTTTTACTTTATATTTTCCTCTTTCTTTTTCATGTGATATTTTCATATGATAAAACTGCAGTTTTTTCATTCCAATAATGAATTACTATCTATTTTTTAATCTATATTTTCCTCTTCACTTTATGTGATATTTTTCATGTAATATTATTTTGTAGTATGATATTTTAGGCATGATTTTTTTTTGCATTGTGATATTTTGGCTGTGATATTTCTGTTCTGATATTAATGTCTGTGATCTAAAGACCGGGAACCCATTTCCTTTTATTCAACAACTACCCTTTGTTTTCGTCATAAAATCATCACCTCGAATGAATTACAGGGTGAACTTGAGTATCTAAACTTCAAAATATCTGCTGTTTTTGATTCCAAAAACAACGAATGGATACCTTTGAAGATAGATGAAAATGGAGATATTTCAGAAGTAAATGTTCTGCAGGAAATAACTGGTGATGATTGGACGGTAATATCGTTGTTATTATAGTGTAGAAGAACAAGAAGAAAATAATTATAATGAAACTATGTTTAAATTATATTTACAGTTTCAATATTTCATTAAGGTAAATCAAAAAAAATTACCCGAAACTCAAATGAAATTATGTGATACTGCAGAAACGATGCAGGACGTCAACGTAATGGAACTGTTCATGAATACATTAGGTCTACAGGATCAAAGTTGTCCTATTCAACCGGTAATTGTGTATCATGTTGAATTATCAGTGGAATACTTTCATTGCAATTTATTCTATCAATTAATAATCAAACATTTCAGCAAACTATAACAAATCCTGAGAATAGCTTTGAAGGATATCTTGAATTGGAGAATTATGAGGAAGGTCAACGTATTCTTGTCGACATGATGTTGAAAAAAGGTGATCGGCCAGTTCTATGGATAGTTTTGACTACTTAATGGATGCAGATTCATGGAAATAATGTAGTTTTTTCCGATATAAGAATACGGAAACAATGATTAATTCAAATTATTATTCGAAATAATAAATTAATTTGTCTCGATATCTCATGGTTTCTTCAAGTGTCTTCTTCATTTCAACTCATAATAGTACAATGATGTATTCAACATTACTAATGAAGAATTGAATGTCCTCCTCTCTTTGTTGGAGGCATTTTAAATACACAACCAGTACCTTTGTGGACCCATTGTTTAGCTATTGATTGTTGGTCGTATACTCATATATGTCCAATCAGTCATTTTCGCTTCCGAATGGAAGCCTTGTTTTCGCAATTTTTTTCTAAATGCCAATCTTCATTGGGAATGACTCAGAATGATCCAAAATGTCGAGAAATCATAATGAGAAAAAAAGTAGACATGTATGTGTGTGTATACATCCACACTGATATCTAACTTTTGGCAAATTTTTATGAATTCGGACGCGAAAAGGCCAAGTTTCTGATTGTTCCTACCAAATAATCTTCCTTTGGATTCTCCTTTGCAGACAATTTTAAAAGCTACAAAAAAAGTAATCAAGAGAATTGTGCCTTCTCATTTAATTTCCGGGATATCTTGCAAAAATAAACACCGGACTTATTCTGTCTGACCTCTTCATTGTCGTTTTTTCTTAAACTTAATCTTATTTCAATCCTTCAGATTTAGTTTTCATTTCATTTATTCTCAAAAGTTTCAGTGTTCAAACGATAAATCATAATAATTAGCTCAAAGGTGAGCCTATTTCCCATCAATTTGAATTTTATTTTGAAGCCCTCATACGGAGGGGAAAGTGATTTTTCTGAGATAAATCATAACTTTCTGAAAAATTATAGAGAAATAATTGCTAACAGCCAAATTAACAATAAATGAGTCCATCTTCATTCGGATTTTCAATTCATTGCACTGCATTCAATTTCCAATTAATTCTGAAAGATTGTAAGCTACTGCTTTTAATCCTATAAATCCACCATATCCAGTTTGTCCACTGTAATAAATTCCAGCTCCAGAAAAGGGAACTGGTGGACTAGAAACTACAGGTCGGGCATCGATGAATGGAATTGCTGTCTGCGCAGCATCCTTTTTCAAATCAGTCATACGGAAAGCTACATATGTATTTTCTCTCGTGTCTATGACACTCTGATTCATGTAGATAGGACTATCTGGAGCAGACATTGTGATCTCCTGCCTGTTAACGTGAAAGTTTGGATGGAAAATTTTTCATGCTAAGTTATGCAAAAAAATGAATAGTCGTGATTTACCTGGGAATATTATTCTTTCCTGTGACAAAATGGCTGCCGTTTCCCAAAAGACCGGTTGTAGAATTGAATGCATGAGTCTTAATTTCCAATGCTAAATGTGATCCTTGAGCGCTTAATTTGATTCCAGTTAATACTTGACCAGCCGGGGCGACTAGTGTATCCAAATTCACGAATTTTTTGTCGTATGTAATCGTAAAGAAATCGTCTGGGGTCGCAGACGATGATTTATGATCAAATTCATGAACTGGCTGCCACTTGATTGTTGATTTTTCTATGGTTCCATGGGGCTTCAATTTTCCTTCTTGAATTCTCAGATAAATCATTCGATTCCTCTCAATGAATTGAATTCCCGTTATAACTCTGGACATAATATATGTTCGAGACAATTAAAATAGTTTCCAGTGGAGAATCAGAATTTTTTACAAAGTGGAAGCCTTCAACATGGTCTTCAAAAAAACAGTAGCAGAGAAGTAAAACAGAATGCGTCAATTTTTTTGCCATTAGTTTTTGATGAACATCTCGGAAACTAAACGAGATAGCTTGCGTTTCACCGATACTTTTTCTTGTACCTCTTATGATTCTGTACAAAAAAAAGTCTCAACAATTATTTTGTTTTTTAGCTCAGTTCCCAAAATCTTCTTGGGAAAAGCATGCCAAAAAATCGACTCATCCTGTTTTGCTTTTTCATTAGTGAATAGAGAAGGAGCTACGGTATGTTTGCACAGTTTTCTGATCCTTTCCCGGAAGATTTCCACAGGGGAAAAAATTATTCTTCGTTTTGCCTCAGTCCTCATGCAGCTAATGCATAACAATACTTCTATATCTCTCAAAATATGGAATATTTCGGAGAAGTCGATGGAAATAAATTCATCCAAGTTCATCACATGCTTCTACCTGTTTTCCGAAGTATCCGATTCAACTGCTCTCAAACTGAATGTGCGTATGGTATCATTGCGTTTATAATCATCACAATAGCATATACATTGTTCGCATACATCAAATGCTCCGTTACTAACTTTATTGGATATGTCATGTTTTCTCCAACAACTCGTTCTCCCCATTTTTGATGGGAGTAAACCTTCAAATCGGCTGGAATTTCTCTCCTGAAATAATATAATAATGAGGTACAATAACATTATGATTGATTCTAATTAGATAAAACTAGTAAAATGAATTCAATAATTTTTTTTTGGGTGAAGGTATAGATAATAAAATCTAACAAAAATTAGAAATATGCTCCAGCATATCTCCAATATTGTGGATTTTTTTCAAAATTTTTCTCGTGGAGACTTTCACTTTGTGAAAAGTTCTGATTTATTTCAACTAGTAGCTTTTATCATTTTCATTCTTATTTTAACTGTTGGAATGAGCGCCTCTGCGCTTACGCTCTATCCCTTACTATCCACGTATGCTCTCTCTCTACTGAGGAGCATGCGCAGACCGTATATACTGAGGGCGCTCGCGAACCCAGCGAGCTGCCGTTGCCAAGGCCCACCTCTTCACTTCGCCATGGCGATTAACTGTTGATACACACGTGCTGATATCTATTCATATTATTATTACAAACGAGTGCTAATAAATACTTTATTCAAAATAAACTCTGCGTACTATTTATTACTAATAACCCATCATTAACCATTATTGCTCTTATCACCGAAAGAAAAGTGGAAAATAAATATTCAGTTTTCTGTTGAGGGGAACTCACCGCTGGACAGTAGGAATTCACCGTTTGTTGAAAACAATTATAAATTCTGCCATGGCATATGTTTAATTCCTCTAAAGGCTGAGCGGCATACTGATAAAATGTTGTATCCTGATAATCAGCACATGTCTTCCAAGCTCGCATCCCTATTCAGATATGCTTCGTTGGTAACAATCGTAATGAACAGCCACTCCAGTTCTATGAACTTTTGTCCTTCAAAAATACACATATTTTATATCATAATAGAGATGGTTGCTATTAATAGGGACGAAACAGGTCTGCTGACTGAAATTGATCGGGATTTTTTTTTTTCAGAATGAAGCACTCACCGAAAAAATTTGAAAAAATTCTTAAACATGCTTCAATATGTCTCAATTATTTCATAATTGAAAAGAAAACAGTCAACCCCAATTACAACTTACCTTTTTGAAAATAGAGCAATCTACAAGAACGAATATCTCTAGAAGCAGTAGTCATAGCTAATATGGCAGATTTTTTGAAAAAAACGAATAGTTTCTTCATAGTGCTTCTTCGCAAGTGCTCTCTCTCCATCATATCGATGAAAATCTCCGGGGCGCAAACTCATTGCATAGATATATATGGCATATGCTTTAGCTACCAATATCACGAGTTCATGATAGGTCTCATAAATTCCATACTGCTGAGATTGTTTTATAATCTTACATTCATTGATTATTGCCTAAAAAATTGAACAATTATTTCTACCTTCAGACTGTTATTAAATTGTTCAAGCTAATTGCGTAAAATTCTTCAAATACTTTTTCGAGGATATCTCAAAAACTAAGCAAATCGTGAAGTTCTTCCCTAAATTATTCCGTAGGCCTTGAAATTCTTTCGAAAAAAACAGAGTAGATCAAAATTTGCCTATTTCACTTAATTTCCAGGATATTCTTCAGAAAATAGAAGCTAAAAAAATAGATTTATTCTGTCCTACCTCTTTACTTTCGTCTAGGAAACTTTCCCTGATGTCCGTATACTCAATTAAAAATTCTATTAAATTTTTACTAGTGAATGGGCCTGGATCTCGGAGATCGGACAATGTTTCCCGTACACGAGAACCCAGGAAAGGATTCAATTGCCTTGATAAACACTTGAGGTCCTCCATGTGGGTAGTTTCATCGTCTGTGTATATATCCATCAATCTATACAGCACATCAATGTTATTGATGCCTAGATAGTAATGATCTAGTTCCTCATTGTCCTTCATCCCATGTCGAATAATTCTATTGATCATCTTATCAGATCTGCCCAATGATTCTGACTGATTTTTAACTCCTGCGAAAATAGCTAGCATCGCTTTACGGCTGATAGAATTGTCGTTTGCCGAAACTCAATCGTCAATTAGTCGTGAAAATCCAAAATCTAATAGCGGTGCAGTATCAGAAAGTAGCGACGAACTATCACTTAAAGTGACTGGATAGAATGAAATGATGGAGATAATATACAGAATCAGTATTGATGGAGCCATGATTTTTTAATTTTCACTCATCAGATTAATACCAAAATGGTATTTTATTCAAACACGTGACAACTTTTAATTTCTTATTTTATAGAAAAATTCACGGTCATGTCTCTAGCGTGAATAGTCATCAGTTACTGATTCCCAAATTTTAGATCTAGTGGTTATAAATAGTGAAAGAGAGAGACAGAGAGATAAGTTATCTGTCTCAGTCTGAATCTCACATCATATACTATCCTAAGTGGTCAACTTATCAAGTGGCCATTAACCTCTTCAGGACCGGAAGCCACTTTAGTGGCTTTCAGCTTTTTTTGTAAATTGTTTTATCAATTCGTGTTTCTTAGTGATTATGTGAGAAATGGCATTTGAAATGTTGTTTAGTATTCATTCGCGATTTCTGAGCATGATTGAAAGGTGACGCGGGTGATGGCACTTTAGAAAAAATTTTAAAAACCGGTAAAGTAGATTTTGCTTCATGAATACGTTGAGTTTGATGATATTTGTAAGAATGATGTTTTGAATGAGACATATTTTGGTCGATTATTAGTAAAACATACTCCTAATCATTTTTCCTATGATTGATAATAGATATCTATTGATTTAATTGCAAAAAACACGAAAACATTTTGGTATTTTCCGTTCCAGACCGGAAGCCACTATAGTGGCGCGGAAGCGGCGCAATCTTTTTGGGTATACAACTCATATATAATAATATAAGAATTCTAAACCATAAACTGAAAAAGCCGGCAAAAAATAGCTCGGTCCTGAAAAGGTTAAAATAATGAACTTGACAAATAATTCTCAAGAACAGTTATTCGTTTTCAAAAATAGGGAGATTTTGGCAATTGTTCAATGTCAATAAACCTTAGGAATACACGTGTAAAATGAGTAAACAAGTGGAAAATTTTATTGCACATGATATGAGTAGCTTCCTCAGCCATTGTATTAGCAATTTGCTACTGAATGGATAATTATTTATGTTCTTTCAAATATATTTGTTCTAATTTTAAAAAAATCGAATGAATAATCCTACTTCTGGTAAAGCTTCCAGTTAAACTATAAAAGAAGATCGAATAATAAATGAAATATTCAATCTGAATGTAGGGTGAATTGACCAGTGTTCGAACTCGTCCAGTGATCGAACTATTCAACGTATTTATTCTGGAAAAATTGGTAATTCAGTGAAATATCATTTTTCTTATCTTCGAAACACAATATGAAGTTCAACAACTCAAATTAAAGCCTATGAAATTATTAAATATATCAGTTATTATGGAGTTTCTTGTGTTCGATCACTGGTGTCTGACGAGTCTTATCCGTTCGACCACTGGACCACTCACCCTATGACATTCTTCAAAATACGTCTGTTTCGAAACGTATCATAAATTAAAAGTTCTGTGTATTATTATGAGTAAATACGCACATAGAATTTTTGGTAACGGAATACTTCGACTCAGCCGGATAAAATTAAATTTTTCGAACTTTGTTGAATAGTTTTTTTTTTATGAAATGATATGTTCTGATTAATCGAAGGTCGGTGACCAGATTTCGAGGCAAATAGACAAAATGCTAATCAAATTTTTCCTAAAAATCAATCAAAATTTTCTGGAAGTTTCTAATCAATTGAACGAAAAAAAAAACATTAAATGTAATTGAGATTATCACCACGTTTAGCACCACTCGAGGTTGGAAATTTATTCATTGGTTTGTTAAGAACAATGAATTACTTCAATCTTTTGAACTCAAAGCAAACTGTTCAAGAAATTTATTTTTAAATTTCATAAAATCAAATTTTTTCACTACTAAACTCAATGTGACAGTTGAAACAAGCTATCGCCCAAAAGAGATCAGAACATTCGAATCAAAAATGTTAAATTCACATATTTTCAGTTGGGAGAGCTATTCTTCTTATTGACTGGCTGTTTCTAATTTTCTTATGGTTGAGAGAGCTATATTCATCCGTCAATACGGAAGCACTAGATTATCCGCTTTTAGATATGATTTTCAGCTCGGATTGGATTGTCATATAAATGAGGAAAAAACTCATTTATTTACCTAGTCGAATCTCGTAGGATTCATCCATTTTACATGAATTATGGGAATTCGTCTGATGAGATAGCCTTTGAAATGACTATTAAATTTCAAATTTCAGAGTTTGAAAATAACTCTGATCATAAATTTCCTCAAATTTTTTCGAAGAATTATGTTCATGTTTCTTCAACAGCAAGATCATTTTTCTGGTTTTCTTATTACTATAAAAAAATGTATTTATAGTAAAAAAATTCAATAAAAGTGAAAGTTTCCTTGAAAATATTCTCTCACACGAATACGATTATGAGGGCGAGTAGAAAATTACTTGGTGAAAACAATGTATCGAGTTGTTAATAAGATAACAATGTTTCGATAGTGCTATTGAAATGTCTACTAGAAAGTAGAAACATGAAAAACCTTATCTTACTTTTCATTGTGTAGAGGATCATTATTTTCCTTTGAAAGCTAACGATTCAAACTTTTCCATTTTTCGATATAAGGTAAGCTTTGCCTTAGAAAAAACTTAGTCCTTCATTCTTGGTGAAGAAAGTATCATAATGAAGCTCTCTGCAGTTATATTGACGGGTATACTGGCTTACGCAACCGTGAGTAAACTCATGTGCACCTCATTTTTAACTCTAATAGTTTCAAATGATGGATATAATCACAAATAATCCACTATTATTTCTCATTACAATGTATTCCGTTAAGGAGGGGGGGGGGGGGGGGGGTAAGGGTTTACGCGTGGAGAAAAAAACACTTTTTTTACGATTTTTTTTTAGACGTATAGATTAAGCAGATTTATTGAAACCTTTTGAACATTATTAAGTATGGATTGAACAGCATTGAGTAATTTTTTTATGCGAAAATATCCACTAACAACGGAGCTTTTCCAAGAACGTTTCTTTGAAATAGACGATTTGCGGTAATCACTGTATCTCAGCTGGAAATTATCAGAAATAAAAAACCATTGAAATTCAGTCAAAGTATCATTAAATCCTCCCCCCCAACGTTCTCTAATTATTTTTTTTTTTACATTGAAGGGGTTTTCCACCAAAATTGTGCCACAAAATGGCGCAATTTTTTGTAAAAAGTAGCAGTTTTTACTTTAAATGACCACCAAAAATTGAAAAATGAGAAAGAAAATAAACAGAGAACGTTGGGGGGAGGATTTAATGATACTTTGACTAAATTTCAATGGATTTTTATTTCTGATAATTTCCAGCTGAGATACAGTGATCACCGCAAATCGTCTATTTCAATAGACGTTTTCAGAAAAGCTCCGTCACCGGCTTGTTTGTGGATATTTTCGTATAAAAAAATTATTTCATGTTGTTGAATCCATACTTAATAATGTTCAAAAGGTTTCAATAAAGTTGCTCAATCCATACGTCTAAAAAAAATCGTAAAAAAAGCGTTTTTTTTCACGCGTAAACCCTTACCCCCATATTCTTCCCCCCCCCCCCCCCCTTAAAACTATTGCAAAAAACGAGTCATTTCCTTTTATTCAACAACTACCCTTTTTTTTTGGCATAAAATCATCACCTCGAATGAATTACAGGGTGGAAGCGAGTATCTAGACTTCAGAATATCTAGTGTTTATGATACCAAGGGCAATGAATGGATACCAATAGAGGAAAATGGAAATCAAGTTATTTCAGAAGTAAATGTTCTGCAGGAAATAACCGGTGATGATTGGATGGTGATGTCGTTGTTATTGTAGTGTAGAAGAACAAGAAGAAAATCATTATAATGAAACTATGTTTAAATTATATTTACAGTTGCAATATTCCCTTACCGTAAATCGAAAAGAGTCACCCGCCACTGAAATGAAATTCTGTGATACTACAGAAACGATGCAGGACATCAACATAATGGAGCTGTTCATGAAGACATTGGGTCTACAGGATAAAGGCTGTCCTATTCAACCGGTAAATTGTGTATCATGTTAAATTATCAGTGGAATACTTTCATTGTTAATAAAGTTATTCTACCAATTAATAATCGAACATTTCAGCAAACTATAACAAATCCTGAGAATAGCTTTGAAGGATATCTTGAATTGGAGAATTATGAGGAAGGTCAACGTATTCATGTCAACATGATGTTGGTGAAAGGTGACGAGCCAGTTCTACTGATAATTTTGACTACTTAATGGATGCCGATTTATGAAAATAATGTAGTTTTTTTCCGATATAACAATACGGAAACATTGATTAATTCAAATTATTGTTCGAAATAATAAATTAATTTGTCTCGATATCTCATTGTTTCTCCAAGTGTCCTCTTGTCATATATGATCATATATGGACTCTCCATGTATGGACATATACGCCAATTGACCGTACATGTACATATCTGCTCTTAGATAAGATTTTCAGTTTCATGTGGACTATACTGGATTCTGACAATTTAATTGAAATTAGAGATTTCATTGGAATTTCTTCAATTACAATTACATGGACTCGTTATCTGAATGTACTTCAAAGGTAGACATGAATGAAGGAAGTGAAGAATGTGAGAGAAAAAAAATAGGAGTTCTGCTGTAGATGTAACTTCCCCTCGAAAGTTTCAGTGTCTCAACAATAAATTGAAATAATTAACTCGAAGATGAATCCATTTCCCATCAATTTGAATGTTATTGTTGAGCCCTCATACGAAAAGGAGAGTGATATTTCTAAGACGAATTGTAACTTGCTGAAAGAATGTAGAAAAATAATGGCAAACATCCAAATCAACAATAAATGAGTCCATCTTTGTTCGAATTTTCTAGTTGTTGCACTACATTTAATTGCCAATGAATTCTGAAAGATTGTAAGCTACCGCTTTTAATCCTATGAATCCACCATATCCAGTCTGTCCAGCGTAATAAATTCCAGCTCCAGAAAAGGGAACTGGTGGACTAGAAACTACAGGTCGGGCATCGATGAATGGAATTGCTGTCTGCGCAGCATCCTTTTTCAAATCAGTCATACGGAATGCCACATATGTATTTTCTCTCGTGTCTATGACAGTTTGATTCATGTGGATAGGATCATCTGGAGCAGACATTGTGATCTCCTGCCTGTTAACGTGAAAGTTTGGATGGAAAATTTGTCATGCTAAGTTATGCAAAAAAATGAATAGTCGTGATTTACCTGGGAATATTATTCTTTCCTGTCACAAAATGGCTGCCGTTTCCCAAAAGACCGGTTGTAGAATTGAATGCATGAGTCTTGATTTCCAATGCTAAATGTGATCCGTGAGCGCTTAATTTGATTCCAGTTAATACTTGACCAGCCGGGGCGACTAGTGTATCCAAATTCACGAATTTTTTGTCGTATGTAATCGTAAAGAAATCGTCTGGGGCCGCAGACGATGATTTATGATCAAATTCATGAACTGGCTGCCACTTGATTGTTGATTTTTCTATGGTTCCATGGGGCTTCAATTTTCCTTCTTGAATTCTCAGATAAATCATTCGATTCCTCTCAATGAATTGAATTCCCGTTATAACTCTAGACATAATATATGTTCGAGACAATTAAAATAGTTTCCAGTGGAGAATCAGAATTTTTTGCAAAGTGGAAGCCTTCAACATGGTCTCCAAAGAAACAGTAGCAGAGAAGTAAAACAGAATGCGTCTATTTTTTTGTCATTAGTTTTTCAATGAATATTTCGGAAACTAAGCGAGATAGCTTGCGTTTCCCGATACTTTTTCTTGTACCTCTCGAGATTCTGTACAAAAAAAAGTCTCAACAATTATTTTGTTATTTCGCTTAGTTTCCGAAATCTTCTTGGGAAAAGCATGACAAAAAATCGACTCATCCTGTTTTGCTTTTTCATCAGTGAATAGGGAAGGAGCTACGGTATGTCTGCGCGGTTTTCTGATCTTCTCCAAAGATATTTTCATTGGAGAAGAAGTCGTTTTTCGTTTTGCCTCAGTTTTCATGCAACTAGTGCATAAAGATCCTTCTATCCCTCTCAAAATATGAAATATTTTATGGAAATCGGTGAAAATTAACTCATCCAAATTCATCATGTGCTCCTACCTGTTTTCCGAAGTATCAGATTCAACTGCTCTCAAACTGAATGTGCGTACGGTATCATTGCGTTTATAATCATCACAATAGCATATGCATTGTTCGCATACATCAAATGCTCCGTTGCTAACTCTATTGGATATGTCATGTTTTTGCCAACAGCTCGTTTTTCCCATTTTTGTTGGCAGTAAACCATCAAATCGGCTGGAATTTTTTTCCTAACATAATATAATAATGAGGTACAATAAAATTATGATTGATTCTAGTTAGATGCAACCATTAAAATGAATTCAATAATTTTTTTTTTGGTGAAGGTCCACATGAAAAAATATGACAAAAATTAGAAATATGCTCCAACATATCTCGAATATTGTGGATTTTTTTCAAATTTTTCTGTGGAGGCCTTCACATTGTAAAAAATTCTGATTCATTTCAACTAGTAGCTTCCATCATTTTCATTCTTATTTTAACCATTATTGCCGAAAGAAAAGTGGTAAATAAATATTCAGTTATCTGTTGAGAGGAACTTACCGCTGGACAGTAGGAATTCACCGTTTGTTGAAAACAATTATAAATTCTGCCGTGGCATATGTTCAATTCCTCTAAAGGCTGAGCGGCATACTGATAAAATGTTGTATCCTGATAATCAGCACATGTCTTCCAACAGCTCGCGTCCTTATTCAAGTATGCTTCGTTTGTGACAATCGCATTGAATAGCCACTTCAATTCAATAAACTTTTGTCCTTAAAAATTATACATATTTTACATAATAATAGGAATAGTCACTAATAATAGGGACGAACAGGCCTGTTGACCCAACGCAATCGGGTTTTTTTTCAGAGTGATGAACTCACTAAAAAAATCTGGAAAAATGCTCAAAGATGCTTCAATATGTCTACATTATAAGGGTTTTGAGAAGCCTTTCTATTTTGAAATGTACGAAAATAAGTAGCATGTAATCATTCTAATAAACGCCAAAAAACTAGTTATAGATTAAAAAAAATAAATAAATGCATGAATATCGAAACTGTCTCAACAAAGCATGTCGTACATTTTTTGTAAATCTCTATTTTTTTCATTTTCATATTCTATGATCTGTTTATTACCGAGTTGTGATTCTGTATACTGTACACAAGCATCATAAATAAATAAACATCGAAAAAAAAAATGTCTACATTATTTCCCCGTTTTTCCCAAAATTTTGAGAAAGCCCTTCACTCTGAAAAAAAACAATCAACTTCAGTTTCAATTCACCTCTCTGAAAAAAGAGCAATCTGCAAGAATGAATGTCTCTCGAAGCAGTAGTTATAGCTGATACGGCAGATTTTTGGAAATAACGAATAGTTTCTTCATAGTCGACTTTCCCAAATGCTCTTTCTCTATGATATTGATGGAAATCTCTGGGGTTCCAATTGTGTGAATAGATACTCATTGCATATGCTTTAGCTACAAATATTACGAGTTCATGATAGGTCTCATAAATTCCATACTGCTGAGATTGTTTTATAATCTTACAATCATTGATTATTGCCTGGAAAATTGAACGATTATTTTTACCCTCAGACTGTTGGTAAATCGTCCTAGCTAATTACGTAAAATCCTTCAAATACTTTTTCGAGGATATCTCAAAAACTAAGCGAATCGTGAAGTTCTCCCCTAAATTATTCCGTAGCCCTTAAAATTCTTTCGAAAAAAACAGAGTAGATCAAAATTTTCCTAATTCACTTAGTTTCCAGGATATTCTTCAAAAAATAGACACTAAAAAAATACATTTATTCTGTTCTACCTCTTTACTTTCGTCTAGGAAACTTTCCCTGATGTCCATATACTCAATTAAAAATTCCATCAAATTTTTCCTAGTGAATGGTCTTGGATTCCGGAGATCGTACAATGTTGCCCTTACACTAGTGCCCAAGGGAGGAGTAAATTGCCTTGATAAACACTTGAGGTGCTCCATATAGGTAGTTTCATCGCCTGAGTATAGATTCATCAAACTATACAGCACATCAATGTTATTGATGCCTAGATAGTAATGATCTAGTTCCTCATCGTACTTCATCCCATGTCGAATAATTCTATTAATCAACTCATCAGATCTGCCCAAAGATACCGACTGATTTTGAACCTCTGCGAAAATAGCTCGCATCGCTTTAAGGCTCATAGAATTGTCGTTTGCCGAAACTAAATCGTCAATTAGTCGTGAAAATCCAAAATCCAATAGCGGTGCAGTATCAGAAGGTAGCGACGAACTATCACTTGAAGCGACTGGATAAAATGAAATGATGGAGATAATACACAGAATCAGTATTGATAGAGCCATGATTTTTTAATTTTCACTCTTCAGATTGATACCAAAATGGTATTTTATTTAAACACGTGACAACTTTTAATTTCTTATTTCATAGAAAAAATTCACGGTCATGTCTCTAGCGTGAATAGTCATCAGATACTGATTCCCAAATTTCAGATCTAGTGGTTATAAATAGTTGAAGAGAAAGTCAGAGTGTTAAGTTGTTTGTCTCAGTCTAAATCTCATAGCATGTACTATTCTAAATGTTCAACTTATGACGTAACCATGAAAATAATCAGTTTGTCTAATAATTTCCAGGAATAGTCATTCGTTTTCAAAAATAGGAAAATCTTGGCAACTGTTCACTGTAGATAAACTTTAGGAATACACATGTGAAATGAGAAAACAAGTGGAAAATTGCGTTGTACATGATATAAGTAACTTCTTCAGCTAATGTATCAGAAATTTACTACTGAATGGGTAATTCTGGAAAGTTATAAACTGTAAGTTTAATTTTACGCTGAAGCGATCATAATTTTCTTCTATCGTATTGACTCATATTAGACGTTTGATTTATCCTCCAATAAATTATTTGGTGTTGGATGAAAATGTACAAATTATAGCATTTATTCCTGAATAACGTTATTTTGTACAATAACCCCTGCCCTTCAGACATCGGTACACTTAAGTGTTTTACCGCGGCAAACCGTTCCCTTATTTTCATTGCAGGTACAATCGCAACCGTGACTAGTACGTATAATCTACTATTTTCTTCATTATAGGTTATTCAAATTCACGTGTTTTCGGGTTGTGGCCGTAACGATGAAATAAATATTGGATTTGGATAATTTCATTGAAATTGACAATTTTTGTTAAATTTCAATTTATTCAATTTATTTATTTAAATTTCAATTTATTCATATTTCAATTACAATTACATGAATCCATAGCGTAAATATACCCTAAATGTAGAAGTAAGTGAGGGAAAAGAAGAATTGTTGCTATTATTGCTATTGTTTTGGAGTTCAGACATGACGTTCCTAATTTCATCCCCATTATGTACTATTTTTCCCCGAATTTTCAACTGATCGGTTCTAAAGTAATTAACGATCAGAATTGTGTTCCATACACGAATTCCCACAATAATATTTTCTTTCAGTCAGAAATCTATGCTCCCATCAGAGTCAAGAGCATAGTTTGGAGCTAAAACAGGTTTGATGCATAAGAGCCCATGTATGAACTTTGACTTTCAATTATTCGAGAATCAACAGATTGAAATTGCAGATGGAAATTGCAAAAAAATTGGACATAATGAGGATAGAATTAGGAGTTTCCTGTATGGATTTTAAAACAATAGCATCAAACTTGCGAACCGAAAAAAAAACTACTTAATCTTATTGTAATCCTTGAGATTTGATTTTCATTTCATTGTACCTTGAAAGTTTCAGTGTTTTACCAATAAATTAGAATAATTAGCTCAGAGAAGTGCCCATTTCCCATCAATTTGAATGATATCTTTGAACTTTTGTACAGAAAGAAGAGTGATTTTTCCAAGATAAATCATAACTTCCTGAAAAATTGTAGAAAAATAATTGCAATCTTCGTTCTGATTTTCAATTTATTGCACTGCATTCAATTCCCGATGAATTCTGAGAGATTGTAAGCTACTGCTCTTAATCCTATGAATCCACCATATCCAGTTTGTCCACTGTAATAAATTCCAGCTCCAGAAAATGGAACTGGTGGACTAGAAACTACAGGTCGGGCATCGATAAATGGAATTGCTGTCTGTGCAGCATCTTTTTTCAAATCGGTCATACGAAAAGTCACATATGTATTTTCTCTCGTGTCTATGACACTCTGATTCATGTAGATAGGACTATCTGGAGCAATCATTGAGATCTCCTGCCTGTTAACGTGAAAGTTTGAATGGAAATTTTTCATGCTAAGTTATGCAAAAAAGTGAATAGTCGTGATTTACCTGGGAATATTATTCTTTCCTGTCACAAAATGGCTGCCGTTTCCCAAAAGACCGGTTGTAGAGTTGAATGCATGAGTCTTAATTTCCAATGCTAAATGTGATCCTTGAGCGCTTAATTTAATTCCAGTTAATACTTGACCAGCTGGGGCGACTAGTGTATCCAAATTTACGAATTTTTTGTCGTATGTAATCGTAAAGAAATCGTCTGAGGATGCAGATGATGATTTATGATCAAATTCATGAACTGGCTGCCACTTGATTGTTGATTTTTCTATGATTCCATGGGGCTTCAAATTTCCTTCTTGAATTCTCAGATAAATCATTCGATTCCTCTCAATAAATTGAATTCCCGTTATCACTCTGAACATAATATATGTTAATGACAATAAATTTGAAGGGGATTATTAGGGCATTGAGGGGTGAAGTAGACGAGAGGCAAAAACCAAGGAACCGAAGCTTTTAGCCAGCTTGAGCAAAAAAATATAAATAGAACTAAATAAAAAATGAGTTGACATTTACCACTGATAAGTGATCAATTCCCCCCCCCCCCCCGCCTCCCCTCCCAATAATGATATCTTTTAATTATTTAATTAAATTTGGCATCCCAACCGTGCTCCTACCTGTTTTTCGAAGTATCAGATTCGACTGCTCTCAAACTGAATGTGCGTACGGTATCATTGCGTTTATAATCATCACAATAACATATGCATTGTTCGCATACATCAAATGCTCCGTTACTAACTTTATTGGATATGTCATGTTCTGGCGAACAACTCATTCTCCCCATTTTTGTTGGGTGTAAACTCTCAAATCGGCTGAAATTCCTCTCCTAAAAGGATTCAATAATGAGGTAAGATAGAATTGTAATTGATTCTATTTAATCAGTCCAATAAAAGTACATCTAAGCGAGGGAGATCGAGGTAAAACGGAATGACTCAGTAAAATGAATGAAATTTATTTCGGGGGGTGGAGGTCTTGATGAAAAAATCTGACGAAAGTTGGAAAAATGCTACAGCATATTTCCAATGTTGAGAGGTTTTTTCAAATTTTTCCGTAGAGGCCTCCACTTTGCGGAAAATTCGAATTTATTTTTTGCACCTAGGGAGCAAAGATCTCACCTTCTTCCCTCGCTTCGCTCAGTCGGAAACGTAGTTCTTTGCTTCCTTGGTTCACAAAATAGCATACAAACTCCGGATGGAAAAAAGTCAACTCATAAAAAAATTTGGCCCCCTCGATCCGCTCGGGAGACAAATTTTTATGAAGATTGACGTCTTCTCTCCCTTAGTGTGTAATATACTATTAATTAGTAGCTTCCATCATTTTTATTATTATTTCAACAATAATTGCTCTTATCACCGGACGGAAAAGGGAAAGAAAATATTCAGTTATCTGTTCAGAGGAACTCACTGCTGGACAGTATGAATTCACTGTTTGTTGGAAACAATTATAAATCCTGCCGTGGCATATGTTTAATTCCTCTAAAGGCTGAACGGCATACTGATAAAATGTTGTATCCTGATAATCAGCACAAGTCTTCCAGCAGCTCGCGTGCTCATTCAAATATGCTTCATTGGTGACAATTGTATTGAATAGCCACTTCAGTTCTATGAACTTTGGTCCTTCAAAAATATAGATATTTTACATGATAATAAGAATGATCATTAGTAATAGGGAGGAAACAGAGCTACGGGCTGAAGTCAATCAGGATTTTTTTCAGAGTGAACGATTTCCCTAAAAAATCTGAAAAAAAATTCTCAAAGATATACCAATATGTCTTCATCATTTCCTAATTTTTTCAAATCATTTCCAGAAAGACTTTCACTTTGAAAAAAAACAGTGGACTCCAGTTACATCTTACCTTCTTGAAAAAGATGTAATCTACAGGAAAGAATATCTCTAGAAGCAGTTTTCATAGCTGATACAGCCGATTTTTGAAAATAACGGATAGTTTTGTCATATTCCTCTCGTTGATACTTTTTCAGTCCATTATTTCCAGAATGTTCGATGAGCCAATATGTTGCATAGATCATCACTGCATATGCTTTAGCTACTAATATTACGAGTTTGCGATAGATCTTATGAATTTTATATTGTTGAGATTGATTTATAATCCAACAGTCATTAGCTGTTGCCTGGAAAATTGAACGATTATTGTTACCCCTAGACTGTTGCTAAAGCGCCCAGGCTGACAACTCATAATTAGGGCCCGGACGTTCCTTTAAAATCCTGACCAACGTGGATATAACGCTGAGTCAAAATTTTTTAAATTTATCCATTTACGTCAAACTATCAAACTGACAGCTTATAAATAGATAGAATTTGAGAGAAAATTAAATAATAATAATTATGCGATGAAAAACTTGTGAGAAAGCTCAAAATAAGAAAAATGTTATATTGCGCTGGGGGAATTTGAGTTGAATTCGAGAAAATACTATATTTTGTAGGGGAAATTGAGAGGGGGGGGGGGGATTCATCCAGAACACTTCTGGACGAATCCCCAAATTCCCCCAGCAAAATATAGTATTTTCTCGAATTCTCCCCGCGAAATATAATATTTCGTCAAATTTTCTCCAATTACCTCCGCAAAATATAGTATTTTTGTGACCTCAAGCTTTCTCACAAATTTTTCACCCCATAATTATTATTATTTGATTTTCTCTCAAATTCTATTCATTTATAAGCTTCCAGCTTCATAGTTTCATGTAAATGGATAAATTAAAAAATTTCATCTCAGTGTTATATTTACGTTTGTCAGAATTTTAAAGGAATGTCCGGGCCCTGCTTTTAATCCTCTAAATACTCTTTCAAGGATATCTCGAACACTAAGCGAGTCGCAAAGTTCCACCCTCAATAGTTTTGTAGCTCTTGCGATTCTGTACAAAAAAAATCGGATGAAAATTATCCTATCTCACTCAGTTTCTGGGATATTCTCCAAAAAAAAACATCGGCAAAAAAATAGATCCGTTCCATTTTACCGTTTTCGGATCGTCTCTGGAACTCTCCTCGATGTCCATATACTCGATTAAAAATTCCATTAAATTTTTATTAGTGAGTATCCCTGGTTCTCGGAAACTGAACAATGTTGAGCTCATACTACCGTCGTTTATAGAATAACACCTCCGTGAGAAACACTTGAGTTTCTCCATGGCGGGAGTTTCATCCTCTGTGTACCACTTCATTGATTCATACAGCATATCAATTTCATGAATGCCTAGATAGTAATGATCTAGGTGCTCATTGTACTTCATCCCGCGTCGAACAATTTCATTAATGAATTTATCAGATCCGCCCAAAGTCTTCGACTGATTTTGAACTTCTAATAAAATAGCTGACGTCGCTTTACGGCTGACTGAATCGTTGTTCGCCGACACTAGATCGTCAAGTAGACGTGAAAATCCAAAATCTAATAGCGCTGCAGAATCCGAAGATAGTGACAATCTATCGCTTGAAGTGACTGGAGTTAATGAAGTCATGAAGACAATACACAGAATCATGATTGATAAAGCCATGATTTTCAAATTATTATCCGTGAAATTCATGAGTGTGGAATTTTATTCAACTCGTGACAACTCTGAATGTTTATTTTATACAAAAATTCACGGTCATGTCTCTAGTATGAATGGTCACTAGATACTGATCCCCAAATTTTCAATCTGGTGTTTATAAATAGTGGAAGAGAGAGACGGAGGGTTAAGTTGTCCATCTCAGTCTGAATCCCATAGCATATATTATTCTAAATGTTCAATTTATGACGAGGCCATGAAAATAATTCGCTAGTCAAACAATTTCCGGGAACAATTATTCATTCTCGGAAATAGTGTTGTTTACCAGACTAAAACATCACTTCTTAGATACCAAATTATAATTTATTATGAATTATATTTTTACAACTTGAATAATAGGAACTTTTACTTGTGAACTGTGATTGATAATAGCATGACAAATATCGTTACAGCACAGAGATTCATTACTAATCGAATTTTCGATAGTTGAGGAATATTTATCTTGGTTTTTGAAAATAGTGGGAGAATATCTTATCTCCAAGGTTTTTTTGGGTTTTTCTTCATTATTCATTCGGAACACTCGAGAATGAAGTTCATGGTGAAAAGAGTTCGGGTCCCTCAGTCTTATAAACATTGGTAATGGACTATGTCTCATTCAATGAGGAGATATGATGATACACACATCAATAGGATGATTTCAGCAACTATTCACTTTGAATAAAACTTGAGTACTAGAGGTGCGTAGTTGCTCGCTCGCGAATGGAGGGGTGCGTTGTTGCTGATTAAGAGGAATTAGTAGGAATGTATTGTGACGAGTATGACTCTTCGAGCCGCACTAAGAACTTCCCGATAATTTCTCTCACTTACTATTAGAAAAATTGATGAATGAAAAAAACGAATGCAAAAAAAGAAGTTAAGAAGAAGTTTTTCGAAATATCTTCAGTTTTATTGGTCGTAGTATGAAAATTCTAAATGTAGGTGGAAGAGGAGATCATTTGCCAGTTATTGATCGATTTATTAATTCATTTAGTATTGATTCTTGAGATAGTTAACGGGCAACAACGGATTCTTATGGAAGGTTCCATAAATACCTCAATAATCGATATTTTTCATTAAAAATCACATAGATTGCTGACGAATGATCCCACTTTCCACCTCCATTAAGAAATTTTACGCTATCATCAATAGGACCGGAGATATTGTCAAAGAAATTTGATTATGCTCTCGTAAAAAACTAAGAAATCGCTGATCCGATGCCAACCAAAATCTAATCAACACTATCTATATCGAAATGCTTCGATTCCGATATTGATCATCTCGATCGCTTTATTAACGAGAAAACGTGAACGACAAAATTGGTCACATACACACACACACACACATACATACAGACATCTTCCTCAAAAATATCAAAAAATGTTGTGGAGGTCTCAAAACGTAAATATCAATCAAAAAATCGATTTTTCATTTTTGGGTCAAATACATAAACTTCCCTAATCGGAAAGTCAATAAACGTGTGAAATGAGGAAAAAATCATTATGACCTGTTGAGACAATGATATGTTGGGATATTTGGATGGATTTCCGACAAAAAAAATCAGCAGCTGAGAGGTAAAAGAGGATAAATCAATTTCTTTGTAATTTTCTTGAGAATATCTCGGGAACTGATGGAGATACGCCATTCTTACCCTACTTTTTTTCGTAGCTCTCGACATTTTTCACAAAAAAGGACTGCCAAGGTTTGTGTCAGAAAATTTTTCTTCATGAGGAAAAGTTGTTTGGTTTGATGTGAAGTATATATCTGAATTATTTCAGATTTTTCGTATTCCAAGTCTTCAGCGATAGTAATACCTTAACACGGTAGACCCGCCAAACCAAACACAGACCGAACAGCCAAACTGTCGGTTGGCTATTTACTAATGTTCAATGAGACAGTCTTCAGGATCGCTATAAAATTAAAAATTTCGTAATTTGAAAATGACTCTAATCATGAATCCACTCAAGCTTCCTTAAATAAATAAGAAGAATTATATGCTGATATTTTTTCGTCGTCAAGATCTTTTTTCAGTTTTCTCATTATTAGAGGAACAATATCCATCCTACAATGCGAAAGAAATGGTTATTTGCTGTTAGATAAAATTTTCAGTTTCATGTAGACTATACTGGATTTTGACAATTTAATTGAAATTGGCGATTTTATTAAAATTCCTTCAATTACAATGACATGGACTCGTTATCTCAATGTATTTCAAATGGAGAAGTGACTGAAGGGAATGAAGAATGTAAGTGAAAAAAATAGGAGTTCTGCTGTAGATGTAACTTCCCCTCAAAAGTTTCAGTGTTTCAACAATAAATTGAAATAATTAACTCGAAGATGAATCCATTTCCCATCAATTTGAATGTCATTCTTGAGCCCTCATACGATAAGGGGAGTGATATTTCTAAGATGAATTGTAGCTTGCTGAGAAATTGTAGAAAAATAATTGCAAACAGCCAAATCAACAAAAAATGAGTCCATCTTCATTCGTATTTTCGATTTGTTACACTGCATTCAATTCCCAATGAATTCTGAAAGATTGTAAGCTACTGCTTTCAATCCTATGAATCCACCATATCCAGCCTGTCCAGCGTAATAAATTCCAGCTCCAGAAAATGGAACTGATGGAGTAGAAACCACTGGTTGGGCATCGATGAATGGAATTGCTGTCTGTGCAGCATCCTTTCCCAAATCAGTCATACGGAAAGTGACATATGTATTTTCTCTCGTGTCTATGACAGTCTGATTCATGTGGATAGGATCATCTGGAGCAGTCATTATGATCTCCTGCCTGTTAACGTGAAAGTTTGGATGGAAATTTTTCATGCTAAGTTATGCAAAAAAAATGAATAGTCGTGATTTACCTGGGAATATTATTCTTTCCTGTCACAAAATGGCTGCCATTCCCCAAAAGACCGGTTGTAGGATTGAATGCATGAGTCTTAATTTCCAATGCTAAATGTGATCCTTGAGCGCTCAATTTAATTCCAGTTAATACTTGACCAGCTGGGGCGACTAGTGTATCCAAATTCACAAATTTTTTGCCGTATGTAATCGTAAAGAAATCGTCTGGGGATGCAGATGATGATTTATGATCAAATTCATGAACTGGCTGCCACCTGATTGTCGATTTCTCTATGATTCCATGGGGCTTCAATTTTCCTTCTTGAATTCTCAGATAAATCATTTGATTCCTCTCAACGAATTGAAGTCCCGTTATTACTCTGCACATAATATATATTCGAAAAAATCAAAAACGTTTCTGTAGGAAATAGGAATTCTTCTCAGAGCGAAAGTTTTTCAGATGGTCTGAAAAAAAACCAGTAATGGAGAAACAAAACAGAATGCGTCTATTTTTTTGTCATCAGCTCTCGAAATTTTCTATAAAAAACACCTCTACAACAATTTCACTATCTCACTTAGTTTCCGAAATATTCTTTGGAAAAAAAGACAAAAAAAAACGACTTATCCTGTTTTATCTTTTCATTACTGAAAAGAGAAAGTGCTACGATATGTTTGCATTGTTTTCTCATCTTCTCCAAAAAGGCCTTTTCGCTGAGAAAAAATGATCCTGTTTTCCTTTGCCTCAGTCTTCACGCAACTAGTGCATAAAAATACTATCATCTTGCTCAAAATATAGAATATTTTATGGAAATCGATGAAAATTAATTCATCCAAATTCATCACATGCTCCTACCTGTTTTCCGAAGTATCTGATTCAACTGCTCTCAAGCTGAATGTCCGTACGGTATCATTGCGATCATAATCATCACAATAACATATGCATTGTTCGCATTTATCAAATGCTCCGTTACTAACTTTATTGGATATGTCATATTTTTGCTGACAACTCGTTCTCCCCATTTTTGATGGGAGTAAACCCTCAAATCGGCTGTGATTTTTCTTCTGAAATGATTCAATAATGAGACACGATAATATTGTAATTGATTCTATTCAATTCGTACGATAACAGTACATCTGAATGAGGGAGATCGAAGCAAAATGGACCCACTCAATAAAATGAATTGATTGTTTTTTGAATGAAAAAAAAAGTTTGCTGAAAAACTGTAATAGAAATTGAGAAGACACTCCAGAATGTCTGCAATATTGAGAGATTTTTCCAAATTTTCTTTGTAATAAGACTTTACTTTGCAACAAAAAATTGCGATCAATTTTGGTCAGTAGCTCTCCATTAATTTTATCATTATTTTAACCATTTTTGCTTTTATGACTGAAAGAAAAGGGGAAAAAAAAACTTTGTAGTTAACTGTTGAGAGGAACTCACCGATGGACAGTAGGAATCCACTGTTTGTTGAAAACAATTATAAATTCTGCCGTGGCATATGTTCAATTTGTCTAAAGGTTGAGGGGCATACTGGTAAAATTTTGTATCCTGATAATCAGCACATTTCTTCCAGCAACTCGCGTCTTTATTCAAATATGCTTCGTTAGTGACAATCGTATTGAATAGCCACTTCAATTCTATGTACTTTTGTTCTGTAAAAATATAGAAATTTTAGATAATGATGAAAATGTTCAGTAGTAATCGGGGCAAAGCAAACCTGCGGGCTAAACTTAATCAGCATTTTTTTCAGAGTGAAAAATTCACCGAAAAAATTTGAAGGAATTCTCAAATATTCTTAAATATGTCTAAATTAACGAGGCTCTACACTCACACGGTAGTTCAAGAAAGCAACATAATTTTTTTTTGATCAGTAAAAACCCGACGAAAATTAACTATTTTAATTATAAAAAATACATGTTATTCCGCTTTTTTTATTAATTGATTTTTTTAATAATAGAAGTATTGAAAATATTCAAGTAGTGGAATGGCGGCTGCCTGCAAACTTCAAATTCTTGGATGTCAATTTTCGATTATTGTGCTTTGTTCCTCAAAAATATTAATAAATTCTTCTACCAATGTTAAGAATCTGTTAGCAACAAATTATTGCATTTGAAAAGAAAAAATTACGGAATAGAAGCATATCGGTATACATTGATATATATTCGATCAGCTGATGCATGCAGCGTGCCCAGGCCCTCTATCGTTTCCGCCGCCATGACGTGTTTACTACAAATAAATTTTTTTGTATTGCGTTTCTTGAGCTTATTTGGCCGGTGAGGTGGGTCCGAAAGAATATCATTCAATTCTATACATATTCAATTATATCATATTAATTTTTAGTGGGAAAATATCTGTTAAATCTATTTTAAAAAAATACAAAACGTCGCCAATACAGTGGTTCTGTCATAAGGGCTCTCTATAAGCATTTGAAATTACGCATTTTTACTATTTTTTTTCTCGATAACTAGACGGTCAATGCATTAATCATTCAACTAAAACGTGTATGATATATTTGTTTGTAACCTTAAAAAATTTCATGCAAAAATATCAAAAAATTTAAATTCACTCTTGACTAGTGTAAAACCTCCTTAATTCCTAATTCTTTCAAACACTTCCAAAAAGGCCTTCATTCTCAAAGAAAATAGTCTGGCCCAGTTCCATCTTACCTTTTTCATGAATGAACAATTCACAAGAACGAATATCTCTAGAAGCATTAGCAATAGCTGATAGGGCAGTTTCTTGAAAAGAACGTATAGTTTTTTCATATTCATTCCTTTTATCTGCTATCTCGTGATCATATCGAATATAAATTCCTCTGCGCAAATGAGTTGCATGAATCTTCATTGTATATATTTTAGCTATAAATATTACGAGTTCGTGATAGATCTCGTAAATTCCATATTGCTGAGATCGTTTCCTTATCGGACAGTCATTAATTGATGCCTGAAAAATCGAATGATTATTTCTACATCTAGGCTGCTGTTAAATCGTCCAGGCTACTGGCTTATTGCAACAATATATATCTTTTCCATGCGGGTAAAAACGGTTTATCTCGAACATGCTCAGTTTCCGGAATATTTCCCAAAAAAACATTGGTCGAAAGAATAGATTGAGTCTGTCTTACCTCTTCACTTCTTGCTGGGAAGATCTCCTCGATGTTCATATTCTCAATTAAAGATTTCATCAGATTTCCATCATGGAGCTTGAACATTAATCCATTTATACTTTCTTCCGGAAAAGAAGTCAATCGAATTGCCAAACACTTGAGCTTCTCCATGGAGAGATTTTCATTCCATGAGTACAGATCCAGTAATTCATAGAGCACATCAATGTCATGAACGCCGAGATAATAAGAATCGGCTAGACCAAAGCCTCGATCATATAGCATCCAATGTCGGATAGTTTCCTTGATAAACACATCAGTTCCGTCTCTAGTTCTTGATTGATTTTTAACTTCCGCAAAAATAGCTAATTTCGAATGGTAGATTGCGGAATTGTCGTTTGCCGAAACTAAGTCGTCAATTAGTCGCGAAAAGCCAAAATCTAAGAGCTGTTGAGAATCAGAAACTACCGATTGAGTATTTTCTGAAGCAACTGAATTAAATGAAATCATGGAGACAATACACAGAATCAGTATTGATATAGCCATGATTTCTGAATTTACAGTCCAGTTCCAAATTAAATTTTATTCAAACTCGTGACAATTTGTAATTTTTTATGTTATAAGAAAAATTCACTGTCAAGTATCTAGTGTGAATAGACACTAGAGACTGATCCCCAAATTTTCCGAACTCGTCGTTATAAATAGTGGAAGAGAGAGAGAGAGAGACAGTGTGTTAGACTATCTTGGAATAATTTTTAGAAACTGTTATTGGTTCTCGAGAATAACAAGATTTTGACAACTATTCATTCGGAATAAAACTTGAGAATGAAAACAAAATTTATGTATTTATGCAGTCGAATTTCGTAGGATTCGTCTACTTTGAATAAGTTATGGGGATACACTTGCGTAGGGGAGAGTGGAGCAAAATGGACCTAGAAGATGAGACTGGTCGAATTTTTTTTAAAAAGCCGCGGTTGCTTCAAAAAATCTGAAAAAATTTACAAACAATTTAGACATGTTGAAGGATTTCCTCAAATTTTTTCAGATTTTTTTGTCAAGTCCTTCATTTCAAAAAAAATTCCTCAATCATGTTGCCATGAGGGTCCATTTTGCCCCACTCTCCCCTATATTTAAATGAATCATAAATTTTAGAAGTGTTTTTTTCGAAATAAATAGACGATTCTCTAATCATTTTTACAGCTATTTGATGAGATAATCCTGGAAACGATTATGAAATTTCCAATTCTGAAATTTAAAAATAACTCCAATCATAAATTCACCCGGACTTCGATAGACTTCCTCAAATTAAGAAAATGGAATATTTCCATGTTTTTTTTAATCGTCAAGGTCTTTTTCAATTTGCTTATTGTTAGAAAAGCTATATTCATCTCTCAATACGAAGAAAAATGTTATTTGCTTTTAACCCAAAATGAAGGTTTGGTGGCGAAATTTCCATGAAATTCATCATCTAATTATACATTTAATGTATTAAGTATAAGAAAATATTTGTTTTTTTCTCTTTTTTTTTTCAAATAAGATTTTCAGTTTAATGTAAACCAAGAATCTAATTTAGTTTTAATTCAATGATTCAATTGAATGAATTAAATTGATAAAACAAAAATGAAAAATTATTTATTTAATATTCAGTAGCAAAAAGGTGAAAAAAAAATGAATTGATTTTATCACTTAGTAATTATTTTAAAAATCTCGGACATTAAAGGGGGGGGGGGTAAGGGTTTACGCGTGGAAAAAACGTCTTTTTCAACGATTTTTTTTTTTAGACGTCTGAATTGAGCAAATTTATTGAAACCTTTTGAACATTATTAAGTATGGATTCAACAATATGAAGTAATTTTTTTATACGAAAATTTCCACAAACAAGCCGAAAACGGAACTTTTCCAAGAACGTCTTTTGAAATAGACGATTTGCGGTGATCACTGTATCTCAGCTGGAAATTATCAGAAATAAAAAAACCATTGAAATTTAGTAAAAGTATCATTAAATCCTCCCCCCCAACGATCTCTGATTATTTTTTTTCTTCATTTTTCAATTTTTGGTGGTCATTTAAAGTAAAAACTGCTATTTTTTAAGAAAAATTGCGCCATTTTTGAGGTGGAAAAGCCCCTTAATGTAAAAAAAAATAATCAGAGATTGTTGGGGGGAGGATTTAAGGGGGGGGGGGTAAGGGTTTACGCATGAAAAAAAACGTTTTTTTTACGAATTTTTTTTAGACGTATGAATTGAGCAAATTTATTGAAACCTTTTGAACATTATTGAGTATGGATTCAACAACATGAAGTAATTTTTTTATACGAAAATATCCACAAACAAGCCGGTGACGGAGCTTTTCTGAGAACGTCTATTGAAATAGACGATTTGCGGTGATCACTGTATCTCAGCTAAAAATTATCAAAAATAAAAATCCATTGAATGTTAGTCAAAGTATCATCAAATCCTCCCCCCGACGTTCTCTGATTATTTTTTCTTTCATTTTTCAATTTTTGGTGGTCATTTAAAGTAAAAACTGCTATTTTTAACGAAAAATTGCGCCATTTTGTGGCACAATTTTGGTAGAAAACCCCTTTAATGTAAAAAAAAAAATAATCAGAGAACGTTGGGGGGAGGATTCAATGATACTTTGACTAAATTTCAATGGTTTTTTATTTCTGATAATTTCCAGCTGAGATACAGTGATCACCGCAAATCGTCTATTTTGAAGAAACGTTCTTGGAAAAGCTCCGTTGTTAGTGGATATTTTTGCATAAAAAAATTACTCAATGTTGTTCAATCCATGCTTAATAATGTTCAAAAGGTTTCAACAAACCTGCTGAATCTATACGTCTAAAAAAAAATCGTGAGAAAAGTGTTTTTTTCTCCACGCGTAAACCCTTACCCCCCCTTAATGATACTTTGACTAAATTTCAATGGTTTTTTATTTCTGATAATTTCCAGCTGAGATACAGTGATCACTGCAAATCGTCAGTAACGTTCTTGGAAAAGCTCCGTCACCGGCTTGTTTGTGGATATTTTCGCATAAAAAAATCACTCAATCTCGTTCAATCCATGCTTAATAATATTCAAAAGGTTTCAATAAATCTGCTAAATCCATACGTCTTAAAAAAAAAATCGTAAAAAAGTGTTTTTTTTTCACGCTTAAACCCAAAAAATACGTGAAATCGCTCTATCTCGCTTAGTTTCCGATTACTTTTTTTTATTTAGAAAAAAACAGTAAAAACATCAAAATATTTTGATTTTTCGACAATTTTAGAAATGAGTCATTGATTCTCGATAATAATAACGATCCATGCAATTGAATGGAACAGTAAGGGGGGGGGGGGGGGAGGTGCTACGAAGTACCTGTAGTACCTGAGTATCATAGTTCACACAGTGGGGGGTGGGTGAATCATTCCCAAATATTATTACGACTCCATACTTGGAGTCGTAATGACCCCAATAAAAGGCTTAAGAGACAATTAACATTTTTCAACAAAGAAAGAAATGGAAAATTGTGATGAAAAATATTGAGAATGTGTCTTACGTTCGTGGAAGTGAATGAACTTCTGGTAAAATGGAGAGAAAATGGGAGAGGAATAATAATGAGTGGACATTTGGTGAGCAGATGTGAAATTTTCAAATTTCTAAGAATTAAATTTACGGGGAACATGACCCCCGAAATTTCCACACTTTTGTTATAAAATTTAACAATAATACGTATTTAACAAAAGATGACTTTTATTTTAAAAAAATCGCACAATTGTATCCGAATTTACAATAAAAGTAGCTCATACATTAAGAAATTTCTTATTTCTCGCTTGCATTAAATTTAAAACTTATGAATTATTTATTATTTAGAATCTAAATTTTAGATAATAAAACCTAATATTTTGGCAGCTTTAGTGATGATTATAGTTAAAAAATTAATAAATCACAAATTTCTAATAAAATCATAATAAAAAAGTGTTTTACTTGAAAGGAAAAATAATATTTTCCAAGTTTCTTATGAATAAAATAGTATTTTCATCAATTGATGTAATATCAGGTAAAATATCTTTATATCTTAGTAGCTCTTCCTTTGTACATTTTTCCTATTTTCGATAAAATTCAGAAAATATGAAAAAAAAATACGTCTATCGAAATTCCTTAAATCAATTCCTATTACAACTTCATAATTAATTACATTAGACGATTTCGTAGTAGACAATAGTCTTATAGATACTATATCACATCCGCAAAATCACGGAAGTATCTTAAAATAATTGAGTTTCACAAAAACTATTAAAACTTGAAACAAGCGAAAAAATATCAACAAATCGATTTACTAAAGAACTGAAACTAAATGAATCAATTTCATTTTGGAGTTAAAAAAGCTTTGCAATTCGTTGACTAAAGTAAAAAAAAAAAGGGAATTGGACTCTTGCAACTTTTCTAAAGAGTTAATTATCTAATTATAGCAGTATACAGAATTTTTCTCGAATTCATTTTGAAATAATTGATTTATGAATAATTGAGAAAGTCATTTAATAGTGAAAAAGTTAAGAAATTTGATAATTTTTCTCGTCATTTATCTTTTAATAGAATAATCTCGGAAACTAAGCGAGATAGCACAAAATTTTTACTGAAACTTTTTTTTGAAGAGAATTTCAAGAGCAATTTTTCATTCAAGATTGATGCGAAATCGCCCTATCTCGCTTAGTTTCCAAAATATTCTCGAAAAACGAATAAAAAAGAGATTAACTTAAAATCCACCCTTTCACTCTTAAATTATTAAAACTAAATGTTATAAATATTTCGCGAAATTACTGCATTTTCCTAATAAAAAAAAATGGAATTCTTAAAAAAAACTCACATCTGCATGAAATTTCCTGCAATTCTTCAGTCTCAGTCTCCAAATAAAAATTAATTCGTCTTTCTAACACTTGATAAGTCATTTTTAGTTTTTTGTGACATTCCCAAATTTTTTTTTTTACTTGTGATTTTGTTTTTTCGACTGCTGTTTTCCTGGCGTTTTATTCTCCTTCAATATACTGGAAAAGCTCTTGACTTCTGCTTTGGCACTGAAACTCTCTTTCTCTTTGGCCTCATGATGACCATTCCTTTCAGAAATTTCCAAGAACTTCAAACTGGTAACAAGCTGATCGGCAACTGTATTAGATTTTCGATTTTCTTCCTTAGATGTTTTCGAAACATCTTCCTTTGATGGTCGTGATGCAACAGCAGAAGGAGGACGAAGAGGCTCCACTGATTTATTGGCCTGAAAAATAAAAATTTAGTTAATTGAAGTTCAAAAAATAAAACAAAATCGGTCTATTATTTTTATTATTCATTTTCTGTTAATATCTCGGAAAATAAACGAGATAGTGCAATTTTTTTAAAGACCTTTTTGTAGTTTTTAAAATTCTCTACGAAAAAATTGCATCAAAAATTGCTTTATCTCGCTTAGTTTCCATGATATTCGCAATAAATGTGAATAACTCAGTAATAAAAAGGTGAAACACCGAATAAATCTACTATTTTTATCATTAATCTTTTTTTAAATATTTTGGAAACTAAGCGAGATAGGGCGATTTGGCCCCAATTATTTTTTTGTGGCTCTTGAAATTATCTACAAAAAATATTAGAATTAAAAAGGCGTACCTCCATCATTTTTATAGGATATTTTCAAATGATTGACGAAAAAAATCGATGGATTTCAAGAATTACCTGTATTTTGCTGGAATTAAATTCAGGTTTATCATCAAGTTGTGCCATTTTTTGTCTCTCCTGTTGTCTCCAACGTTTTTTCTCTGCTTTTGGTGCAACCATCTTAGTTCTTATCACTGGTCTGTTCTCAATTGCCTTAATTGGATCGTATGTAGGAACAGGTGGTTCCTGCAAAGATAAAAATGAATATAAAGAATTATTGAAGTTTTTCCTCGGACCATTCCTCAAATTATTATTAGGTAAATCATGGGCGATTATAGACACTGAAAAAAAAATTTTAATCTTGAATTGAGTAGTGATGAGGTAAAACAAGATAAGTCTCTTTTTTTCTCATCAAGTTTTTTGAAAATATCTTAAAAAATAACCGAGAAAGAGCAATTTTGCCCTAAAACCCTTTTGAAACTCTTTAAATTCTCTACAAAAAAAGATAAATAATATCACCTCATCTCGCTTAGTTTCCGAGATATTTCCTTCGAAATGATCTCAAAGATAAGTCGATTTATCCTGTTTTACCTCTTCACTACTGAATTTAATTTTAACTTTCAAAGGCATCAACGTTTCGTCCACTTATCAATAATATCATCAGTTAATTTACATTATTTTAACAAAAACAGAAAATTAAATGGTAATACAAACGTCTTTTTTACAATTTAACATTTGATTTTTTTGAAAATACATATTTTCTATGATTCTAATTTGTCAAAAAATATAAAGAAAATAAAATTGAATATAAAAAAAATTTAAATATTTGTTTTCTATAACAAATATTTATCTCATTGTTACATACATCGTCCCAATTTTCTCCAGAGTTCATGATTGCTTTTGTAGCTTCATGTACTGCATCAAAAGTAACAATTCCAGGAATTTCACGTTCATCTGTTGGAAATTCCATTTGTCTAAGTTCTCTGCCAACGTCTGGACAAATTACAAGATGAGCCTAAAAAAAAATATTTAATATCAATTTTTGTTTGAAAATTTGGAAATAAATTTATGAAGTGTGGAATAAAATTTAATACTGACTAAATAAGATATAATTAATAATAAAAAATAGAAAAAGTAAAATAGGAGAAATTTTTATGGTTTCGTGATTTTTTTGAGAATATCTCGAAAACTAAGTGAAATAGTTGAATTTTAATGATAATTTAAAAAAAAAAGAGGAAAGTTCTTTGAGGAAATTTCTTCGATAATTAAAAGCAAATTACAAAAACATTTTTACTAAATTAATTCATTTACCGTAATATCTTTTTTATCAACAATATGAATTGGATTGAATTTACAAATTTCCTTCGTACTCATATCGTAATTTTTCTTGCATCTGACCAAATGAAATTGTATTCTGTGTTTTAAAATCTTGTGATTTTCGTCGAGTGGACAAGTCATATATTCCTCTTCTCCGGACATCTAAAAATTCAATGAAGTTATTAATAATTACAATAATAATAATAATAATAATAATCTTCTTATTCAACAAAAAAAAATCAATCTCCAGAATTGATTGCAAATATTACCTTTTTATGATTGAATTTTCACGTAAAAATAGCGAAAAATGCTGAATTTTCGTTAATACACGTTTTAGAATTTCGTCCGTTGAACGAAATTATTTAGAAATTTTAGAACCACTTCAGGACTCGAAAGCGTTGGGAATGACGGATGTAAACCGAATGTCCCCTCTTTTATGCTTGCCTCAGGTATGAACCCATGGGGAAAATTACCCCCTCTCTGCTGACTTCTGCCCTCGGTTGGACGTCATGCTCCAAAATGCTGTCCAAGCAGAAACGAAGATGGTCCTTTTAATATTCATTATAAATAAATGGTTTTAGAATGAAGAAATCATTTTGGAGGAGTCTTCCATTTCGAATCCAATACTATAAGAAAAAGAAAATGAAAAAATGATAAAACAAACGAAAAAAAAAGACAACGGCACAAAACCTCCCCGCATGGAAAAGATATATATTGTTAAAAATATAATTTTGAGTAGCTGATGAATTATATAATATTATAAATGCAATATAAGAATCCATAGGCATATTTTTGCCAAAATATTATATGATTTGATGATGAGAAAAATATAATGGTTCATTGTAATTCTTTTTTATTGGAACACATAATTATAGCAACTATAAATTTGGAATATATTCCAGCATATATTATACTATTTATAATATGAATAAGTGATCAGAATATAATGTAATATATAATATTGGCATATAATGAAATAAATACTTTAAAGATATAATAAAAAATATCAGTTAAAGATAGTTTGTAAGAATCATGAAATTCCAAGAAACAATATAATTTTAAAATTTTGAGACAAAAAAAAAAATTTAATTTATCCTATAGAGGAGGCTCCCTACGTAACGTACTCTCCACAATATCTGAATGGATCATGGGAACATTTGAAATTATTGAAGATGTCTATCACACTGAATTCGCATTAGGGTAACGATACAAACTATCTAGTTATCATAAAGTGCAGCTATATAAAATAGAATATAATATATTTGATTAAAAATAAAATATATTATATTCTATTTTATATGATCTATATATATGTTTTACCCCTCAAAAATGCCGAAAAATATCGATTTTTCAAAAAAATCGAAAAAAATACAACTGGCACTCGTTTTCCGGCTAAAATTTCCTCAGTTTTTCAATAGAATCATCAAAAAAAATCCATCTCTGACCGTTTCATTAGTGTCCATTTTGCCCCACTCTCCCCTATAAATGTTTAGGGTAACATGACCAATAGATGGACGGTTAAGGGGGGGGGGGGGGTAAGGGTTTACGCGTGGAGAAAAAAACACTTTTTTTACGATTTTTTTTTAGACGTATAGATTAAGCAGATTTATTGAAACCTTTTGAACATTATTAAGCATGGATTGAACAACATTGAGTAATTTTTTTATGCAAAAATATTCACTAACAACGGAGCTTTTCCAAGAACATTTCTTTGAAATAGACGATTTGCGGTGATCACTGTATCTCAGCTGGAAATTATCAGAAATAAAAATCCATTGAAATTTAGTCAAAGTATCATTAAATCCTCCCCCCAACGTTCTCTGATTTTTTTTTTTTTTTTACATTAAAGGGGTTTTCTACTAAAATTGTGCCACAAATTTTCGTAAAAAATAGCAGTTTTTACTTTAAATGAACACCAAAAATTGAAAAATGGAAAAAAAAATAATCAGAGAACGTTGGGGGGGAGGATTGGATGATACTTTGACTAAATTTCAATGGATTTTTATTTCTGATAATTTTTAGCTGAGATACAGTGATCACCGCAAATCGTCTATTTCAATAGACGTTCTCAGAAATGCTCCGTCACCGGCTTGTTTGTGGATATTTTCGTATAAAAAAATTACTTCATGTTGTTGAATCCATACTCAATAATGTTCAAAAGGTTTCAACAAAAAGGCTCAATCCATACCTCTAAAAAAAATTCGTAAAAAAAGCGTTTTTTTTCACGCGTAAACCCTCACCCCCCCCCCCCCTTAAGGAAATATTAGATTTTATTAATTCATATGTAATAGGCAAATTACGTTAAAAAGTTGCAGGAAAGAATGATGTACAGAAAAATATGCAGTGAATCGACTGAAAATCAATCAAACTTGAATAATGTAGAAATAATTAAAGAAAATCAAGGAAAAACTGGAAAATAACTTAAACCTCCAATAGATGGACTGTTGCATATTTGCAGTGTAATTAAATAAAAACTTGAAAAAAATTGGTTCTTCTAATTTCCTGGTGAATAAAGGGATAGGATAATTATAGAGACTTTATGCTATTTTTCGATGGACTAACTAGTCGAAAATGTAGTACTTAACAATTTCATTCGAGGGGCAATGGGAAATTCAGTGAATTTTTGAATTTCTTAATTGAAATTTTAAGGGAAAATTCGCAGGTGAATAGGTGAAATAGGAGAAATTTTTATTTTTCGATAGTTTTATGAGAATTTTTCGAAAACTGAGTGAAATAGCGAAATTTTTGTGGGAACTTTTCTTGTAAGAAACTCTAACGGCTACAAAAAAAGTCTCAACGAAAATTTCGCTATCTTGCTTAGTTCCTGAGATATTCCTCTAAAAAGATTGGCAACAAAAATCGATTTATCGATTTTAATTCATCATTGTTGAATTCTTTTGCAATTATCTCGGAAACTAAGCGAGATAGCATCATTTTACATGAATGCTTTTTTGCAGAGAATTTTAGGATCAACAAAAAAGGATTCATGCAAATTTGCTTTATCTCGCTTAATTCTCGAGATATTCACAAAAAAAGTTCGTGATAAAAACCACCTAGGAAACTTTCAGACAAATCGACTTAATTTCATCATCATTTAAAAAAAGATAATATCTCGGAAACTAAGCGAGATAGCGCGTTTTTCTCTTAATCCTTTTTTGTAGCTCTTGAAATTCTCTACAAAAAACAATTCCAGCGAAATTGCTCTATCTCGCTTAGACTCCGAGATATTTTCAAAAAACTGGTGACAAAACGAATAAAATGATTGAATACAAAAACTTGCATAAACGCATTCAAACACATTTGCTACGAAACACTTCAAATAATGACATCAGTTTCACTCACCCGATCATCTGCGATTGGGTGAGACTGGCTGAGGCACTATGAATCATAACGTAACGCACACACAGTACAATATCCACAGTTAACTCCACCAGAATAAATTAGTTTTCGCTTGAGTGTTCGACTGTTCGGATCGTCTTCTGTTTCAACCAATTCGAATTCTCGACGATTTTACATTGACAAGTGTAAGTTCCATGAACCACTGGGAATTGATTTATTCACAGAGTTTTGAACTCGTAAAAATCCCCCCTCTTTTAGTTCAAGTGTTGACTTCAAGAATGAAGAAAGATAAGAAATAAAAACATTTTGATAATCAAATTGTTTCAGACTTCGAATACATTATTTTTCAATAAAACAAGTGTTTAGTGATGGAAGATACTTTGTTTTGTAAAATTAGATTTTTTATTGATTTGATTATGTACTATAATTTTTTTCGAGTATGATTTTTTCACCGGTTATGAGATTAGATTATGTCTTTCCTACGTTATCTCTTCTTTCGGCTCTCATGTAATGAGAAAATTATTTCTATCGTTTGGTTTTGAAGAATATCTCAGAAACTAAGGGAGATAGTGCGATTTTGCTAGAATCTTTTTTTGTAGAGAATTTCAAGAGCTTCAAAAAAAGATTCGAGTAAAATTGCGCTATCTCGCTTAGTTTCCAAAATATTCTCAAAAATCTAATTGAATTTTTAAAAAATCAAATTAATTTTTAAATATCTCTCGGAAACTAAACGAGATAGCGAATTTTTTGTAGAGACCTTTTTTATAGTCCTTAAAATTTTCTACAAAAAAGATCTGAATAAAATTTTTCCTATCTCGCTTAGTTTCCGCGATATTCTCCAAAAATGAATGACAAGAAAAAGACTTGCAAATCATCTCTCGAATAAAATCTCATTAAAATATTTTTTTGAATGTTTTTAGATGGTGTGATGGTGCGAAATAAAATAATGCGATATTGCATCATCAGTAATTTGAAACTTTCGAGACAACTCCAAGGAATTTAATGAAAAACAGAAGCATTATCCGTTGGAACACATTTCCGCCATAAATAATCAAGTGAAATCCAAGAAAAATGGATCCGAAATTCAAAGAAAAATGTGATGAACATAAAATTATTTACACCGACCAAAGCCAAATTGAAGAACTCCAATCTCTAATGACGTACTCAGACGAAATGATAGATTCATTCCTCTCAAAAGTGCAGCGTAACACTGATATAACAGTATTGATTCATTTTTTCCAAAATTTGAAAAGTAGAGAAGATTGTCTGAGTCAATTGACTGACGATAAAAGTGTGAATGATTTAGATAAATCAATATCACTATTAGGAGTTGAACGTTGCATTCAAGCTGGATTTCCCAAATGGAACTACGAACTAGCCGCAAATATCCCAAAGCGTCTGCTCATAGATATCGACAAAAAATCCATCTCAAATGAATCAACCCACAAATATTTCTCAAAATATTGCCAAGCCTTCAATGAATACAAGGACTCACTAAATCAAACACTTGACTCAGAATATAATAATTTATTTCTCCAAAGATTACTGTACGATTTGAACATGAGCTTCTTAAAATTAACAGTAAATCTCGATTCGCTCGAGGAAATAGAAGTGAAACTAAACATGTTCATAAAAAGTTTAGACAGTGAGAACAAAATAATTGAATTAATAAATGCATTGGAGATTCTGATCGAATGGAAAGTTGATGTCCTCGAGTCTGAAGCCTTCGACATAATCGCAAATTCGACTGAACGTGATGTCCGTCAAAACATCCACAATTTCGTGATTTCCGAATATTTTTCGGAGACATATGAAAAATCGCTGGATGAATTAATCGAGGAACTGCTGACGAGTAACTCCGGAGACGACACAAAGTCTGTGGAAAACCGTAGTCTTATTAAATCAGAATATCAGAGAATGATGGAAGCTTTAGACGGAGAATCATCTTTACATGCCGGAGGACCGATCAAGAATTGGGATAAGCATCTGATTGCAGCTTGGAGCAGGTGCTTTTCATTGAGCAGAATAGTAAAGCATCTTTACGACAAGGACCTAAGTCCCGAGGTAAAGCCACTGCTATTAAAGACACTAGCAGGTGCATTTCCCTCCACCTCAGAACCTCATGATTCAACAAAAGCCCAGAAATTCTCCGATCACGTCACTGATTCCGTCTCTAAATACGAGAGACTCGCAGTTATAATCCGCGCAGTTGAACTGACGGTTGGAATCGAATTACGTGAAGTCCAGAAACTCGCCATCATCTTGCTGCTGAATTGCAGAATGGACAGAGGAAGATTAGCGCAAATCAGTACTGGCGAAGGGAAGACGATAATCATAGCAATGCTCGCCGCTTATTACGCTCTAGATGGGCGAAAGGTTGACGTCATCACCAGCTCGGAATTACTCGTTTATCCGCAATTGAATAAACTCGAGGATTTTTATGACGTCCTCGGACTCTCAGTGTCACACAATTTCAAATCATCGGGGGCTTATTTATTAGATGTCGTTTATGGTACTTCCGAAAGATTCCAAGGTAACATATTAAGGGACGAATTCAGAAAACTTGGAACAAGACACGGGCGCAGATGCGACATTGCTATTGTTGATGAGGTTGACAACATGCTCATTGATGGCAATGATCACATCGTTTTTTTGTCGTGCACTATGCCGGGGATGGACCACTTGCAGACACTATTAGCAGTAATTTCGATACAAGTTAAGGCAGCAGCTTCCGCATTGAGAAAAGGAGATGGTCAAATTTATTTTGTTCAGTGTGAAAATGCGATTGATGAGGAGGGAAAGATTAGGGACGAAATCGTTGAGAATTATATACCAATTGATGATTCGCCTTACGAATTCATAATGAAAGCTACTGATTCTCATTTGCGGAAGCTTATACGCAATTGTGATGAATCGGCACTCGGCGAATTGGCTTCGAATTATCCAGAAATTAAAATACCAAAGCATTTACGGAAACTTGTTGAAGATGTGCAATTGGAGAAGTGGATTGAAAAGGCGATACAAGCGAAAGTTGGTTGTGCTAATAAAGAGGATTATATTCTTGATAAAGATGAAGTTAAAATCGTTGATGCTGAGAATACTGGAGTAGTTCAGAATGATACGCAGTGGTCAGATGGATTGCATCAGTTTATTCAGATCAAGCATGGTGCTTGTCTGACACCGGAAAGCTTCACGACGAATTTCATATCGAACGTGAGTTATTTCAGGAGATATAGACCGGATATTTATGGACTCACTGGGACATTGGGCTGTCGAGGAACTAGGGAATTCTTGAAGGATACTTATAGTGTTGATGATGTCATAATACCTCCGTTCAAATTGAAGCAACATCGAGAATTAAAGGCAATTGTCATTGAGAATGAAGAGGAGTGGCTGAGGGAAATAGTGAAGAATTCACTCCAAAAATTGACCAATGGTCGCGCCGTTCTGATCATCATGGAATACATTCGACAAATTGAAGCAATCGAGAGGATTTTCATTGATGACTTCAATTTTAATGAAGCTCACATGAAACTCTACAAGACCGATGGGGATTCTGATGTTATTGAAGAGTCGTTGAGATCCTGTGATGTTCTGATAACTACGAATATCGCTGGGAGAGGCGCTGACATCAAAGTTCATGAGAATGTTGATAAATACGGGGGATTACACGTTTGCCTGACGTTTTTACCGAAAAATTCACGGGTAGAGGAGCAGAATATCGGGAGAACATCGAGAACTGGTAATCGTGGTACGAGTCAATTTATTCTGAATAATAGAGAGAATATCGCGACACTACGAGAGAAACGGTCTCAAAAAGAAGCAGCAACACTTGCAGAAGCTGTAGAGGAGATCGAGCGAGTGACAATGAGAGACGATGTTTTTCATGAGTTTTGTAAGCTCACTGATGTCATCAAAGGCAGAAATGAATCCGTTAGGGAGATCGAGAGGAAAGCGGTTGAGGAACGTTTTGCCATTTGGCTGAAGATGAACGAAGAAAAAATCGCGAGTGCGAGTAGATCGGAAGTTTTTGAATTGTTTGAAGCCTTCAGAGAAGAGATTGTGGAGAACGAAAAGAGAGGAAAGCTGGTGAAGAATCCGTACATGTTTGTAGAGACTGGGAACAAGTATCTCGAGGGGAAGGAGTACGTCAAGGCTATAGAAGAGTACACGTTGGTGATTGAACTCGATCCAGATTTCGCCGAGCATGCGCACTTTAATCGGGGCTGCGCTTTCATCGCACAGTATGGCGGAGATCTTGTAGGCAATGCGGATGAAATTAATGAGGCCATCAGGGACTTCCAGAAGTCACGAGCGCTGATCGAAGAGAAAGAGCACAATCTACACCTGATGCAGAATGCCTCAGAGAATCAGGTCTACTCTAGACAGATCAGCAACAAGCTGAACCTCTACAATATCCGGAAGAGTTCGATCGAAATGGCGATCGGTCCTGATAAAAAGGCGATCGATCGGAGCATTGAGGACCTCAAGAAGAGGCAAAGTAAGAGTGAGAGAGATTCAGATGATTGGAGGAAAATGGCGGAGGTCATTGAAGATCTGGAGAAGAGGAGGGAAAATACAGGGGTAATCCAAGAAGCTCAAGATAACGAACGTGAATTGAGGATCAAATTCGTCGACTGGAAAGAATGTCTGCCGATTGGTGATGACTCGCATGACAAAGAAATCGAGGAATTCAGGAGAAATGGCGCTATTGGAAGCTTTATTATATCCGAATTACCACCCATTGATTGGACATCGGTTATTGGATTACTGCTGCTTGGTTTTGGGCAGCTGATCGCTGGAGCTGCACTGGCGGTTTTCACCCTCGGGGCAGGTGCTAGTTTTGGTGCTGCTTTGATAGCTGAAGGCATCAGTGACATCATAACTGCTGTCAAGGATGGCATCATTAATCGAGACTTCAGTTGGGAGAGATGGGCTATTGAGAAAGCTATTAGTTTGACGATTTCTGTTGTTTGTGTAGGCTGGGTTGCGATGAAAGATGTGGCAATGACTATCAGGGGAGGAGCTACAATTGCTGGAGGATTTGGAAGAAGAGCTGTTTCTCAAGCAGTCAGAGAAGGATGGAAAATTGTATTTCGGAAAGTTGGCACTGACTTGTCGAAAGCGGCAGCGAAGGAATTTGTCGGTGGACTTGCGAATTATGGAATTGCCGAAACATTCGTGCCGTGGCTCCGGTGCAGAATTATTGAAATCGTTGAAGGACCGATTACAGATGCACTCAAGGGAAATCGGAATGTTAAGATAATGTTGAAGCTGGACAAGAGGGGGAATAATAGTGGATATGAGGATCGGATTAGGGAAATTGGGTTGGAGCTATTGAATCCAGAAAAATCATTCGGAAATTCAGCTCTCGCTAATTTCGCTAAGAAAATGAGTAATCGCGTGATTGATCAGCGACTTCCTCAAACCACGACCTATCGAAAAGTTCAGGTTCTCAAGGAAAATGCGGCGAAGGCTCTCGTAGAGTTACCGGTTGTGGCGTATAAATTCGTCAACGATTTGAATAAAGCGATTGAGAAAATTGCGAAGGATGACAGGATTGAGGAACTTTATAAAGATGGGGAAGAATCGAGGATTCGTGGTGATGCTTCAATGAGAGCGAAAGGTAGTACTACAAGGGGTGACTCGGGTGTTGATGTGGGACGTTTTGGAGACGAAGAGGAACAAGTCAAACCGCAGTATTCGGGTAATGGTGCGTTGAGGATTGCAAAGAATTACAGCGATTCGATAGCAAAGACAATTGTTAATGTCATACAGCGCGATTATGTATCGCCTGTTGTTCAGATGGGCGTGGGTTATTCGGTGGACAAAGCGATGGCTAATAAAACAAAAGCATTGGATGAGTATATCGAGACATTCAAGAATCGGAGGAGAACTCGCGTGAGCAATGAAGAACTCGAGACAGATGGAGTGGAAGAGTAAAATTTATTTTTTTGGAGCAAAGACCTTTACGAGCAAATCTGTAACAATTGGAGGATTTCTCCAACATGTATGGGTTGTTGAGCATTTTTTTTTACTGATAAAAATTGACATGTGCCTGTTGCAGATGCTCAAAACTTATTTATTGATAATTTTGAAGTTAGAAATATAATTTTTTTTGTTTAATGGCGACATTGCCTCGTGGATGGGAGGTGGAGAAAAGATGTGAGAATCAAAATTCGAAGGTAAATATAGTAACTCGCAGTAGCTCAGCGGTAGCGCACCTGATAGGTCATCAGAGGGTCGTGAGTTCAAATCTCGCCTGCGCATTACATATTTTTTCCGAAATTTGATTCTCCTAAAAAAATTTATTAATTAAAATTGATTTATTAATAAATTTATTTGTTCAATGGTAGAATATTATAGTTAGATTCTTTAATCAGAAATAATGTTAAGTCAAAAATTTATAATTTGAGAAAAGACTGTACAATAATGAAAAATGATATAAAGTTTGCACTTAAACCACTATCCTACAGTGAATAAAATCATCTCCCATGAGATCTATGCTTACCTCAATCTCCACCCTGTCCTCAAAATTATTCTATACTTCACAATAACACTGAGTGGCTTTGAACATGACATGCAATTCATAACAAATTGGAGAAAGGTAAGAAGAAATATAATATCATAATTACTAATTCTACTAATACCCACTGCTGACAGACGAAAAAGACGAAATAATATTAAATTTTAGTGAATGCTCCTTTCAATTTTCTTGAGAAGTAGGAGAATATAATAATTTGAGAGATGCTTGGTTATTTTCAGATGAACTGACTAATCAAGAATGTAGTACTCAGCAATTTAATTCGAGGTTTAACAAGACTGAATGACTTGCAAATTTTTAGGAACATATTTAGGCAGAACTCAGCTGTGAAAGTGTCAAATGAAAGACATCTTTCCATTGTTCACTCATTCTTTAAGAATATGTATCTTAGAAAATATGCGAAATAGCAAAATTTTGGTGGAAACCCTCTATGTAGAAAATTTTGATAGCAACAAAAGAAGGTCTTTGCCGACAAAAATCAACTCAACCTATTGCGTCTTTTCACTACTGAATTCTTCTGCAAGTATCTCAGAAACTCAGTGAAATATTGTGAGTTTATTCCGATTCGTTTTTTAAACTCTTGAAATTTCCTACAAAAAAGAATCGGAGCAAAATTGCTCTATCTCGCTTAGTTCCTCAGATATTCGCAAAAGAATTAATGTCAGAAAATAATTATGAAATTTTCAGGCAAATTGATTTTGTCACCTCTTTTTCTTAAAAATCTCGGAAGCTAAGCGAGATTGTACAATTCTATTCCCATCTTTTTTAGTAGATCTTAAAATTCTCTTTGAAAAAGAGGATTATGGTAAAATCGCTTCATCCCACTTCGATTCTTATATTTTGAAAAAACGGTCGATAAAATGAATTCAATTCATCTGAAAACTTCAGATTCTTAACAAAAATAGGATAATATCCTTTTTTACTCCTCAGCTATCAAAATAGGAATTACTCAATTGGACGGAGTTTATGGCATTATCTTCCCATGATTACATAACTTATTTTTCATGTTCAAAAAAAATTCAATTATCTCTAGAGATATGAAAGATTGAGGTTCTCAATAAAAAAAAGCGAAAATCACAAGATAAAGCGCAAATATTTGAATGGATGCATTCGAACACATTTACTACGAAACACTTCAAATAATGACATCAGTTTCACTCACCCGATCATCTGCGATTGGGTGAGACTGGCTGAGGCGCTATGAATCATAACGTAACGCACACACAGTACAATATCCACAGTTAACTCCACCAGAATAAATTAGTTTTCGCTTGAATGTTCGACTGTTCGGATCGTCTTCTGTTTCAACCAATTCGAATTCTCGACGATTTTACATTGACAAGTGTAAGTTCCATGAACCACTGGGAATTGATTTATTCACAGAGTTTTGAACTCGTAAAAATCCCCCCTCTTTTAGTTCAAGTGTTGACTTTAAGAATGAAGGAAGATAAGAAATAAAAACATTTTGATAATCAAATTGTTTCAGACTTCGAATACATTATTTTTCAATAAAACAAGTGTTTAGTGATGGAAGATACTTTGTTTTGTAAAATTAGATTCTTTATTGATTTGATAATGTATTATAATTTTTTTCAAGTATGATTTTTTTACTAGTGATGAGATTAGATTATGTCTTTCCTACGTTATCTCTTCTTCCGGCTCTCATGTAACGAGAAAATTATTTCTATCGCCCGTTTCTCAAGAATATCTCAGAAACTAAGCGAGATAGCAGGTCTTTTGTCGAAACCTATTCTGTAGAAAATATTAAGGGCTTTAAAAATGGTCTCCACATAAATTTTACTATCTCGCTTAGTTTCTAAAATATTTCAAAAAACTTAATGACAAATTGGTATTCAATTTTTTTTGGAGAGGGGGGAGAGTTGATTTCGTAGAAAAGTTCAAAAACTCCAGAAAATGATTAGAAGAAAATTGCCCTATCTCGCTTAGTTTCCGAGACATTCTCAAAATCTCTCCAAAAAATCGATGCATTGAGTTTTAAAGATCAATGAATACATTTCATAAAAAAATCGGAGTGAAGACGTAATTACGTCTCAATTTCTATTTTTCTATGAATTCCCTAGCGGTTCCGGAAATGCGGAATAATCACCGTGTAAACACAGTTTGAGTGTAAAAACCGTATATATGCGGAATATATACCGAATATATCCCGATTCTTTGTGCAAGATTTATGTTCTGTAAATTCCGTTTGAAAACTGCATAAAAACTCCAGTAAAATTACACAAATAAACGGTGTTAACACAGTGTAAACTCTGAATTTACACAGAACAAATTTGGAATTCATACCACATTTTTGAAACCACTAGAAATTTTCGAAGAATAACCCGGAAACTAAGCGAGATAGCGAAATACTTGTAGAGATCTTTTTTGTAGAGAATTTTAAGGGCTACAAAAAAGTCTCCGCAAAAATTTCCCTAACTCTCTGGTCTTCCACGATATTCTCCGACAATAAGGCCCAGGTGCATAAAGTTAATCACCGATTAGTAGCAGCCAGTTAACTGTGCTGCCGCAGTTAAGCGACAGGTGGAGTTAATTTTCAGCGATTAACTTCAGTCAGTTAACTTGGTGTGATTAAGAAGAATTTGAGATGGCGTGCCTAAAAATGGTCGAAAACAGCTCAAAATAGTTATGGACTGATGACCACTGTACCATAACTGGATGAATTGTTGCATTTTCATTAATTTGGAGCTGAATGGAACAAATTTTTCATTCAGTTTTTGGTTATGATTCCAGCTGCCACTTGGGTAGCCATCTTTAATTATCACTGAGCGAAGTTAACTGCCTAAAGTTAACCATACATATAACTGCGACAGCTCAGTCAGTTAATCGATGATTAGCGCTAATCGAGCTTTATACACCTGGGCCTGGACATAAATAATGAAAAAGCCCTAGACATCATCTATCAACTGAAATCTCACTAAAATGTGTTAAAAAAATTTTCAGATCATGTGATGGACTGATTCGAAATAATGCGCTATTGCATTATCAGTGGTTCTTCATTGCCGAATTGACCAAAAAACAGCAGCATTATCCACTGGACAACCTTTTCAATATAAGTAATTAACTGAAATCCGGAGAAAATGGATCGAAGATTCAGAGAAAGATGTCATGAACACCAAATCATTTATACCGATCAGAGTCAATTTGAAGAATTCAAATCACTACTCACGTACCCAGAAGGAACGATAGATTCAATCTTCTCGAAAATTGAGCCTTACACTAATATAACAGAATTAATTGATTTCTTCAGAAATTTGAAAAATCGTCGAAATTTACTTAGTCAATTGACTGACGGTAAAACTGTGAATGATTTGGATAGATCGATATCACTGCTGCGTGTTGAACGTTGCATTCAAGCTGAATTTCCCAAATGGAACTACGAACAAGCCGCAAATATTCCAAAATACTCAATCTTCGATTTTGACAGAGAATTCTCCGCAAATATATCACCCAACGGATTTTTCTCAACATATTCCGAAGACTGCCACGAAGGGAAAGAATCGCTGAATGAAACACTTGATTCGAGCAACAATTTATTTGTCCAAAAATTACTGTACGATTTGAACATGAGCATATTGAAGTTAACATCAAATCTCGATTTTTTGGAGGAAATAGAGGCAAAACTTGACGGGTTCATAAAGAGTTTAGACAGTGAAGTCAAAATAATTGAATTAATCAGCGCAGTGGATATTCTGAACGAATGGAACATCGATACTTTCGAGGGTATCACTAGGGCTTTCAAGATAATCTCAAATTCGTCACAACGCAATGTTCGTCGGAACATCCACAATTTCGTTCTGAGTGGATTTTTCCCGAGGACATGGGAAAAATCGCTGGATCGATTGATCGGAGAACTGCTCACAAGTAACTCCAGAGCAGACATAGACATTCTGAAGAGCCGACGTGATTTAAGAAAGGAATATGAGAGAGTGATAGAAGCTTACAATAGAGAATCACTTCTAGATGTCGAAGGACCAATCAAGAGTTGGAATAAACTTCTGATTACAGCTTGGAGCAAGTGCTTCAAGTTGAGCAGGATGGTGAAGGATCTTTACGGCGTAAATCTGAATTCCGAGGTAAAGTCGCAGCTTATAAAGACACTAGCAGCTGAATTTCCCTCCACCTCAGAATCTCATGATTCAACAAAAGCCCAGAAATTCTCCGATCACGTTACCAATTCCGTCTCAAAATACGAGAAACTCGCGGTGATAATCCGCACAATTGAACGGACGGTTGGAATCAAATTACGTGAAGTCCAGATTCTCGCCATCATCTTGCTGCTGGATGACGAAATGGACAAAGGAAGATTAGCCCAAATCGGCACTGGTGAGGGGAAGACAATAATCATAGCAGTACTCGCCGCTTATCACGCTCTGGACGGACGAAAAGTGGACATCGTCACCAGCTCGAAATTACTCGTTTATCCGCAAATGAAGGAACTCAAAAATTTTTATGAATACCTTGGACTCTCAGTGTCACACAATTTTGAATCATCAAAGGCTTATTTATCCGACATCGTTTATGGCACGTCCAATCGATTCCAAGGTGACATACTGAGAGATGAATTCAGAAAACTTGACACAAGACACAAGCGCGAGTGCGACATTGTTATTATTGATGAGGTCGATAACATGCTCATTGATGGCAATAATCACATCGTGTACTTGTCGTGTAATATGCCGGGGATGGATCATTTGGAGACACTATTAGCAGTGATTTCTATACAAGTCAAAGCAGCAGCTGCTGCATTGAGAATGGAAGATGGAAAGCTTTATTTTGTTCAGTGTGAAAATGCGATTGATGAGAATGGAGAGATTAGGGACGAAATCATTGAGAATTATATACCAATTGATGTCTCACCTCACGAATTCATAATGAAAGCAACCGATTTACATTTACGGAAGCTCATACGTGACTGTAATCAATCGACACTTCGGGAATTGTCATCAGATTACCCGGAAATCAAAATACCGAAGCATTTGCGAAAACTTATTCGCAGAATCCAATTGAAGAAGTGGATTGAAAAAGCGATAATGGCTAAAATCGGTTGTGCTAATAAAGAGGATTATATTCTTGATAAAGATGAAGTTAAAATTGTTGATGCTGAGAATACTGGAGTAGTTCAGAATGATATGCAGTGGTCAGATGGATTGCATCAGTTTATTCAGATTAAGCATGGCGCTTGTCTCACGCCGGAAAGCTTCACCACGAATTTCATATCGAACGTGAGTTATTTCAGGAGGTATGAACCATATATTTATGGACTTACTGGGACATTGGGCACTCGAGAAACTAGGCAATTCTTGAAGAATACTTATAGCGTTGATGATGTGATAATACCTACGTTCAAATTGAAGCAACATCGAGAATTGAAGGCAATTATCATTGATAATGAAGAGGACTGGTTTAAGGAAATAGTGCACAATTCGATTCAGAAATTGATCAATGGGCGCGCTGTTCTAATCATCATGGAATACATTCGACAAATTGAAATTATTGAGAGAATTTTTATTAATGACTTTAATTATGATATAAATCGCATAAAACTCTACAAGACAGACAGGGATTCCGATATTGTTGAAGAGTCATTGTATCTTCGTGATGTTCTGATAACGACGAATATTGCTGGAAGAGGCGCCAACATCAAAGTCCATGACGAAGTTAATGACAACGGGGGATTACACGTTTGCCTGACGTTTTTACCGAAAAATTCGCGGGTAGAGGAACAGAATATCGGGAGAACGTCGAGAATTGGTAATTGTGGGACGAGTCAATTTATTCTGAATAATAAAGAGAAAAATATCATGACACTACGAGAACAACGGTCTCAAAAAGAAGCAGCAGCACTTGGAAAAGCTTTGCGGGAGATTGAGCGAGTGACAATAAAAGACGATATTTTTCATGAGTTCTGCGAGCTTACGGATGATATCAAAGGCGAGAATGACGATAAATTCGTCAGTGAGATTGAGAGGAAAGCGGTTGAGGAACGTTTTGCTATTTGGCTGAAGATGAATAGAGAGAAAATAGCGAGTGCGAGTAGATCAGAAGTGTTCAGGTTATTTGAAGTTTTTAAGGAAGAGATTCTGATGGATAAGGAGGAAGTGGAACTCGTGAAGAATCCGTACATGTTCGTGGAGATCGGTAACAAGTATCTCGAGAAGAAGGACTACATCATGGCTATAGAAGAATACACGTTGGCGATCGAACTGGATCCGGATTTCGCCGAACATGCGCACTTCAATCGGGGCTGTGCTTACATCGCACAATATGGCGGAGATCTTTTGGAAAATGTGGATGAAATTAATAAAGCCATTAGAGATTTCCGGAGATCACGAAAACTGATAGAAGAGAAAGAGTACAATCTGCATTTGATGCAGAATGCTTCGGAGAATGAAGTCTACTCCAGACAGATTAGCAACAAGCTGAACCTCTACAACATCCTTAAGAGTGCGATTGAAATTGCGATCGGTCCTGATAAAAAGGCGATCGATCGGAGTTTGGAAGACCTTGAGAATAGGCAGAGAATGGTTGAGAGATATTCGGACGATTGGAGGGAAATAGCGGAGCTGATTGAAGATTTGGAAGAGAGGAGGGAGAATATGGGGGTAATTCAAGAAGCTCGAGATAACGAACTTGAGTTGAGGATTAAATTCATCAACTGGAAAGAATGTCTGCCGATTGCTGATGACTCGTATAACAAAGAAATTGAGGAATTCATAAGAAATGGCGCTATTGGGAGTTTTGTTGTATCCGAATTACCACCGATTGATTGGTCATCAGTTATTGGATTAATGCTGCTTGGTTTGGGGCAGTTGATTGCTGGAGCTGCACTGGCGGTTTTTACCCTTGGGGCAGGCGCTAGTTTTGGGGCTGCTTTGATGGCTGAAGGCATCAGTGACATCATAACTGCTATCAAGGATGGCATCATTAATCGGGACTTCAGTTGGGAGAGATGGGCTATTGAAAAAGCTATTAGTTTGACGGTTTCTGTTGTTTGTGTAGGCTGGGTTGCGATGAAAGATGTGGCAATGACTATCAGGGGGGGAGCTAGAATTGCTGGAGGATTCGGGAGAAGAGCTGTTCCCCAGGCAGTCAAGGAAGGATGGAAAATCGTGTTTCGGAAAGTTGGCGCTGACTTGACGAAAGCAGCAGCGAAAGAGTTCGTTGGTACACTTGCGAATTATGGAATCGTCGAGACACTCATCCCGTGGCTTCGGTGCAGAATTATTGAAATCGTTGAAGCACCGATTCAAGAAGCACTCGAGGAAAATAAGAATGTTGAAATGATGTTGGAGCTGGACAAGACGAGGAATAATAATGCATATGAGAATCGAATTAGGGAAATTGGGCTAGACTTACTGAATCCGAATAAATCCTATAGAAATTCAGCTTTTGCTAATTTTGCTAGGAAAATGAGTAATCGCGTGATTGATCGTCGTCTTCCTCAAGTCACGACCTATCGAAAAATTCACGTTCTCAAGGCAAATGCGGGGAGGGCTCTTCTGGAATTACCGGTTGTGGCGTATCAATTTGTCGAAGACTGGAATGAAGCGATTGAGAAAATGGCGAAGGATGAAAATATTGAGGAACTTTATAGAGATCGGGAGAAATCGAGGAATTCTGGTGATGGCTCGATAGGAGCGGGGGGTAGTAGTAAAAGGGGGGACTCAGGTATTAATGTGGGACGTTTTGCGGACGAGGAGGAACAAGTCAAAACGCAGCATTCGGGCAATGGTGCATTGAGGATTGCGAAAAATTACAGCGATTCGATAGCAAAGACAATTGTTAATGTCATACAGCGCGATTATGTATCACCTGTTGTTCAGATGGGCGTGGGTTATTCTGTAGATAAAGCGATGACTCATGAAACGGAAACATTGAATGAGTATATTGAAGCATTCAAGAATCGGAGGAGAGCTCCTCGCATGATTAATGAAGAATTCGAGGCAGACCAATGAGTAGAATAGTAAAATGCGTATGAATTGTCATTTTGCAGAAGTCATTAAAATTATAAAAGTAGAAGACAGGTGATGAATGAATCAGGTTTTTCAGAAGCGAAGTCATTCAGAATAAAATCTGAAAGAATGTGAAGCTTCTCCAGAGTGTCTGGGATGTTGAAGATTTTTTGTTGGCTTTTAGTTGATAAAAGATTAATAATTTGAAATTTACCTGGTTCAAGCATAGAAAATTTATTCGTTTATAAATTTGAAGTTATAAATATTGTAATTAGATTCTTAATCCCAAATAATGTTATCAATTAATAATATAAGAGAAGGACTGTACTCTAGAATAATAAAAAATGATATATCGTTTGTACTAAAATCTCTCCTTTATACATTGTGAATAGAAATTACAATATCCGTCTCCTGCAGTGAAAGAGGTCACTTCCAATGAAATCTATGCACACTTCAATTTCCAGATAATTTTCAAAATTTTTCCACACTTCCTAATAACAGCGAATAGCCTTGAACATAACACGCTACTTGTAACAGTTCGCAAAAATCTTTAAAAAAATATAAAAATTCCTCATTCAACTAATATTTACCGCTAAGAGACGCAAAATGTCGAGCGTTTAAAATGGATAGAAAAAGAAATTATTTTGTTATATCAGTGCTGATAGTTTCCGAATTTTTCGGACCTCACTGGATATCTCCTATCTTCCCAGAATAATTGTGAATCGTATACATCATTGTTTTTATAAATTCTTCTATTCGAAATGAAAGGTGTCTTCGAGGAGAATATAATTTAAGGACTGGAACAAGTTGAATTATGTGAAATGTATAATTTTTTAAAATTATTTATCTATAAATAAAGAGCTGGACAGTATACTCGGATGTGCCTGTTATTAGAGTGAGAAAGTGAGATTAAAATCACATCACCCGCATGGAAAAGATATATATTGTTAAAAATATAATTTTGAGTAACTGATGAATTATATAATATTATAAATGCAATATAAGAATCCATAGGCATATTTTTGCCGAAATATTATATGATTTGATGATGAGAAAAATATAATGGTTCATTATAATTCTTTTTTATTGGAACATATAATTATAGCAACTATAAATTTGGAATATATTACAGCATATATTATACTATTTATAATATGAATAAATGATCAGAATATAATGTAATATATAATATTAGCATATAATGAAATTAATACTTTAAAGATATAATAAAAAATATCAGTTGAAGATAGTTTGTAAGAATCATCAAATTCCAAGAAACAATATAATTTTAAAATTTTGAGACAAAAAAATATTTAATTTATTCTATAGAGGAGGCTCCCTACGTAACGTACTCTCCACAATATCTGAATGGATCATGGGAACATTTGAAATTATTGAAGATGTCTATCACACTAAATTCGCATTAGGGTAACAATACAAACTATCTAGTTATCATAAAGTGCAGCTATATAAAATAGAATATAATATATTTTATTTTTAATAAAATATATGATCAAATATAAACTAAAAATTCTAATTATTTCCATACAAAACAGGAGAACACTATTGAGTATACTGCCATTATTATATGATGAATTGCAAATGAAAAAATATATTTTTCAATATCAAATGACTCAGATATAGAAATTTACATGATAAAATATCAAAATCTATATAATTGGAATAGTATAATTATGTATATCATTACATAATATATTGAAAATCACACACATTTTTGCCTCATTATATCACCCGTTATTAATCCGATATTATTAAATATATTCATAGCAATATATTTCTTTTCCATGCGGGCAGGGTTTAAATTTACACCTAAATATGTAAATTTCAGATTATTTAGACGCATTTCACGTGGATATAACAAATATTTTTATGCAGCTGGTCTAGTGATTTTGCGGCCATCTGAAGGTTAGCAATATTCTGACAATATCTCGAAAACTGAGCAGGATTGCTGAATTTTTATAGAAACTTTTTTTTGTAGCAAATTTCAACAGCCACAAAAAAGTTTCCATGCAAATTCCACTCTCTTGTTCAGCTTTCGAGATATTCTCAAAAGAATTCAGTGGTGAAGAGGTGAAATACAATGGGGTGAGTCTTTTGTCAAGTTTTATTGTAGGATATCTCAGAAAATAAGCGAAATAGAGCAATATTGTTATAAAACGAAATTTGTAGAGAATTTCAAGAGCTACAAAAAAAGATTCGGGCAAAATCTCCCATCTCGCACAGTTTTCGAGATTTCAATTCAATTATTTCTAAAAATATGAAAGAAACAGTTGCTCAATAAATAAAGCGAAAATCATAATATTAATCGCAAATACGTGCGCGAACATATTTTTAAACACAATTGCTATGAAACGGCTCAAGGAATGATAACAGCTTCTCTCACCCGATCATCTGTGATTGGTTGAGACTGGCTGAGGCGCTATGAATCATTGCAATAAGGCGCAGATGGTGGGATATCCGCAGTTATTGTACGACTAGTGAAAGAATGGACATCCGAAGCTGTGCTGAAGTAGGAATTTTAGTGGTAGCGTATAGGAGCCGAAAAACGCCGATGTCGATTCTTTCGTTAGTGGCACAATAACTTCAAGAGAATGAATTAGTATTCGCTTGAGTGTTCCACTGGTCAGATGGTCTTCACTTTAAACTAATTCAAATCCTCCATGATTTTACATGAAAATGGTGAGTTCCATTAAAGCGACTGGGAATTGATTCATTCACAGAGTTTTGAACTTGATAGAACCCCCCCTTTTTTACTTCAAGTGTTGACTTTAAGAATGAAGATAAGAAATGAAACGGATGGAAGATAAAATTGTTTCAGAATTCTGATACTTTATTTTTTAATCAAGCAAGCGTTTGGTTATAGAAGAAATTATGCTATATAAAATTTAATTTTTCATTGAATTGATAATGTTGTATTATAATTTTTTTTACCGGTGATCAGATTAGGTTATATTTTCCCCCACTTATCTCTTCTTTCGGCTTTCATTTAATGGGTGAATTAAAAGTCTTTTAATTAATTGCGGTTGAATTAATTGTCCTCTTTAGCGCTCCACGAAAAAAATATATTTCCAATAATTTCATTTAAAAAATATTTTCTTCGTATCAAGAAATTAGTAGTGAAGCGATAACTCGGAAACTAAGCGAGATAGCAAAGCTCTTGTGGAGACCTCCTTTGTTAGAGATTTCAAGGGTTATAAAAGTGAATTCTACAAAAATCCCGCTATCTCGCTTAGTTTCCGAGATATTCTCAAAAAATTAATACATTAGTCAATTCACCAGTCGACTTTTTTTGGGGACAATTTACCCTAAATATCTCGGAAACTGAGCGAGATAGCGCGATTTTGTCAGATAGCACTCCGAATAAAATCGCCCTATCTCGCTTAGTTTCCGGTATATTCTGAAAAATCTTCCCTAAAGAATCGATTTATCGCGTTTCACCTCCAGGGTCACACGGCCAATAGATGGGCACTGACCAAAAGATGGACGGTTTCTATTATCGAGGATTTTCATAAATAAATGAATGATTCTTATACTTTTCACGTCAATTCCTGATTATTACATTCATATAGATTTATAAACTATTTATTACATACCGATTGATCGAAATTTAAAATCATACCACTGCAAATATGGAACTGTCCATCTATTGGGGGGTTCAAGTTATTTTCTAGTTTTCCCTTGATTTTCTTTAATTATTTCTACATTATTCAAGTTTAATTGATTTTTAGTCGATTCACTGTATATTTTTCTGTACATTATTCATTTCTGCAACTTTTTACCGTAATTTGCCTATTCCATATGAATTAATAAAGTTTAATAGTTCCTTAACAGTCCATGGATTGGTCATGTTACCCTACACTCCTTGATTTTCATGCATTTTTGAAGAATAAGTCGGAAATTAAGTGAGATAGCGAAATTCTTTGAAGTGACCTTTCATGTAGGTAATTTTGAGGGCTACAATAATTATCTCTATAAAAAGTTCGTTATCTCGCTTAGTTTCCGCGATATTCTTGACTAATTAATGGCATTTTAGCAGTCGATTTTTTTGGAAAGATTTTGCGGAAATATCTCGTAAAAACTAAGCGAAATAGGATATCGCTAGAATTACGTCTGGTAGAGAATATCAAGAGCAACAAAGAAGGTCTTCACAAAAATTTCCCTGTCTCGTTTAGTATCGCAAAATATTCTCCAAAAATAAATGATGAAAACAAACTTGTCAATCATTCTTGGAGAATCATCAGATCGCAGAAAATCAACAATTCACAATGATTTTTTTTTGTCACTGCACAATATTCAAATATTATTCTAATATTTTGAAAAATTTCCACTCGACCGTTTTTTTTTTAAATTAATTTTTGAAAATTCATGACTCAGCATAGAGACTTACGGAGTCAAACGTTCGATGAACCTTGAAAAACCCGACAATCGTGACTGTAGCGAGAGTCATATGCAAAAGCATAGCAATGCTACGCTATGACGTCACAGTCAGCTGTGAGCATACACGCGCCTATTTTCAGAAGTACATTCCGCATCACCAAAGAGTACAGATATCTATACTCTTTGGTATCGGGTTAATCATCGATTAGAAGTAGGGATGTTCGATGCTTGAAAAAAAATCGATTTTCCAATAATCGATGTTTTTTGATGTCAATGTTTTTACATTGATGCATAGAAAAAAATAATCGGATTTTCAATTCATCGATTATTAGCAAGAAAAAAAAATTGTTTCATTTTTTTTTTTTAAATTATTATTGGGGTATAATCAATCATGAAAAGCAAAATAGAAAGTATGAAATGAATAAAGAAGTACAAGACATCATTGTTTCCTCTGTAAATAATTCAAATTTCATGTATGATAAAATATAGAACGAGTGTATGGATCGGTGGTCAATCAATCTTGTTCAAAACTCTGATTTTTGGATGTCAGATTTTCGACTGCTATATTTTTTTCATCTGAAAAATGACTGATAAATGATATGAAGCGAAATCAGTGTTATAGTTCGTTATTATTTCTTCAGCCTATGAGTTTAGCAGCCGAGTCTCAGTCGAATTAGAAAAGTGAATCGACTGCATTTTGACTATAAAGCGACGTTTAAACTACCAGGTTTCGACCATAAAACGACTGCTTAGTCACCATCAATTCACTATCTAAAGTCGGTGCGAGAATGAAACAAGCACACCCATTATTGACCGTGAATGGACTCTGTTTCGACTCCAAAAAGAAAATAGATTGACGGTAAAGTAAATCGACCGTGAATCGACCATCTATTCACTGCAACTTTACCGTCACCACGAAACCGCAAGGGATCCTATATTTTCGGCCAAAAATTGCTAACCTGGTGTCAGAACCGTGAAAGTTCGCCCCCTCCAACCTCATTGTGAACAATGAAGCATTATGAGAAAAAAATGACAATTTAATCTCAAATTTCGAGATTCTTAAGAAACATTGATTTTTTCTATGCGATACATAGTATTATAATGCATATTTCCTCATATTCATCATTTTCTCAAGACCTATCTTGCATGGATCCAAGTATCCTTCTCAAATAAAATTTCATTGAAATGTTCTCTTGAATCTTTTAGATGGTGTGATGGTGCAAAATAAAATAATGCAATATTGCATTATCAGCAATGGAAACTTTTGAGACGACTCCATGGGGTCCAACTTCTCTTCACTGTCGAATTCAATGAAAAATCGCAGGATTATCCTCTGGTAAACATTTTCAACATAAGTAATTAATTAAAGGTCCAGTAGTTCCAAAATCGGTCCAGTAGTTCCTGAGATATTCTTGAAAAACCATTGAATGAAAAGACGCTCCATCTCTGGAACTACTGGACCGATCACATCCAAGTCTAGCTAAAAAAATTCATTTGAGCGAGCTCAAAGAATGCTGATAATTCCGGATTTTCCCATGAAATTCTTCTATACGAGTGCTCAAAAGAATTGTTTTTTCAGAAGTTTCAACTTTTCTCTATTTTTCCCCAGGAACGCTGGTATTTTTTATCTATTAATCAAAGAGTAGACAATTTTTTCTAAAAAAAAATCTCATCTCCATTCCAATATGATAACGAGAAAAACTAATTGAAACGTGAAATTCAACCCTCGGAGTAAACCGGGGGTCACTTTGATCCCAAAAAATTTTTTGCCCTAAAATATGATGAAATGGATAAAAATATTCGCAATAGTCGACTCCGACGCTTCGAAAATTTTTCATTCAAATTGGCCAATTTTAGAAAAGAAGTCCAAGGTCGATTGATTCTTTCACCATCAAAAAATAGTTAAATCGAACCCACGATGATTGTATTCGAAGGTACATTGTTTTATCTACAAAAAACCTCATCACATAGATTCCTTATTCAAACGGACAAAAGCCCGCTTGTCTCTCGTGATGAAAATACAATAAATAATGACTAGAATAAATAGTTGAATGTCTAACACATTAGTCTGGCATAATTGACCGTTACAATAACTCGGTGAGACTCTACATAAAACTTTACACTGTTGTGAATCTGTTGAGCGCCGAATCAACACTTCATTTGTTTAAAGTTCGATGCCCGGGAAAAAATCAGCATGCATGATCATGCATGGTCAGCCATTAATCTCATGCATGATCATGCATGAATATTGGCCAGTAATGAGCATGCATGATCATACATGGCCAAGCATAATCATGTCTGACTGGGTATGAAAAATAATCGTCCATGAATATATATAAAAAAATTGATCAAAATAAGGAAGCAGCTTTGAATTATCAGTAATTTATCTTTTAACGTTTTCAACTGATAACTACTCGCGATAAGGAATTTTTCTGATGAATTAAAATCTGACATCACTTGGGCTCGAACCCGGGTCCTCTGCATATCAGGCACGACTTGTTCCACTCTGCTAAGTGATGGACTGACTGTCTAGCATGTATTGAAACGGTTATATATATTTATCTTTATAATTTCAATAATTTTTCATCATTGCCCATACATGACCATGTATGACAGTAGATGTATCATGACTGAGCATGCATAATTTATGCATGATCATTCATGGTTCATGCATGATCCTACATGGGTCATGCATGATTATACATGATCATGCATGCCGATTTTTTCACGGATGACGACTGATAAGTGGGGGTAATTCGCGTCTTGACCGTAGTTCAGGTGTCGCTTGACCCCCCATCTTCCTCGGTCAAATCTCCCTTGAAACGTCATTAAATTCACCGTGAATTTAGTTCCGTTTCATACAAAGTTCCTATGGACATTTTCCTGTCTCGCTTAGTTTCCGAGATATTCACCAAAAATAGACCACCAAAAGAATACTTGTAGATCATCTCTTCAATGAAATTTCATTAGAATATTTTTTGATTTTTTCAGATGATGTAATGGTGTACAATGATATGACGCCGTGTGGAATGAAATCATTAAATCGTCAGATATTTAAACTTCCAAGATAATTCCAAAGGATTCAACTGCTCTTCGTTGTCAAATTTAGTGGAAATCCGCAGCATCATCGGTTGGAAAAAATCTCCAATATCAATGATTGATTGAAATCCGGAAAAATGGATCCAAATATGAAATAAAAATGTGATCAGCATGGTACCATTTATAATGACCAGGAACAAATTGACCTGCTAGGAATGCTACTCTGGTGGTGCGACGAAGATGTAGATTCATTCTTTTCAAATGTGAAACGTAACACTGATATAACAGTATTAATTAATTCCTTCAAATCTTCGATAAGTGGAATAGGCGACATGTGTCAATTACCTGACGGTGAAACTTCAGATGATTCAGACATTAAACGTTGCATTCAAGCTGCATTTCTTAATTGGGACTTCAAACAAGCAGCAAATATTTCGAAACATTTACTCGTAGATTTTGATAAAAAATTCTTCTCGTATGTATCAACCCGCAAAAATTCCTCAAAATATTCCGAAACGAACATCGAATATAAGAAGTCCCTGAATGAAAAACTTGCCTCAGGAAATGATTTATTTCTCCAAAAATTACTGTACGATCTGAACATGAGCTTATTGAAATTAACATCAAATCTCGATTTACTGGAGAAGATAAAGGTAAAACTTGACAGGCTCATAAATGGTTTAGACAGTGAAATCAAAATAATTGAATTAATCAAAGCAGTGGAGATTCTAATTGAATGGAACGTTGATATTCTTGAGTCTGAAGCGTTTGATATAATCTTAAATTCCACAGAACTCACCGTCTGTAAAAATATCCACGATTTCGTGCTAACTAAATCTTTTTCAAAGACATATGAAAAATCATGGGATCAATTGATCAACGAATTGTTCAGTAGTAACTCCGGAGAAGATACAAAATTCGTGATGAACCGCAGTGATTTGGAAGAGGAATATCGAAAAGTGATAAAAGCTTACAATGAAAAAGTATCTCGAACAATTGGAGGATCAATCAAGAGTTGGGATAAATCTCTGATTGTAACATGGAGCTCGGCCTTGTGGTTCGGCAAGATGGTTAAGTCTCTCCTGGAAGGAAATCTAACCGACACGTTGAAACCACAGATATTAATGAAACTAACAGAGGCATTTCCCTCCACTTCAGAATCTTATGATTCAAGGAAGGCCCAGGCATTCTTTAATCACGTCATCAATTTCGTAACTAAGGAAATGAAACTCGCAGTGATCATTCAAGCAATTGAAGTGACGCTTGGAGTCAAAGTACGTGAGGTCCAGATACTCTCCATCATCTTGCTGCTAAATTCAAAAATGGATAAAGGAAGATTAGCACAAGTCAACACTGGTGAGGGTAAAACAATAATCATAGCGGCACTGGCCGCTTATTACGCTCTTGAGGGGCGAAAGGTGGACGTCGTCACCAGCTCGGAACTACTCGTTCATCCGCAATTGAATAAACTCAAGGATTTTTATGCATCTCTGCAACTCTCAGTATCACACAATTTTGATTGTTCAAGTGCTTATTTATGCGACGTCGTTTACGGCACTTCCAGTAGATTTCAAGGTGATATATTGAAAGATGAATTCAGGAAACTTGGCACAAGATACGGACGTAAGTGCGATGTTGTTATTGTTGATGAGGTTGATAACATGCTTATTGATGGCAATAATCACATGGTTTATGTGTCGTGTACTATGCCAGGAATGGATCACTTGCAGACACTATTAGCAATTATTTCTGTACAAGTTAAGGCAGCCGCTGCTTCATTGAGAATGATAGATGAACAACTTTATTTTGTTCAGTGTGAAAATGCAATTGATGAGAATGGAGAGATTAGGGAAGAAATCGTTGAGAATTATACACCAATTGATGTTCCACCTCAGGAATTCATAAAAAAAGCAACTGATTCACATTTGCGAAAACTCATACGTGATTGTGATACATCGGCCCTCGGAGAATCGGCATCGGATTATCCAGAAATCAAAATACCGAAGCATTTACGACAACTCATTAGTAAAATACAATTGGAGACGTGGATTGATAAGGCAATACTGGCGAAACTCAGGTTCACTAATAAAGAGGATTATATTCTTGATAAAGACGAAGTAAAGATCGTTGATGCTAAGAATACTGGAGTAGTTGAGGATAAGCTGCAGTGGTCAGATGGATTGCATCAGTTTATTCAGATAAAGCATGGCGCTTGCCTCACACCAGAGAATTTCACAACGAATTTCATATCGAACGTGAGTTATTTCAGGAGATATGGATCAGATATTTATGGACTCACTGGGACATTAGGCTGTCGAGGAACTAGAGAATTCTTGAAGAATACTTATAGTGTTGATGATGTCATAATACCTCCGTTCAAACTGAAGCAACATCGGGAATTAACGGCAATTGTCATTGAGAATGAAGAGGACTGGTTGAGGGAAATAGTGAAGAATTCACTCCAAAAATTGATGAACGGTCGGGCCGTTATGGTTATCATGAAATACATCCGACAAATTGAAGCGATTGAGAAAATTTTCATTGATGATTTCAAGTATGATAAAAATCGTATGAAACTCTATAAGATAGATGGAGATTCTGCTGTTATTGAAAACTCTATGAAGTGCGGTGATGTTCTGATAACTACGAACATTGCCGGGAGAGGCGCGGACATCAAAGTCCATGAGGATGTTGATAAAAACGGGGGATTACACGTTTGTCTGACATTTTTACCGAAAAATTCGCGGGTAGAGGAGCAAAATATCGGAAGAACGTCAAGAACTGGTCATCACGGAACGAGTCAGTTTATTCTGAATAAGAAAATGAATATCGTGCAACTGCGAAATCAACGTGATCAAAGAGAAGCAGCAGTACTTGCAGACGCTGCAAGCGAGGTAAGACGAGTGACAATGAAAGACGATGTTTTCCATAAGTTCTGCAAGCTCACGGATGTCATTAAAGGTAGAGATGAATTCGTCAGGGAGATGGAGAGAAAAGCGGTCGAAGAACGTTTCGCCATTTGGCTGAAGATGAACGAAAGTGAGTTTGCGAATGAGAGTCGATCAGAAGTGTTTAAGTTGTTTGAAGACTTTAGAGCAGAGATTCTGAAAGACGAGAAGATAGGAAAGCTAGTGAAGAATCCGTACATGTATGTAAAAATTGGTAACAAGTATCTCGAGGAGAAAGAGTACGTCAAGGCTATAGAGGAATACACGTTGGCAATTGAACTGGATCCGAATTTCGCCGAACACGCGCACTTCAATCGGGGCTACGCTCTCATCGCACAGTATGGCCAAGATCTAGTGAAGAATGCGGGTGAAATCAAGGAGGCAATTAGGGACTTCCAGAGGTCGCGTAAACTGATCGAAGAGAAAGAGCACAATCTGTACTTGATGCAGCATGCTTCGGAGAATCAAGTCTACTCCAGGCAGATCAGCAACAAGCTGAACCTCTACGGTATACTGAAGGGTACGATTGAAACTGCGATTGGTCCTGATAAAAAGGCGATCGATCGGAGCGTGGAGGACCTCAAGAAGAGGCGAAGTAAGAGTGAGAAGGATTCGGATGGTTGGAAAAAAATCACAAACGTTATTGAAGATCTGGAGGAGAGAAGGCAGAATATGGGTGTAATTCAAAAAGCTCGAAATAACGAACTTGAGTTGAGAATTAAAATCGTCGACTGGAAAGAATGTCTACCGATTGGTGATGACTCGTATGACAAAGAGATCGAGGAATTCAAGACGAATGGTGCTATTGGGAGCTTTGTTATATCAGAATTACCACCGATTAATTGGACGTCAGTTATTGGATTGTTACTGCTTGGATTCGGGGAGATGATCGTTGGTGCTGCACTGGTAGTTTTCAGCCTTGGGGCAGGTGCTAATTTTGGCGCTGCTTTGATAGCTGAAGGCATCAGCGATATTATAACTGCTATCAAGGATGGGATCATCAATCGGGACTTCAGTTGGGAGAGATGGGCTATTGAGAAAGCTATTAGTTTAACTATATCTGTTGTTTGTCTAGGCTGGGCTGCGATGAGAGATGTAGCGATGACAATCAGGGGAGGGACTAGAATCGCTGGAGGACTTGGGAGAATAGCTGTTCCGCAGATGGTCAGGGAAGGATGGAAAATCGTGTTTCGGAAAGTTGGCACTGACTTGACGAAAGCGGCTGCAAAGGAGTTCGTTACTGGACTTGTGAATTATGGAATCAGCGAGACGTTCGTACCATGGCTTCGGCAGAGCATTGTTGAAATCGTTGAAGAACCGATTACAGAAGCACTCAAGAAAAATCGGAACGTTAAGATGATGTTGGAGCTGGACAAGAGAGAGAATAATAACGGATATGAGGATCGTATTAGGAAAATCGGGCTGGAGTTATTAACTCCGGAGAAATCCTCTAAAAGCACGGCAAAATTCGCTAAATTTGCTCAGAAAATGAGTAATCGTATAGCTGATCATCAGCTTCCTCAAACCACAACATATCGGAAAATTCAGGCTCTCAAGGCAAATGCGACGAAGGCTCTCTTGGAGTTACCAGTTGTGGCATATGAATTTGTCAAAGACTTGAATGAAGCGATTGACAAGATGGCGAAGGAGGAGAAAATTGAGGAATGTTATAAGGATGGGCAGAAAACGGAAATTCATGGTGATGTCTCAATGAGAGGTAAGGATAGTGATAAGAAGATGGACTCGGATTTCGATGTGGGACGTTTCGAGACTGAAGAGGAGCAAGTCAAACCGCAGTATTCGGGTAATGGTGCGTTGAGGATTGCAATGAATTTCAGCGATTCGATAGCGAAGACAATTGTTAATGTAATACAGTGCGATTATGCAGCGCCTGTTGTTCAGATGGGCACGAGTTATACTATAGATGGAGCGATGGCCAACAGAACGGAAACATTAAATGAATATATTGAGACGTTCAAGAATCGGAGGAGAGCTCAACGCATAATGGATGAATAATTCGAGATCGACGGAGAGAACGAGTAAAATAGACTTTTTTCCGGAGTGAAGACCTTCACGAAAAAATGTAAAGAAAACTGGAGACTGTTTTTCTCGGAGTTGATAAGACAGGACCTCATGTGGTGCAAATATGCAAAATTTATTTTTCGATAATTTTAGAATTATAAATATAATAATTGAATGGGTCTCTGTGGTGTCTCGTTCAACAGGGCGACAGAGTGGTAATTCCCAGGGCTCAGTCCCTGGTCCCTACCGAATAACACAAGCACCACTATTTCTTCATCCACGGAGAGAAATTCTAACGAAAATATAATGAAAGATCTGAGTAAAAATTACTGAACCATTCGAGAATCGTGGGACATTTCGTGATGTATACAAAATATTGAAAAATTCGGTGGCAATTTTTCACAAGAGTCCAGCAAAAAGTCACATCTGTACATCAAAAATGGCGCTGTTAGCGCGTCAAAAATTAACAAACATGGTTCGGTAATTTTTGACACGCTAACAGCGCCATTTTCGATGTACTCCTGTGACTTTTGGATGTACTCCTGTAAAAAATTGCCATGGAATTTTTCAATATTTTGTATACATCACGAAATGTTCCACGATTCCGGAACGTTCGGTAATTTTTAGCAAGACCTTTCGATATGTATAATCATTGAATTTTTCAATCGGGAATAATCTTAAGGTATGAATTAATAATTTGAGGAAAATACTGTACTTCCGAATAATCGAAAATAAAATATCATTTTATACACTGCTTATAAAAATGATAATATCTGTTTCTTACAATGGAACATGTCACCTCCCATGAGATCTATGCACAGTTCAATCTCCGACATTGTTCTCCACTTCCTAAAAACAGCAAATGGCTTTGAATATGACGCGCAACTTGCAACCACTTGAAAAAATTTTAAAAAAATATACGATAATTCCTTATTAAACTAATGGCCACCGCTGACAGACTACAAATTTCGAGCCTTCAAAATGAATAAAAAAAACACTTTTGGGTACATAATATTGCATTTAATCAAGTTCATTGCATTTAATTAAGTTCAGGCTCATGGCATTGAATAAAGCTATAGAACAATTACTATTCATATCTGTCATCAATAATGTTCTGACAATATCTCATGAATTGAGCAGGATCGCGTTTTTTTTGTGGAGCCCTTTCTTTTAGCAAATCTTAACAGCTACAAAAAATGTTTACATGAGAATCCCACTTTTTTGTTCAGTTTCTGAGATATTCTTAAAAGAATTCAGTAATGAAGAGGTGAAATAGAATGAATTGATCATTTTATTGAGTTTTATTGCAGGATATCTCAGAAAATAAGAGAGATGGAGCGAAAAATTGCGCTACCTTATAAGTATACTCAATTCCCGATATATCCTCAAAAGAATTCAGCAGTGATGAGAAGAAAAAGTATAAATTCATTTCGTCTGCCGATCTCCGAGAAATATCTCGAATACTGAGTAAAAAGCCCAATATTGTCCTGATCCTCATCAGTTGGAAATTCTAGAAGCTACAGAAAAAGATTCGAGCGAAATACTCCTATCTCGTTCAGATTTTGAGATATTCTTCAAAAAAATCTTCAACATAAATCGACTTATCCTGTTGCACCTATTTACTACTGCATTCTCTCACAAATAGCTCGGAAACTGAGCAGGATATTGTAATTCGTAGTATTTTAAATAGTTCATATAGAAATGAGACATGTTCTTGAAATAATCTCAAAATTTCATGAATTTCAGATGAAATTTGTAGCCTCCGGAACGTACGTAAATAGCCAGGTTTGATAGTGACATCCAATAGAGTATCTCGTCTATTTTCCCAGGAAATGTTATAAAAATTCACAATATCTCTTTGAATACATGTATAGAATATTCCCAAAAATTCAACAAATATATTCAACAAATCATGAAAATAATTCTAAAAAAACCCTACTCCTAAACCTCCTTCCCCCCTTAAAACCACAATTATATAATTTATTTCAGTCCCTTCAATTTCAAATGTTTAAGAAAATGAGGAAGATAAAGAATACGAGAGAAAAATGAAGATATAAGTAATTTTTCAAATTCCAGCACCATTTTATTTTTCAAGAAAGATAAGTCTATTTCTAATCAATTTGAGAGTTATTCCCAAGACATCATACGGAGGAGAGACTGATTTTTCTAAGATAAATCATAACGTTTCCAAAAATTACGGAAAAATAATTGCAGACACACAAATTAACAATAAGAAAATCTCTCTCCAATCTAACATTCAATTCCTTATGCTGCATTCAATGACTATTGACCTCTGCAGGATCATAAACTACTGCTTTAAGTCCTATGTATCCACCATATCCAGTTTGTGCTCTGTGATAAATTCCAACTCCAGAAAATGGAACTGGTGGATCAGAAATTACGGATAGGGCATCAATGAATGGAATTGCTGTCTGTGCAGCATCCTTTTCTAAGTCAGTCATACGGAAAGTCACATATTTGTATCCATAGTTATATCTAAGTGCCTTTAAAAAAATAAATATAATCATAAAAATGAAGCAAAATTCAATGACTGGCAACAAGAAGGAAGATTGCACTGGAAGGAGAAATGCAGGAAGGTATCTAGTTTTCTTCAACTCCCCCCTCCCCCCCGCCCTCGCCCTTTTACTTCGTATAGGGAACGCGCGTTAACTGTAGAGGCAGCACTACTGCCGATTCTGATGCTCTCTGTCGTCGAGCTGTCTAACTTTTCAGGAAACAGTAGTGCAATAAACTATTAAGATAGTTTGGAAAAATGAAGAAAATAATTAAATTTCGATTTTGTCCCAGTGTATATGATCATCTAATTTGAGGTCAAAATGATACAAAAGGGCAGAAATCATTCAAATTGAGGCATGTTTAACCGTTTCAGAAATAAAAGACGAGAACAATCCAGCATAATTACTGGTACTGTGGTAGCTCAAACGAGTGCATCTAATGTTTATTCCGTAAAAATAATAGTCAGTAGAAATAAAAGGAAAATTCGGAAATTATTATTTTTTTTTTCAGATGATTTAATTTTTTGCGGAGAAAATATATTGGATTTTTTTTCTCGAGTTCAGTGTTCTACAGATATTCATGAAAATATCTGAAACAATTTCGAAACCGATGGAATAAGTACTGAAAATTCATGAAAATACATTTCTCGAAAATACAATTAAGTAGAAAAAAAATGAAACAGAAAAATTTCCTTTTTCACTGTATTTTTTTGAGATTATCTTGGAAACTTAACGAGATAGGGCAATTTTTGAAGAGATCTTTTTTGTAGCTCTTGAACCTTTTATAAAAAAGAATCATGCAAAAATCGCGTTATCTCGCTTACTTTCCGAGATATTTTCAAGAAATAATTAACAAAAACTCGAATTTTTGAGTAAATCACAAAAATTCGATTTTTCCTATTCATTTTTGAAGATCATCTCGGAAACTAAGCGAGATAGAAAAATTTTACGGAGATCTTTTTTGTAGCTCTCAAAATCCAAAATCACCCTATCTCGCTTCCCCTCCAAGATATTCACAAAAAAAAAAAGAAAAAATATTCTCCAACGAACTCTCAATTTTCCAATCCAAAGAAAAAAATTTAAGAAAATAGCCTCGAATACAACATTCCACTCTTGATGGAGACATTTTCACTAATTTTTATATCAAATAATTAATTTTTAATTTTTATTAGAAATGTAAATACTATGACTGCCAAGTATGAGCCATATATAAATGTTCCTGAAAACTTGTAACTTTGGCCACTAGGTAGCGTTAGAGTCTAAATGCGCGTTCCCTATTCCACAGTAGAAAGAATTATTTGGGATCAGTCACGCTCGCACAAGATTTATTCTCTAATTATTGATAAACATTTACTTACTTTTCCACGAGGTGCAACATATCCTTCCTTGTCTTCGAAATGGTCATCCATGTCAATAGGATTATTTGGGGCAAACATTGTGATCTCCTTCCTGTTAACGTGTTAATTATATTGGAAATTTTTCATACTCATTCATGAAAATAAAGTGAATAGTCGTGACTTACCTAGGAATTTCCTCTTTCCATATCACAATATCGCTACCGTCTTCCAAAATACCGGTTGTATAATTAAATGCATAAGTCTTGATGAGCATTGCTAAATGTGATCCTTGAGCACCCAATTTAATTCCAGTCAATACTCGACCAGTTGGGGCTACTAGTGTATCCAAATTCACAAATTTTTTATCATATGTAATCGTAAAGAAATCGTCTGGCAATGTAAATGATGATTTATGATCAAATTCATCAATTGGCTGCCACTCGACTGTTGATTTGTCTATGATTCCATTCGGCTTCAGTTCTCCTTCTTGGATTCTCAGATAAATCATTTGATTCTTTTCAACGAATTGAAATCCCGTTATTACCCTGCATGTAATATAGTATCATATCATCTTTAAAAATCAATCAAATTAAAGTAAAATCCCAGAGTAAAATCGATAGAACAGAGAAAAAAATGAGAATTTAGAGGCTAGATTGTAATTATTTGCTGATAATGCGGAAAACGTGTTTTAATTTACCCGAAAAAGTGATCAGACTATTCGAAAGTCATATCTTTAGCTTGTGAATATAAAATTTTTTCGTTTCTCGAATTTTTTTTTTCGCGTTACTAATCTTTTATCATATGCATGACGAAATGAAAAGAGAGACAAATAGTTGCAACTACCTTCTAGTTGAAATTTCTCAATAATTTTACGGAGAATTGAATATTCCTTTTTCTAATGTTTAGTTAAAATGTTGTTCTCTTCGTCGATAGTTTTTAAATATTGAGTCAACTCTGTGGTTCTACAGAAATTGTGCTATTCCTGTCTAATTTGGGGCATATAATCCCCACCGCAACTATTTTCAGTATCTTTGATGATTCATATCTCATGAACTACACGGATAAAAAGTATGAAAAAATTTAGAAAATTGTAAAAAAATATCATCTTTATCGCACTTCCCGCACGCTACGTGTGCGGTCAGTGGCACTTTCCAAACGTTGTAAAATAAAATATTTTCTGACTCGTAGGTTTACAAAACTCATATTCGTCAGAAAATAGTTCACCGAACTTGTTAGGTAATATATTATTCATACGGCATTGAAAAAACAAGGGGTCAACTGTACTCGCGTTCGCTGGGATACTACTTTTACTCATCCAAGTTCATGACGTGCTCATACTTGTTTTTCGAAGTATCAGATTCAACTGGTCTCAAACTGAATGTTCGTACAGTATCGCTGCGATCATAATCATCACAGTAACATATACACTGTTCGCATATATCGAATAATCCATTACTAACTTTATTGGAGATGTCATGTTTTAGAGAACAATTGGTATTCCCCATTTTTTAGGGGAGTAAACCATCGAACCGTCTAGAAGGTTTCTTCTGAAATAGTTCAATAATAAGGGACAATAATATCAAAATTTAGTAGTGGTGATCGAAGACAGACGGAGCTGCTGAGTAAAATGAATCATAATTTTTTTATGGAATGAAGGCCTTGATGAGAAACTCTGATAAAATTGGAAAGATGCTCCATCATATCTCTGATATCTGCTAATTTTTTCCAATTTTATCGCAGATGCATTCACTCTGGAAAGAAATCCTAATTCATTTTAATTGATAGATTTCTTCATTTTTATTATTATTATAACAATTATCGCTTCCACTGCCGAGAGAAATGGGAAAAAAATATTTTGTTATCTGCTAAGAGGAACTCACCGCTTGACAGTAGAAATCCACTGTTTGTTTGAAACAATTATAAATTCTGCCATGGCATATGTTTAATTCGTCTAAAGGTTCAGGGGCATATTGATAAAATGTTGTATCCTGATAATCAGCACATGTGTTCCAACAACTTGCTCCTTCATTCAGATATGCTTCGTTGGTGACGATTGTATTGAATAACCACTTCAATTCTATGAATCTTGGTCCTTCGAAGATAAATATATTTTACATAATAATAAGAAAGTTCACTGGCAATAAGGAGAGGGGGGGAGGAATGATCACCTGTAGGCTGAAGTGAACCAGGATTTTTTTTTCAGACTCAACAAAAAAATTTGAAAAAAAATCTCAAAGATTTTTCAGACTATCAGCATTATTTCCTAATTTTAAAGTGCCTCCACTCTAAAGAAAAAACCGGTCTCCCCTAGTTACAACTTACCTTGATTAATTCCTCCATCGAAAGAGCACATATCTCTGGAAGCAATAGTTATAACTTTTACGGTAGATCTTTCTAAACAACGCAGATCCTGTTCATACGCCTCCCTCATTAAACGTCTCTGTTCAATATAGCCAAGGTCATTACTTTTGCTTAATACATTGAATCCAAAAATCCTCAATGCATATCCTTTAATTGTAGTTATTACCAATTTGTGATAGATCTCGTGAACTCTATATCGTGGAGCTTGTTGTGTGCGTGTACATACACGCCCTTTTTTTCTCTGAAAAATTGAGCGATTATTTCTAACCCTAGACTAATCGCCATGCACAGCCCAATGGCTTCCGTCGGATGATGACACTTTTACTGCAGCAAGTGATGGACGATTTTCGAAACAAAAAATCAACTATCAAAGAATTGATCTTGAAGAAATACGATTCTCATCAATTTTGAAAAAATTGAAATGAGAAAATCGATGAATTAATTGAGACATACTAGCAAGTGAAACGCCTGCATCATTTCTCACTGAATCCAAGATTCCCGTTTCAAAACAAACGGGTGCGTGGAATGCCACGCGTTAGAAGTGAAACTTGTGGATCGTGATGCTGAAATCCATGTACTATGTGCATAGTAATGGAATGGGATATAATATTTATCAATCACTTAAAAATACTCTTGATTGAGAATTTCAATTCGGATACTCCACTCCAGAAATAATTAAACAGAGCAAGATATCATTTGAGATCATAAATTGAATCTGAATTCTTTTCTATTGAATGGAAGAGATTTAGAATTATACTTCTGGGAACATCTTGGAGTACCTGAAAATCTTTTCCATTCAATAGAAAATTGACAGAAGACTTCGGCTTTTCTTCTTTTTGATGTAATAATATCTTGCTTTGTCTTATTTTTCTCAAACCAGAATATCCAAATTGGAAGACTTAATCAGTGGATGTATTCCCAATTCATTGATGAAAATTCAATCAGACCACTTTCAAACGTCGAACGCTAGTTGATGATTACATGATAAACTGTTCTATTTCACACTAATTCATGGGGTATTCCATACCAAACCGACCACTTCTGACCTTGAACCTTTTCGATTTGACTGGAACTTTTCTATCTGTTTCTACCCTATAAAAAACGCGTCTCGAAATTTTTTCAAATTTTTTCACCCAACCCAAAAAAAGTTATGAATTTTTCAAGAAAATGGCTTTTTTATTTTCAAATAGCTATAACTTTCTTAAAAACCAACTTATTGGGACTTTTTTTTCTTCAAAATTCTTGTTTTGAAATGAACTTTTCAGGAAAAAAATACAAAAAAAATTTAAAACGATAGATTCATCGAAATTTTTACTCTTTTTGAGGAAAACCGTTATTTTCTCCAAGTTCGCCATTTTTGATTTTTTTTTCATTTTCTCGAAAAAAACTTCAATCAATCCTGCGATTATTCCCACAATCCCAGAGTGGGCCGACGTTTCTTTCTATTTTTTTTATTTAATTGAAAATAAAAATTTCATTTTTGGAATTTCTTATTTTCTATTTTTTGTTCAAAAGCTTTCTCTATACAATAAAATAAATGCAATGAAACGATTTCCCAGGATTATAGACGCAATTCATAGTTTCATTCTACAACTATAATCACTAGGATTCAAATTTGATACACTCAGCAAAAAAATTGAGGAAACTGAAAATTTTCTCATTTTTTTGAGTCATAACAAAGATTTTTTATTTTTTTTATCTACATTTTGAGCCTACTTAGAAAAAATTCTCAATTAAAGTGATGCCGCGCTCGAAATACCTTAAAAGCGTGCTACACGAGTCTTCATCAAAGTCATTTCTGCCAAAAATAGTAACTTCCGATCGATCATTTTGACTAAAAATCTATTAATCGATGGGTAAAGTGATACTGTGACGACGCCTCATGAAAAATGTTATAATTTTGTTTTTATTATTGCGGTTTCCAGTTTTTTAGAATATTTGGCTCCCAATGAGTATATATTAAGAGTCGAATAAATAAATTTTGTAAAACTTTTGAAATAAAATCTTAGAGGTAAACGCTGAAAAATTCCATTGTTTTAACTTGAATGGAGAGTGAGGGAGCACGATGATAGGTGTCTTAGGAAATAAGGAAATCTATATTTTTGAATAACAAGGACAGTTGATGATAAACAAAAATGAAAAACAGAGACCAAGGGTCATGGAGTGTGGCAATTTTGGCATAACAACCACTTGAGCCTTTTCCTGATCAGTGAGTTTTCTGTGGTCTACTGTGTTACAACTTGACAGTGAGGAATTTGTGGAAAAGTGTTGCGTCTCAACTAGATACCATTTGATCGTTTATTCAGATGAGTATTTTTGAAATTCCATTAATCCGTATTAAATTTCTAAAGGTTTTTGAATTTTCTCCCGTAAATTTTACAGCATGATATTAATTGAGTTGATATTGTTCCACGCGAAGCATTCGAGTTATTGACTAGGAAAAAAGTACGGTTTTTGTAGCACTAAGTGCATAGAGTACTTGTTTTCATAATAATTGAAAATTGAATTTTCAAAGCCCAATGGAGGTGGGCGAAGCTGCGTCAATAAAAATTCTTCAACAAAATACCGAGTGTCGCAAATAGGATGGGTCGTAATAGATTCTTTTTTGAGGTCTATGCACCACTACGTCCCCGTTGTGGCCTCTAGTCATGCAAAACGTGGTGATAATCCCAATTCTTAGTTTCTTATTTGGTTTTTTCTTTTGATCAAATGGTTTAAACTTCCTAGGAAAAAGTTGGTGTGATTTTCAATAAATTTAATCAGGATTCTTCCTTTCATCCTTGAATTCGTGTGAGCGACTCTCCGAATAGTCAAAGTATCCTATAATTTTTTTAATTGACATAGGAAAACTGAATTGTAGCAATAATTTATGATGTGTCCATAGGGTAACACTTTACCAATCGATGTGATATCTCGCATAATATTCGAGATATCGTATCCCATTTAATAGTTCGATTCCATCAATTTTAGTCTAAGGTGAAATCTCATTTTTCATATTTTCTTCATTTTTTTCTAAAGAAAATTGATTAATCGAGTTCCTTGAAATCGCTCAAAAAGATCGATTTTTAGATAAAAAAAATCAATCTTACAAAGATCGATTCAAAATCATCCATCACTGACCGCACCGTTTTCCGAGCCACCGTGGTGCCAAAATGTTACATTATTCATTCACAATCCTATGAATATTCGGTCAAGGATATTTCAGAAATCGAACGGATAGCAAAATTTTGCGCTGTATTTTTTGTTTACAGCTACTGAAATTTTTCTATTGAAAATAATGGGAGTGCAACATAAAATTGCAACAGCTCGCTCAGTTTCCTTCTCACTACTAAATTGTTAACTGACCTGTTTTTCTATTTCTTCTGTAGATTCTTCCAAAAACTCCTCATGCCATCTTATGAAGTGGTCCAACATATTATGTATATTACTAAATCCCGGACGAGTCCAGTCCTCTGCAAATCTCACGAGTCTCGCTTCTTCAATAGTTTCCTGTTTTAAGTATGACTCAATCTTCTCATACTCATCTTCAATGTATGTAGTGGCTTCAAAGAAATTATTTGTTCCCCAAAAAGGCTCAACGAGCTCACTGATTGACTTTTCAGAACCGCTCAAAGGCTGCAACTGATTTTCAATCTCTGAGATAATAGCTAGCATCGCTGCAACGTTGGAGTTATTGTTCGCCGAAAATAGGTTGTTAATCAGGTGCGTAAATCCAAAATCTGTGGGTGGTGCACGATCAGAAGATTCGTGGGAACCATAACTTGAAGCAACTGGATTGAATGAAGTCATGGAGACAATACATAGAATTAGTATTGATAGAGCCATGATTTTTGAATTTTTCGTATTCAGATTGATACCGAAATGGAATTTTATTCAAACTCGTGATAAATTTTAATTTTTGATTTCATGCGGAAACTCACGGATAAGTCTCGAACGTGAATAGTTACTAGAGACTGATTCCTACATTTCGGAGCTGGTCTTTATAAATAGTGAAAGAGAGAGACAGAGAGTTGGATTGTCTTCCTCAGTCTCAATCCTATAGCTAATGTTTTTCGGAGTGCTCATCTTATCAACGTGTATATAACTAATCTCGCTTCATTAATTCTGAATTATTCAAGAAAAACTGACGAAAAATAGTGTGGTAGACATGATAATAATCTGTTTGTCAAACACGTTTCAGGAAGAGTATTTCGTTTTTGAAAATAGGAAGATCTTAGCAACTATTTACTCTGAATAAACCTTGGAAATACACCTATGTTTACTTAGAGAAGCTTTTCCGGGATATTATTTTCCCAGATTCTCTTTTATTCTAGAATGTGCTTTTCATTTTCGGGCAAAAACCAGTGAGGAAGGTGTTCAACAGCATAAGCCGATTTTTTTGTAATTTTTTTAAGAATACACGTAGAAAAATTCTGATGGCGGCCGCCATGGCGCCGCTATCACAAATTTGCCGCTTTCCATGGAGTTCTTTCCCATGACAATTTTTCCATGGCGATTTCTTCCATGGCGTTTTCTTGCATAGCGATTCTTTTCATGATGTTTCTTTCCATGGCATTTCTTCCATAGCGATTCTTTGCATTTATTTTTTCCATGGTTTTTTTTTTATAGCTTCCATTTCCATGGTGTTTTTTCCATAGTGATTCTTTCCATGGCGTTTCTATCCATTGCATTTTTTTCCATTGCATTTTCTCGATAATCTCGATAATTATCTCACAGAAGTGTCTCGATAAAAAATTCTGCACTAATACTCATTATAATGTAAGAATTTTTTGATAATTATAAAAATTGTATGATCGTGAAATTCAAACATCACACAAATATCCACCATTGAATTGATGATTATAGCAAATTTCTCCATGGCAAGGCTCGCATTGATAAATTCCGCCATCGAGAAAATGCAATGGGAAAAAATGCTACCGAAAGAAATGCCATGGAAAGAATCGCCATGAAAAAAATCACCATGAAAAAATTGCCATGGGAAAAAACTTCATGGAAAGCGGTAAATTTGTGATGGTGGCGTCAGAATTTGTCTACGTGTATCTCAAGAATTAATAGAGATGCCTTCTCTTTATCCTCATTTTTTGTTGAATCTCTTAAAATTTTCTATAAAAAGGGATTAGGATAAGAAGACATATCTCCAATAATTTTCGGAATATTCCATTGAGAATACTCACAAAAATGAGTCGATCCTGTTTTACCTCTTTACTAATAATGATATTTTAGATAATCAATTCATTTTTTAATTGAATATTATAATTCAATTCACACAGCGCAATAAGAAATCCTTTTGAGTCAACAAAAAAGTGTGATTCTGTCATTTTTCATCCTCAAGGTTTTTTTTCGTTTTCTTATCGTTAAAGAGACGACAATCTGTCGACACGGAAGCACTAGATTATTTGCTTTTAGATATCATTTTTAAACTGAATTGAATTGTCATGTAAATGAGGGTAAAATTTATTCATGTGAATAGACAAATTTTGGAGGATTTATTTCACTCTGAATGAACTATGAGAATACACTTGTACAAAAATCATAAATTTTAGACATGTTTTTCCGAAAAAAATAGATGGTTCTTTATGAATTTTCAGAGCAGTTTAATGAAATAATCTTTGAGACAATTATAAATTTGAATATTTTGAAATTTGAGGGTCACTCTCATCATAAATTCACTCGAACTTCCTCGAGTGGAGAGGAAGGATTATATGTCGAAGTTAAAAAAAACATCGAATTTTTGAAAGTCACAAACCAGAATGATCCCTTAAGTTCTTTTTTTAATTTCCTCATTGAATGAATCAACAATGCAGAACTTAGAGAATTTTTATTTTGAGAATTCATTTTTACTGCATGTGCATGTTTTTTATTTTCTGAAAATAATTTTTTTAATTTGATTTACCGTCGGGTTTTTGGCACACTAATTGGAAGTATTTTGCACCTGATCAAGACTATTTGTATCTGTCTAGATGTCACCAGTGTCACTGGTGAAAATCGAACCCAAGTCTACCACGTGTGAACCATTAATCATATTCACCAGCGCCAGACTACCAAATCTGAAAATAATTGAACTGTCAAAAAAATGAAAAAAATAAAAATTGTCAAATATCAATTTTTAGTTTCATAAAATTCTACCACCTGAAGTTTTCTCCAGTCACCTGATGTATAAAATGTGAATTGAAATGGATTCGATCACATCGTGGTCACATAACAATTGATTTCGTGAAAAAATTAACTGTCTAATTAATTTATAGTTGATATGCAATCGCTCAATCCATTATGGTAACACTTAATTGGCCTCCAACATGACACGCAACTAGTAACTTGAAAATATGTGAAAAAAATACATTGAAATAATGACTCAATCAGCTGATAGCCACCGCTAACAGACGACAAACGTGAAGTGTTCAGAATGGATAAAAAAAAAGAGAATATTTTGTGACATCAGTGCTGATGGTTTTCCAGCTTTTTAGACTTTCACCTCTTCCATTAGTGACATGTAAACAATCAAAAATAATCATAAACAGTTCCACTTCAAAGATCAGTATAATTTACCATTTTTTTCTCATAATTGCCACAGTATATGCGAATTCTTTCACCATGTCCATCATGATTAAGGCTAATATCCTCACTGTAACATCTCCAGGTGCAATTATGATTTTCATATGTACAGTAATGTACAGTTCATATGTACAGTTTTTCCTTTAAAGTAACATCGCGTTACTAATGCCAAAAGGGCGTATCGCGGATTTTACGCCCTTTTGGCTTTGAAGAACCAAAAGGGCGTATCGAAAACAATGTTCCTCTCCTGTTTGATTCAAAAATGTTGAAAACGTATTTTTCTGTCAGAAAAATACAGAAAAAAATTTTTTTTTGTGTACGCCCTTTTGGCTTTAAGAGACAAAAAATTTAAAGCCAAAAGGGCGTATCCCAACTTTTTTTCATCGCAATTATTATTTGGGATCAGGAGGGTGTTTATCCAGTTATTCGTGATTATCCCGGTAAATAAGCGAAACAGAGCGAAATGGACATTAGTATGGGATCAGGAGGGAGTTTTATCAGATTTTCGGGATTATCTCAGTGAATAAGCGAGATAGAGCGAAATGGACATTGGTATGGGATCAGAAGGGAGTTTCTCTAGTTCTTCGTGATTATCTCGGTGAATAAGCGAGATAGAGCGAAATGGACGTTAATTTGGGATCAGGAGGGAGTTTAGTCAGCTCTTCGTGATTATCCCGGTAAATAAGCGAGATAGAGCGGAATGAACATTAATTTTGGATCAGAAGAGAGTTTCTCCAGTTTTCCGCGACTATACACACAGAAAACACTGAGCGTAGAACACGTTCAGAAGTGCGCAGTTACTGCACATGTGTGCGTACTTCAAGTTCTCATAATCGAACGTGATGTACGTACACGTGTACGTGATGTGCGCACAGTTGTGAGTGATGTACGCACAGTTGTGAGTGATGTACGCACAGTTGTGAGTGATGTACGCACACTTGTGAGTGATGTCCGCACTTGAGTACGTGACTTTTTTACTCTAAGTATATACTTTTGTGAGAGATTTTCGCTACCATCCCCTCGGTAAATAAGCGAGATAGAGTGAACTGGATATCAATATGGGATCAGGAGAGAGTTTTTTTCAGTTTTTCGCTAGTATCTCGGTGGATAAGCGAGATAGAGCGAAATGGACGTTAATTTGGGATCAGCAGGAAGTTCATTCAGTTTTTCGTGATTATCTCGGTCAATAAACGAGATAGAGCGAAATGAATATTAATATGGGATCAGGAGTGAGTTTTATTCAGTTTTTCGTGATTATCCTGGTGAATAGGCGAGATAGAGCGAAATAGACGTTGATTTGGGATCAGGAGGGAGTTTATTCAGTTTTTCGCTATTATTTCGGTAAATAAGCGAGATAGAGCGGAATGGACATTAACTTGGGATCAGCAGGAAGTTTGTCGTTTTTTTCGTGATTATCTCGGTGAATAAGCGAGATAGAGTGAAATCGACGTTGATTTGGGATCAGGAGGAAGTTTAATCAATTTTTCGATATTATTTTGTCAAATAAGCGAGATAGAGCGAAATAGACGTTGATTTGGGATCAGGAAGGAGTTTATCCAGTTTTTCGCTATTTTTTCGGTAAATAAGCGAGATAGAGCGAAATGGATGTTGATTTCGAATTAGGAGGAAGTTTTTTCAGCTTTTCTCGACTATGTCGGTGAATAAGCGAGATAGAGCGAAATAGACGTTGATATGGGATCACCAGGGAGTTTTCCAGTTTTTCGTGATTATCCTGATAGTACAGGGAATAGAGGATTTTGTCTCGCATATTTCGGCAGGAGTTATTTTTTTTCACAAATAGGTGCAGTATGACATAATGAACCTAAAAACACAAAATACTTACAAATAAGGCGAACGAAAGTGCCGCCATTTTGCGAAAAAACCGTTCGGACCTGTATCTCCGGAACTGTGCACTTGAGGCCCACAATTAAAAGGACCTTTATCATAGATAATTAAATTTCCTATCTTTTGGTTTGATAATTTTTTTCGTATCACTTACCGTTCACGATTTATGATTATTACTGTTTGTTTATCGACCTTTTTTACCGATATCTCTTCTAATAATTGTTCAAACAATAAATTGCTAACAGCTAAACTTTTAAATCGATAAATTTTCTACAACTTTTATTTTAAACTTTTTCCTCTCAAATTAATATTTCCGAAGTTACAACGCGTTCAATGTTGTACTACCGAGTACAAGGTTAATAAGAACGAAGTATGCATAGCGTTATGATGAAAATTCAATAAATATTTGAAAAATATGAATTGTAGTATTTTCTTGGCATAATAAATAATAAATAATTTACGTTCTTACCTGCAAAAAACAGTGATTACCGATTGAAATATATTTTTAATTTGTATTTTGTTTTATACAATTGAATATTATTTTACCTCGAATCACTCCTCCCTTATTATCAAATAATTAATTCATAAGCTAATGGCATAAAGCTGGCGTCAACCGCCCAGGCACAGGATTTTTGAAATTAACGCGTTATAACTTCGAAAATATGAATCTATAGGAAAAAGTTTAAAATAAAAGTTGTAGAAAATTTATCGATTCAAAAGTTTAGTTATCAGCAATTTATTGTTTGAACAATTATTAGAAAAGATATCAGTAAAAGAGGTCAATAAACAAATAGTAATAATCATAAATCGTGAACGGTAAGTGATATGAAAAAAATTGTTAAACAAAAAAGATAGGAAATTTAATTATCTATAATAAAGGTCCTTATAATTATGGACCTCAAGTGCACGGTTACGGAGATACAGGTTCAAACGGTTTTTCGCAAAATGGCGGCACTTCCGTTCGCCTTATTTGTAAGTATTTTGTGTTTTTAGGTTCATTACGCCATACTGCACCTATTTGTGAAAAAAAATAACTCCTGCCGAAATATGCGTTATGGACAAGAGTAACTCGTTCCTCTATTACCTGTACTATGATGAATCAGTAAGATAGAGCGTAGTGGTCGTTAATTTGGGATCGGAAGGGATTTCATTCAGTTTTTCGTGACTATATCGGTGAATAAGCGAGATCGAGCAAAATAGACATTAATGTGGGATCAGGAGGGAGTTTCCACATGAAAGAATTCCTCCTGATCCCAAACTAACGTCCATTTAGCTTCATCTCCCTTGTTCACTCGGATAATCACGAAAAACTGAAAAACTCCGTGATGATCCCATATCAACGTCCATTTCGCTCTATCTCCTTTATTTACCGAAATAATAGCGAATAACTGAATAAACTCCCTCCTGATCCCAAATCAACGTCTATTTCGCTCTATCTCGCTTATTCACTAGGATAATCGCGAAAAACTGAGAGAACTCCATGGTGATCGCAAATTAACATCCATTTCGCTCTATCTCGCTTATTCACCGAGATAATCCCAAAAATCTGATAAAACTCCCTCCTGATCCCATACTAATGTCTATCTCGCTCTATCTCGCTTATATTCCGAGTTAATCGGCAAAAACTGGGAAGACTCCCTCCCGATTCCACATTAATGTCTATTTCGCTCTATCTCGCTTATTTTCCGAGTTAATCGACAAAAACTGGGAAAACTCCCTCCCGATTTCATACTAATGTCTCTTTCGCTCTATCTCGCTTATTTACCGAGATAATAGCAAAAAAACTGCAAAAACTCCCGCCTGATCCCATACTAATGTCCATTTCGCTCTATCTCGCTTATTTACCGGGATAATCACGAATAACTGGATAAACACCCTCCTGATCCCAAATAATAATTGCGATGAAAAAAAGTTGGGATACGCCCTTTTGGCTTTAAATTTTTTGTCTCTTAAAGCCAAAAGGGCGTACACAAAAAAAAAAATTTTTCTGTATTTTTCTGACAGAAAAATACGTTTTCAACATTTTTGAATCAAACAGGAGAGGAACATTGTTTTCGATACGCCCTTTTGGTTCTGCAAAGCCAAAAGGGCGTAAAATCCGCGATACGCCCTTTTGGCATTAGTAACGCGACATACTAGAATTAGAATGAAAAGACGAAATTCGAGGTAACGTTACTGGAAACATCGTGAAGACTGCTAACATCAGGTGAAAAATCGACGAAAGTTCATTTTGAATATAGAAAAGAAAAACGTTCAATTAACCCATTGAAAATTAGTGTGACACTTACACGATACAATTCAGTAGTGAAGAGGTAAAACAAGATAAGTTTCTTTTTTTCTCATTAAGTTTTTTGAAAATACCTTAAAAAATAACCGAGAAAGAGCAATTTTGCCCTAAAACTCTTTTGTAACTCTTGAAATTCTCTACAAAAACAGATTAACAGAGTAATATCACCTTATCTCGCTTAGTTTTCGAGATATTTCCTTCGAAATGACCTCAAAGATAAGTCGATTTATCCTGTTTTACCTCTTCATTACTGAATTATTCTGATTGCAGCAAAAAATTATCGTCAACAGCCTCAGAGGGTTAAGGAAGTTCATCCGGTATGGGATTTAGTAGTTACGAAAAATTATCACGACTAGCGTAGTGGTTAAACGACTAACGTAGTCATAACTTGTGCAGCTGCTATATACTAGAAATGCTTCTTCGTCGATCATAATTGTTCTTTAGTAAAAAATCGAATTTATAGAAATAATTTTTTTGAAGATCAAATAGGAAAAGGTAAATTCCGCACATTTCCAGCTAGTTTTGTATGATTTAATGTGCAAACGTAGCATACATTGCGTTGTTCGGAAAGCATTCTTATTGATTTCAAAAAGCGCGCGGTTCTGACGTTACTGTCATGCGAGTAAGACAGAGGTTAACTTCCTGAAAATCAGCATTTTTCGAGACAAATTAATTTATTCTAAAATCACCAAGTATCTAATGCATTTGAGAAAGCTCTTAAAATGTTCTTTACATATTTATCCATCCATTATGGAAGTTTCCCCCCGAAAAACCTGTCAATTGCCACAAATTTCATGTTTATAGACGAAAACCCATAAGGGACCGTGTTAATTGAAGAATCTTTATTTATTAATATCTACCGAACAAGATATCCGAAGAGTTTGAAATTTTAACAGGTGATTTTTTAGATTTTCAGAAGTATATTTCTATTTTTTCATAATTATTGGTCTGTCAATTCAGTTACCGGATGAACTCCCTTAAGCTCATCCCAAAAATAATCAATCAATTGAATAGCCTTGGAGATAAAGCTTGCTTTTGTGAGAGTTTTTATGCTCATATTCGAAAAATGACTTGACCGATTTTGACGAGGAATTTCTCAAAAGTCGTATACTGGATGAACTAATAGTCTGAGCTCCCGCCACCCCAGGGGTCGAAGATGAAACTCATAGATATTCACATAGAATTCCGAATTAGACGAGTGGATCCCCCCATGAGCTATCGAATATCATTTATTCGTTGGTAGAAACGTCTGTGTATAATTGAGAATACATTTCGAAACTGAAGCAGCAAAACCAAACAAAAGAATCAGAGAAAAATTGTAAACATTCATCATCATGTTTGTATTGTCGAAGATTTTTTTTCTCGAACTCATAAAAGATGACATCTGTCTGGTGCAAATATTAAAAATTTATTTGTTAATAATGTCGAAACTAAAACTATTGTAACTAGATCTCTTGATCAGAAATGGAGTTATGAATTTATAGTACGAGGAAAAGACTGTACTTTAAAATAATGAAAAATGATACATAGATTGCACTAAAACGACAATTTCATACATTGCAAAGAGATGTTACATTATGATATTCGTATTCTACGATACAAGAGGTCACTTCCCATGAGATCTATACACACTTCCATTGACACACAATTTCCTGAATTTTTCCACACTCCCCAATAACAGCGACTAGCTTTAAACATAACACGCAGCTTGTAACTTGAAAAAATGTGGAAAAATGCATTACATGAATGCCTCATTCGACTAATATCTACTGCTACCAGATAACAAACATCAAGTGTTCATAATGGATCAAAAAAGAAAATATTTTGTGATATCAGTGCTAATAGTTTTCAAATTTTTTGGACTTTCACCTCTTCCATTAGTGACATGTGGACAATCAAAAATTGTAATAAACAGTTTCACTTCGAAGATCAGTATAATTTACAAAGTTTTTCTCATAATTATCACAGTATGTGCGAATAGTTTCTGCATGCTCGACATGATTAACAAAAATGCTTTCACTGTTCAAAATCCAGATGCAAGTATTGATTTCATGTTTATTTTAATGCACACCTTGACTTGCGTCACCATCTGGATAAAATTTCTAATAAGTCATAAGAAAGTGGCAGAAATTGTTAATGAATTCTTGAAGATCGATTCATTCATACAAAAATATCAGTGGAGCAAATTATTGGAATTTTCTTTTTGGAAATTTATGTGCATCACTGTGGTCTACATGATATTGGGGCTGAGTGCAATATTAATTGTGAGGGAATATGAAAACGACAATAGGGAACTTGCATATTTTTTTTTTATTTTTTTTTCTCAATATTTATTGATAGTGATTAACAGAAAAGGCAAGAAAAAAAATTTTCATTCGTTAATTAATTCATAAACATTAATTAAAAAATCATTTTTTTGAACGTCTTTAAATCGGACATGACGTCAGAATACCAAAATCTATGTGTGCGCTATCTGTAGTCACCTGTCGTTACTCATTGACAGGCGTATGAAGGTTATGCTGATTGTCAAAAAATGCGTATTTCTCTATTTTCCTCTTCTTTACTTCAAACATTGTTTAAAGAATTTCAATTAAAAATGTGTTTCCTTCCAAAGAAATTTATACACATAACCTCTTTATGAGTATCGCGCATCGAAAATTCAAATATCCTCCAGCCGCGCCATCACTGGCCACAGCTTGAATTACGCATGTGGTATTATGACGTCAGAGCCGTTTTAGAGCAGTATGAAATTTGGAGATTTTTAATTGTAAATTTCTCCATAATTAACAATTTAAAAACAAAAAAAAAAAATTCCCTAATCTCAGACAATACTGTAGAATGCATAGAAATGAAAAAAAAAATAAAAAAAAAATATGCAAGTTCCCTATTGGTTCATCTGGATATCCAACTCTGTAATAACACCCGTAACGGCTTCTCTATGCTTAATGCAATATGGATTTATCATGCAATTGATGAAGTTCAGGCTCATGTCACTGAATAAAGCTATCAAAAATTCCGATACAAGCGCTAGTTCATCAGAGCCAATTTCCACAATGCGAAGGATTTTGAAAGATGATATGATAATTGAGAATTTTCAATCTATTAAATGTGCTTATCAAAATCTTTATAATTTGATTGTTGATATCTCAGATTTTTATTCGTGAAATCCATGGAATTCACAGCCTTTGGGTTTTTCAAACTGGACAACACATTTTTCCAATCAGTAATTCATGTTTTTTTTCTGAGCTAATATAAGAAGAAATCCGTAGTGAAGTAGTGATAGTAGATAAGTCGAGAAGTTCCGTATTGAATTTCTATTAATTCATAATTTATCAGATTTTAGGTTCAATGGTGGCGTATCTGATTATTCTCTCTCAATCCAACTATCAAAATATGAACCAACTAAAACAACACGAATGAATTAAAAAATATCATCATAATATTTTGTAATTGAAAATAATATCAATTAATGAATTAATAATTTGAGGAAAAGCATTTTATGAATTGCGAATAAAATTTAAAATATCCGTGACTTCCCATGAGATCTATTCGCACTTCAATTTTTTCAACGACACACGCAATTTTTTAATCGAAATTTTCTGAAAAATTGAAGAGAAAAAAAATATATTAGAATTATTTTTCATTCAACTAATAGCCACTGCTAACAGACGACAAATGTCGAGCATTCAGAATGGATAAAAAACGGAATTATGTTGTGATATTAGTGCTAATGATTTTCAAATTCTTTGGACTTTTACCACTCTCACCAGTGACATGTGAACAATCAAAAATTGCAATATCCATTGATACTTCAAAAATCAGTACAGTTTATAATGTTATTCTCATAATTATTATGGTATATGCCAGCTGTTCTCGCATATTCGTCAGCATTAAAAATGATAGTTTTGCTGGGGAATCTCTACTTCCAATTTTGGATTTACTGTGGATTTTGATGCACACATCAACTTGTATTATCATCTGGATAAAATTTTCGATAAATCCTGAAAAAGTGGCAGAAATGTTCCATCGCTTTTTAAACATAAATTCATGTGTACAACGATATCAGCGGAGTGAATTATTGGAATATCCTTTTTGGAAATCTATGATCATCACTTTTTTCTATACGATATTGTTTGTAAGTGCAGGGTACCTTGAGAGGCTATATCCTCTCGAAGAGGATTTTTTCATCTGGATGTTCACATACATAATAACAACTGTGACGGCTGCTCTATGCTTGCTGCAGTATGGATTTATTATGCAATTAATGAAGTTTAGGCTCAGGTCACTGAATAATGCTATTGAAAATTTTGATACTTGCGCTAGTTCACCACAGCCGATTTCTGTGATTCGAAGGTTTTTGAACGATGACATGATGATTAAGGATTTTCAATCTATTAAATGTGCTCATCAAAATCTCTATGACTTGATTATTGATGTCTCACATTTTTATTCATTTTTAACATTAATTATCGCGGCAAGCTCCTGTTTCACGACTATTTTCGTGGTTTTTGATATCGTACACCGGTGTATCTTCACAGCAGCCACTCTCCATATAGATTACATGATTTTAGATATTCTCTGGTTATTGATAGTAAATATTCCGATGATGATACTGATCACAAGTCTGGAAACACTCACTAAAGAGGTATAATTCATTGTCGCATTAGAAACAAAATGTCGTCAGTGTTATGTATAAGCATAACACTTATGTCAGTTTGACTCTAAGAAGACTATAGTCATAGATGCTTTCATGGCTCATTTTTCAGTTTATTTTCCTCATTTTTATTAGTTACTCATTATTTTTTCCAGTATAACACCAGTGCTGGGAAAATTTTTAAATTATTGTCACGTTCCAAGGATTGTAAAACACTTTTTTCTGAGGTAATCCATTCAATTGAGAATGTATTCATTCATTATAAGGTAAAGTGGGATGATTCAATTGAAAAGCTGATGAAAAGTATGTGTCAAAATTGTTTTTCCTCATTCTCCAATAATTCTTTTTCTTTGTTCGTGTGAGGGGGCGAGAGAGGAGGAGGTCAATTCCTCTCCATTTTTGAGAATTCTCACTTTTTCGGAGATATTTTTCTCCCATTCTGAATATTTAAAAAATCATAAACTCTATTTATCAAATGATCAGATTATGACGAATTCATCTATTATTCAGGCCGAGTGGTTTTTGCAAGAGTTCCTCTACAAATCCATGGAATTCTCAGCCTTTGGATTTTTCAAACTGGACAACACATTTTTCCAAACGGTAACTTGCATATTTTTCCCTGAGCTAAAATTTGAAAAATAATTCAGTAGTGAAGTGGTGAGAGAAAATGATGTGAAAGACTTCGTTGACTTATTTTCTTTGATCATTTCTCCATGGCATTAATTTAATTTCTATTGATTCCTGATTTAACAGATTTTAGGTTCAACGGTAACGTATCTGATTATTATCTTGCAATTCCAATCATCGAAATATGAATCAACTAAGTCAACATCGATACCATTGGAACGTTAGAATTTTGTAATCTGTTCATTCATCGGTATTGTTATTAATTGCAAAACATTATTCTTCTATATTTGTTAAACAATCATATTTTTAAAAAATCATATAAAATTAAAGATTAAAAATTATGAATTGCCTGAAAAGAGACCATGCAGCAGAGACTAATTTATTATTCGTGTTAGTGAATTCCGCTGAAAGTTCCTCTAAGAGTTTTTCTGAAAGTTCACCTAGGAGTTTTCGACGTTCATGAAGTCAGTTTGACGTTTAAAAATGTCAGTTTAACAAACATAACTATTTCGAATGTGTTTCATCTAGAGGCAACTTCAGTCTAGATCGAACTGTACACCAAGGTCTCGATTCTAATTATATATAAAGGCCTTGAGTGTGAAGTGAAAATTTGTTAAAAATTCAGGCGAATTTTTGGACGTCCACCGAAGTTATTTATCGTGTGGACGTGTTGATGTCGATGATTTTTCAATAAACTGGACTGTATAATTTGATGTTAATTGCCCCTTTTTCTTCTGTCTCTTGAGGCAGGAATGAAGGGAGTTGCGGGGTCGGGGGGAATATTCGAGAGAGTATTAATAAATTCACACAAGGCACGATATCTTCTATAAGAATATAGCACAAACTTTAATGATAACTTCACGATTATTTACAATATTTACACGATTAAATATATGAATGATGTCTGATGAATTTCACTGATAATTGTCTTTGATAATTGTCTTTAATAATTGTCTTTGATAATTCTCACTGATGATTCTGAAAACTAGCCGGTTGTAAATCGGTCTAGATAATTAACTGAATTTAATGATAATTAACTGAAGTTAATTCTGGATGATTTACTGAATTTATTGTTACTAAATAATACTGAGTTTATTTGATAATGCACGTACTTCGTTAATGAATATTAGCGTCGTTTTGCAAAGTTACTCTCGAAAACGTAACCGTTCAAGTCGCGCGATGATGCGTAAGTGAAGCGTCTCAATGATGAGACGCGTGGGGGGCCAGTTATTACTGACGCCTTGATATTTATCGACAGTCAATGACCAAATTAACTGACCTTATGACTGCTGGTAATCTTGTGCAGGTCGGTAACCCACAGGATTTTTAACAAAATTGACCCATTGTAGACCAATTTTTGGTCGAGAGTCTAGGCTTCTAGAGTCTAGTATATCTCACCTTCTTGGTGACATATATTATATTATTGATAACAAATATCTCTAGAAGCAGTACTCATAGTTGATATGGCAGTTTTTTGAAACTCACGAATAATCATTTTATATTCCACTCTCTCAAACCTTTTCTCTGCAACATATCCACCATCGTCAGATTTCATCAGGAAATTGTATCCATAAATCCTCAGTGCATATGCCTTGGCTACCAATATTGCAAGGTTGTGATAGGTCTCGTAAATTTCATATTGCGGAGATCGTTTTATAAGCATACAGTCATCGGCTATCTTCTGGAAAATTAAGCGATTATTCCTACTACTGCAACATTCTTGGAGCCACAGTGTTGCCAAATAATTCAGGGTAATTTCCTGTAATCCTTCTAGTACTTTCTTCAGGATATCTCGAAAACTGAGCGAGATAAAGAATTTCTGCTTTGAACTTTTCTTGTAGCCCTTAAAATTCTCTACTAAAGGAAGATTCGAATTGAATTACCCTATTTCACTTACTTTCCGAGATACTCCGAGAAAAAAAATTGCCAAAAAAAAAGACTCATGTTATTATACCTTTTTTCTACTAGCTAGGAAGCTCTTCTCGAAGTTCATGTCATCAATGAATAATTTCATCAAATTTTTTCCGGTAAATACATTTGCATATTTGATATTGTACAACATTGCATATAGACTATTCCTTCCAAAAGAAGTGCATTCTCTTGCTAAACTCTCGAGTTTCTGCATATAGAAAGTGGCATTTGTTGAGAACCACTCAAGGTTCCTATACAGCACGTCAATGTTATGAAGGCTTACAACAAGATGAACAAACATAGGATCATGCGTCAGTACTAGTTGATCGACCGCACTAATTGATTTCTCATATTCACTCAAAGATTTCAACTGATTTTCAACTTCTGTAAAAAAAGCGAGCATCGCTTCGCGGCTGGAGGATTCATTGCTTGCTGAAACTAGGTCATCAATCAGTCGTAAAAATCCGTAATCCAAGAGTGCTGCAGAATCAGAAGGTAGCTGGAGATTTTCGCCTGAAGTGACTAAATTGAATGAAGTCATGAAGACGATACACATAATCAGTATTGATGTGTCCATGATTCCTCAATTTCTGACTTTGAGATCAATACCAAAATGGAATTTTATTTAAAGTCATAACAACTTTCAATTTTCATTATATATAAAAATTCACAGTCAGGTATCTATCGTAAATATCCACTACAGACTGATTCCCAAGCTTTGGATTTGGTGTTATCAATCAGTAGAAGAGGGAGACGGAGAGTTAGATTGTCCGTCTCAGTCTTAATCTTATAGCTATTAATATTCCAATATCTCTACTTATCCACGTGTATATCATCTCTCTCTCCATTTTTCATGAATCATTCAAAACAAACTTCGGTGAAATGGTATCGTGATCATGGAAATTATCTGTCTTTCAAAACGGCTTTCAAGAATAGTCATTCGTTCTCAAAAGTAAGAGCAGCTTTGTAATGATTTACTCTGCATAGACCTTGGAAATACACCTGCGTTCACTCTAAAAAAAAATTCGAAAATATTTTCTCTCAAGCCTTCCGTGATCCTAAAATATTTTGTTAAATTTCACTCCGAGTCGGTTCACTCATTTGGAAACCGAACGAACACAACTGCTGCCGTTGCCTGGGCCCATCGCATCACTTCGCCAAGGTGACTATACTTGTTGGAACGTACACGTGTGAATAAAGATCAATAACTTCCAATAAACTATCAGATTCATTCACCTTTCCTCAAATCGAGAAAGAAAATTTCACGTAATCTTTTTTTATCGATAATGTCAGAACTATGAATATTGCAATCAGGTCTTTTAATCGAAAACAATGTGATAAATTAATGATTTGTGGGGAAGGTTGTACTTAGCAATAATGAAAAATTATATAGCACTCACACTAAAACCACCATTTCATACATTACGAATCGATATTATGTTATTCGTATTATCCTCCCATAAGATCTAGGCACACTTTAATTTCCACACTTTTAAATAAATTAAATAAATGAAGAAATTTCCACACCTTTGTTGTTACAATTTTTCTACACTTCCTGATAACACAGAACGGTCTAAACCATGACACGTAACTTGCGCCAGCTCAGAAAAATGTAAAAAAAAAATATCATAAAATTTCTCATTCAACTGATAGCTGCTGCCAATAGGCGACAAATATCGAAAATTCAGAATGGATGCAAAAAGAAATTGTTTTGTAATATCAGTGCTAATAATTTTCAAGTTTTTTGGACTTCAGCCTCTCCTATCAGTGACACGTGAACAATCGAAAATTGTAATAACTCCCTGCACTTCGAAGATCAGTATACTTTACAATATTTTTCTCATAATTACTACAGTATGTGTGTGCTCCTCCAGAGTGTCCTTCATGATTAACAATAATCTATTCACTGGGAAAGTTCTAACTCCAATGATTATTTGTATGTTAATGTTAATGAGCAACTTGACGAGTGTTATCATCTGGATAAAATTCCTTATAAGACATAAAAAAGTGGCAGAAATTGTTAATGAATTCTTGAATATAGATTTATTTATACAAAAATATCAGTGGAGCAAATTATTGGAATTTCCTTTTTGGAGATTCATTAGCATCAGTTTCGGCTATATGCTATTGTGGTTGAGTGTAGCCTACCTTTCCTGGACAACTGATGAGAGAAATTGGTTCTTCTGGTTGTTCACCGACATCATATCGCCCGCAACACTTTCTCTATGTTTACTGCAGTATGGATTTATTATGCAATTAATAAAGTTCAGACTCATGTCACTGACTAAAGCTATTGAAAATCTCGATACAAGCGCTGACTCAACAAAGTCAATCTCCGTGATACAAAGAATATTAAAAGATGACATGATAATCGAGAATATTCAATCTATTAAAGTGACTCATCAAGATCTTTATAACTTGATTCTTAATATCTCAAATTTTTATTCATTCCTGACGTTAATTAGCATAGGCAACGCCTGCTTCACAACTATTTATGTAGTTTTCGATATTGGCCACCGGTTTATCTTCACATCAGTAACTCAACCCAAAGATATGGTTGTGCTAAAGATTTTGTGGTTATTGATAATAAATATTCCAATAATTATACTGATTAATACTCTGGGAGCTGTCACTGAAGAGGTATAATGTAGGGAAAGATGGGGTAAAAGGGACATGATGGGGTGAAACAGATACATTCAAGTTTTGATCTTTCACATTATGAAAATTGTTTGAAATCAGTGAAAACATTTGAGATAGGATTTATCTGATGACACCATTGAAAAGCTGAGGATACTCCCATTAGGAAACGTATGTCAGAATTGAACCTTCATTAATAGTTGAAAATGTAAAATTTTCAAAAAGTTCAAAAAATCGATTTTGACATAATTTTCTACCAGACATCTCCTCACCCGTTCCTCATTGTTTGGAAAAAACTATCCCAAGTGATTTCATTGGAACATTCATTTTGTTCCCTTCAATTTCATTAGTTACTAAATATTTTTTCAGTATAAAAAAAGTGCCAGTGCAGTTCTAAAATTAGCATCACGTTCCAAGCATTGTCAAAAACTTCTCTCTGAGGTAAATCATTCAATAGAGAATTTATTTATTTATGATAACTATTCAAAAATATTTCACACTATCGAGAGATGAACTAATCATATTCATGTGTAATTCATTTATTATTCAGGTAGAGTGGTTTTTGCAGGAGTTCCTCCACAAATCCATGGAATTCACGGCATTTGGATTTTTCAAACTGGACAACACATTTTTCCAATCAGTAATTCATATTTTTTTCTTTAAGCTAGAAAAAAAGAATGATTATCTAGCGAGATGGTGAAGGAAAATAAGTCGAGAGGTTCCGCGGACTTATTTTCTTTGACCATTCCCTCACGGGATCAATTGATTTCCTATTGATTCGTGATTCGTCAGATTTTAGGTACAACGGTGACATATCTGATTATTCTCTTTCAAGTCCACTTATCAAAATACGAACCAACTAGACAACATGAATAGATTCAAAATATTATGATGACATTTTTTAATCGAGAATAATATTAACTCATGAATTAATAATTCGAGGAGAAGCATTATATGAATTATAAATGAAAATAAATGAACCCCCTCATCACCCACAACCTCGAGACAATAATGTTGACTACACCTATCACTTGTATGTATGTAAAAGCCCAAGGGCTTAAGCTACGTTTTTACTATATATAGTGTTTGTAAATATACTGTACACTCCTCTCTCTATCATGTTAATAAAGAACTTTTTAAATTAAAAAATTAATTCTACCACTCTCACTAGTGACATGTGAACGATCAAAAATTGCGATATTTATTTGTACTTCAAGAATCAGTATAATTTACATTATTCTCATAATTACCATAGTATTTATGTGCATTACATTTCCCACTTATTTTGCGATTGTTTAACATTATTGAATGATGCCTCAGAGCTTTGCATATGGCACGAAACTTTGAAATCGAAATCGAGGGAAAATTTCCAAGAAATGAGCCACCATTCATTTTTTTTTCTACAGTGATAACGGAATAAGGTGAATGACTTGTTCCTAACGATAAAAATTATAAAATAAACTTATTCATATAAATAATGTAATGTCATGTGTTTATTCATGTTTGTATGACTTCTCGACCGTTCATGATTTTTCACCCCTCCCCCCCCACTTAGTTACTAGGCTAGAATAGAGTAGATCACCTATGAAGGGGAGAATAGGGTAGAATAGACCTCCGAGGCAGTATTATTCAGGAATTTTTTCCGGAATGAAAGACTTCCCAACAAATATGGAAAAAATTGATGAAGTGCCCCAATATATGGAAATTGTAGGTGAATTTGTTCGATTTTTTGCGTGGACTCCTTCACTCTGAAAAAAATCACAAATCATCAAGACCCACAGTTCCATTTTGCCCCACTCTCCCCTAAGTAAATAATTCAGTAGTGAAGAGGTATTAAAACAAGGTAAGCCCTTTTTTGATCATTTTTTATTTGAGAATATCTCGAAAATTGAGGATGTATCGGAGGTATATTCCAATCGTGAACAATGTTTGAAATTTACATAATCAATAGATAAACAAATCAAATGCTCATTGTCAAAAATGTTGAAGAGTCAAGTTTCGAACTTTCTTTTCACCACATGTTTTTTTATTACCTAGTAATTTGGAAATCCATTAATTATTACTCCCGGTCTATGTTCATAGTAATCGTGCATATTAGGGGCCTATTTTATAAAAATTTCATCATTATCAGAATCGAATTCCGGAAAGAATAGGGAAGCGCAAGCGAGGCTTGAACTCACATCCTTCAAATTAGCAGTTTGATGCTCTACCAATTGAGCTACAATTTTGCACGTTCCACTATTTACCTTCGAATTTTTGATTCCGATATACTACCTTATTTCTCCACATCCCTTCCTAAGGCAGTTTTAAACTAATTTGATTTTTACAAAAATGAACAAAATCTAAATAAAAAGATCAGACAGTGAGTGAAATAGCATGAAATGCCTCATATGCAGAAAAACTATATCAAAAATCATATTAGGTGTAATAAAGATACAATCCAGTCAATAAAATTAGAAACATCAAGAGTTTATTTATTAACTCTATTACTTTCACTTGTTTTCAAGTTATTCATACTAATTCGTAGATTCCCTGTCAGTCTTCGTCTATTCCCTCTGACAAGATCTACGGATTTACAAATCTATCCCAGCATAATTCTAAGCAGAGAATGATAGTAGCTAGAGATAAGCCTGCGGCCAATAATTGAAAGGCAAAGTACAATTTCAGGAGTTCGACAGGTCGATACTGTGCTGAAGCCCATTCAGCTTCTATGCTCTGACGTTTGGCCTTTGGGATACTAGTCATTCTCATCTCCCAATAATCAGGTAATCCTGATTCCACAACTCTCATTATTATACCATTAAAGCGATCGCGCAATGGCCAGTTTTCACGACATATGAAACTCACAAGTACTGGATTGAATGATTCTTTAACGCGGTCTACAGCTAACAAAATGTAGGCGGACTCAAATATTTTTTTATCTACTACGCATAGATTTTTAGTACCATGCAACACCAATTCGATACACGCATCTGGAGTTGATGCTTCTCTGAATTCACATGTTGGGCAGCCTTTCTTCGTGTATAATAGTGAAGTAGTATACATTTGATATCCCAATTTTCCTAATTCATGAATTGATTCAGCAGGACTGCTTTTTTCTCGTGTAGTAAGAAATGCGGCGATTTTGCCTTGGAAAACGCCGTTACTAATGACTATGAAAATAAGCATGGTTGTGAAGTAAATTCTGAATGATTGATATCGATTATCCGTTTGAATTGATGTGTACGTCAAAAATCTTGTTATATCCAATAGTGCTAAACCAAAACTCCATCTTTTTATTATGAGAATTAAGAATAGAATAACAAGGGCAATGGCTCCTGCAATCAAGACAGGAATGCTCCATAATCGGTAAATCTTTTCTAAAGTCGATACTTCTGCTCTCAATTTCACCACTGCAACCAATTCATTCCTGTGAAAAGGGAATAAATATGAGTAGCTGCGAGCGGAATCGAGAGTTAATAATGTTAATACGACATCCGCAGAGCCTTCGACGATACGCTTTGCCATGGCGTCTTCTCCTATTTCCATTTCAATTATTCCACTCGCATTCGCAGCTGTAATTATGGTTTGCAGGGCTCTAGCGTTGAAATACATCGAGCTAGCAAAGAGTTTGAAATAATTTTTTCCGGGCACCCAACCATCCCCTGCAGATCCCCAGTTTACAGCTAAAATATTATATCCATTCAAAATTTTCGTTTTATCATAAGTTAAATGCGTACAGGAAATATCTGAAAAGAGATCGGTCATAGTGAATTTTAGAATTTTCAATTTATAATTCTATAATATCAAATTTTTCTTTAGAAATCTGATCCATTCTTCCATATAGATGGATCAAATTAGAGTATTTTTTCTTCAATTGCAGATTTGAACATTATATCTTATAATTGTAAATTTGAAGAACTACTTACTTGCATTGAAACTTTGACGATAGACATTCAAATCATCTTGTTCATCAATTCTTTTCCATGGATACGGTGCATAATTTGTGATTGGGTTCAGTGTGTATATTTCTGGTGTATCATTAATGGATTGAGGACAAATGTATATCGAACTGAGAATCTCCATTAGCCACATTGCTCGCAGAATCATTTTTGAATTTGTACATGGGGCTGTGTTCTTGCCAATAATGAAGAATGGAATTCTGTTATCCCACAATGTCGCCCTCTTCAATAGTACCAGATGGGCTAATAATTCTTTTGGTGGTTCATCCATCAATACTACACTACTCGCTTTGAATTTCAATGATTTATGTTCTTCGTAGTCTGTCACATTCGAAAAATCGTTGATCCGAATAATTGATACTCTGTCGATAAGTTGATTGAAATTTCCAAAGATAACAACAGGATTGGGAAAACTGTTTTGTCTATCACATGATTCTAGTATTGTTTTCTGAAATACATAATCCGAATTAATAATGTTTGAGTCAAACGATGATTGTTATTGTTGATGGAGATTGCATGAAATTTGATGACAAACCATTATTTCTTCCCCAACTGAATAGTCACTTTCCATTCTGATCGATTTCCGTCCTTCTGTTCTAACGATCGTAAGAAGGAATAACAGCCACTTGATTAACGCCATTCCTTTCATACGCTGAAAAATCCCTTTCTACTGAACGTATGATAAAATTCGAGTATCGTTGTTTGGGAAGCGAAACACAGTTGCAAGTTAGTTAAGATTAACAATTATCGTTAATGGAGACTAAATTTAAATTCAACACGAACCACAGTATTTTTATGCTATACAAATTCATTCAATTTCCACAGCATTCGTGATCTCTTCAGTACATGAATCAGGAGAAAAAGTTGAAACCATTTGATTGAATTGATCTACAGTGTATTTTACGATGGTTTTTTTTCCGGCATTTACTCAAATACGAACTATCTCGACAATACTGTGTGCGATATATGAAGAAATACATTTATAATATTAAGGACGACTCGCAATGGTTCACGAAAACCCGGTATTAATATTTTTTTCTTCCAGGAAGAATAAATTGAACGCAAACACTTTTATTTGTTCATTAAAAGGTTGGGGTGGTTTATTTATTTATTTGAATTACAGCAATGTGTCGCTTATGAGGTCCGGAATCCGTCTGACAGTTTTATTTTGTTGTTTCTAAAGAAAATAACAAACGTTGCTAGGTTTCTAAGAAGGGGATACGCTACAATATCATTATTGTTATGAAGTGGCCACTTCTAAATTACCCGTCATTCTCTGTTAAGATGGCGATATGTAAATTACATTGTTTTTATATCATTAAAGACAATCGATAAAGATCGCGTATTTGATTATTTTATTTTTTTTAATTTTATTTATTTCCTTTTGGTATTACCATATCGGTTTTATACCCTCCCCTTTTTCATCCACTTTTTGCCTTTTTGCCACCTTCCTTCTCTATTTGCGAGAGCCATGGATCGACTTTCTATTACTGCCCGCATTTGCCGTGGACCAGGGGAAACCATGGAAAACCCTGATCAGTGCAGTTGGATTCATACAGAGCCTTAATGTGCCTTTCTGTCACACTGACGAGAAAGGCACACTAATTCTCTATAGTCACACCTACCGTATTGTTCAGTTTGTCATTCGAATCTGTGTACGGCAAGCAGTCACCCATCCAAGTAGTAACCAGATAGTTTTAATGATGTTTCATACACTGGAACCATTTTCATGTGATCAATGCTAAATGCTCATCTGTCAAAGAGTTCAAGTTCCGAACTCTATTTTTTTTTGCACAATGTGAATTTCCATCCCTTAGCAATTTGAACATCTATTAGTTATCAGCAACGATTTATATCGATTTTATTTTTCACTCAATGTACAATTAGTCGACGGTATTCAACGGTGCCTAAAATTTTGAATATGACACCAAACTTCAAGATCGAAATTGATGGAAAATTTCCAAGAAATTAGCGACTATCAACTTCTTTTACGGTGATGAACAAATGTAAAAAATCCCTTTTTTCTAATATGAATGATAATTTTAAGGTAAAAATGGATTATGGAAATCATAGAAGCAATTATGTTAGTGAATGACTTTACAGCTGGAACGGGATGAGCCTAGTTTTTACAACTCATTTTCTCGTGAATATCTTGGAAATCAAGTGAATAGAACAACCTCGCCCTAGTTCTTCTTTGAAGCTTTCGGAATTTCCTATAAGAAAGGATTTCTATAAGTTTTCTAAGATATTTCATTGCGAATTGTCATGAAGATGAATCGATTTGTTCTGTTTTTCCTCTTCACTACTGTATTTTTCTTACATTTTTCTCAAAACCGAGGAGAACATGAATCATGCTACAGATTTTACAATATCGACTGTCGTATAGAAAAATTCCTTCAATATTCATTGATAATATTATGAGCCTCTGCGGATAAATCATCAAACGAATTGTTGGCTATTATTACAGTCAAAGAAAAAAATGGTAGAAAAAAATTTAGTTAACAGTCGCACCAGACTCAACCGGTCTCTAGTCAGGAGTTCGCGTACCTCATCATACTACTAACTTAGGGGCTCAGATGATTCATTTGTACATGCTCATCCGAGCCATTCGATATTGAATGGAATTTTCGCATTGCGATTTTGTTCAAGCTCAAAAACGAAATTTAGAAATTATTTCTAAAATTTAGCGTCAGAATGGATCATCACAATCAACTTCAAGATCTTAGACTCAGTGAACTCGAAAATCATCAATTCCAAAAAATTACTAATTGGAAAAAAAAAATTTTAATATAAAATTGCGAATGTTTCAGTTCATATTAAAAATGGTTATCTACCGGAATAACCTGAAATATTTCTGCGTAATGAACAGTTGAAATCATTTTTTTTGTACGAAGACAATCAAAAACTATGGGAATTTTTTTCACATGTTATCACAATTTTATTTCTAACGTCAGAAGGTGACTTTTTTTCCAATGCGTGACCCACGTAGAGGAAATCCGTGAGATTCTTTGACGTTTATGTTTGAACTTCCTCAAGCTGAATTCAATTTATTTGCATCAATTTGTGATTAATTGACTGATCGATTGACATGATAAAACATGAGCCGAAAAGGCTCAATTCAGATTGAATCTTCATGAATGAAGATTTGGTCAATGCGAAAATATCGAAAATTCTCCCTCAATTTCTATGATAGATCAGTTCCCTGCAACTATATATATCCAATGATATAATTTGATTCGTGAAAAACCAATTTATGTAATAAGATGAAATTTACACTCGACAGCGTCAGGAAATAACTGCAGAAAAAATATCACGAAACTCTTCCACGTGGTTCACGAATTACAAATGAATTCTTACTTAACCATGAAATGATAATTCCATAAATTAAAGACGAGAGGTCCATTTGACCCTTCCACTCACAATTTATTTTTTGGGCTGGTCAATTTTACCACCTCTGGTCTATTTTACCCTCCTCGCCCTCATATCCACCTTCGACACGAACAACTATTACCAGTTTCATAGAATTTGCAATCAATCAGTATATAAATTCCGGGGTTGATTTAAAAAAAAATCATTCACTTATTATCAATGAGGAAGGAAGAAATATGAAGAATAGATTACGACACGATTACTTTTTTTTTTTGAAGTGCTTATCTTATTAAGCCTGTGTACATATTTTCTTTTCTTTGAATCACCCAATGAACAAGATAGTTTTTCTTTCTTTTTTTTTAACAAGTTTAAGTCATGCAAAAAAGTTTTGATTTGAGGCATGCTTTGCTAAAATCCATTTATGTGTGATAGTACACTTTTTTTTACTTTTTTTTAAGCTGATTGAGCTCTCTTTTTCACGATATATAAATGATATTTTTATCTGTAGCAATGTTTCCTCCTTAAGGTGCTATTGAAGAGGAAGGCTTCTAAAGCTCTCCATTGCGACACGATGGCTTATTTGTCTCATTTGTGGAATTCGCAATTGATTCATTTCCGCATTGTAGAGTCAGTGTTCCGCAGAAATCGTTTACTCACTGTATATAAAAAAAAAATATCTCGACACGACCGATGATTTATCTGTTTCTCGGAATTTGCAATCGTGCGTACATACATCTGAGTCGATTTTGAAAAATGAAAATTCACTTACTGTTGAAAAAGTAAATAATTCTTTTTAACGCATTCAACTATTCATCCGTTTTGAGACATCCAAAATCGATCCATACCTATCCTGTAGAATCTATTTTCCAAAGGAATTGTTCGTTTATTGTTTATCCAAAAAAATGGAAGATACTTCAGCTATGATGATATCACCAGGCACAAATTTTTTTTCCCTGAGGAGAAAATTCCATCCGACTTTCTCAGATCATCATTTCAGCTTATAAATGGTTTATCGTTTCTCATGAAAATCTAATTGCACTCAGTTCATTTCATATTTGTATTACAGGAAATGGAAAATTGTATGCAATTCTTCGTTACCACTAGGGGTGTGCAAATAGCGTTCGAATCGAATCGAATATTGATATTCAATTTGATTTTCGAATCGAATATTCAAATATTCGAATATTCGAGGTGTTTCGAAATATTCAAATATTCGAAGTGTCTCCAAATATTCAAATATTCGAGGTATCTCCAAATATTCGAATTTTTGAATATTCGTGATTATTTCAAACATTTAAATATTTGAGCTTATTCTCTCAGAATATTTCGAGTTGTCCGAATATCCAATACATTTTATGGCATCCGGATCAAAGTTCCTCAGAAATTGCGCTTAGAATGATCGAACCGGTAAATATCTGGTGGATTTCACCAAGCTGTTGCCCGATGTCGTTCGGAATTAGTGAGAAGGTAAATTATATCCATAGTCGCGTTCAGAGGAAATCCAAAGAATATGACTGTAAATCTGACACCCAATGAACAATGTGCATGAAGAAAATTGGGGGGAAAATTGTTCGTTTCATCAAGAATGTTGAAGTTTGTGAAACTTTTTTTTTTTTACCATTTTCAGCTTCTCTCTGGGAAATGATAATAGATGGAGATAAAAGCCATAAGGCCTTTTTTTCAGAGTATTAAATTTTGCAAGTGAGTCAGCAGTGGTATTTCTCTACCTCTTACTGCCGAAAAATTGGAGATGTCTGAAAATCACTTAGAAGCGAAGCATTTTGAGACACTATCCGATGCTCGCAGCATTTAGACAAAAAGAAATAAAGAAATATCGCTGCTGACCGTTTTTTGTAGAGGATTCAGTGCTCTCCGAAAAAGTTCTCATGATTTCTATATATATCTGTCACCATTTCCTAGAAAAAATCTGAAAATAGTGAAAGAAATCAATCTCGCAAACTCTAACATTTTTTATAAACGAAGCAAATAATTTCTCTCCAATTTCCTCTGTGCAAAATGTTTATTGAGCTCCAAACCTGCACAGTCATATTTTTTTTTACCATTTCGGCGTATCTCAGAATTAATATCAGTGGGTTTCATAATCTAACTGGACAAATTCTCCGCGTGGGTCACGAATTGGGGATAAATCGTCATCTTGTGATATTAGAAATCAAATTGTGATGACATGTGGAAAATATTCACATATTTTTTTATTGTCTCCGTACAAAAAAAATGATTTCAACTGTTCGTTATGCGGAAATATTTCAGGCTATTTCGGTAGATAACCATTTTCAATATGAACCAAAACATTCGCACTTTCATATTTTTTTAAAACTTTTTTTTTCCAAATAATAATTTTTCGGAATTGATGATTATTTTTGAATTTAATGAGCCTAAAATCTTGAAGCTGATTGTGATGATCCATTTTGACGCTGAATTTTTGAGATAATTTCTGAATTTCAGAAAATTTGGAAACGAAGAAGTGAGAAAAGTTGAGATGTTTTCGATCCTTTCCAAATATCGGCGTCACGTCAAATAAAAAAAAAACATAGATAAAATAAAAAATGAATTGTTGGAAAAAAGCATGTGTCAGGAAATAATACGCTTAGCAAAACAATTAAAGGAGCAGAATTTTTTCTCCATCTTTTCAATAATTTTCAAAGGACTGTAACTTCGCGAAAAATGATCGAATCGAGATGAAAAAAAAGGAAAATGAAGCTTGAAATATGTACTTTCGAAATCTTGGGATGTAAATGTTTTTTGAACATTATTAATGGCGCGAAAAAAGCAAAAGGCGGAGGAATTTTTTTTTCTTTCAAATTTAAAAATGATCTATGGGCTCCAAAAAATTTCTGAGGAACTTCAATTCTAATTTTTTTTCTTTCTGTACGACCATTTGTCACTGAGATATCGGTAGTTGAATGGAAAAACACCTTTTTGTCTTTGATCATCGATATCTCATGAACTACTGGTCGCACAGTGAACGGGTGGTGGGTTTCGTAAACTAGAATCAAGGCTCTATGCGTATTTTTTGATGTTCTCTGGTAAAAAAAATTTCCTTATTCTTTAAATTGCTGAAATGTCCTAACGGCTAGGACGGTAAGGTAACAGAATTATCGAAAGAGGCTCTATCTTTCCATCGAGGCAGCTGTAAAGGCAACGAAATATCTGACGTTTATAATGGTAAGTCTTGGAAAAAAAATAAAAAATTTTATTGGTACGAATGATTCGTGAGGTGTGTTTGAGAACACCTCTCTATTTAAATCTGGTGGTACAGAAAGACAAAAGATCTATCGTGTATCGAATCCATGTATTGAAGGAATCTCTTCTTGCTCGATGATTCTCCCATAGCAACCGTAGTTAACCCATTGCCGGACCAAGCTCACGAGAAGTATCGGTGAGCATGGAGAGGGGGACTAACCAATGCAAGCGCGGGACATCACTGTGTGTAGCTGTGGCCGTGTGTTGTGGTGCGTGCGTGTAGCTCCCACCTCATCGCACGCCAGGGCCGTGTTTGCTGTGTTGCTTTTGTTCTGATCGGAAAATCTAGATACAACCGAAACCCACATTCTTCCCGGCCTTTCAAGAACAAACCAAATAGATAAACCGCAATAGAAAAATAATTGAAGCGATTATTCCCGTTCATTCCTTTATAAGTTGAAATGCCTAGAATTTTCGAGAAAGATCGAGACGTACTCGGCCCTGAGCGTGCCATCCCCAACTTCGCCGCTCAGTGCCCAGCTGCTGAGTGGGAATTCCTAACGATCCGGCAATGGATTGAGGAGCTGCGAATCTCGGTCTCTTCATCTAGATTACAAATGAGTGATGAAAAAAGGGAACTGCAACCATACATACATTTTCAGAAACATAATTTCTTGACGTCTTAGAACATTCTGAGTCTTATTCCGATGGAATCTGGAAATTAAAAAATGTTGTTTTCACGTGGTTCCCATTCGGACTATACTACACTCGTTATTCACTGTCTTGGCATAGGTAAGTAAGTTCATTTCTGCACGTACAAGAGGTTTCAAATTTAATTATTAATCTGATAAATGGTAAGGTCTGATCATTTCTTATGTTTTGATTGGGAGCACTTAATGCAAGGCGAAAAAAATCATCAGAAGTGATGTGAAACAGTCTCCTAATTCTGAAAGTAATACTTGCATCATACTCGCATATAATCATTCTTATTTCTAGACGAGTAAATTTGGTAAAACTTTCAACACAAGAGCCTCATGAGAAAGTTCTGCTGTGGCTCAATCGGCAATCCTGAGGTTTTGGGTTCTAGATCACATCTCTGCTGATTGATTCAAGCACCACTGTAATATTTTCATATGTTTTGTCCACTGACACACCATGAACCCCATAGTTGATATTAGTATATTCCTCAGGCGACCAATTATTACGAATCGGGTGACATCGAATGAAAAAATTTGAAAGAAACTTTATCATGCTGAACGTTGGGTGTATATCAGTCTTTTAATTGCGTTGACACGAAGTATGATGTGTAGTCGTACTTCTAACTGGGTATATATAGCCACTCATATTTAGTCAGAGGACAGTTGGAGTTTATGCAGTAGACATATCAGAAAAGTTTTTTTGTGTCACTAGTAAACATTTCCCAAATTCCTAGAATTACGGGGATAGAATCTATGCGCTGTAGTGAGAACACTTTGGTCATCATCAATTTGAATTTTCAGTAGTATTGATCAATGCATCATCAATGAATATGAAGTGGAATCTCTTAGTTTCTTCGTTCTTAGTACTTCTGATAGCGAATCAAGTATTCTCTTCCAAAAAAAAACCGGGAATAATGAAACAAATTGATCGGGTCCTTCAAATTTATGGAATGGCGAGTGGCACCGGAGATTTGATCTCCAGTATGTTATCTCTAATAACACCGGAAGAGCCACCCACGTATTATTACGAGCTTTCTGCGAAGTTAGGAGCGATTTCCGAACAACTATCCAGTTTCAGAAATGAAATTAAAGCAGATTTGAAATCAATGCAGAGGATATTGTTGAGAAAATTGGCAATTCGAGGGGACTTTAAGCGTGCATTTAGAACTCTAAAAAAGGATTTCATTTTTCACATTGAAGAACGATATGCACGATTTCGTGAGATTAATTTAGGGCAGAATCGTTCCAAAACAACGGAGACACCTGACCGTTTTTATGCCGCCATCCTTGCGGAAAACGGAAATGGACTGCAAAGCAAATTGAAGGGGATGTATCAATGGGTGCATGATAATCCAAAACTTTTAGAGCTCAATATCTTTGACAAGATGAATCAAGAAATGCAGGTAAATGGAAACCAATTTTCATTTCATATTCACCTCATAAGTTTCAGATAATAATACCATGTTCCGCACTCCAAATAAACGTTCATTCACTCGGAATATAATTTCACGAATTCCAATTATGATCGATTCAATCGAATGATAGCTAAAAATGCATCGATAGTGTGCTCTGCACTTCATGGCAGGAATTCAATTTAATTCATTTTATAACGTGATTCCCCTCTCAGCATGTGCATAAATATTAGAAGGTGAGCAAAGTCTCATGAACTAGCAGAGTTTCCATAGGAATTTTGATACCTACATAACAGAGCAATGTATCACCATTGGATTTCCATAGCACTTACTCCCTCCATTTATGAAGCTATCAGCATAGTTTATTCTGCCAGAGAGGCATCTCCCTTCCTCACTTCATATGGTTTGAAGCTTCTTTTCGGAATGCGAGACAATTTCTCTCAGCTCTGAATAACACAGCTCAGTACTTTTCATGCATCCTCGGCTCTCCTCTTAAATATATTGAAGAGAAGCATAATATCCGATGGATTGATTTTTTATGTCCCGGTATTTTTCCATGCTACCTATACTGGGAGATGAGGAGGCTTCTGTGAGTAAGAGACAGAGAGAGAGAATTCGCGAACAGAACCTTCAGGTCACGAGGAAAAACTGACTCGGTTATCCCTTTCAGCTATCTTGGTTCCCTGTGGAAGAGACAAACTTCCCTCGATCAGAATGAGTTTCTTAAGGAATCCTCAAATACAGTTATTCAAGGATTTATTACAAATCCACTGGAACTCCCGTGAAAAACAATTGAACTCCTGTCCGGTTTAGCCATCACGGGGGTTGACTCTGATTAATCTCGGGTGGAAGAGAAGGCTCGGAACCACCTGTTCAGTAACTGGCCAAGATAACGAACTCTCCAGCACCCCGGATCACCCTCTTGGTCGTCCTCGGAAGGAAACGCAGACGACGAATCGAAGAGAGTCACGCTCCGGCCCTGAGGCAGGAAATATCTACCTTACCGAGGGGATTGCCGAAACCTGCGGTTTCTCGTATCGTCGAGGCAAGTCTGAATGCTTTTTGTGAGATGTACCCGTCCGTAGAGCAACGACCCACCCGAGAAAGGGGAGAACATTGCTCCAAAAGGCTTCAGAATAATCTGCCAGAAAGGAATCCCTGAGTCCCACCCAAAAACTCAACACCAACTGAAAAATAACTGTATCATATTCCTCCAATGGACATCTGAAAACCAGCTCGAAATCTCCCCGAATTATCCCTTCCGAGCCCAATTAATGACCGAGAATAACGTCATTAAAAAGCCGTGTTGAAAATTACCAATTTTCTAGGACAGGATTCAAAGTTACGGCGTCACACACTGACTCCCGAATTCCCTAGTCGTCCCAGGATCTTTCAAGCGACTGAGGAAATCTTGGTGAGAATCTTAAATGAGAATAATAAGGCAAAGATACATTCGCAGATTTCTTCGCGAAAACTCCACGATTCACACGGGGCACAGTGCAAAATGTGGGAAAGTGACGTCACACGTGGCTGTGGTGTCCCTTCAATTGCTTGGCTCTCTCGATTCCCTCGTGGCCAGCTATCGCAATCAATTACAACATCCGACAAGGGAGCTGAATGAACCCTGATGGATCGGGCGATTGCATTTCAACTCTAAATCAATCAGGCAGTTGATTTTGTCACGAAACTGATTGTTACGTAACCACAAAATGACTGCGAGATGTGGAGTCACTTCTCATTTATTTGATATATAGTCGCAGCCATCACCTGTCGAAGGGACTCTTCCTCACCCAGCCAATGCTCGGTCGACAAGTAGTCGAATCTTTTCAAATGCGACGAACATATATTTTTTCTCCTCTGGTCAATATAGAGTTGCAGCCACCATGAGTTGAGCACATGATTTATCGGTCAATCGCCTTTCAGTGGATGGACAATCGTCATCTCTATAATGCGACCGCAATTTATTTTTTCGCTGTAATCGATATGCAGTCGCAATCATCACATATCGATTGAATTATTTTCTAGTCGTTTGATGCTCGGTCCATGCGTCACCGCATGTCGTGTAATGGGATTACAACATATTTCATTGCTCTGATCGATTTGTAGTCGTAATACTACATATCAACCAGAATATTTTCTAGCTGGTCACCCAACAGTGAATTGCAGTTACCTCTCAAGTGATGCTAATATGCAGTCGTGGCATTAAGTTTCCGAAAACTTGGCCAGATCGAGCAATTTTGTCCGAATCTTTTTATGCAGAAAATTTCGAGAGCTACAAAAAAAGAGTGAAGACAAAAGTACTCTATCTCACCGACTTCCCTAGATCATCTTCAAAAAAGATGATGAAAAAAGAAAACAGGATCAGTCGATTTTTCTGATCAATTGTTTTTTGAGAATATGTTAGAAGCTAAGCGTGATAGAGCGATGTTAACAGAATCCTTTTCTGTAGAGGATTGCAAGATTTCAAAAACATGGAGAGAAAAAATCGATTTATGCAATTTTACTTTTTCACTGGATTTATTTTTCCATGAATGTCTCGGAAACTAAGTGCGATAGAGTAATTCCACCGCAACATTTTTTTACAGAGAATTCCAAGTGCCAGAAAACAAGATGAAACTAAAATTACTCCATCTCGCTTAGTTCTCGAGATATCCTCTAAAAGAATTTTCAAAAAATGGATTTATTCAATTCTACTTTTTCCCTGAATTGATTTTTTTATGAATATATTGGAAACTAAGTGAGATAGAGCAGTTTCGGCTGAATCTTTCTTCCTAAATGAAAAAGAGCATAGCCTTTCTCTGTGCTTTTTTGTGAAGCCTCGAAACCGCTAAGTATGATATATATTGTAACGTACCACTTTTGTACGAAAGAGCAAGAGGAATGGATGGGTCTTCGTCCACGAACCAGGGAGACTTATTCTAGAATATTAAATGATGGAGTCGAGACAGTTAGATTTTATGCTCTGAAGAATGAGGAACGCTTGGGCTTGTCACCGTTGCGTGGTGAGCCTTCCGCCGCGGGCGGCAGTAGACTGAGCTCCGGTCTGCGCTGCGGCTTCTTATATTCCCGCCGCACGGACCGAGGGCGCTTGTGTTTCCCCCACTCCTTGGCTCTCAGCTAATGGGAGAACGCGTTAGTTTTCTGGGCTCTTTTTGCCCTGTTACAATATATAATATAATATATGTATAATATAGCACATAGAGCGATTTTTTTTTTCTATAAGAAGAAATAAAAGAATCGAAGAGCATATTGTGATGAATATTAGAGACAGTTCATGCGTGTTTATAAAGAAACCTAAGAATAATTTTGGAGAATGGAAATGGAGAGGTTATGGATTCCTTTGAGAAATATTAAAGACACTGATTCAAATCATGGGGTATGGAGACTGGACAACTGTAGGTGACGTTCCTCAACAGTAGGGCTTTATTGTATCAGATATGGAGTATTACCTCTCTCTGTTTTTGATTTCCTTCCTTAGAATCACTCTGCCTCCTTTGGGTTCCGAACTCCCATGCTTGAAGTGGAAATCATAATCCGGGGTGATTTTCCATTGGACGGACATCCGATGGGTACTGATACTGGACCACTGTAGGTGGCGCTTCTCAACCGTAGAGCCTTATTATATCGGATATGGAGCATTCCCTCTCTCTCTGTTTTTGATTTTTTTTCAGTTGAAATCACTCAATTTGCGGTCTTTGGGTTCCGATCTTCCGTGCCTGAAGTGGGAATTATGATCCGGGGTGATTTTCCATACGACATCCGATGGGTACTACGACTGGACCAATGTAGGTGACGTTTCTTAACCGTAAGCCTCATTATATCGGATATGGAGCATTCCCTCTCTCTCTCTCTCTCTTTGATTTTTTCTCTCAAAATCATTCAATTTGCATTCTCTGGGTTCCGAACTTCCATGTCTGGAGTGGAAATTATGATCCAGGGTTATTCCCCGTAGGGAGTCCGATATGAGTATGAAGACAGGACCACTGTAGGTGACGTTTCTCAACCGTAGGGCCTTATTATATCGGATATGGAGCATTCCCTCACAATGTTTTGATTTTCTTTCTGAAAGTCGCTTGATCAACCTTCTTCGGGTTCCGGACTTTCATGCCTGAAGTAGGAATTATGACCCGGCATGATTTTTCCTAGGACGTCCGATGGGTATGGAGACTGGACCTCTGTAGGTGACGTTTGTCAGCCATAAGACCTTATTATATTGGATATGGAGCATTCCCTCAATCTGTTCTTGATTCTCTACCTTCAGATCACTCAATTTGCCTTCTTCGGCATCCGAACTTCCATGCCTGACGTGGAAATTATGATCCGGGATTATTTTTCATAGGGAGTCCGATGGGTATGGAAACGGGATCACTGTAGGTGACGTTTCTCAACCGTAGGGCCTTATTATATCGGATATGAAGCATTTCCTCTCTCTGTTTCTGATTTTTTCCCTCAAAATCACTCAACTTGCCTCTTTTGGGTTCCGAACTTCCAGGCCTGAAGTGGAAATCATGATCCGGGGTGATTTTCCATAGGAGGTCCGATGGGTACTGAGACTGGACCACCGTAGGTGTCGTTTCTCAACCGTGGGGCCTTATTATATCAGAAATGGAGCTTTCTCTCAATCTGGTCTTGATTTTCTTCCTTTAAATCACTCAATTTGCATTCTCCGGGTTCCAAAATTCCATGCCTGAAGTGGAAATTAGCAGTCGGGGCCAGTTTGAAGGACACATCTTTTGGTTTGTCGAGCCTCTCGAACTTGTTTGAAAATTAGCGATGAAAATGAATTGATCTGTCTCTTGATTTTGGCGAAACATTATCCTGTAGTAACTTAGCTGTGTGATTCCACATTGTTTGAAAAAACTTCCCTTGGACTCTTTTCTATCGCCCCTCTTCATATTAAAAGCCCAGTCTTTCAGGATATCCACGATAGTTCCATAATTTTTTTCTTCATAAAATACGGAAAATTGATTCCAAATCGATCGTTGACTCGTCACAGTATTTGGAGGGACATTCTGCTCGATTTCTTCATTGATGTTTTCGAGAAATTCATCTTCGAGTCTAGCATTATCCCCACTCATGCTGGCAAAGGTCACTGTCATTTATTGATCTGTCAATAAACGTCCATTAGAATTTGTTGAAAAAATTTTGATTTGTTACTTAGCAGCAGCCGTAGTATTACTGAAAATTATCGGAATAATACACACCACGTGATGTCAGATCCGTTGTTCCTATTGGTTAGAATTCGGATAGAAACAATAATCATCTCAAATTTCATATCATTGTCCCGATAATAATGAATCATTAACCAAATGACGATGTCCGTTAATTCCAACGTATTAACATTCGAAAGCTCACATTACTGTTGACATGTGTATCGCACTGGTTGAAAAAGAAATGGAGATACACGTCCTAACCAATATGACATCAGCGCACTAATACAACTACGATTTCACATTTGGTTGCAACTGATCCCACTACTGCTCACATGTAGATTCCTAAAGACTTCGACGTTCAGTAGGGTTAAAATTGATTTAGAAACTTTTCAGCCAATGTCATACATCGTACATTCTGAGTATTTGAAATTGAAATTTTCTGATTCATCAACCAATAGCAGGTTGAAGGTGACCGATGCGATGATCCTGTATCATCTCAACAATATATTCATCGTCTCTTCACCAGCATCATCACAAGTGAGGTGAATGCCCTGATTGTGCTACTTGCTGCATATGCCAATGAGCGAAAGGTGACTCCAATTGCAGACAATGAAATTTGGATGGAAATAGTGGTTAACGGAACGCGAGATAGATTGAGTAATTACATTAAAACAGCACAGAAGGAACTGGCTCAAGCTTCGACGTACATTTTTAGATGTGGTCCAACAGGTGATAATTATCATCGCTTTTATTTTCAGTCAAATCGAGAAAAACTCACGTCTTTCAATGGAGAAAAATAAGTTTAGAAACAAAATATATATTATTTTGCAGATAGTTCGGAAAATGTCCTGTGAAAATAACAATTGTTGATTGAGACATGATTTTTTTTCAAGAGTACTGGACTTATTATAAATTTAGAGCATAGTTGAAATCTCACCACTCTAGATCTCTCCCGTCTCTCAGTTGAAGGAGGAACAGCAGCAAAAATTGAAACGGAAGATTAGTTATGAAAAAATCCACTGATATTATTGAATCTATTTTAGAGTTACCTACAAAATTTTGAAGAAATTCACTCTACCGATTCTTAGTAATTAATTATCAAACTTGCCATTTAACGCAAGCTCTTATGTATCGTTATTTACGTGTTTACCCCTCACAACTTTAAAACGCACAACCCGTATCAAATGTTTGATATCTATATTAGTTGATTCAAGAACAATTAACGTATCGAATCTGATGAAATTTCACCTTATCAGTTTTTAATAATTGAAAAAAGAAGAGAAAAAGATTCTGAGCTGTCTCTGTCTAAACCAGACAATTTTCAAGGTTAGCTCTCTCATACACTTCGTTCGAGCATACCTCGTCCCTGCGCCCCGCTTCGTCTTTTACCGAGCCCCCCGCAGGACTGCTGTTCCTCCTTAAAGAGATTGCACAAAATGGCATAACTTTTTTGTTTAACACGATTCATTACATCTGTAGAATTCTCAGTAGAATCAATGAATGTTCCTAAATTTTCAGATACAAGTTTTATTGAACTGAAGGGTTTGTCACAAGGCATTATCATGGATGATAACCGGTGGCGGCTAGACTGCACCGGTAACAATAAATGTGTGCGAAAATCTTACTGGTGGGACACTAAATATGGAGATATCTGCATGTTTTTGGGAGAAAATCATTGCTTGGGACGAACTTGTTACAGTGAATTGACTGACTGTAGAGCACTCCCTTCCTTACTTAGAATTTGCCCATCGGTATGAAACTCTATTTTGTTGGAGAAATTACCTTTTCTTAGAATAATTTCAAGTCACTATATACCTACTGTGGTTGTAAACTACTGCTCGAGACTTTTTGGAATTCAGAATTACACTCTGAGATCGATCTTGTGAAGTAGATACTGAGTGTAACATTTTCTGTATTTTGTGTCTATGGTATACAACCGTAGGCCCTGTAGTTGAAGAAATTATAGCTCTTATTGAAATAGAAACCATGGAAATGACTGAAATTCATTTGTTGACAGGATCAAAGTTATAAACATTATAATTATGTGGAATTCATCAACGAGACAACTCATACTACTGAAGTATATGGCACGAAACTGAATGGTTGTAATAGACCCCCCATGAATAAAATGGCATATTTATACAAAGGTATTGCAACCAGTACAGCCTCCAGTTACTGTGACTTTTGTATGTGTACCTGTACGAATAATAGCTGGAGAGAGTCCGATGTTCGAACGTTCTCTCACTTCGGGCAGGAGGCTGATATTTCAGAGTCAAAGTAATGTAGAAGAAACGGTCATGCTTAAACAATGCTTACGGCGTATTTGGAAAAACTCATTCTTTAATTTCTGTTAATGAAGAAACGTATTTTCTTCACGTATGCTGCTATTCTGAGTACGGATCGGTGTTGAGCTCAAATAAATATGAGAGCAAAACGTCGTTGGTTTATTGTAATATAGAAATAATCAATTGACTTCCAAACTAGAGCTTCATTTGAGAAAGTCACCAATTTGACTCCAGCAGGGCTGGGTATCAGTTACTCTACCTGAAAATATACTCATCTCTAATTTTTTTTCAATTGTATCTTTCTGAATTCAATTGCGTAATGTGATTGAGGAGAAATAGATTATTCTATAAGAACATGGGTATCAGAAATTCTTGTCAATTCCATTTCGTGGAGTCTATCATAATTTCATTCTTGAAAACATTGGAGAAATTGAATTCATTCGTTCCTCAATTAGTTCTTAGAAATAAAGAATAGAATTTTTCCAAATCGGAAGAATTGACTTTTTCGCACAATTGATTACATATATTTCAGGTAGTTCACTCGTATAATGACTTCCCGTAGGAATTTAATGAACTTGAAACGAAAAATAAACAAGCAGTAGCCCACTCCCGGCGCGTTATTTGAAAATATCAGTACTATCCTCAAATTGAATATTTTAAAAAGTTGGGTGAAAAAATTTATACAAATTCTGGAAACCGTTTTTTATGGGGTAGAAAAAGATGAAAAACTTTCAGCCAAATCGAAAAAAGTCAGGGTCAAAAGTGGTCGATTTAGTATGGAATACCCGATATAATTCATATGCTGGAGATCAATAAACTATGAAGAACGCATCGTTATTTGTATATCTCGGGATGTCACGACTGAGCTATCTGAAACGACTGTCTCATCTGATAGCGTGATTGAAACAATAACTATCTTAATTCCAGGGCAGTCATTGGAGTTAGATTCGTTGAGGAGAGTGGAATGATTCATTTACAAATAAAGCAAGGTATACTACAACCATATGGCAAGATCCAAGAGGGGAGTGAAGAATGGAAACCTCTGCCGGAGATACGACGCACTATTTCTGCGAATCCTGGAGCTTTACCCGAATACTTTCTTGTTGAGAATTCTACTGAAATTACCAAGCTCAATATAATTACTGACTATTGGCATATCACGCATGAACGGAAGACAATGAGTCTCAGTGACATGAAGCTTCCGGATGGCTATATAGTTGCCGGTAAGATTCCTATGATTCTAATCATTCCCAGCCATATATTCTTGAATTTTATGATCATGCTGTTGCGATGAAGAGTCATCTCATCTGATCGGATCGAATTACAGTATATTCATTTGATGAAGCACATGTCGGGGCAGGGGAAGAAAATTCGGTAAACACGAGTCCCCCAGTACTGTAGCGTTGACAACCCGTTGTTTTGACACCAAGCATTTCAATGAAGGCATTAAATGAAGTCAACTCTCATCCAGACTTCCGATAATTTTTTTTTTCCAATTTCTTTCGATAACTCGCAGGATGAATACTCAATTTTCATTTCTTCAATCCAAATTCTTAAAGGGCAGGGGGTGATGGGTTAGGTCTATTCGGTGAAATTCCTTTCCTTTCTTTTTTCCTGATTTTCCTTTTTTTTTCACAAATTTTCTGAACTAAGGAACTGCTGACTCAAAAAAATTTGTTCCAACATTCTTGATGATTTTTTTTAATTCGATGAGTATCCCATGCAAAATTTCGGGAGAATGATGCTGAATGACAATTTCCCATCCTAGTTCATTATTAATTGATGTTTAAAGAGCAAAACCGCATTGTCCTTCAATTTTTGCTACGACTTTGGCCAGTTGCAATCAGTAAACCGTCCAACCGATCGGCTTAAAAATTTCCAGGGTGTTCGAGCATACAGTAAGCTAAAAAAATCGTAAAAACATTGAATATTTTTGCCATATTCACAAAAAATTAAGTCAATTTTCAAAAACACCAAAAAGCGTCATTTTAAGGTACTTTTCCAAACCAATTTTGAGGATAGAAGAAAAGATTTTCGAAAGGCAAAAGAGCAAGGAGCTTGTAGAACATAAATTCAAGTTTACAAAACACATCATCTGCTTGCTGTGCGATTACTAGTTGCTGAGATATCGATAATTGAAGACAAAAAAGTGATTTTCTATTCAACAGCCGATATCTCAGTGACAAATGGTCATAGCGAAAGAAGAAAAACTCAAATTGTAGCTAAAAAATCAGGCTATACGCTCTCGATATTGGTTGAGCCGAGGAACTCTTTTTCGAGCCCCTGGACCATTTTGTAAAAAGGAGAAGATTTTGTTTTTTTTTATCTCACACTGATCGATTTTTTTGTGTTATAAGCAATACCTAAAATAACTTCCATTACAAGATCCTGAAAGTAGAGATTTCAAGCTTCAATTTCTTTTTCGTTTTATTCCAATCTAACCATTTCTTGCAAAGTTACAGCTGTTTGAAAATTGCGTATTGTAATGTTTTGTAATTTATTATAGTAACTCGCAATAGCTCAGTGGTCAGAGCATCTGACATGTAATCAGAGGGTCGTGGGTTCAAATCCTGCTTGCGCATTACATATTTTTTCCGAAATTTGATTCTCCTAAAAAATTTATTAATAGAAAATTAATTTATTGATAAATTTATTTGTTTAAAATTTGGAAAACAATGTCTGCTCCCTCAATTGTTTTGCTGAGTCTATTTTTGTAATATTTTACTTGTTTAAAAGGAAGAGAGGGATTGTCTGATGTCTGCTATCTGCAGTATCATTCTCTTCCGTCTCTCTGTTTTTCAACGAATATGTACAGGAAATATCGAACGGAATTATCAATGATATCATCCACTCGGCTCAGTATTAATTGGAAGCGTCAACTTATTCTTCGATTTACCGCAGGATCATAACAAATATATATTGACAGTCATTCTAGACGAATCATTTATTCCATTCTGATTCTGTAACAGATATGAATGATAGCTTCCCTGGAAATATACCCAGACGAAATATACGTTCTCTGGGTGAACACTACATCATTATCAGATAGTTAGAATTTATTGTCTTCAGGAGTTGGCTTCGACGGAGGGGTGGAGACAGTGATAGAAGACGGTCAGAAAGCATGGCCAATCGGACTTTCTCTTAAAGCTATGCCGTACGATTTCAAGAGTGGAAGATATGTGATTTCTGATGATAAACCTGCGTTTTGGTTACATCCTTGGTACTATGGGTACAAGGGAGGGTGAGTATCTCATTGCTGAATATATATCAGTAGTGAAGCGGTCAATCGGTTTAAGTCGATTTTTTTCAAAAATTTTTTTTTTACTTAAATGGATTCTAGAGGGTCTGTCGCATCTGCTGCCAAAAAATTATGACCGAGAAATGAAATTTGATGTCATTTTTTGAACAAAATAAAATGGGTTAAGTCGCCTTTTTAAAACACAAGAATTATCCATGGAGCTATGTCGACTTAACTCGAAAAATTTCAAGTAAAAAAAAAGGCTAAGTCGACTTAGCTTCTTGGTCACGGAATCAAAAAAAATTTCCTAATATTTCTTCACAATTAAAAAAATCAGTATATACATGTTCCCCATGATTATTATACACACAGAAAACTCTGGTCTTGGATCACGATCCATAGGGCGTAATTCATGCCCATCCGGGTCGTACATCAAGATCTTCCAATTGGACGTAAAATACGTCCCCTAAGTACCTACCTCACGTCCGATTGGGACGAGAACTATGCTCTATTGTTCAGCATAATAAACGTCCCGAATGTCCATGATTCACGTCCTCTCGGTACATGATTCACGTTCCCTCGGTACATGATTCACGTCCCTGAGTACATGATTCACGTCCCTGAGTACATAAATCACGTCCCTCAAAGGACGTGGATCATGTCCCTAAAGGACGTGGATAATGTACTGTAGTTTTCGCTATTATTTCGGGAAATAAGCGAGATAGAACGAAGTAGCCATTAATATGGAAGCCGGAGGGAGTCTCCTCAGTTTTTCGCAATTATTCCGGTGAATAAGTGAGATAGAGCGGAATGTACATTAATTTGGGATCAGAAGAAAGTTTCTCCAGTTTTCCGTGATTATCTCGGTGAATAAGCGAGATAGAGCGAAATTGGCGTTCATATGGGATCACCAGTGAATTTTCCTGGTTTTTCGTGATTATCTCGGTGAATAAGCGAGATAGAGCGGAATGGACGTTAATATGGGATTGGGAGGAAGTTTTTGAAGTTTTTCGTGATTATCTCGGCGAATAAGCGAGGTAGAGCGAAATGGACGTTAATTTGGGATCAGGGGGAGTTTCTAAGATTTTTCGCGACTATAGCGGTGAATAAGTGAAATAGAGCAAAATGGACGTTGATTTGGGATTAAAAGGATATTATTTTATGTGAAAATTTTCTCATAATCTGCCATATGTCTATTTAGCTCTATCTCGCTTATCCACCGATATAGTCGCGAAAAACTGAAAAAACTCCCTCCTGATACCAAATCAACGTCAATTTCGCCTTCTCCCGCTCAATTACAGAGATAATTGTGAAAATTAAGGAGGCTCCCTCCTGATCCCATATTGACGTCCATTTCGCTCTAGTTCACTTATTCGCCGAGATAATCGCGAAAAACTGCAAAAACTCCCTCCCAATCCCATATTACCCAGGTAGGAAGCGCTGAGGCTGACGACGAGTACAGCCCCTTACTAACCTTGGCGCACTGAGGCTTGGGGAACCAAGCCTCTGCCAGGCTTGTTCTTGTCGTCAAAATTAGGCTGAGATTATGAGTTTTCATTCCTTCATTTTCAAATTTCAACCTAGGCTTGAATCAGCCTTGATTGAGGCTTCCTCTACAGAGGCTTCATTCTGAAGGGTGGACGAGTCTTGGGCCAGCCTTCACTCATTAGATAGGAATTTCCCCATTATTATTGCAATAACAATAACAATATTAGTGTTAATAGGTAAATCCCATTTTTTTGTGTGATTTTTGGAATATTTCATTGAGCCTCATTCGAGGCTTGTCTCAGTCTTGGGCTAAGCCTGATTTCGATTCGAACCGACAAAATTCTGTTATTAATTATTTAAGCGGATAGATAATGGAATAAAATTATTATTATAACATTGGAAGGATAAAAAATGAAATATATGAACATAGAGTTTTAGAGTGTCAATAAGAGAAAAGGTTGAGTCACTTTATAATTCGGGTTTATGTCCTATGAACTCAAGTAAGTGAAATAGTCTAGTGGGCTAGATGCATGTTTCGAGCACAGTCTTTCGGTGGGTATCTTAGACAACAGCGGCACCAGGACGATCTTCTCTGGGGAACAACATCCGGACGCGGCATCTGAATAAATATATTCATACCAATCGGGTCGAGGATAATTAGTAATAATAAAATAGTCTTTTTATCATTAAAAATTTTTAAAATCAATGGTCACGGGTTCGAATCCAAGCCGGAGCAACTTTTTTTTCCATATTAATGTTATTTTCAATACTATTTGAGCTGATTTATCTCGTGAAAACCTTATAATTCAATAGTAATTAATGTTAAACAATTGTTTAAACATTCTACAGCCCCATTGTCTGGAACGGTTCACCCTCATTTCAGACTTAGATCTGAGTGTTGGGGAAAGCCTCAGTTTCCAACCTTGGGATGATCTTATCATTCTAAGGCTCATCAAGGCTTGTTTCAGCCTTGTCATCTGAGCCTTAGACTACTCAGCCTCAGCCTTGGGCAAAGGCTGAGCAAGGCTTGTTCCGATCGTCAATTCCTACCTGGGTAACGTCCATTCCGCTCTATCTCGCTTATTCACCGAGATAATCGCGAGATACTCAGATGAAGATAATTAATTTTTTTTAAATTTAATTAATTCACCGCCATAAATTATGGATTTATTCATTATTATTTTTTTTTTTAGATTTTTTTCCATCTTGATAATGTATCTGTAATTAATTCGTTCCAACCTGTGTCTCTCATTTCAATCGTCAAGAATAAAGAAATATTCATCAAGTCTCAATATTCACTCATTTTTCGTAAATTGAATTAAGTCGACATAGCTTGACCATTTCTGCACGACTGAAAAGCTAAGTCGACTTAGCTCGTTGAAAGTGAAATACATTTCGAGCTAAGTCGATGAATTTAGAGAAATACTTGTAGGTGGACGATGAAACTTTGCAGTCAGAGAAAGAACTGCCCATGCAACTCAATCCATTGATTAGTTCACATAAATATCAATTTATGTAGTTACAATACGTTTTTCGTCTCTCCTGAAAAATTTGGTTTTTCCGACTTAAACCGATTGACCGCTTCACTACTGATATATTGACTCGATATTTTAGAATCGACTCTATAGCGGGAATGTTTCATGTTCAGAAATAGACCAATAATAAAGTTCGATGCGCCTGATGTTCCCACCCGTGCGAAAAACAATCAACTATATCCTGGAACTGAGCAAGTTGTTACGTTTCGCATAACCGATTACGCTAAGGATGTTGGACAGACAATGATTCCATTCTTGGATGCACAAGAAATTGTAACTAGCCCTAGTGCTCCTCTGAGTGGTATCGGTTTGTATTTCAAAGGCCAGCCAGGCTACGGTGGATTTATCGCTCCAAGAGTCTTAACTTATGATGTCAATAATATGCTTGGGACCAGCGTTGAAAAGTTGGTATCATCAACTGATTGAGAAAAATTAATTAACATTGGATTGTTTAACAATCATAGAAATGGACGCTCGTGTAACTCAATAATATTATTCGTTTAGCAAAGAAATTAAGCTTGCCTTACATTATTTTCATAAGTTCTTTTCTCTAATCATTGTATAAATATGAAGAACCCTGATGGAGCATATTCTGTAAATATGATTAATGATGAATAAATAGAATAATAGCTCTGGAAAAATTTGTAAATATTATTTAGTTGACTTACGAATTCAGGTTAATGAATTATACTCTCCTCGAGAAGTAACGCCCTGTCTAAATTATCTATGAATAACGTCCCTGGAAACAATGAACCGATTCTGTCTGATCAAATTTGTTCCAAACTGATCTAATTTTTGATCCAATGATATCCGGTTAGATTGAACCATATCTAATTACACATCATCATAACAAATATGGTGCTCAACCAGATCTGCTTAAATCAGATCAGATTCCATTTAATTCAGATAGATCCGGAATGCTTCGAAGTATCACTTGTTTGAATCAAATCAGATCCTAATAGAGGTAGTTGAAACTGATATGGTACACAGTCAGACTGCTCGGCTCAGAGAAGGAAAAATGTACAGATCTAATCAGATTTAAATAGATTTGATATTCTCATGGATCCATCAGATCTCGAAATTGCTGAGATCTAATTCGATCAAATTCAATCTGTTCGAATACAATTGGATCTGAGTCTTTCTCAAATTTGGCCCCCTCCAATCTGATCCTATTGGACCTGATCAGATCCAATTAGCTCTGCACAAATTCCACAACTGGTGAATTGAAATGGATATTCCTAGAAGGGAAAAGAATGAATAGACATTTGAGTTCTTTGTTGAATGAATAAATGAAAATCATAATTTCTGAACGAAAAAAATTCAACCACAAAAAGTAGGTAGGCCCTACAAGTCTTGCTCTCAATACCTCCGGATCATCTGTTCACTACTGTACCAGGTGAGCTACCGGGAAATTTTATACTTCATAGAACTGCAGTCTCGAGGAATTCCATTCAATTTTCCCAGGAAACCTTGAAATCATACTCATGCCTTATACTATGAGTAACCAGTGTATTTTGAACAATTCAATCTAGAGATTTTGCTCTAAATTCTTTTTTGTCATTCTTGAAATTTTCTGCAAAAGAGGATTTTCATAAGTTTTCAAGATATTTCATTGAGAATGATCATGGAGATGAATCGATTTATCCTGTTTTTTTTTTACCTCTTCACTGCTGAATTTTCTCAACATTTTCCGCTAAGACGAGGGGAGAATCAATCATTCCATGGATTTTACTCTTGACTGCTATATAGGAAAATTCATTCAATACCTATCAATAATATTTTCAGCCTCTGTTCATGAGTCATCAAACGAATTATTAGCGATTACTACAGAAAAAGAGTAAAATTGTAAGAAAAAAAAAAAATTAGTAGGCAGCCGCACTAGGCTCGACGAATTTCCAGTACTTTCCTCTTTTCAACGCACCTACTTCACTGCGCCATATGCGACGAATCTCTCTGTCTGCGCATGTAAAGAATGTGAAAAACTATAAGTGCAAATTTTTTGGATATTTTGTCTATAGTAATTTATTCAAAGAAAAATGGAAAGAAATTATCAGATGTATGCTAATTTCAGTATTGTGACAAGGCTATAGGCATTTTCAATCAAAAACAATATTTAATGCGTCACAAATAATTTCATTTATTCACTTCATTTTCTTGATATAAATGAGTACCACATTGTACTCCGTCTGGTAACTTATGAACGACTGACTCATTAATATCAATATATACACGACATTACAATCATATGTTTTCGGGGAATCCTCGAAAGGTATATATGATACCTTGAGATACAAAAAAAATAATATTGATTTGATTCCTCACAGTATCATTCTCATTCATTCAATCTGCTCCTGTCCATTTGTATCTACTATCACTCTTCGTTTTTCTAAGGCTATGTTAAATATTTAGATATCTCCTCTCTGCTTAGAAAAGTGCGAGTGACGGCAAGCTTCCATCCGTCTTATTGAATGAATATTTTGATGGAGAAAAATTTTCGAAATTCCCAATCCGATAACTTTGAATATATAGGAAGTCTACTGTATTTTCAGAATTATTTTCATACATAAGCTTCATATCAACTTTCATCACTTGGCATTACGTTGCAAATTATATAGAAATATTTCATCCATGGACAAAGAACATGTATGTGCGACAACTTGTCAAAGATCTCAATAGTATATGCAAAAATACAACATTAAAAACCATATTGCGTGTAATAAAAATACAATCCAATCAATGAAATTCAGAACTTCAAGACTCTATTGATTAATTCTATAACTTTCACTTGTTTTCAAGTTATTCACACACTACTTTGTAGATTTCTTGTCAATTTTTTTGTGGATTTTCTCCAATAATAACTAAGGATTGACGAATTTGTCCCAGCATAATTCGAGGTAGAAAACGATGATAGAAAGAGATAAACCCACTGCCAATAATTGAAAGGCGAAGTATAATTTCATAAGTGCGACAGGTCGATACTGTGCTGAAGCCCATTCAGCTTCCTTGCTCTGACGTTTAGCCTTCGGAATTCTAGTTTCACTCATTTCCCAAAAATCAGGTAATCCTGATTCTACAACTCTCATTGTCATACCATTGAAACTATCGCGTAATGGCCAGTTGTGGCGACACTTGAAACCCACTAATTGAGGATCCAGTGATTCTCTAACACGTTCTAAAGGTGATAAAATGTATTTTGACTCGTAAAATACTTTATCTATTGCGCATAGATTTTCAGTGCTATTCAACACCAATTCTATACACTCATCCCAATTTGATAATCCTTTGAATTCACATCTTGGACAGCTCCACTCTACCCACGATAGTGATTCGTGAGGAGTATACATCTGATATCCCAATTCAAATAATTCATGGATTGATTCAGCAGGACTGCTTTTTTCTCGAGTAGTGAGAAATGCAGCAATTTTACCCTGAAAAACTCCATTACTAATCACTATGAAGATGAGCATAGTTGTAAAATAAATTCTGAATGATTGATATCTATTATCGGTTTGTATTGATGTGTATGTCAAGAATCTTGTTATATCCAATAGTGCTGAACCAAAACTCCATCCCTTCATCATGAGGATCAGGAATAAAGCAGCTAGAGCAAAAGCTGCAGTAATCAAGACAGGAATGCTCCATAATTTGCGAATCTTTTCCAAAGTCGATACTTCTTCTTTCAATTTCACTATCGCAACCATTTCACCTTTATGAAGAGGAAATAAATATGGATAGTGCTGATACGAGTTGAGAGTATATAGTGGTACTAGGATGTCTGCAGATCCTTCTATGTAACGTCGTTCCATGGAATATAATCCTGTTTCCACTTTAATCCTGCCACTCGCATTCAACGCTATAGTTATAGTTTGCAGGGCTCTGTGAGAAATCGCCTTGGATCTAGCATACTTTTCAAAATAATTTTTGTCGGTCGCAGAACGTTTTCCTGCACGTCGCCAGTCTACAGCTAGAATATCATATCCATTCAAAATTTTGGTCTTATCATAAGTTAAATGTGTACAGGAAATATCTGAAAGTAGAATGGTCATCATGAACTTTAGGAACTTTTATTCGATTGATCCTTCCATATAGATGGATCAAATTGAGGTATCTTTCTTTGTCATTGAATATTCCAACATTATAGTCTAAAATTGAAAAATAATGAACCACTCACTCGCTCCGAATTTTTGACGAAAAACATTCAAATCATCAAGTTCAGGAGTTCCTGTCCAAGGATACGGTGCATAATTTGTGATTGGGTTCAATGTGTATATTTCTGGTGTGTTATCAATGGACTTAGGACAAATATATATCGGATTGAGAACCTCAAGTCTCCACATTGTATTCAGAACACTTCTTGAATTTGTACATGGGGCTGTATTCTTGCCGATAATGAAGAATGGAATCCTGTTATCCCACAAAGTTGTTCTCCACAGCCGCATTAGACTCAATAATAATTTTCTCGGGGGTTCTTCCATCAATACTATACTGCTTGCTTTGAATTTCAATATTTCGTCATCTTTGTAGTCCGTTTTATTCAGAGAAGCGTTAACCCGAATAATCGAAACTCCCTCGATGAATTTACTGAAATTTCCAAAGATAACAACTGGATTGGAAAAACTGTTTTCTCCATAACATGATTGTAGTATTGTGTCCTGAAATATGAAATCCAAATCAATGATGTTTAAAGTGAACCATTATTATTATTGATGAAGATTCAATGAAATTTGATAACAGACCATAATTTCCTCCCCAGCAGAATAATCACTTTTCTTTCTAATCGATATCCATCCTTCTGCTCCAGCGATCATGAGAGGAAATAACAGCCACTTGATTAACGTCATTTCTGCCATACTTCGAAAAATCCTTTTCTACTGAACGTCTACTCAGTACGAAGTATCCCCATAATGCGGTCTTCTTACTTCAGACGCTGGAAAAAAGCTATTTTCATGAATTCTCTTGATAGGTTTATATCATATCGATATAAAACGTGTGGTACTTGATAAATACGCTTTCGGAATATATTTTTGAGAAATCAGTTTTTCATTTAAATCTCTATTTACACACGGCAATGATAGTTGAAGGAAATTGTTGAAAAAATTGTAGGTCAGTGCTGTTGATAAAATCTCGAAGATGGATCATCCGAACCAAAAAAATCGAACGATTTTAGATCCAGTACGTTAATAGCTAGAGCGCATATCATATTATATAAACAGAGATGCACACATGATATAAACAAAAATGATGAAATGACAGACATTTTCCGCGAAAACAAACGAAAAAAACTTTGTTTTCCACGGTTTTTGACAATGAAAATCGTAAATATCAAAGTTGACGAAAATCTATAATATGTGTTATAGCTATAGTTGTAGAGAATATGTGCTTCAAATTTCATAAGGATCGCTTCAGTAGTTTCGAAGATTTTATCAACAAGCCATCAAAAAACGTTGTTTCGGGAAAAACGCGATGCAAGTAATCCTAGTGACAGGTCCAAACTATCTACTTTCATTTTATTTTTCTTTAAGTTACCATAGATATTCTAATTATTCCGATTTGGTAACATTTTACCGATATTAAAACGATATCCTCGATAATGAATTGTAATTGAATGATATTATAAATATCCAATATTGTTGCGGATTTGACTCACGCTGTCCCAGTATCTAGGACTTGGATTGGAGAATCTTCGGATTTCAAATACCAATGTGGTCACCATCAATGTTTTCATGTAATTAATTGAATTAATCGTCGCTATATGTCCGGTAACATGCATTTTTCATGATTTCAAAAACTAATAGACCCTCTAACGAACAAGAATATATATGGTTATATACGAAAAAATAGCTCTGTGATCATGAATTGTTGCAATGAAACTGAAACTAAACCTCGATTATGGAGTTTCAATGTTAATTTAGGTTTTTCAAAAATTAATTTTGGCCTCATTTGTCCGGTACATGGGATCAACGAAATTTTACAAAATTTCCTCATGCTACTCTATCGAAAGTGACTAGAATTGAAGGGGAAAAATAGATTACTGGATCCACTAGGATTACCTTAAAGTTTCTTCAAATGAAAAATCGTAAGAAATGTCACCTGTGCATAGTGTTCAGTCACATCTAAGATAGCGAATTTCTAGAAAATAATGATTCTTGAAAAATTGTAAATCGAGAAGACCCCTTCAAATGATCTCAAACTGGTGCCATGTAGGTTATGGGTTTGTATGTATGTTCCTACGATGCCCCATTACTCCAGGAGAAAATCAGTTGGAGATCTAAAATTTTGGAAAGGTGTCAGATCTAACGAAATAAATGTCCTACAGAAATTTCAACAAGATCAGCCGAATAGTTTACGGAATATAGGAATTTTATAATAGTCGTTTTTTTCAAAATTTCTTGACATGCGTGACTCAGTCCTCGTTTGGATTTGAACAGAAGATTTGCGTATATAAGATCAAACATTTCGCAAATTTTGGGTGATTTAATCCAATTATTTCATGAGATATTACTTTTTGGTGCTTTTTTAAAAAATGCGATTTATCGATGATAACTCAATGAATGATGTATGTGCAGTTTCTAATAAATATAGTTGGGATTGAATCTGTGTCACATTCTGAGATATAGAATGTGACTCAGATATTCTGAATACATCTTTTCCGAGAATAGGCGATAGCTTTCGAATTATTCATTCAATTTCTGAACTCCTTCGCTTATTGCAAGAACAAATGTATTTTTTCAAATATTCTCAAGAAATGTCATTTTTTCCTCGATCTTTTTCAAATGAATCCCTATAGTTTCTATTTGGTTATTTGAACGAACGAAGTTTTCTTTTGGAGATTCAATTGAAATTGAACACGAAGCACAGTCTTTTCAAACTACACAAATTCGTTCAATCTCCACAGTATTCATGATCCATTTAGCACATGAATCAAGAAAAAAAAGTTAAAATCACTTGATTTAATTCATTTGCATTTTACAAGAGTTCCTGTTCTGGCATTTACTCAAATACAAACTATCTGGACGATACTGACATTTTCTGTATTTTCACGAGCACTATATAGCCACGGAAATTTATCGATTGCTATTGAAATAGCGCATTCATTGAAAATTGGCTGTATCAATTATGACATTTGTTGCCCATAGCGATAGTGCATAACACTACGCTGAGTCACCTCGACGATATTGAAATTTTCATTCTTGGAAATCTTTATTCTATTCAGTAGTTCGACAATTTGTATTTTTCCATCCAGTCCCTGTGAAATTTTGCCGATAATTTTGCAAGGTCAATTTTTTAAATTATTTATTTGGAAACGAAAAACGAGTCCCGAGAAATACTAATCGATTTTCCGTTACATCGATGTTTCTTGTAAATAGAAAGAAACTGCAGTTTCGAAGGATTCCATTTAAGTTTTCGAGAAATCCTTGAACTCATACTCACCCCTTATAATGTAGATTCTCTAAATATTGGGGATGTTGAGATGCACTTGTACATCTTGAGGTATAATTTTGAGGTATTTCGAGCGCGGCATCACTTTAATTGATAATTTTTTCTAAGTAAGCTCAAAATGTAGATAGAAAAAAAATTAAAATCTTTGTTATGACCCAAAAATTAACTTGCCTGTCTAGAAACAGAGATATTGGCCCTCAAAGTTTGCCCTTTTCCCCATTTGATAACATGGAGATTCGTCAATTTAGTCATATTTTTTCCAATAACTTCTTCAAAATAATTGAGATTTCAAAGAAAAAAGTCCCAGTAATAGCGCCAATTGTTAGAAATATTTACAAAAAAAAGAAATATACTTGCCTGTTTAGCTTACGAGAAAAAAAAGGTTAAAATATGAAAAATTGGAAAAAAGACACGTACAAAAAAACTCAGGCTCGTGCAAACACACGAGCCCGTGTACGTATATATCCATACACACTGCTTTTGCATTCATTACGCCAGGGACGTCTCTAAATTTTATTGAGAGAAAAAATTAAAAAAAGATGAAATATTGATGAATCTACATATTTAGTTCATTTTATGGATTTTACCGTGAAAATAAATGTTAAACAACGTGTTTCTCTAGATCAAAAAACCTGTTGATCAATTCAATAACATAATATGGCCATGCTTCTTTTGCCCTCATTGTACCCTTGCTAGGTACGAGGCTAGGCTTTAAATTATTCTCGGAACAACATCTTTGAGATTAATTTTGAGTTCATTATTCTACTCTAGAGTTCCAATGATGTTCCATGCAATGGGAACATTTTCATGCGATTAATGTTCAATTCTCATCTGTTAGAGATTTTAAGGTTCGAACTTTATTTTTTTTTGCTGCCACATGTATTTTTATTTCTTAGCAATTCGAAAATTATTAGTTATCATTAGCGATCTGTGTCCATTTTATTTTCACTCAATTTGCAATTGTTTGACTTTATTCAACAGTGCCTAACAGCTTCGAACATGGCACGATACTGAAAAATGGAAATTGATGGAAAATTTCCAAGAAACTAGCCACATTAGCTTTTTTTAAAGTGATGACTGGATAAATAAAAATTACTTTTTTTCTAACGTAAATGACAATGTCAAGGTAGAAATGAATTATGAAAATTATATACGCAATTATGCAAGTAAATAATTCCGTAGCTGAAACAATATGACCCCAGTTTTTGTAATTCATTCCTTTGAGAATATTCTGAAAATAATAAGCGGATAAAACAATTTCACCCTAATTCTTTTTTGAAGCTCTTGAAATTTTCGAAGAAACGAATTTCCACAAGTTTTCGGAATATTCAATTGAAAATGATCACGAATATGAATCGATTTGTCCTGTTTTACCTTCTCACTACTGATTTTCCATCACATTTTCCGTAAAAGCGAACATAACTTATGGGAACTTGCCCTCGTTCCCAAAAAAACTGGCCATGCCTCAACCGGCTAGGCCGCGTATGTTCACGGCAAGATTGTCCCGATGAGAACATTTGTTAGTAACTTGGGTACATTAATGTCCTCACATGCAACATTTGGACAATATATGGCCCACTATGTCCTGTGAACATTGACAAACAACGAATAAAGTGTGCTCCATATGGGCAATATAATGTCCACAAGCCTCTCATTGTGTACATATTTGTCAGCAATGTAGTCAAATAGTGATGACGGTTTGTGAACATTCACGTGGTCATCCATTGCGACACAAACGCATTTCCCCCAAGGGAACAATATCATCAAGTTTAATCTCAATAAAGAATGACATCTGCATTGTAATTGTCCCGCCGTAAGATTCACGGCATCCAAATGTAACGCGTGGACATTCAAACATAGAAAAGTTAGATATTCAGCGAGAAATTGTGTACGATCATTGGAACATTCAATATCTAACGTCGTCTTATGTTCCGATGGGACTTTTCAATCGTAAACGTTACCTTGTCATCCGACTTTGTGGACAATTGTGGATGTTCATTTTCCCCAAACTGAAGGATACCGTCGGTAAATCATAATACTTTGAATTTGCTTTATCGATCGGAAACTTACCTGTCTTATCGATGATAAGCGTTAGAATTACTAGGGCAGAATTCCGCTAGATGGGGTATGGAGGCTAAGGATAGTTGTTAATGATATTTTTCGAAAATGAGTGAATTATCAAAAATGCGAGAAAATTTCAAGTTCACGCAGGAATCATTCCAATAGAATTTGGAAAAGAGTTCGAAATTTTGCGGGAGCAATGTAAAAACTTGTAAATTGTAAATGCTGAATCACGTAAAAATTGTGAAGAATTATTGGAATTAAAAAACAAATGTGATAATTATTAAAAATTTATTATTGACAATTTGGAAAATTCGAAAAAATTGGAGGATTTTAACGACTCATATTAAAAATCGAAATTTCATCGTAGTGAAAGAAAATAAAAAATTCAGAAATAAAAAATTCTCAATTAATTGAGAATACCAAAAATTTTGAAAAAAGATACATTCATTGAGATCCGAAAATTTTAATTTAGAAAAATTTGACATCAGAAGAAAACGTCGAATTTTCTTTTCATCATTGATATTGTATAAGACAATGACTGGTTGACGCGTTTTTTCTTTTTCCATTGAAATTTTTCATATAAAAAAAGCAGGTACCGAATATGAGTGGTAAATGTGCCCTTTTTTGCATCTATTTTTCAGACTGTCATATATCAATCGTTCAACATGGAAAATCATTAAAAATAGTAACTTGCCCTTCACTTTGAGGACCTCCAAGACCTAGAGAAGGGAAATCAATCGATTTCGCGTGGAAAAATCAAAACCCCTAGCTCACGTTGCCCAACTAGGATAATATGAGATCCCCCTTCCAAAATATCGTGGGTAGTGGCTCAATCTCACTTCTTACCGTGAGAATTAATGGAAAATCATCAAGAATAGTAATTTCCTCTCTGGTTCAAGGACCTCTAGGACCTGAAGAAGGGAAATCGATCGATTTTGGATCAAAAAGTCGAAATCCGCAGCTCGCGTTGGTCTAATTAGAAGAATATAGGGTCCCGCTCCCAAAATATCGTGAGTAGTGGTTCAATTTCACGTATTACCGTGATAATTAATGAAAAATCGTTGAAAATAAAAATTTTCTCTTTACTTCAAGGACCTCTAAGATCTAGAGAAGGGGAATTAATCGATTTTAGATCAAAAAATCGAAATCCGCAGCTCGCGTTGCCCCAATTAGAAGACTATGGGGTCTCCCCTTCCAAAACATTATGGGTATTGGCTCAATTTCACTTCTTGCCGTGATAGTTAATTGAAAATAAAAATTTTCTCTTTACTTCAACGACCTCTAAGACCTAGAGAATAGAAATCAATCGTTTTTAGATAAAAAAATCGAAATCCGCAGCTCGCGTTGCCCCAATTAAAAGACTATGGGGTCCCCCTTCCAAAACATTGTGGGTATTGGTTCAATTTCACTTCTTACCGTGATAATTCATGAAAAATCATTAAAATAGTTTTTTCCTCTCCATTTCAAAGACCTCTAAGACCTAGAGAAGGGAAATCAAACGATTTCAGATCGAAAAAGCGAAATCTGCAGCTCGCGTTGCCCCAATTAGGAGAATATGGGGTCCCCCTACCCAAAATATCAAGGGTATTGGCTCAATTCCACTTCTGACCGTGATGAATAATGGAAAATCATTAAAAATAGTCATTTTCTCTCTCCTTCAAGGACCTCTACGACGTAAAGGAGGGAAATAAATCGATTCTAGATCAAACAATCGAAATCCACAGCTCGCGTTGCCCCAATTAGACGAATATGGGGTTCCCCTTCTGAAAATATCGTGGGTGGTTCAATTTCCCGTATTACCGTGATAATTAAGGGAAAATCATTGAAAATAGTAATTTTCTCTTTACTTCAAGGACCTCTAAGACCTAGAGAAGGGAAATCAATCGATTTTAGATCAAAAAATCGAAATCCGCAGCTCGCGTTGCCCCAATTAGAAAAAATATGGGGTCCCCCTTCTAAAATATGAAGGGTAGTGGCTCAATTTCACGTATTCCAGTGATAATTAATGGAAAATCATCAGAAACAGTAGTTTTCTCTTCACTCCAAGGACCTATAGGACCTAACGAAGGGAAATGAATCAATTCTAGATTATAAAGTCGAAATCCGCAGCTCACGCTGCCTCAATTAGAAGAATATGGGGTCCCCCCTTCCAAAATATCGTGGGTAGTGGCTCAATTTCACTTATTACCGTGAGAATTAATGGAAAATCATTGAGAATAGTAATTTTCTCTCTACTTCAAGGACCTCTAAGACCTGGAGAAGGAAAATCAATCGATTTTAGATCAAAAAATCGAAATCCGCAGCTCGCGTTGCCCCAATTGGAATGATATGAGGTTCCGCCTTCCAAAATATCGTTGGTAGTAGTTCATATTATCCTAATTGGGGGCGGGGGGACTTCATATTATTCTAATCAGGGCAACGTGAGCTACAGGTTCTGATTTTTCCACGCGAGATCGCTTGATTCCCCTTTCTCCCCGTCCTCAAAGTAAGGAGGAAATTACTATCTTCAATGATTTTCCATGTTGACCAGTTGATATATGATAGTTTCAAAAATAGATGCAAAAAAAGGGCTAATTTACCACTCATATTCGATACCTGCTTTTTTTGATATGAAACATTCAATTTAAAAAAAAGAGGAGACCCGTGAACCTCTCATTGTCTTATACAATATCAATTGTAAAAAAAAAATTCGAGGTTTTTTTTTTATTTCAAATTTTTCTCAATTAAATTTTTCGGACCTCAATGAATGTATCGATTTCCCAAAATCCTAGTTATTCTTCATTAATCAAGAATTTCTTATTTCTGAATTTTTCAATCCTTCTCACTACGATGAAATTTCGATTTAACATCCTCCAATTTTTTTTTTTCATTTTTCCAAATTGTCCATAATAAATTTTCAATAATTATCACACTCATTTTTCAATTCCAATAATTCTTCAGGATTTTCACGTAATTCAGCATTTACAATTCTTAAATTTTCACATTTTTCCCGCAGAACTTCCAACTCTATTCCAAATTCTATTGAAATCTTTCCTGCGTGAATTTGAAATTTCCTCGCATTTTTGATAATTCACTCATTTTTAAAAAATATCATCAACAACTATTCCTAGCCTCCATACCCCATCGAGCGGAATTCTGCCCTAGTAATTCTGACGCTTATCGTCGATAAGACAGGTAAGTTTCCGATGGTAAGTAGATAATCGATAAAGCAGATTGAAAGTACTATGATTTACCCACGGTACCCTTCAGTTTGGGGACGATTAGTGTCCGCAATTGTCCACAAAGTCAGATGACAAGGGAACGTTGACGATTGAAATGTCCCATCGGAACATAAGAAGACGTTAGATATTGAATGTTCCAATGATCGTACACAATTTCTTGTTGAATAACTAACTTTTCCATGTTTAAATGTCCTCGCGTTACATTCGGATGCCGTGAATGTTACGGCGGGAAAATTACAATGCAGATGTCATTCTTTATGGAGATTAAACTTGATGATATGTTTCACTGGGAGAAATGCCTTTGCGTCGCAATGGATGACCACGTGAATGTTCACAAACCATCATCAACATTTGACTACATTGCTGACAAATATGTACACAATGAGGACATTATATTGCCATCATGGTGCAAACTTTATTCGTTGTTTGTGAATGTTCACAGGACATAGTGGGACATCTATTGTCCAAATGTTCCATGCGAGGACATTAATGTACACAAATTACTAACAAATGTTCCCATGGGGACAATCTCACCGTGAACATACGCGGCCTAGCCAGTTGAGGCATGGCCAGTTTTTTTGGGAACGAGGGCAAGTGTGCCGTCAAATAGTAAAATTTGGACAGAAAAGAAGACTGGGAATCACTGATGATGATTTAAATGATTTATTTGGACATGCTCATCTGAACCATTTCCTCTTAAAGCTTTTTTCGCCGAGTAATCAAATGATTTTTCGATTTTTCAATCAAAAAATGATTTCCAAAATTCAAAAACGTGGAAAATGTTTACGATAATTCAAATAATAAAATGCTTTGGGAAGAAGAATTTTGAAATTCTACATGAAAAATTATAAACGTTTCATTAAAATCATTCATTAAAATTATTCCATTCATTATTTCATTATTATTATTATCTTTTAATTTTTCTCTTTATGCGAATAAATGAATTTATAAAACAAAAATATGACATTAAAATGCATTTTTGTCTGTTTTACCTATTCACTACTCGATTTTTTTGCCGTCAGCAAATAAAAAAGAGTTTCTCAATTCCCACCCGATATTATAGAAACCTGAAATGATTAAAAAAAAAAAAATATCTCGATAAATTCCTAAACCGCCATCATTTCCCTTCAACAACTAAACAAAGAACCTTGACTAATATTTTTTTTTTAATTCAATGTTTCAATCGAAAGTAAAATATGTGTTAACACAGAGCTGATGCAATACGCGAACCAAATGAACATACTGAAAACAGCTGATTACATTCATGAAATGCGTGCGCAGGCCCATCATCCTCTCTTTTACAAATTTTATCAAACCATGACTCACTATCGCATTGCAATGAAAAAGAAAAAATAATTCTTCTATCAACTGAATTTGATGAAATTTATTTCTCATTTTTTTTTTAACATTAATTCAATTAAATAATTTATTCGAATTATTCGTCGTTATCATTCATTCATCAATTTATTTGCATAAAAAAATGGAAATATTTTACCAATTTAAATTCACTCAAATGCTTTATTGTTTTACGCCATCTGTCAGTTAGTTTATCATGACTCCGTTGCTTTATTACGTCATAAAACGAATTTTTCACCACGTGTCTCTCGATTTCCTCTGCAAAACTCGTGCGTTCATACTGTTTATCAGGAAATTTCCCTTGACCCTAAATCGAATAATTTCCGGTTTCGAATGACTTCCAGATAATTCACTAGATTTGTTTTTTTTTTTTGTTATTTACAAACTTGAATTTCTTGTTTTCATTTGGTTTTTTATTGAGACGAGAGTAAATGGTGGACTGCGAGTGGAAATAATTCAAATTCATTCGGATGATTTCAAGTGAGGTCATGCGATCACGAGCACAATGGAACACGCGAGTCAATTAATTAATTTCTTTGTTCAATTGACCTCAGCGTTCGAGAAAAAGTCGATTGTGGAATGAAAAAAAAAAAAGTGGAGAAATCGACTCATCTTTCGATCATTCGCATTAGAATATCACGGAAACTAAAGGAGATACGTCTTTTCCATGTGGATCCTTATTTGTAGAGAATTTCGAGGGCTACAAGAAAGAATTCAGGTGAAAAGAGCGTATCTCCATTAGTTTTCAAGATATTTGATGAAAAGTGGGAGACAATGAAAAAGTTGAGTTTTAGCTAATGCAGATACGCCCTTTTTACATCATTCTTTTTTTGTAGGGAATTTTAAGGGCTACGAAAAAGAGTTTTGGCCAAAAAAGGCGTATCTCCATTAATTTTCGAGATATTTTCAAAAAAGTGAATAACAAAAAAAAATTTTGTTTCACCTCTTCTCTCCTGAATATTTTGCAAAAGACTGGAGATACGTCTTTTTGACCAAAAGGAGATATGCCCTTTTACCTACAAAAAAAAGGACGTATCTCCATTAGTTTCCGAGAAATAAAAAAAAAAAAATGACAAACAAAAAGTTACTTTTCAAGTGTTGGAGGTGGGCTTAAAAAAAAACAAAAAAAAAGTTATTTTGTTTCACCTCTTCACTACTGAATTCACTTGTGTTCACTTTTTTTTCTCTCATTGGGATTCTTCCTTTATTTAACGAGTATCATTGGTAGGCGGTTTTGAAACTGAGTCGCCATGACATACCACATTTAAAATCAAAATGTATCAACAATATGTGGAAATTGTATACGTTCTGATCCGCATCGAATTACGTGCGTATGCGAAGCAAATTTTCCACTCGATTTTTTTAATTTTTTTTTTTTCTAGTTCTCGATAATGATGGAGCACGTTTTCGCTTCACTTCATGAATTAATAGGCAAGAAGTTTTTTTTTTGGAAAAGGTGAGGATCGGAAATTCTGCAATTCTATCGATGAATTTGACGAGAAAAAATTCATTGAAAAGGCAATTTATGTCGCAGTATGAATAATTCAATTTTTTCATTGAGAGTGATAAATTGTTGGAAGTCGCAATTGATAGATTTTACATTGTAGAAAAGAGAAGATGCTGATGAATGTGCGGGGCAAAGTGGACCTTTATCAATACTTTTAAGAAAAATTGAATTTTTCTTTTTTCAATTTTAATTCATTCAGTCAGGTGAAATGAATGTTAAAATCCATCTATATAGATGAAAATTGACCGTCAATTTTATTTTTGGTCACTTTTTTTTGGTCACTTTTATGATTTTTCAAAATTCAATGCAAATATTCATAGAAATCATTTATTTCCAAAAGTCGTCGAGTATTTCTCATTTTTGGGTAAAATATCTGCGATTAAAATACCCACTTCAAGAATGAAGAATCGAAATCGATATTAAAATCCAACTATTAGATGGAAAAAATGACCATCAATTTGTTCTTGCGTCAGTTTTTTTGTCATTCTCAGTGGAAACATATATTTTTAATGAGGAAACGATCTGTGGTCTATTTAAATGGAATTTGACCGTCAAAACTATGTTTGTTCAATTTTCTGACCCATGATTTGGTCATTATTTTTTGATAAAAATTGTTAGGTATGGCCAATTGGTCATTGACGGTCAATTGACCAGTCAAATGACCGTCACTTTTTTGGCTCTCATCCCTAGACCCACTTTCCGCCAGGGGGCCTATTCTCGACGCATGGGAACTGGTTTTCGTTAACGAAATAACATTTGTGAACGAATAAGACAATTCGTGCATCCAATAGTGAAGACATATATTTTTTTTTGTATAATACTACGTTATACGTAATGCATAATATCTTAGAATACTGTAGCACATCAAATTTTCTATTTTTATATCAATTATTATTAATAATAATCAATTCAAAATTAGATGTTTGAACTCAACGTTTTCCAGATATGACGTCATTACACTGAATTATTAGTTTCCAGTCTGCTCGTTAGTAGCGCCACCGCTATTTTCGCATATAAACTTGAGATAACCAACATATCGACAGTTTTTATTTAGGTTAAATGTTGCTGGAATAAATTGTAATTGATTTATTTTGATTCTATTCCATTCAACTTTTCAACGAATTACTCTAGAAGCATTATCGGGGTAAATTTCTCGTAATTATTCATTTATTAATCAAAATAAAAGTAAATTAAAACTAACACACAGAGGGCAGGACGGGCTTAAAGTCCAATACAGTGTGATGACGTCACTGTCCTTTTGACACACTGAAAAAATGCACTTTTCAATTTGCAATTGCAATTGAAAAATGCACATGAGGATGATTTTGATATTTTTTATATAACATTTATAATCTATAGTAACTAAAAAAAAAATTAAAAAGAAATAGGTGTCTTCCCTATTCGCTGAAGAATTTACGATTCCCTCACCAAATGGAAGTTCTCATACGAAGAGCTCACATAACCTATTTTTTGATTCCCAAAAGTATAAATATTGATTGCGTCAGAGCATCATTGAAACTTTTGTGACTGAAAAATGAATCAGGTTTGTCACCTAGTAAATCTCAAACTCATGGAAGATGTGTAGCTGCTCGGTGAAGAGGATCATCGACCATGTCTCACAAGGAAATGACATCCGTAAACAAATCGGAAAGTCATTTCGTCAACGAAACTCTTTCATGTGCGAATATCTTCCACGAATGAAATAGTCATGAACGAAGATACTACATTCGTTGACAAATCCTGTTCCCATGCGTCGAGAATAGGCCTCCAGACATATGTACAGTCGTCCCAGCCAATGAATGATCCACGGAAATATTCGGCTTCTATGCTACAACATGTAAATTTCAGTTTCGAGTCGACTTCGGAGGTTACCTCTTTGGCTAGTTCGACAATATGTAGTTATCGAGTATTAGTAGTGGGGATGAAGTGGTGGGGGAGTCGAGTGTTTCGCCCCCACAAGAGGCGCACACAGCTGATCGTGAGTTCCGTGATCCTCAGTGCGCCACAGCACATTTCGCTGGGCACTACGCGCACGTACTATTTCCTTGTTCCACCAACGTGCGAAAAAAAGGAAATAGCTACGAAAAAGAAAGAAGAACAAACGCGATACTATCAAGTGCGTGTTTTTTTTTAGTTTAGTACTGAAAGTAGCGCGTTCGCGTGGACTTTGTTCCACAAGTTCACAAAAAAAGAGGCACAGTGATATTATCATTTTCATTAATTTAAGTGCTCGAAATGCGTTAAAAACGACTTAAAATCACTTTTTTTTTATTGCGAATAATTCCATTAAAAAATTCGCCGAGTAGAGACGAATATTTTGACTTAATTTTTTGGGAGAAGACCGGGTCTATGTACGGTCCAGGGCACACGCATTGCCATCAGAGGAGAAAAAGGTGCGAGAGCTGCCGCAAGGAGTCTATGAACTCCGAGGAAGCCAGTGACGACGATTGGATTCAATCTAAATGCCAATTTTAGAAAAATTCTGGATTTTTTAATTTTTTTTTTTCCTTTTTTTTTATTTTTGAGTTTTTGTGCAAATTTTTTTTTTTTGTGTTTTTGAGGGTTTTTTTCTTTTTTGGAGTTCGGTGTGACGCTTATTTACTTTACGGAAACATGCTGAAAGAGGAGAAGGAACTGGACAATGGCATCAACATCAAGTTTGGGAAGGAGAAGGATGGGAGGGGAGATTACAAACCTATTTCCAAGAGGGAACTGAGGAAAAAAGGGGCTGTCAATGGAAATACCAAAGTAGAAGGTAATTTAAAAAAATTTGAAGAATTTTGAAATTTGAGCAGTTTTTTGCTCCTTTTTTTGAGAATATCTTTCTTTCTTTATTAAAATTTAGACTTCAGGTTCAAAAACTCATCAGAGCCTTTATATAAAAAAATAATTCCACAAACTGTCAATACAATATAAAAAGAATATTAAAAGTATGCCGTAAAGGCACCAGTTACCGGACGATTAAGGCAATGGTACCGGTTCCCGGACAAGTTAGAATTAAATTATTAATATGATGAAAAATTTCAATTAAATGAATCAATCAATTGATCTGATTTTTATTCTAAAATTTTGCAAGTATTGAAAAACTAGATTTTTTCACTTGAATATTAATTATTGGTATGTCTTGCTGCTGCATCCGGAAACTGGGACCCATCCGGTCATCGGGTTCATCATGGTACCTTCAATGAATTAAGTATCTCGGAACCTAATGGAGATACGCCCTTTTCATTCTGCGCCTTTTTGTAGCTCTTGACATGTTCAGCAGTGAAAATTTCGGGCTAAATCGCCCTATCTCGCTTAGTTTCCGAGATATGCAACAAAAAAGAACAAAATTGACCCGTTCTTGTGCAGAGCCTTTTTTTGTAGCTTGAAATTCTCTATGCAAGAGTTTTCTACGAAAATTACGCTATCTCGTTTATTTTCCATCAAATGACAAAAAATTAGAAATCTCAATTTTTTGCCCTTTTTTTGGAGTATATCTCGAAAACTATGCGAAATAGCGCAATTTCGTGGGAATCCTTCATTTACAACTCTTGAAATTTTCTACAAAAATTGTGCTATCTCGCTTATTTTCGTGAAATATTACGACTGTAAAGTATTCACACAAATCAATTTTATTTCATCATTTAAAAAAATATTCATCTCATGACAATTTTTTACAATCAAATTTTTGCGTTATTTACACATTAAGATGACACTCAATTACTCTGTTTTTGTAAAATCTGACCTATTCAAGTGCGAAAGCGTCACACTTGTTTGTACAATTTCTTAGAATCAATTTAGTATCACCAGTAAAATCTAGAGTAAACGATGATAACTAAACGATAAAAAAAAAAAACAATTTGTCCTTGAAAGTATCCAGAAAAATAATTCAATGAAATAGCTGTGAAAGAACACACGAGTCTTCCAACGCAATAGTACTCAACATTTTTAAGTATTTGATAAGAATCATTTGGGATTATGCAATCGTCAAGAGCCTCAGCTCGTCCAATCAAAAAATCGTATTTATCTAAACGAGAAAAAAAAACTCGTGTCTTACGTTATTTGCTTAAAAACAGATAAACTCGTTTACTGAAAAAATTTCGAATTTCCCAATTGTTCTTTCCTAGAAAAAAATAAGCCCATAATTAAAAAATAAAAATGATAATTAAATTTTTTAAAGAACGAAAATCTGCCGCTCGATTTTTCTATCGTAGTGTAACAATTCTGAAAGTTGGGAAAAATAATATTCTCCTCCGGATTAGTCCAAATTTGCTTCAATTTGGTCAGATTTTCTATCTAATTCTGCTCAAATCTACTTGTACTGCTTCCTAAACAGTTCAACACGTCTAAAACAGCTTCTTTTCGTGCCAATCCCGCGCAGATTTACACAAATCTGCTCACATCTCCTTAAATCTGCAAATATCTGCCGCTACTCTGCTTGTAATAACTTAATGAGTTGAAAATAATTTCACTTAGTTCATCAATTTCATTCAAATTAACCTAAATTGCCATGAATCTGGAGAAATCTATTCACATCTGCTCAAATCTACCGCTACTGTTCCATAAACAGCTAAAGACTTCAAAAACAGTGTCTTTAAGTGCCTCAATTTCACACAGATTTGCGCAAATCTACTTGAATCTGCAGAAATCTTCGGCTACTCTGTTTGATATAGCATTTCAGTCAGATTAACCTTAATCTGCTTAAGTCTGTGCAGATTTTCTATCCAAATCCGCTCAAATCTACTGCTACTGTTCCCTAAAACAGCCCAACACTCCCAAAATAGTTTCCTTTAATGCCTCAATTTCACGCAGATTTGCGCAAATCTGCTCGGATTTACCCAAATACTCTTGCTAGAACTTAATGAGTTTGAAACTTTTCTTTTAGTTTCTAAATTTAGTCGGATTAACCTAAACTGTCAAGAATCTGCAGAAATCTACTCACATCTGCCTAAATCTACCTCTACTCTTTTTGTCATAGCTTGATGGATTCAAAATAATTTCTTATAGATTCTGAATTCCAGTCAGATAAACCTAAATTGTCAAGAATCTGCACAAATCTGCTCACATCTGTTCAAATCTACCGTTACTCTCCTTTTAATAGCTGAATGGGTTGAAATTATTTTCTTCTACCATTTCAATTACACTCTAATTACCCTAAACTCTGTAAAATCCCCTTAAATCTGTCCAAATCTACTCAGATCTGCTCAAATAATAATAATTAAATTTTTCGAGGAAAAAAAAATCGGAAAAATTCTAAATTGAAGAAAAAAAAAATATATCCATGACCATGCAAAAAGTTCATTCACCCCAGAGAAAACTGAATTACCCCTCCCCCCTCCTCTCTCTCTCTCTTCCCCTCTTTCTTTAAGTACATTGCCCGTGGTCCGGGGTAACAAACCACTGCATTTACTTTACCTCGGTGAGGGTTGAAATATCGAATACTCAAAGTATTTTCACGCGCAAACTCGATCACTGCCATCTGTCGACATATTCCAACAATCGAGAGTCAAGTATACATTGAGAAAAAAAAAGAAAAAGAAAAGAATAAAGATACCAGGTGAACAAATAAAAAAGCCAGTAGGAGTATCCCCAGTTGACTGGGATTTTTCCAGGGCGCGTGTGCTCATTGAAATGTCGAAATAATAAAGAAATATTAAACGCTCGAGTAATCATTGATTCATCTCCAGAAAATTTTGAGGAACGCACGAGTTCATCTTCGTTCATCTGTAAGAAATTGTGATTGATATTAGCCGAATTTTCATATTAAATTCTGCAGACAAAAAGAAAAACATTGTTTTTATCGGACTTTTTTTTTGTTCTATTTGGAGCTTTGGAAGGATCGTTCGATATAGCGCGATAACGATCCGTTTTGAACTACACAAAATTGGGGTATTGGGGAGACAATGAAATTGTGACGAAATTAAATTATAATTAAAAGGGATAAGTCAATTTTTTCCGACTATTTTCCCCAAATATCTCGAAAACTAACGGACATACGCCCTTTTTCCCGAAAAACGCAATTTTTTACCTAAAAAGGTTCCGGGTAAAAGCACGTTATCTCGCTTAGTTTCCGAGATATTTCCGAAAAAAAGATCGATTTATCTTGTTTCATCTCGAAAACTGTTTTTTTTCCATTCATTCTTAGAATTAAGATCTGAGAACCTTTTTGAATTTTTTTAATTAGATTTCTTTTCATTTTTATAATTTCTTTGATGCTCAAATACCTACCTGCATAATTCTGCCGCAGTGGCCTGTGGGAAATAGCTGCAGTGATTAAAGGGGATAATCACTAAGAATTCAAAGTGTTTTTTAGATTAAATCTAAACTATGAGAATTAAGTAAAAATTAAGATCGTGAAAAATTACGTGTTTTTCATGATTGTGTTGGAGTTGATTCTGTGAAAAATTTTGAGATGATTATTTGGATTGATTGAATCAAACGTGAGTGGTTCTGTGACTCTCAGATATGAAGGACAAGTTTGGATAATAATATCATGACCAGAGGCCATCTTAGTAAGATTTTTCTTTATTTTTTTCTCCCTGTTTATTTTTCATGCAAATTAACTGGCAATTAGATATTTCGATGCAGTATTTAGACACTTTTTTTTCTCTATTTTTTGCCCACAATTTTTTGCACCGATCGATGTTGGCCTTGGATTCAATGTTTAGAACCTTATTTTTTTCATGAATTCAGAAAAAAATAATTCGATTAACTGCGATTTTTAGTTTATAAATGAACAAGATTTTTTTGTACAAAAAAAAAGTTTATTTGATGGAAAAAAAGTAGATTGCAGAGACTCCTCGATTTTTTTATGTGTTTTCAACGTTTTTGTAGAGGAATTGATAATTCAGAGAGAAAACTGTAAATTTTCATTATTAGCTCATTTTTATTCCAATCTCACTTCATAACGCAAATGAGGACGTCCTCGGGGCGATCTTGACCTCCTCTGGACGAATGCTTGTTCGTTTGTGCCTCATTATAGAACGATGACCTCAAAAATTTACATGAAAACATTCAACGTTGATATTGTGAATTTTGAAATTGAAAGAAACATAATTAATCAATTACCCGGCAATGCTCTCTCAAGTAACAATGTTTCCTGTTGTAGTGCAGCAATTCTGGTTTTCTTTTCAATTATCTGCATTGACTTAGACTGCCCCAAATCTGCTTGAATCTGTTCAAATTTGCTACCCTAATCTGCTAAAGGATCTCAAGAAACCGCTTAGTAAGCCTAAATTTTTAAGAATCTGCACAGATTTATTTACATCTGCTCAAATCTACCGCTCCTCTTCTTCCCGTAATGCAATGAGTTCACAATATTTTTTTTCACTCCTTAAATTCCACTTAGATTTACTCAAATTCTTCAAAAATCTCTTCAAATATCCCGAAATTCTGTTGAATCTGTCCAAATCTGCTAAAAATCTGCACCGATTTCTTGAAATCGACTGTTACCCTTTCGGTAAATGCTCGACAATCACTTCCCCCTCCCTCCTCTCCCCTCAGTTTCGCCCAAATTGTCTCAAATCTGTTCAACTCCCCTCAAATCTACTCTAATCTTCTTGAATCTGAGCGAATCCACTACCCTTTCTGTGACAACTCAGCAATGAAGAAAAATCTCTCAGTATCCAATTTTCACCGAAATTAATTCAAATTCTTTCAAGTTTCGCTGAATCTGTCAAATCCATTCTAATCCCGTTTCTCCCAAATCGACTGTTACCCTTTCAGTAATAGCTCAGCAATATTTGCTTTTCCTACAAGTATGACTCAGATTCTTTGAAATCTATCCAACTCTTCTAAAATCTGCTCGAATTTTCCCAAATCTGTTCGAATTGACCGGTCCCATTTCTGTGACAACCCAACAATAAAAAAAAATCTTCAGCATTTATCTTCCACCCATATTAACCCACCTCCTTCCAAACCTGCTTGAATCCCCTCGAATGAGCAGATCTAGCTCAAATCTGTTCAGAATCTGCTCAAATCTGCTCAGATATGCTCAAATCTGTTCTAAATCTGCCCAAATCCGTTTTGAATTGACTCAAATCTACTCAAATCTTTCCTAAATCTGTTCAAATCCGCTCAAATCTGCTAAAATCTGTGTTGAATCAACTCAATTTTTTTCTAAATCTGTTCAAACCCGCTCAAATCTGTTTTAAATCAGCTTAAATCGGCTCAAATCTGTTCAAACTCTGCTCAAATCTGTTTAGAATCCACTCAAATATGCTCAAATCTGTCCAAATCTGCCCAAATCTGTTTTGAATCGGCCTAAATCTGCTGAAATCTTTTCTAAATCTGCTCAAATCTGTTCAAATCCGCTCAAATCTGCCCAAATCTGTTTTGAATCGGCCCAAATCTGGTCAAATCTTTTCTAAATCTGCTCAAATCTTTTCAAATCCGCTCAAATCTGCCCTAATCTGTTTTGAATCGGCCCAAATCTGCTCAAATCTTTTCTAAATCTGCTCAAATCTGTTTTGAATCGGCTCAAATCTGCTCAAATCTTTTCTAAATCTGCTCAAATCTGTCCTAACTCTGCTCAAATCTGTTCTTATCCTCCATCGCTAAAATAACCCAAACCTCTCCCCCATATTCTCGAAAACGAAATTCATAATTCCATCCACCAAAATTAATCAACACACCTCTCCTGCAGATAATCTACTATCTCCCAAGGAAAAAACTTCCCAAAAATTCCCCTGAACCTCAAAAACACCAAAGTTCCGTCAAATTCTTCATGATTCATCTTCCAAGCAATAAAAATCTAACTCCCCCAACAAAAATACACATTCCCTTATCACAAACAAGTTCATCGTTCTGTTATCGAATTTTCACCTCTGAAATCCTCAACTCATCATAAACTCGTCAGAATAACCCAGATTTCTCCACTCTCGAGGCATCGAAAAACCGGGAATTTTCACATGCAAAAAAAAAAGCATGGAATCGAAACTTGGCAGACCTCAGGCAGCATTGCGTCATGCAGTCCAGATACCAGTGAACTGTCCTCAAATATTTTACTCGAAATATCATCTCGAATTGACGGTGCATGAGTGGCACCTATCATTAAGAAAATATATATGTTATACAATATTTAAAAAAATATATGGCGAAATTTAGGGGAAAATGGAGCAGAATGCGATAATTTTTTTAAAACATTTTTCTGAATTTTTTCATAATTTTTGTTTTTATAGTTTATGAGATATGGATTATCAAAGTTACTGAAAATGGCGATGGTGGGGATGAAATGCCTTGAATCAGACAGAAATAACGAAATTGTTAGAAAACCACTGAGTCGACCGATTATTTAAAAACTATTGGGGAAGAGAACAGCATTTTAACTAAATAACAGAAGAAAAAAATATTCAATCCTCCAAAAAATTTTGAGAATAATAAAAGAATCACAAATTAGTAGAGTGAAAATTTGATTGGGAGGAGAAGTTTCGGATATTTTTCTGTGGATAAATACGTAAATGGGATTATTTGAAGTTTTTTTCTCAATCCTCTACATTTTTTTTAGATTCAGGAGCAAAAATTGAAGAATTTCTATTAAATAGAGGGAGATAGAGTTTTTTTCGAGTAAATTAAAGCACGTATTTCCAAATTATCAGCAATTAATGGGGAAATAACCTTCAAATCCTCATTTTTCTCTGTTTTATCGATCGTACTCTGAGATACTACCTTAATTTCGACTAAAATTCCAATAATCAAATCATATTTCTTCTTGTAAATTAAAGCATAAAAAACATGTTTTATATAAAAAATTTATATTTTTGCTATATATCGTCACCTTAGAAACAAAGTGGCATAAGTGCTATATATAGGCATAACATTCGCGCCACTTTGTATTTATAAAATGACGATTATATATATATTTTCGTGGATAACTCAACATTCGTTTTTGCAGTGATGCAGCATCACTAATTTTCCAGGAAGACTGTCTGCCAAAATAAAAATTAAAAGTTTAAAAAAACTAACAGCTGGCTTACTTATCTCATCTTGGGAAAACCCGTTATGCCCACTCTTTTTTATTTCCTAACAAAGGAGATACATTTAACTTGTAAGACATGGAGAGTTTGAGGCGTTAAATGGCCCAGAGTATGAGCAACCGGTTCTAACAGTTTGCGAAAAACAAGGACGTATCGCTTTATCAAATTGCCTTCAATACTGATGGTTTGAGGAACAATAAACCGGTTTCTATCTCCCATTTCCAATCGATTTTTTTCCATTTGAACTTGAATTATGCAATTAACTATTTCCTCCTGTTACAGGGATTAAATCGTTTTTTTTCTCGATATTTTGCCATTAATATCATAGAAAATAAGGAGAGAAGCGCGATTTTGTAATCATCCTTTTTTGCAGAGAGTCTTAATAGCTGCAAAATGGGGTTCTTATGAAAATTTCACTATCTCGCTTAGTTTCCGAGATATCTTCTTCATAAAAGATTGGAAAAAAAACACTTTTTCTGCTTTTTTAACTACTGTCGATTTTTAGTGGAAAGGCACTTGGAAACTAAGCGAGATAGCGTGATTTTTGAAGGAACCTTTTTTGAAGGGAATTTCAAGAGCTACAAAAAAGGTTTCTACATGATTTTCGCTATCTCGTTTAATTTCTCGAATATTCTTCAAAAAAGAGTGAAAAAATCACTTTTTCTGTTTTTTACCTCTTTGCTGTGGATTTCTAGTGGAAAGGCATTTGTAAACTAAGCGAGATAGCGCAATTTTTGTAGAGACCTTTTTTGTAGAGAATTTCAAAAGCTACGCAAAAGGTCTCGACATAATTTTCACTATCTCGCTTAGTTTCCGAGATATTCTCAAAAAAAGAATAAGAAAAATAGACTTCACCACTAAATTCCATCAAAAAATAATTAATTTCATTATTTATTTTTAAATAAGAATCCATCATTTCCCGAGACAGATTTGCAACAAAGAAAAATAAATAATTTAACATTTGACCTTCTCAACATCAGTCAAAGAAACTTTAAAAAAAAAAAGCATTTGGCAAGGTGAAACTATTTTAAATTCTTCCCACTATCTCTCATTTCATCGCCACGTGTACCTCCATATTTTCATTTATTTATTAACCTCTGAATAACTGAATTATTTTTAGTTTCATTCAGAAGATGATTTCTCTCATCTGTCACGAATATCATAATTTATTTACCGTCAACGAGACAAGAAATGCTGACCTGCAATTATTTAATACATTTTAGTAGTTCTTTGGGAGGGAAAAAAAGGGGAAAAAAAGTCATTAATAACTTTTGGCATCACAAAGAACACGCTAATGGATCATTAATTATTACCACGTGTTCTTCATAATTTATGTAACACAGCAACGTGTGGAGAAAATTCAATTTATTCATTAGATATGAGCACTAAATTTATTATTTTTTCGTCTGGATGAAAATACAACTTCCTTATTTCGAACACATTGGGCTTTCTCATGTGCAATGAGGTTTATTGAACGAGAAAAAAAAAGATGAGTAAATTTCACAATTTCACGAACAACAGGATACAGTATCATGTGTGTTTCTACTCAATTTACTACTATTTACTTCGTAAAGAAACAATTGAGTAGTAAAGAAACTCAATGAAATGAAACAATTTCAATTTAAATTGAGTTTTTGTTGAATAGTTGATTATTAAAAGGAGTTTGAAATCAGAGATCGACAAAAAAAAATTTCGCATTTTTAATTTTTCAATTTTTTTTATTTCTGTAATTTCAATCGAAAAAATTTTAATTACTTTCTTAATGAAAAATTTGGATTTTTAAATTTTTCATTAGTTTGAAAATTAATTTTTTTTTTTTAACAATTTTGATTACTATTGTAATTGAAAATTTGACTGATGAAATTTTATAATTCTTTTTCTTATTCGAAATTTTGATACTTTTTTACTTATTAATTGATTGGAATAATTAATTTTATAATAAAATCAACGCTACTATGTTTAATCTTCCCAAATATAACCGTCTTTCAGACAAAAATTTTGAGTTGAGAGTGTTAACTAAATGTAACACAAATAAGAATTTATAATTTAATTCAATCTAAATAACGCTTATATGACATTTATAATTCAATTTAACTAATAAAAATGTTAATAAGTTTAATAAAGAAAATAATTATGAAATTCCATCAGTCAAATTTTAAATTACAATAGTAATCAAAATTGTTGAAAAAAAAATTAATTTTCAAACTAATGAAAAATTTAAAGATCCAAATTTTTCATTAAGAAAGTAATTAAAATTTTTTTGATGGAAATTACAGAAATAAAAAAAATTTAAAAATTTAAACTGCGAATTTTTTTTTTGCTGATCTCTGTTTTAAATGGAAGTTGGGGTAAAATGGGATAATGAAGGAAGAGGGGAATATATTTTATACAGTGACCCATGTTTTCCCCATTTTTCTTTCAGATTATTTGTGTTTTTAATTCATTGAGATTTTTTTTTTTCAAAAATTGAAGAAAATTCAAGAGTTAAAAAGTAAACAAAATATTTTTTCATTGTCTGTTTGAAAATATCTCGGAAAGTAAGCGAGATGGGGCAGTTTTGTCCGAATCTTATTTTTTAAAGAATTTTAAAAGCTACAAAAAAGGATTCAGACGAAATCGCTCTATCTCGCTTAGTTTCCGAGTTATTCTTAAAAAATGACCAGAAAAAAATTGACTCATTTTCTTTACTACTGGATTTGAATAATTTCTCTAATTTCGTTCAACATTCGAATTCATTTCACGCTGTTCAATAGAAATAGGAGGAAGTTTCTATTGTTTTGTTATACAGCCTCATGCATGCTTTCACTCGATTTACTGTCATTGACTCACAACAATTCAATAGCAAGAGATACAATGAAAATGAGTCAATTTCATTTTAAAATGAGTTTTAATGAGTCATCTCGAAACGTATTACAATTATGTTCATTTAAGGAAAATTGCGGCGAAAGAACAGACGCTTTATAATATAGAACATGTGAGATTTGGTATAGAGTCTATACCAAATCCCAATTTGCCCCATTTCTTTAAAAAAAAATATTGAAAATGTAAAAAAAATTATCAATTTTTTGAAATTTCGTGGAAAAGAGGGGAAAAAAGTGTTTTTTGACAATATCTCGGAAATGGAACAAGATAAAGCGATTTTGCTCTAATACTTTTTTGTATGAAATTTCAACAGTTAAAAAAGAGGTCTGAACAAAATTTTTGCTATCTCGCTTAGTTTCCGAGATATTCAATGAATAACTCAAAAAAACTGAATAACCAAAATAGGATGTCTATTTCGGTGTTATTCGTTTTTTAAGAATAATCTGGAAACTAAGCGAGATAGGGCAATTTGAGTAGAAACTTATTTTGTAGCCCTCAAATTTCTGTACAAATAAGAGAAACCGACAAAATCGCTCTATCTCGCTTATTTTCCGAGATATTCTCAATAAAATGAACAACAAAAAAAATAAATTCATCAGATTTCATCTCTTCGCTAATGAATTTTCTTGCAAATATCTCGGAAACTAAGCGAGATAGCGGAATTTTCTAGAAACCGTTCTTGCAGCTCTCAAAATTCTCTAAAAAAAAAGAATTCGTGCCAAAAAAACGCGCATCTCCATTATTTACCGAGAAATTCCATTGAAAATCGTCAAAAAAACTCGATTTGTATATCAACACCAAAAAAAAACCCATTGTTTATCATTCAAATGTTTTCCTGAATGACTTGAAATCGAGAGGAAATAAAATTTGCATAATTCCATCAGGAAGCTAGAAAAATTTCCAATTCAAATGTATCTACAACAGTAAAAAAAAATCTAGTTTTCCTCGAACAATTTACGAGTAGTTGAGCAAAGATGAGAATGAATTCAATTTCAAATAAAAATGTCGCAAAAAAGAATTGATATTTATCGTCCAATTTCATTTCCATTTTATCATCCATTTCCTTAAACGAAAAGAAGAAGAAGAAAAAAAGTGTTTAAAGTATCTTGATGAAACATTTAACAATTGAATCATACGAGCAAATGTTTACACACAAGCATAAATAAAATTAGCAACTAACAGTCATCACTGTTGAAGTTTCTTTTTCTCAATTGATTATTAAGAAAAACAAGGTCGAATTACATAATTGACGTTTACTTAGTTGAATGAAATTGGGAGTCATGCTGCTTTCAATTATTTCCCTCTTTGTTATTCTTTCTCTTTCTAATTGTGATGAGTCATATCAAATGATCGTTGCTCTTTTTGTTTATCATCGAAGAAGTAGGAGAATTATTCGCATGAAAGTCGCTGGATTTTATTTGTTTTTAAGCCTAGACTGGTCACCATAAGCTTCATTTATAAACTGATTTTTGAGAAATTATTGATGGCAAAGGAAGGTTACCGGAGTTTGATCCACTGGGACTGGCGGACCAAGTCAAAATTTGGCCCAATAGTAGGCCAATGGTCGGAAATGGCCCATCGATGGGCGAAATGGCCCAAAATGGTATATATAAACTGATTTTTAAGAAGTCATTGGTGGCAAAGGAAGGTTACAGCAGTTCCACATATTGGCTGGGTTAAGCCATATTGAGCCTACTTATGAACCAAGGATCAGAAATGGCCTATCGATAGATAGAATGGCCCAAAATGGGATATATAAACTGATTTTTCAGATATCATGGTGGGCCAAGGAAGAATTGCTCAAGTTCCACCCATTGGGTAGGTTAAGTCAAATTGGGCCTACTTATGAGCCAAGGATCAGAAATGGCCTATCGATAGATAGAATGGCACAAAATAGGATAAAAAACTGATTTTTCCGATATCATGGTGGGCAAAAGAAGATTGCCGAAGTTCCACCTATTGGCTGGGTTAAGCCAAATTGGGCCTACTTGTGAACCAAGGATCAGAAATGGCCCATCGATGGGCAAAATGGCCCAAAATAGGATATATAAACTGATTTTTCAGATATCATGGTGGGCAAAGGAAGATTGCCGAAGTTCCACCTATTGGGTGGGTTAAGCCAAATTGGGCCTACCCATGAGCTAAGGATCAGAAATGGCCTATCGATGGATGAAAGGGCCCAAAATGGGATATATAAACTGATTTTTCAGATACCATTGTTGGCAAAGGAAGATTGCCGAAGTTCCACCTATTGGGTGGGTTAAGCCAAATTGGGCCTACTTATGAGCCAAGGATCAGAAATGGCCCATAGATGGGCAAAATGGCCCAAAATGGGATATATAAACTGATTTTTCAGATATCATGGTGGGCAAAGGAAGATTGCCGCAGTTCCACCTATTGGGTGGGTTAAGCCAAATTGGACCCATTATTGGGCCAATTGTCAAAATGGCCCATAGATGGGCAAAATTGCCCAAAATGGAATATAAGAACTGATCCATGAAAAATTTCATCCGGAATAAAATAATTCGTGGTTTTTATCATCCAAATCTATTTATAATGAGTTTGCTCTAATGATGTTTAGTTTGCTGAGCACTAGAAATTTATTCTCATTGTAACTATCTTTGTTACGATTAATTTTTTTCTATTTCCTTTGCCATTCCCATACGAGCTTTTTTGTCTCGAAAATACGGAAATTGCATGTAAATGGTTTTTGATGGATCACGTGACTCGAACCGCAGCTGCCATTGGACGAGCGGTTTCCCACCAACCAATGACAGCTACTCGTAATGGTATGACGTCACGGGAACGAAAAAAACACTGTCTGAATTTTGGAATTGATTGAAATACAATTTGCGAGTGTATATATATATTTCTTTTTCATCATATTTTTATCGAACTCTCTCAAAACCGAGGAGTTAAAAAAAGACAGATGATGAATACGTGGAAATTTCCTTTGACTCGAATGGAATATTCCCAAGCCCGTAGAATGCCTGTCTTTCATCCTTGTTTTTGTTCATTCTCTTTTATTCCCTCCTTCCGTCATACGAAACAGGAGAAATCGAACGCACTGGCTGACTGTAAAGAAACTGAAACTGCTGGCGGTCTAAAACTTTATTATTAGAACGTAACTAAATTCCTTTGTTCATTTTCGGCAACAGTAAATAGTTGACTTGGAAAAAAAAAGAAAAATTATTGTTTTTTTATTTAAAAAAAACGATTGTTTTTATTTTTCTTCTGAAATGTTTTTTTTATATACAAAAAAATGTTTATTTGTATAAAAAAAAGTTATTTATTTCAGAAAAAATTTCATTATAAAATAAAAATTCTCTAAATCAATTTTTGGCTGGAAATTAGTTGTAAATATTTTCAATTAATAATTTTATTTTCAAAAAAAAAAGAGAAAAAATCTGTACAATTTCGGTAACAATAGATCATTTATTTCTATTCTTTCCATTGTAAATTTAATAATTGACCCTCTCGTAAAAATAAAGAATTGACGAAAAAAGAAGAATAAAAATTCATTGTGAGGATAAATTAAAGAACCTTGGAAATAAAAGTTATGTGGAACTCGATGGAATTTCCTTTCATTATTTTTACAAAGGCGATAAATAATGTTGAAGTTATCGACTTAAATCATTCTGAAATTTAATGGAAATTGAGATTATCTTTGCAGTTGTGAAATGCATCAGTAGCGATGAGGTAAAGCAGGATAAGTCAATAAAACCTATGGAGATACGCCCTTTTTTCGCCCTAATCCTTTTTTAGCTCTTGAAATTCTCTACGAAAAGGGCGTATCTCCATTAGTTTTCAAGATTTTTGATAGTATCTCGGAAATTAATGGAGATACGCCCTTTTTGCTTGAATCCTTTTTTTTAGAGAATTTCAAGAGCTACAAAAAAGAATTCTGGCACAACCGCCCTATCTCTCTTAGTTTCCGAGATATTCTGAAAAAATTCCGCGACCTAAAAGATAACATTTTTTTTTTTTTTTCGTAAAAGATAATAATTTGGGTTTTTCAAGAATATCTAGGAAACTAAACGAGATAGCACAAATTTGGAAGAGACCTTTTTTGTAGCTCTTGAAATTCTCTACAAAAAAGGATTCATGTAAAAAAAGCGTATGTCCATTATTTATCGAGATATCATTAATAAACTAGTGTTGGAAAAAAATGGGGGTCTATTGTGTTGGAAACAATGGAGGAATCAAGACGTTGAATCGAACACATACGTTTGAACAGTGACGTGTTGAACGATGACGAATCGTCTCCGTACTGTCTCGTAGGTCAGACGTTCACCTTGGTCAATAATTCTTCAGCAACGAATCGATATTCAAGTGATTGCCGGTTATTCTTCACATTTCTCGGATTTTATTCAGTAGCAAAGAGGCAATAAACTGAGATTTTTTACGAATATCACGGAAACTAAGCGAGATAATGCTCGAAAATTTTCGTAGAAAATTCAATTATTTTCGTTGAAAATAACGAAAAAAAAACTGTTATATTTAACTATTTGACATTTTTTTTCAGAATTTTCAAAATTATTTTGAAAATAATTTTTCGAAAATTTTGAAAATAATTTTCAGAAACTTTGAAAATTATTTTTGAAATATTTTGAGAATTTCGAAAATTATTTTCGAAATATTTTGAGAATTTCGAAAATTATTTTCGAAATATTTTGAGAATTTCGAAAATTATTTTTGAAATATTTTGAGAATTTCGAAATTTTTTTTCGAAACTTTTTATTTTTGTTCTTTTTTTTTTATTGTTAAATTACGAGAAATTCAATACTTTTTTTTCAGAACATTGATTTATTATCGGTGATAGGAATTTGATTGGGCGAAATGGGGTCACACGTTATCGCAATTACTTCGCACTTAATTGCACCAAATTTTGAGGGGAATTTTCATTTTTAGCTTCAGTTTTTACGGAGGATTTTTTTTGTTATTTCTATCTGGGAGTTATTTTTCTTTTTTGAGAATATCTCGGAAATTAAGGGAGATAGAGCGATTTTATCGTAAGGTGGTTTTGTTGAGAATTTTGTAGAGCTAAAAAAAAGGAAAAACCCAAAATCGCTTCATCTCCCTTAGTTTCCGAGATATTCTCAACAAAAAAATACAAAAAAAAAATAGATTTAAAACAGAAAAATTCTCTTTTTCATTCATTTTTTAAAGATTTCTCGGAAACCGAGCGAGATAGCCGAATTTCTATAGAAACCTTTTTTGTAGCTCTCAAAATTCCCTCCAAAAAAGGTCTCTTCAAAAATCGCTCTATCTCCCTTAATTTCCAAGATATTCTCAAAAAACTATTTTTCGAATAATTCCAGCATTAAAAAAAAAAAGAATTTGAAAAAAAACGAAAAAAATTGATATTTAATTTATTCACCTGAAGTTCTCCCTAATAAATTAGGTAAACCTTCACTTTTTTATCTCTTCATTTCAAATTTCCTTCATCCTCCATTTCGACCCAAAATTTCAAAATTTCCAGTGCAATTTCCCATTAATTAATCCACAAAAAAAAGAAAATTTCCAATAAAATTAAAAAAAAAGGTAATGAAAGTGCTTTTGACGTATTTTTGCATTCTCATTTTTGTATTTCTCGGAGTTGTTTATGTTTTCGAGGAAAGTCAAGAGGCTAATCCTGATATCCTCAAGTATATAACGACATTCCACGATGATCTCCAAAATTCAGTGAATCTCTGCAATTTCGAGTGTCCGAAAAGTTCAGGATTGAAGTCGGACTTCAAAAAATGCGGTGGAACGAAGAAATTTGATGCGAGAGAAGACAGGCGTAGTTTTTCGGAGAATAATAATGATCATAGGAATTGCAAATGTCAGAGCGAATCGCAGGATCATCGAAAATTGAAGAATCGTGGAGATTTATTGAATGAAGCATTCAGTTACGGAAAAGAAGGACTAATTTTTGGGACTTTGAGCGAAAAAGGTGAAAAACATTGGTTTTTTAAAGATATCTCGGAAACTAAGCGAGATAGCGCAATTGTTGAAGAAACCTTTTTTGTGAAGAATTTCAAGGGCTGAAGAAAAGGTTTCTTGAAAAATTTCGCTATCTCGCTTAGTTTCCGAGATATCTATCAATAATCACTGATAAAAAGAAAGGATTTGTCTTATTTCAAATTTTCAATATTAATGTTCAGTAAAAAATATCCCGAAAATTAAGTGAGATAGCGAAATTGTTGAAGGAACCTTTTTTGAAGGAAATTTCACGAGCTACAAAAAAGTACTCCACCAAAAAATTTCTATCTCGCTTTGTTTCGTCAATTCTCTTCAAAAACCACCGAAAAATTGACTCATTCAGTTTTCCTTTCCAGTTCTGATTCCTCAAAAAAAAATGTCTAATTTCACCTATGAACTTGAAAAATACCCAAATTCGAGATCAAAATTTTTCGAAAAAACAGGGGGGGGGGGCATTATCCCAATCTCCACTTATCCTCCCTCCCCCTCCCCTTCCTTATCCCTCATAAAAATAATCTAAGCTTCTAAATAATTAAATTCGCTCCGAATTTAATTATTTATGAATTAGTATCAAATAAATGCATAATGAATTTTAATTAATCATCTAAAATTCTAATGTGCATCAACAGAAACCGGTGAACCCCTTCATCGCCGAACTAAAACGCCCCCAAATTGTCACTGATGCAAAAATGCCCCGGAGATGCAGATCATGTGGCCCCAAAAGACCAAAAGAATCACCATCCACATCTGAATCTCTTTCTCCATCTCGTGTAGTATCAAAACTCTCAAAATGCCGAAGATTCTCCATCGAAGCTGCCAAATTCTGTCACAGAAAGACTAAAACCGCTTATGACAAATTAATCCTTCGGACTTACAAGAAAAATAAAGAGATTTTCGATCAATTGGGAAAAGGAATTTTTGGAAGTTTCGCTGGATGGATTTTGTACAGTGAATTTTGCCTCTGTTTCACTGATTTTTTCTGGCAAATCGCGTATATGATTTTTGGGATTTTGGGAAGTGCGGTTTCTCTTGTCTTTCTCATCAGCAAAAACAATGACTTTGAGGGGGGGAGGTCATCTCCATCGGCTCCAGCATCCTCAGGAATTCCAGCAACTTCGGCACCTTCAACAGCTCCAGCACTTCCACTTCCTCTGGAAATTGAAGAGGTGGTCATTGCAGGTGGAAGAGGAGTCGAGGAAAATCCTGGGAGGGAACCGAGGAGACGCAGGAGGAGGGAGAGGAAAAGCAGATGGAGATTTTGAGGAATTGGAGGAGAGAATAACATGAAATTGACATGAAATTATTATCATGTGACAGTGACCCTGAAGATAATGTGACTTGTACTGACTTTTAAGAGTTTGTAGACTGGGGTCAATTGGAAATCGAAGTCATTGCTTTGTATGATTATGATTTATTCAGTAATAAAGGCGTATTCTTGCGACATATCATGATGTGCAATATTTTTGTTGAATTTTGAGAATAAAGTATTGCATAAATGATTTTTTAAAAAATATTATGAATTTATTGAAGCATTTTTAATTTAGTTTTTCTCAATGAAAATCAGGATGAGTCTAGTTTTTTGATAATATCTCGGAGACTAAGCGAGATAGAGCATTTTCATATGAATCCTTTTATGCAGAAAATTTCAAGGGCTGCAAAAAAGAATTCAGACAAAATCGCTCTATCTCTCTTAGTTTCCGAGATATTCTTAAAAACTAAATAAAAAAATAGACATCCTATTTTATCTAGTTCACATTTTTGGGATTATTCATAAAGGATCTCAGAAACTAAGCGAGATAGCGTAATTTCTGTGGAGACCTTTTTTGTAGCTCTCAAAATTCTCCACAAAAAAGGTTCCTTCAAAAATTCAGTAGTGAAGCGGTCAATCGGTTTAAGTCGGAAAAACCAAATTTTTCAGGAGAGACGAAAAACGTATTGTAACTACATAAATTGATATTTATGTGAACTAATCAATGGATTGAGTTGCATGGGCAGTTCTTTCTCTGACTGCAAAGTTTCATCGTCCACCTACAAGTATTTCTCTAAATTCATCGACTTAGCTCGAAATGTATTTCACTTTCAACGAGCTAAGTCGACTTAGCTTTTCAGTCGTGCAGAAATGGTCAAGCTATGTCGACTTAATTCAATTTACGAAAAATGAGTGAATATTGAGACTTGATGAATATTTCTTTATTCTTGACGATTGAAATGAGAGACACAGGTTGGAACGAATTAATTACAGATACATTATCAAGATGGAAAAAAATCTAAAAAAAAAAATAATAATGAATAAATCCATAATTTATGGCGGTGAATTAATTAAATTTAAAAAAAATTAATTATCTTCATCTGAGTATCTCGCGATTATCTCGGTGAATAAGCGAGATAGAGCGGAATGGACGTTACCCAGGTAGGAATTGACGATCGGAACAAGCCTTGCTCAGCCTTTGCCCAAGGCTGAGGCTGAGTAGTCTAAGGCTCAGATGACAAGGCTGAAACAAGCCTTGATGAGCCTTAGAATGATAAGATCATCCCAAGGTTGGAAACTGAGGCTTTCCCCAACACTCAGATCTAAGTCTGAAATGAGGGTGAACCGTTCCAGACAATGGGGCTGTAGAATGTTTAAACAATTGTTTAACATTAATTACTATTGAATTATAAGGTTTTCACGAGATAAATCAGCTCAAATAGTATTGAAAATAACATTAATATGGAAAAAAAAGTTGCTCCGGCTTGGATTCGAACCCGTGACCATTGATTTTAAAAATTTTTAATGATAAAAAGACTATTTTATTATTACTAATTATCCTCGACCCGATTGGTATGAATATATTTATTCAGATGCCGCGTCCGGATGTTGTTCCCCAGAGAAGATCGTCCTGGTGCCGCTGTTGTCTAAGATACCCACCGAAAGACTGTGCTCGAAACATGCATCTAGCCCACTAGACTATTTCACTTACTTGAGTTCATAGGACATAAACCCGAATTATAAAGTGACTCAACCTTTTCTCTTATTGACACTCTAAAACTCTATGTTCATATATTTCATTTTTTATCCTTCCAATGTTATAATAATAATTTTATTCCATTATCTATCCGCTTAAATAATTAATAACAGAATTTTGTCGGTTCGAATCGAAATCAGGCTTAGCCCAAGACTGAGACAAGCCTCGAATGAGGCTCAATGAAATATTCCAAAAATCACACAAAAAAATGGGATTTACCTATTAACACTAATATTGTTATTGTTATTGCAATAATAATGGGGAAATTCCTATCTAATGAGTGAAGGCTGGCCCAAGACTCGTCCACCCTTCAGAATGAAGCCTCTGTAGAGGAAGCCTCAATCAAGGCTGATTCAAGCCTAGGTTGAAATTTGAAAATGAAGGAATGAAAACTCATAATCTCAGCCTAATTTTGACGACAAGAACAAGCCTGGCAGAGGCTTGGTTCCCCAAGCCTCAGTGCGCCAAGGTTAGTAAGGGGCTGTACTCGTCGTCAGCCTCAGCGCTTCCTACCTGGGTAATATGGGATTGGGAGGGAGTTTTTGCAGTTTTTCGCGATTATCTCGGCGAATAAGTGAACTAGAGCGAAATGGACGTCAATATGGGATCAGGAGGGAGCCTCCTTAATTTTCACAATTATCTCTGTAATTGAGCGGGAGAAGGCGAAATTGACGTTGATTTGGTATCAGGAGGGAGTTTTTTCAGTTTTTCGCGACTATATCGGTGGATAAGCGAGATAGAGCTAAATAGACATATGGCAGATTATGAGAAAATTTTCACATAAAATAATATCCTTTTAATCCCAAATCAACGTCCATTTTGCTCTATTTCACTTATTCACCGCTATAGTCGCGAAAAATCTTAGAAACTCCCCCTGATCCCAAATTAACGTCCATTTCGCTCTACCTCGCTTATTCGCCGAGATAATCACGAAAAACTTCAAAAACTTCCTCCCAATCCCATATTAACGTCCATTCCGCTCTATCTCGCTTATTCACCGAGATAATCACGAAAAACCAGGAAAATTCACTGGTGATCCCATATGAACGCCAATTTCGCTCTATCTCGCTTATTCACCGAGATAATCACGGAAAACTGGAGAAACTTTCTTCTGATCCCAAATTAATGTACATTCCGCTCTATCTCACTTATTCACCGGAATAATTGCGAAAAACTGAGGAGACTCCCTCCGGCTTCCATATTAATGGCTACTTCGTTCTATCTCGCTTATTTCCCGAAATAATAGCGAAAACTACAGTACATTATCCACGTCCTTTAGGGACATGATCCACGTCCTTTGAGGGACGTGATTTATGTACTCAGGGACGTGAATCATGTACTCAGGGACGTGAATCATGTACCGAGGGAACGTGAATCATGTACCGAGAGGACGTGAATCATGGACATTCGGGACGTTTATTATGCTGAACAATAGAGCATAGTTCTCGTCCCAATCGGACGTGAGGTAGGTACTTAGGGGACGTATTTTACGTCCAATTGGAAGATCTTGATGTACGACCCGGATGGGCATGAATTACGCCCTATGGATCGTGATCCAAGACCAGAGTTTTCTGTGTGTATAATAATCATGGGGAACATGTATATACTGATTTTTTTAATTGTGAAGAAATATTAGGAAATTTTTTTTGATTCCGTGACCAAGAAGCTAAGTCGACTTAGCCTTTTTTTTTACTTGAAATTTTTCGAGTTAAGTCGACATAGCTCCATGGATAATTCTTGTGTTTTAAAAAGGCGACTTAACCCATTTTATTTTGTTCAAAAAATGACATCAAATTTCATTTCTCGGTCATAATTTTTTGGCAGCAGATGCGACAGACCCTCTAGAATCCATTTAAGTAAAAAAAAAATTTTTGAAAAAAATCGACTTAAACCGATTGACCGCTTCACTACTGAATTCCTCTATCTCCCTTTTTTTCCGAAATATCTCCCAAAAACAAATAAAAAAACCAACTTTTCGTAGTTTTTCTCTTTCACCACTAAATCTCCTCACAGAATAATTGCATAAAATCAATTTTTTTATATAGGTTCCTGATCCTCTGAAGAATCGCAAAAAAAATGACATTCTAATCATTTTTTAATCTTCAAAAAATACCTGTAGAACATCCTTAAATGAAATAAATGAAAAATTACTGTGTTTCGAGAAAGTTATCTACAATCCTATTTTGCGCAGTATCTGACGACATTGGTGCTTTTAATCTTCACGTTTTATCGCTTCATGTGTCACGATAGCCGTTAAAACCAGCTTTATTCCGGATAAATGGAATAATACTACATGATCCACTTTTTCAGATAATCAATCGTGAATTACAAACATTGGCCAATGAGAGGCGAAAAAATAAAATTCCATACCTATTAGTATCACAATTTTATTGTGACACATCAATTCAATAAATCTAAAAAATGAACAAATAAATGGAAAAAAAATTGAATCAAGTTCTGAAGTTTAATATTTTTTTTATTGAATTAGCTGCTTGATACAATCTAATTGTCACGAAGACATGGAATCATGCAATGATAAAAATCATCCACTTATTTTATTACATTTAATTGAAATTCTCCAATCAATCTGGGTTATCGATTATTTCAATTTGATAAGAAAAATAAGTGGATAATAGTATTGCTTTCCAAATGATACAGATTTTTCTGCTAAACTTAAGCAATATCCTTCCGAATGGAAGTGAAAAATGGACATATCTCAAAAACGTACCGATCGAATTCTCTTCGAATAAAGCTTAAAAAATAGAGTTCGTCGAGAGGAAGTTTTCCACAAAATATGAAATTTTTCTTTTTATTGAAAAAGAAAAAATTGAAAAAATGAGGAATTTTCTTCTTTTTATGAGGAGAAAGTAGTGCAGATTATCATCTTTGCTCTGAATAATAGAAATTTGGTGAAAATCATCGACTTTTCATGTTTTTTCTTGGATGGAGTCATGAATGAGTGATTAAAACACTTTCAGATTATATTAATTTGAAAACTCTAAAATTAATAAAAAATGAGAAATTAGGAAAATTTCTGTAATAATTTTGGTGATTTTTAATCAAGTTGTATCTCGGAAACTAAGCGGGATAGCGAGATTTTTAAAGGAACCTTTTTTGTAGAGAATTTTAAGAGCTAAAGAAAAGATTAATGCAAAAATTTCGCTATCTCGCTTATTTTCGAAGATATTCTCAAGAAACTGTTCAAAAAAAATTGACTTAATCTGTTTGATTTTTTGCTACTGATTTTCATTGAAGAATCTCTCGGAAATTAAACGAGATAGCGCAATTTCACCTGAATCTTCTCTTGTAGTGAATTTTTTGAGCTTCAAAAAAGATATTCCCAAAAATATCTCTGTCTCGCTTAATTTCCAAGATATTCTCAAAAAATGATCGATAAAAAGATCGAGTCATCCAGTTCTACTGATTTTTCTTAAGAATATCTTGGAAACTAAACGGGATAGTGTTATTATACCTGAATTCTAAAAGTAGGGGAGAGTGGGGCAAAATGGACCTAGAAGATGAGATGACTCGATATTTTTTTAAAAAGCAGCGATTGCTTTGAAAAATTTGAAAAAATTTCCAAACAATACAGACATATTGGAGGATTTTCTCAAATTTTTTCAGATTTTTTCGTCAACTCCTTCATTCCGAAAAAAAATGCCTTAATCAAGTTACTATGAGAGGGTCCATTTTGCCCCACTCTCCCCTGGCTACAGAAACTTCCCCATCTCGCTTAGTTTCCGAGATATCTTCAGGAAAATAATGAAAAAAACATAAATTCATTCTTTTTTCATTCTTCTTGACTAAAAAAATCAATCAATTATCTCTTTTCAGTTCAAGATGAAACGAAAGAGGGTGAGCTGGTTCCCCCAGACGGTGGCTGGGGCTGGTTGGTGCTCTTGGCAGCAGTGATGGTCAATGTGCTGATTCCCGGAACAATTAAATCCTTCGGTGTTCTTCATGTTGAATTCACCAGAGTTTTCAGAGCAACAGCAGCTGAAGCATCATGGATTCCAGCACTCTGCTACTTTCTCTACAGTTCCCTCGGTAATTACCTTTTTTTTTTACTCTTCTTGCCAATAATCATAATAGCTCCATTAAGGATGTTCTATACCTACCGTAAGCGGGGGCTGTGCGGCATGAGAGGGGCAGTGATTTCGTCAGTGTTCCAATCCCTGAACATGAAATAATGATTTTTTAAATTCCTCATTAAAATGATTTTCAGGGAATTATGGAACGCTGTGGGTGTTCAAATATTATATTATTATCATTACATTTCATAGATATTTTTTTTATCCTTTATTTAATTAGTTTGAGAATTATTTGGAAAAAAGCGTTGAATTCTAGGGAATTCTGGCGACACAAGTTGGCAGCACTTACGCGAAATCGACAATTTTTCAAGCATTTTTATTAATTTTAATGCCAATTATTGACCCAATCGTTGTATAAAAATGAACAAATTGTGCGGGGGGTTATTTCTCACCTATATCCGAAGTTTCATCAAATTTGAACAATTTTTCGAAAAGTTTCTTAAGCTTTTGTGAATTTTCCATAAGAATCATGTTAAAAATGGTTATTAAAAAATTTATAACTTTTAAACCAGGTATGAAAAAAATCCAAAATTTTGCATAAGGTTTCTTTATAAATTGGAGAACCTTGTATGACGTATTAGTTCACCCTTGGAAAAAAATTTCATTGAAATCGTACATTTTTAAGTTCTAATAAAATACCAGTAGAACATCCTTGAACGATGGTTATTAAAAAATTTATAACTTTTAAACCAAGTATGAAAAAAATCCAAAATTTTGCATACGGTTTTTTTATGATTTGGAGAACCTTGGAAAAAAATTTCAATGAAATCGTACATTTTTGAATTTTGATAAAATACCTATAGAACATCCTTAAGAATATCCAAGTAGTTCCGATAATCTATTTTTCCTTTTCAATTTTGGTCACTTTTGATAGAGTAGCATGAGGAGATTTTTTTAAAATTTACTTTGCACCATGTTACCGGACAAATTGAGCGAAAAATAATTTTAGAAAAAAATGAAATTAACATTAGAACTACATAAGCGAGATTCAGTTACAGTTTCACTGCAACAATTCATAGTTACAGATCTATTATTTCCTTGTATAATTATATATATTCTTGTTTGTCAAAATGTCTATTAATTTTTCAAATCATAAAAAATGCATGTTACCGGACAATTAGCGATGATTAATCCAATTAATTGCATGAAAACATGAAATGGCGGGAAAATTGGTATTTAAAATCCGAGGATTCTCCAATGCCAGTTCTAGATGCTGGGACAGCGTGAGTCAAATTCGCAACAATATTGGATATTTATAATATTATTTAACAACAATTTACTATCGTGGACATTGTTTTGATATCCGTAAAATGTTACAAAATCGGAATAATTAGAATATTTATGATAACTTAAAAATATCCTTAAATTCTAAGTATTAATATTTATTTTTAATTTCATAAAAACGCATTTTATTTCATCATCAGTTTTTTTTTAAGATAACTCGGAATTCGAGTAGGATAGAGTAATTTGTAGGATTTTCTTTCTTGTAGAGAATTTCAAGCTACAAAAGATGTTATCATGAAAATCGCTCTATCTCGCTTCGATTCCGAGATATCTTTGAAAATCTGATGATCAAGTAAATCCGATTTATCTGGAAATTTTCGTATTTTTGATTAATTCAATTTTTTTTTCAATTTCAGGTCCACTCTCCAGTGTTTTATCAGTCAAGTTTTCGTACAGGACAGTAACGCTCATTGGTGGTACTTTTGCAGCAGTTGGAATGATGCTGAGTTATTATGCTGATTCAGTTCTATTTCTTTGCGTTAGGTAAATTAGATTCAGAACATAAAAAAATTGGATAAAAAACTATAAAATTTTCAGGAAAATCAATTTTATACCATTATCCGTTTTTTTCTTGAGGAATATCTCAGAAAGACAAGTAGCACGAGTCATCACGTAGAAAAATTCTGATGGCGGCCGCCATGGTGCGGGCCATGGCGGTGGCCATGGCGGCCGCCATCACAAATTTGCCGCTTTCCACGGAGTTTTTTCCCATGGCGATTTTTCATGACGATTCTTTCCATGGCAATTTTTTGCATGATGATTCTTTTCATGACTTTTCCATAAATTTTCCATACCTTTCATGAATTTATGGCTATAGCAAATTTCTCCATAGCAAATTTTGCATTGACGAATTCTGCCATGGAGAAAATGCAATGGAGAGAAACGCCATGGAAAGGATCGCCATGGAAAGGATCACTATGGAAACAGTCACTATGGAAAACAAACGCCATAGAAAAGAAGCCCATAGAGAAGAAAGCTATGAAAAAAAAGCCATGGGAAAACATGAAAAGAATCATCATGGGAAGAAATGCCGTGCAAAAATATGCCTTGGATAGAATTGCCATGGAAAAATTGCCATGGAAAAGAACTTCATAGAAAGCGGCAAATTTGTGATGGCGGCCGCCATAGCAGCGGCCATGGCGACCGCCATGGCCAGCGCCATGACCACCGCCATGGCCCGCGCCATGGCGGCCGCCATCAGAATTTTTCTACGTGATTGTTCGATGACAGAATTTCCGCAACAAAATACCCAGGAAAGTTTTTTTGACATAATTATATCAATTGCATATATTTAGATCTCGAAAAATGCAAAAAAAATCCAAGATTTCAGATCTAGTCCGACCCAATTCTATCAAATTTCAGATCTGCCAAGATGTGAACACATATAATTATTTCTTATGCAGATCTGAGCTGTTCCGTTGTGGGCTTTTCAGATCTCATCAGATCTAGTTAGATCCATTCGCATATTACGCATACTTAATATGAATATATGAGCGACAAATGATGCAATGGATAAAAGAAAATTACAAACGCGAATAATTATCAGCATTTGTAATTTTCTTTTATCGATATACGATGAATTGCATTCCATACTCTTTGTGATTATCATCATCATATTCATTGTGTCCGTTTATTCGTCTGTGTCATTTGACGCTTTTTAACGAACGTAATTTTAAATTATCATAATTTTCTTCTTTTTTCTCATGTTATTATGCTGTTAAGTTATTATGTTCAAGGTTCATTTATTTCATTGTATTTCAATATTTTGTTTAGCAATTAACGAGATCGATCGCACGGGAAATGATCTTATAATTTTGTTCAAATTTATTTAAAAAAATTGTTTTTTGATGATTATCCTTTGAGATAATCTGAAAACCATTACCAATGATTGATAATTGCTTTAAAAAATAGGTTTTATCCTTGGTCAATCAATGAGGAATTCATGTGATGGTTTCAGCATTAGATTCGACGCGTATGAACTTTTTAGAATAGAATTCGTCAATCGTTTTGCTTCGGGTTCTCTTAAAAATGTTGCAGATATTGAAATGAAACTGCTTCATCTCGCTTTGTTCCCGAGATATTCGCAAGAATTACAAAAAATGCACATAGTTCCACCGAAAATTTCACCAGTTTTCTAATGGAATCATAAAAAAAAAAAATTGTTCCCAACAATTTCATAGACTCCCATTCTCCTCAATTTCCGCCATTATTTTAAAGAATAAATATTTATTGTCAATGTTTCCTCGACAGTTATGGAGTTTTCGTGGGCATCGGAGCGGGTCTATCATTTCCACCAACAGTCTACATCGTAACATCGTATTTCCTGAGGCTCAGAGGTCTCGCAAATGGCCTCTGCATCTCTGGAAGTGCACTTGGATCAATTTTTCTCCCACCACTATTAGCATATCTTCTCGATGAGTTCGGATACAGGTGAGAAATTATAATTTTTCAAATACTTCAGAAAAACATGATTTTTTTTTATCATTCATTTTTGAACGATAATTCGGAAACTAAGGGAGATACCGTAATTTCCATAAAACCTAGTTTCCAAGAAATTCCCCAAAAACTAAAATTTTCATTATTTTTAGGGGAGCCGTTTTGATAATGGGTGGCTTGACCCTGAACGTCTGGGCCAGTGCCCTGCTCTACGAGCCCGTCGAGAAGCACATGAAGTGGGTGCCAACTGCTGTCACCCCCGACGAAGCCGAAGACCCCGACTTTCCCATAACCTCTCCCGAAGACGAAAAGAAGCCCGCCAACCCCCTAATCCTCCCCGCTCCCGACAAGCTTCCTCCCATAGTCCCAAAAAGTGCCTCCAGTGTTGCCCTCGAGAACTACAAGAACACGCCCCCTATCCACAGCAGAACGCGCAAAATAAGTATGCCAACAGGCAGAGAAATAACCTCGCAGATGCACAGTACACCAGCGCTCCACGCAGTTCCCGAGCGGACCGTTTCGCGCAGGCGTTTGACTCCACGTTCGCCGAGCTCATCCTCCTTCAACTACATCAGCACGCCTTATCACGGCAGTACACTGTCCGCTTTACACCCAGAACATGCGTCGACCCTTACGCTAAACGCTATAGCCAGCACCTTCCGCAAGTCCCCGGTCAAGGCTGTTCAAGCGCCTCAGCAAAAAGGCCCAAAATTCTTCGATCTCAATCTCCTGAAAGACCCAATTTACCTCGTTATTCTCATATCGAACAGCACAAATGCCGTTAGTTACACGAATTTCGTGATTTTGTTACCGACATACGCTACACTTCTTGGATACACGACCTCCGAGGCTGGATATCTCCTGTCGCTGGTCTCGATCCTTGATCTCATCGGCCGAATCGGGGGTTCTGCCCTTTCCGACACGAAATTGATCCCCAAACACTGGTACTTTGTCGGCGGTTTAATCGTGTCGGGGATATCACTCGCTGTTTTACCGATTGGAAAGGACTACTGGTATCTGTCGCTGGCGTGCAGTGTTTTCGGACTTGCGTCCGGAATTTACGTCGGGGTCACCGCTGTCATCATGGCAGACATGCTGGGGACGGAGAAGCTGACTTCTTCGTATGGGATCTCGCTCTTTGTTAATGGGCTACTGCAGCTCGTGGGTCCACCAATTTGCGGGGTCATCTTTGGGCAGATTGGGGATTATGCACCGATTTTTAGCTCGCTGGGAATCATTCTGGTTGCGGGAGCATCGCTGTGGGCTTTTGTGCCGTTTATCAGGAGGAGGCAGAGGCAACAGGCGGGAAATAATGGGGTTGTTTATAAAGTTTGAGGGGAAAGGGACTTTTGGGGTTTTAAATCATTTTTGAGTTTTTTATGGAAAAATGATTTTATTTTTTCGTTTTTTTTTCTATTGGAGAAATGAAGATTTGGGGCAGAATGGGACTTTTTGGACAATTTTGAGGAATTAAGAGATTTTTTTTTTTTTCGAACAAAAAAAAGTTGATTTTTTCTCGATGATTTTTTGAGAACAGCTCGGAAACTAAGCGAGATAGAGCGATTTCGGTTCTATAATTTCTTGCAGGAAATTTCGAGAGCTACAAAAAAGGTGTCTACGAAAATTTCGCTTCCTCGCTTAGTTTTCGAAATTTCCTCAAAAGCTCATTAAAAAAAAAATCAACCAATTTCTTAAGAACTAAAAAAACAGAAATTGCATGAAAATGTTTTTAAAAAATGAAAATTCTATTTATTACTTTTATCTTGAATTTTCCTTCAAGTGTCCGATCTCCTCCATTTCTCCCCAAATTTGTAAACATATTTATTAACATAAAATCACTAAACCTCATGAAAAATTTCTTAATTATCAAAAAAAAAATTTTTTTTTTATTAAAAAAAAATTAATTGACACGAAAAAATGAAGAAAAAGGAAAGTAATAAATTTTCTTGCTCATAAGTATGTCCTCACTGCCGTCTGCCTGATAAAAAAAGAAAATTCAGTGTCTCTTCCTCTTTCTCTGTTGCATTTTCAACTAGAAAAACTAGAAAAAAACCTATTTTTCTCATCATTCTTATTTTTATTATTTTTATTATTATTTTCATAAATTGTGTATATTGTGTAATGATAACTCTACTGGAGGAAAATATGTGAAGGCGATGGAAAAATAAAAAAAAATATTGTCTTGCCTTATTAACTGTTAATTATAGAGACTATTTAGTCGAGCACATGCAGTACTTGTGACTTGAAAAAAAAATAATAATAATGAATGAAAGAAATTTAAGAAAATTAATAGGAAAGTACTTATATATAATAGCACAAATAATTGTATAAATAAACTCTTTTGTAAAGGTATATTTCCCTGAGATTCGAGAGATAAATAATTTTTTTTACGTCCACAAATGAAAAAAAAGAAAAAATGAAAGTAAATTCAATTAATTAATTGATTTTTCTTTTAGTGGACCAATGAAATAATTAATTTAGAATTAAAATTGATTAATTGCTTTAATTTAGGAAAAAAACCACGTGTCATGTAAAAGTGTAGACTTCATTCGTAAATTAAAAAAAAAATTTAATTAATTTTTTTTTAATCATAAAAAAAAATTATTAATTAATTTAATGAATTCAGTGACAATGCATCGATCAATTATTATCGATTAAAATAATCAAGTATTTTTTTTTCTGCTCCATTATATTATTGGTGCAATTTAATTGAATTTAAAAAAAGAAAATGGAAATTAAAAAAAAAACTACAGTATTTTGTAGATTATTTTTTATCGACTTTTCATTGATTATCAGAAAGTGAATTTAGTTTAGGAATAAATTGTGTCATTCATTAAATTGTCGAATGGTGGATTATGTTTATTCTGAGAATAAACAGCAATGATATATAATTAATTATTTTAATTTATTATTAATTATTTTATTTCCTTAAACACATCAATTCGTTTGTCCACTGGAGAATGAGACAACAGAGGTTTTTCCAATGAAAATTTGGGGATAATTGTGGGTATTTATTAGCCACTTAAATCACAGGATTCTTTGAGATCATAATTTTCATTGGAAATAACATGAAAATAAAATTAGCACACGTTTGAAATTTTTTTGATTTTTTCGGAAAAATAAATTATACTGAAAATGATTTTTTTCAAATTTGCACGAACAATTTTTTGAATTCTGGGTGGCGACTGAAAACTCATTTGAAAATTCCCTGACTTTTCCCTGAATAAAAATAAAAATTCCAGGATCTACAAAGAAATACATTATTTGAATATACTTTAAAATTCTTCGTTATTTCTGGAAATAATTTTTTTATTAGAATTTAACAATAATACCCGAAACTGCGTTAAATTTTTAGAACTGTGATTTTCTGTTAAACTTTTTGCAGATTTCCGAGTAATCGAAAAGTTCAATTTCTTTTCGATTGAATATCTCGAGAGGAAGTTTTCCACGAAATATAAAATTTTTCTATAAAACCGTTTTGCTGTAATTGAGACTTTTCTGCACACACAGACATGCGCTGAAAATATCATTTTCTCTGTATTCAGATCATTTCAAGTATCTTCTATTAAAAAAATTACAATCGAAAATTCTGATGATTACATAGCTTCCACTCGGAAGCAAAAAAAAGACTGAAAATCGACAAATGTTTGCTATTTCCAGAATCATGAAATAATTAATTTTAATTGCACTTGAATTCTCTTGTTTTCGTCCAGTGGACACTAGTATTTACAAAAAATTCTCGAATTCTCAAGTGAAAGGAAAAAATTCATTTTCCACAGAATTCATGGATTTAGGGGTAAATGGGGTAAAATGGACTATCGAAGAAATTCAAGAAATTATGTAAAAAAAATTGAATTAAAAAAAAATCTGCATTTTTGATAAAAATCAATTTCTGTAATCATTCTCAATAGAATATCTCGGAAACTAATGGAGATATGACGTTTTCATCCTGTACCTCTTTTATAGAAAATTTGAAGAGCTACAAAAACGAATTCTTGTTGAACGACTCTATCTCGCTTAGTTTTCAAGATATTCTCAAAAAAGAGAAAAACAGGACAAATCGACTCGTTTTTGTGATTATTCGCAATAAAATATCTCGAAAACTAAGCAAGATACGCCCTTTTTACTTGAAATCTTTTTTATAAAGAATTTCAAGAGCTACAAAAAGAATTTCTGCAAAATTACGTTATCTCGCTCATTGTCCGAGGAATTCTCCAAAAACAAATAGCAAGAAATTACTTATTTTGTTTTATTTCTCCACGAATTATTTTTTTAACCATTTTCTGAGAGTATCTCGAAAACTAAGCGAGATAGCGGAATTTTTGTAGAGATTGTTTTTTTAGATTTTCAAATTATCAAAAAAAAAGTATTGAATCAAAATCGCCTCATCTCTTTTAGTTTCCGAGATATTCTCATAAAACTGAAGGAAAAATGGACTTTTCCCTATTTCACTTCTTCAAGACCGAATTTTTCAGGAATTCTTAAGTCAAGTCCATTTTACCCCTCCCCTTCACCTATTATTAAACTTAATTAAAATCACATTGGCTTCCAGGCGACAGTGCCCATTTTTTTGTTAAGCTCCTGAAGAATTAACGAACAGGTGAGTTGTTTTTCTGGTGATAAATTATTTACACGTTCAGTTTCATCCTCATCGTCACCAACACTACCATTACCAGGTGGTCTACCCTTTGGTTTTCCTTTCCTTTTTCTTTTTTTATTTAATTGTCTACAGTCGTGATCTGATCCTGTTTCTGCTGCTCTTCGTATCTGCCAAAAGAAAAAATGAAATTTTTATTGAAAATCACTGAAAAATTGTAGCTTCTTTTGTAAGTATTCCCTAATAAAGAGGGCGGGATTGAAAAAAAGTATCAAAAAATGATTTTTGTAGAGAATTTCAAGAGCTACAAAAAAGGTTTCCTCAAAAATTTCGCTATCTCGCTTAGTTCCAGAGATATTTACTAAATAATCTCAAAAACACAAATAAGTGAAAAAAATGGCTTTTTTGTCATTGATTCTTCCAAAATATCTCGGAAACTAAGCGAGATAGAGCAATTACAACTTTAAATTTTTTGTAGCTCTTAAAACTCTCTTCAAAATCATTTTAGGACAAAAAAAAAGAGTATCTCCATTAATTTCCGATGTATTTCTGAAAAAAAACTAAATTAAATTTCCAAAATCAGAGATCGGCAAAAAAAAAATTCGCATTTTTAATTTTTTAATTTTTTTTATTTCTGTAATTTCCATTGAAAAAATTTTGATTACTTTCTTAATGAAAAATTTGGATTTTTAAATTTTTCATTAGTTTGAAAATTAATTTTTTTTTTTTAACAATTTTGATTACTATTGTATTTAAAAATTTGACTGATGAAATTCTATAATTCTTTTTCTTATTTGAAATTTTGATTCTTTCTTACTTATTAATTGATTGAAATAATTAATTTTATAATTAAATCAACGCTACTATGTTTAATCTTCCCAAATATAACCGTCTTTCAGACAAAAATTTTGAGTTGAGAGTGTTAACTAAAAGTAAAACAAATAAGAACTTATAATTTAATTCAATCTAAATGACGCTTCTATGAAATTTATAATTCAATTTAACTAATGAAAATGTTAATAAGTTTAATAAAGAAAATAATTATGAAATTCCATCAGTCAAATTTTAAATTACAATAGTAATCAAAATTGTTAAAAAAAAAAAATTAATTTTCAAACTAATGAAAAATTTAAAAATCCAAATTTTTCATTAAGAAAGCAATTAAATTTTTTTCGATAAAAATTACAAAAATAAAAAAAATTAAAAAAATAAAAATGCGAATTTTTTTTTTGCCGATCTTTGTCCAAAATTAAATTAATTGTTCTAAATACACAAATATAAAATATTCAGAAAAATTTATTTTATTCCATCATTTGTTTATTTTTCAAATATCTCAGAAACTAACCGAGATAGAGCAATTTCACCTAAATTCTTTTTTTGAAGCTCTCAAAATGTTGTATGAACCCATATTAAAGCAAAATTGCTCCATTTCGCTTAGTTTCTGTGATATTTGAGAGAGAAAAACTGTTGAAAAAACTAAATTAATTTTTTCAAAAAAAAAACTCAAATAAAAATTGTCGCCTTAGAGTTAAAGAGGCGTAAGTCCTGTTTATAATCATAGCACTTACACCCCTCTGTTTCTAAGGCAACAAAATAAAATAATTAAATTAATACTTTGGCACTTTTTCTCGTTTGTTTATCAAACTCCAGAGCATCATAATAATTTATTCTCCTCTTGATTCTATTGGTTCTTCGTGTTTTCATGACACCACTGTCAGGACTTGGTGGACTTTTTATTGAATTACGACGTGCATTGAAGAACGAATGACCACAAGGACAAGCTTTACACGCAACTGGCACCTTAAATTCATTTAAAAAAGAAAATTAATAAAACAATTAATAATGAAATACACTAAAATACGATGAAAATGCTTATTTTTTTCATTATTTTAAATAAAATGATTTTTTTTAATGAAAAAAAATTAAATTACCTGTTGCTCGCACTTTGGACATCCTTTGCTTATTGTTTTTGTCTTCGCCATTTTTATTCTTTAACTTTATTAACCAAACCAAATTTACATAGCATTTTTTTGCTTTATCTTTTTTTTTTTTGAAACCTATTAACCTAAGAGCATCGATGTGAAGTGCTTTGCAGCAGACTAAAATCGTAATAATGAATTTTTTAATTGTTTTAGGTAAAAAATGAAGATAGAATTTTTTGAATAATTTTTGGGAAATTTTGATTTTTTTACTGATTAATTGAAGATAAAAATTTTGGTAATTCAGGTTAATGTAAAAAATTATTTATTATTGATTTGAAAAAATAATGTTTTTGGGATGAATGGTAATAGAGGAAATTCCATTATTGACAGAGATTCTTTTTTTTTTTTTTTCAAATAATTATCTATTTTATTGAATTAATTTATTCAGATAAAACGAATTCGAATTATTGATCGATCTAAAATTCGATTAATCAAATTTCGATATCGATTAATTGAAATTTCGGAATTGATCAATTGGAAGTTAAGGGGGTGAATACATGGGAGGGGTAAAAAAAAAAAAAAAAAAAAAAAAATTATTAATAAAAATTAATTTATTAATGAATTTATTTGTTTAATACCCCTCAAAGTACTGAAAATCACGTGATTTTCCAAATTTATTTTTTAGGTTATAGAGAGAAGAAAAAAAATAATGTTTCAAGTTTATATTGTTTATTGGCCTTTCAACAACAAGAAACCAGAAGAAAATCTTTTTTTTTTCTTATTATTATGATTATTATTTACGGCCATCAATGTATGAGCAATAAAAATTATGATGCCTCCTGGTTGACATGATAACTTGGTCAATTTTTAATATTTTTCAACTTTTTTTTTTTTCAAATCTTGATGATCATTTTCCCTATCGCGTATGAATGGGGATTTTCTTTTGTTCCAAAAATAAAAAAATTACAGCATTTTAAAGTTGATTTTGCAGTTTTTATCAAAAAAAAAAATGTTTGACAATTTATTAATAAAAGGCCAATTCAAGAATCGAAAAATCCTCCCCATACGCGATAGGGACTATAATTATCAAGATTTAAAAAAAAAAAAAGTTTGAAAATATTAAAAATCGACCGAGTTATCATGTCAACCACGTCAAAAAACCTAGTTTCGAGAAAAACGCCTTTACACGGATACATATCCCTGGGAGTTCTGAAAATGGTGCAAATTTAAAAACTCTTTATTTACGTTATAGGGTGAGGGAAAAAATGAATTTTTAAATTCATACTACTTACTGATCTTTCAACTATGAAAAAACAAGATTTTTCTTTTTTTGAATTATCATTATTGTTTATGGTCCTGCATGGATAAACTTTAGAAAACGTTGCAAATTTGACTTCAAAAAAATTATTGCCATAACTTTCTAGCGGGGGGGAATTTTCGCATGATTTTTTTTTTGAGAAATTCTCAGAAGTTCGGAGAAAAAGAATTCGTAAAAAAAAATAAATCGATTTTTTGAAAAGCTGAGGGGTATGTACCCCCTTAAGGTATGACTATCACCAGAGAGTTGAAATACGAAAAGTCTGAAAAAATTCGAAGATATTCTTCACAGGAAACCCAACAACTTTTCCTTATGGAGAAAAATGTTCTGACACGTACAATTCGAGATATTGAATTTCAAAAATTTCATTTTCCCCATAAGAACCCGTGTAAATTGAGTCGCGATTCAATCATTATAAATTTAAAGGAAAACGGCATTTACGGGGCTTCTGAAAAAATTGTAGCGCATAGCCAAACCTTTTTATAATTCTTTGAGACTAGAATCAGCCATTTCTAACACGTAGTTTCGGAGAAAAAAACATAAACGATTGATGGCAAGCCAGCACCACTGTGTACGTATACACGGTCGGTCTGTATGTGTGTATATTCGTACTAACGAAAGAATCGACACGGAGAACCGTAGTGGGGGAACCTAGCTCCTAACGTTCCTCACGTTGATTCTTTCGTTAGTACGACAATACAACTACAGGATTATTCTCTAGTGTGCGCGCATACGTATACGCGCATATCAGTGTGCGTAGGCAGGCCCGTATCGAAATTTGAAAAAATGATTCTTGAAAAAAAATCAAAATATTAGTAGATATAATTGTTTTGATTAAATTATGCTTTCATATAAGAGCAAGAAATATATTGAGGCTGAATAGCATTATATGTTGAACAATTTCTCCCTCCTTTGGTTGTTCCAAATGATTTTTCTCTAACCTCCCTTGCTCCCACTCTTAGTGGCGACTTGAGCGATAGTCATACCTTAATCCAGTTGATTCTAAGCTTGTGTAAGGAACGGTCAGTCGGAGTAGTGCATATATGTGCCCCCTTCTACTACTTTTTCGGTCTCCACTTACTTTTGTCCAGTGCCGTATCTACGGAAGAGCCCATCAATGAGAGATAATTTCTTTAAATTAACTGTTACATTAGATTAGGATCGATAAATAATGTGAGCTTATAGAATGAATAAACAGATAGTGCAATTTTATTCGAATTTTAGTTTTATTTTATGGTGATTTCGGTTGGGCCCTTGATTATGTATCTAAGTTACGGAACTGGACGGTCTGCAGTTCTCTCACTCTGAGAAGAATGCGGACGATTCGGACTGAGGGTGGGAAGTCGAGCATTTACGAGAAAGGGTTAAGGGGGAACGTCATTAAGATTATCGTGAAAAGTTGAATCTACTTCAAAGATGTTTGAGTACATCGCTCCAGCTCAGATTCCAATATATCGCGTAAAATCGTTTGTTGGGAAAAAATTACTTCACCTTGTATTCCAAATTAATTCCACTACAGAATATTTTGCGGAAGGAGAACTACTAGAAGAAATGAAACTTGATTTTCTTTTTTCAAAATATTTATTTAAAAATTTAAAAATGTTCTTGAGCACGAATTTGAACAGTGAAAGAGAGAATAATGATAAGAGAAAGAGAGAATACAATGAAGCAGAAAAACTGATGAACTAGAGACAGTTCTGAGTATAACAGCTTCAGAGCTCAAAAAATTTTGGCTACTTCCTTAGTATTCTTTACAGTTGAATCTCTTTCAAGGCTCTATAGACAACTTTCAGCAGCCACTTCTTTAATCACATTTCCAACTCTATGCTCAGAATACTTTACGAATAATACGATTCTTTGCATTTATTTTTTCCATGGCTTTTTTTCCATAGCGTTTCTTTCCAAAGCGTTTTTTCCATAGTGATTCTTTTCATGCCGTTTCTTCCCATTGCATTTCCTCCATGGCGGAATTTGTCAATGCGAAATTTGCCATGGAGAAATTTGCTATAACCATAAATTTGGTGGTGGATATTTGTGTGATGTTTGAATTCCACGATCATACAATTTTTATGATTATTAAAGAATTGTTACATCATAATGAGTATAAGTGCGAATTTTTCTAAAGAGACATTTCTAGGAAATAATTATCGAGATCATCGACAAAATGCAATGAAGAGAAACGCCATGGAAAGGAATACAATGGAAAGAGTCGCCATGGAAAGAATCGCCAAGTAAAAAAAACGCCATTGAGAGGTAAGCTATGGAAAATAAGCCATGGAAGAGATAAATGCAAAGCATCACCATAGAAAGGAATGGCATGGAAAGAAACGTCATGATAACCCGGGAGAAAAAATAAGGCGGGCTAGAGGCAGCGTTTTGGCATTTCAAAATGGCAGTCTAGTGGCAGTTTTTATGCCGCTTTTCTGGCGGCGAACTGGCGGGATTTTCGCCAAAAGCTGCCTCTATACTGCCTTTTGCATAAAGCATCCAGTGGCAGCATAAGAGCGGTCTTTTGGTAGATGCCACATGCCAGTACCCTGCCTTTAGACTGCCATCTTCATAATGCCATATTTAATTGATTAATTAATTGTACTTCTAAGTACACCTAGTTTTGTGTGGTAAATTCAGAAATTACGCCCATCATATGCAGTTTTCGACGCAGATCACACCGATATAAAGAAAAAACGGATCGGTCGCGCCGTTCCCGAGATATTACGTTTTTTTTCCGGGACCGGGGCTCGAACCTAGGCTGCTTTGGTTGATCTTCTTCCTTTGGATGTTCACTTAGTCCGCACGGCTATTCTGTAATACTTGAGAGTATATATTTTTATTCTGGTTTATAAATATCTATTTTTTCGAGGCAATTTTTTAATGAATAAATTGTCTGTATAATAAATGCACGTGAATTATTCAATGAAGGGAACTGTTCGTTTATTTCAAATGAGAAAATAGTCTACCAAATGATTATTAATCATTGAAAACTGGAGACTCTGAAATGATTATGACTGGATAAGAAAGTAATGGAACATAGCAAATATTTTTTTGACATAATTACAAAAGTTGTTGAATTTACTGGATTTAATTGAATCAGAAATATCAATTCGTTGAATTGACTAAAATCAGTACATTAAACAGTTATTTTTAGGTATTTCAAAAAATATTTGCTAAGGACCATTTGCCTCAATCTTTAATTCTTTTTAACAATAATTTTTTTCGTAGGGTAACTTAAGTAGTTGAAATCATTTGTTTGCCGGTTGAAAAAACTGAATTGCCGAGTACTCAGTCATCGTAGCCATCGCAATATCAAATTTTTTGTCCTAGCAATAAATTGTTTTAAGAAAAATCGAATCCATACAAACGATCGCTGTGAACCTGAAATGATTCAAATTAGTAACGGAACCGCCAATTAATACTACAATTATGAGAGATAGACGATTATGGAGAAAGGCAGTCAAACAACCTCATGAAGGCAGATTCGTGGCAGCATGTACGAGCAAGTAAATGGCATCACAATAGCGGATTGTAGAAAAGGCGGTCTTCTGGCAGCTCAAACACAGCTCACCGATGACGTTATTGGAAAACTGTGCTTGAGCTCCCAGATGATGGTCTTTTCTGTTGACCGCTCTTGTGCTGCCATTTTCCCGCTTGTAGGTACTGCCATGAAACTGTCTCTTGACGGTTAATATGCTGCCATTCCTCCAATCCACCAAGTGATCTGCCTTCACGCTGCCTGTAAACTGCTTGCCACTTTTCAATGAAAATAATGAAACTGCCATGTGCTGCTAAGAGCACCCCAGTTATCCGCTGCTTTCCCTCAAATCTGCCTCTAAACCGCCTGAATCCTGTTCGTTGCCCGCCTTAATTTTTCTCTCGGGATATTGAGTGATTTGAAAGGAGAAAGACAGAAACAGAGAGAGGGAATGCCCAAATCTGATGGAATAAGGTCCTACAGCTGGAACAAGTCACTTACAGTGGTCCGTGCTCACTATACATTGAAAGTTTTATGGAAAATCGATTCGGATCATAATTTCCACTTCCGGCATGCAAGTTCAGACTCTATAGAAGGCATATTGAGTGATTTGAAGAGAGAAAGAGGAAAACAGAGGGAGGGAATGCTCCAAATCTGATGGAGTAAGGTCCTACAGCTGGAAAAAGTCACCTACAGTAGTCCGGCTCACTACACATCGGAAGTTTTATGGGAATTCGATCCGGATCATAATTTCCACTTCTTGCATGCAAGTTCGGACTCTATAAGAGGCATATTAAGTGATTTGGGAAGGAAAAGACAAAAACAGAGAGAGGGGACGCTCCAAATCTGATGGAATACGGTCCTACAGCTGGGAAAAGTCACCTACAGTGGTCCGTGCTTATTACACATTGAAAGTTTCATGTAAAATCGATCCCGATCATAATTTCCACTTCCTGCATGCGAGTTCGGACTCTATAGTAGCCATAATGAATGATTCGAAAGGGGGAAGACAAAAACAGAGAGAGGGAATGCTCCAAGTCCGATCAAATAAGGAACTACAGCTGGAAAAAGACACCTGCAGTAGTCCGCGCTCACTACACAATGGTAGTTTTATGGAAAATCGATCCGGATCACAATTTCTACTCCCTGCATGCAAGTTGGGACTCTATAGAAAGCATATTAAGTGATTTGGAAAGGAAAAGACAGGAACAGAAAGAGGGAACGCTCCAAGTCTGATGAAATGAGGTCCTACAGCTGGGAAAAGTCACCTACAGTAGTCCGTGCTTATGACACATTGAAAGTTTCATGTAAAATGGACCCCGATCATAATTTCCACTTCCTGCATGCAAGTTCGGACTCTATAGTAGGCATATTGAGTGATTCGAAAGGAGGAAGACGAAAACAGAGAGAGGGAATGCTCCAAATCCGATCAAATAAGGTACTACAGCTGGAAAAAGACACCTGCAGTAGTCCGCGCTCACTACACATTGGTAGTTTTATGGAAAATCGATCCGGATCATAATTTCCACTCCCTGCATGCAAGTTAGGACTCTATTGAAGGCATGTTGAATGATTTAAAAGGAGAAAGACGAAGACAGAGACAGGGAATGCTCCAAATCCGATGGAATGAGGTCCTACAGCTGGAAAAAGTCATCTACAGTGTTCCGTGCTTATTACACATTGAAAGTTTCGGTGAAAATGAACCCCGATCATAATTTCCACTCCCTGCATGCAAGTTCGGACTCTATAGAAGGCATATTCAGTGATTTGAGAGCTCTAGAATTGATATTTCAGAGCTCATAAGCTCTAGAATTGATATTTCAGAGCTTATAAGCTCTAGAATTGATATTTTAGAGCTTATAAGCTCTAGAATGGATATTTTAGAGCTTATGAGCTCTAGAATTGATATTTTAGAGCTCATAAGCTCTAGAATTGGTATTTTAGAGTTTATAAGCTCCGCAATTTATAATTCAGAGCTTATAAGCTCTAGAATTGATATTTTTGAGCTTATAAACTCTAGAATTGATATTTTAGAGCTTATAAGCTCTACAAAACATATCTTAGAATTTCTAGGCTCTAAAAAACATATTTTAGAGCTTGTAAGCTCTAGAATTGATATTTCAGACCTTATAAGCTCTAGAATTGATATTTTAGAGCTTATAAGCTCTAGAATTTATATTTTAGAGCTTATAAGCTCTAGAATGGATATTTTAGAGCTTATGAGCTCTGGAATGGATATTTTAGAGCTTATAAGCTCTGGAAAATATATTTTAGAGCTTATAAGCTCTAGAATGGATATTTAAGAGCTTAGAAGCTCTAGAAAATATATTTTAGAGCTTATAAGCTCTAGAATTGATATTTTAGAGCTTATGAGCTCTAGAATTGATATTTTAGAGCTTATAAGCTCTAGAATTGATATTTTAGAGCTTATAAGCACTAGAATTGATATTTTAGAGCTTATAAGCTCGAGAATTGATATTTTAGAGCTTATAAGCTCCAGAATTGTGTTTTAGAGCTTATAAGCGCTAGAATTGATATTTTAGAGCTTATAAGCTCTAGAATTGATATTTTAGAGCTTATAAGCTCTAGAATTAATATTTTAGAGCTTATAAGCGCTAGAATGGATATTTTGGAGCTTATAAGCTCTAGAATGGATATTTTAGAGCTGATAAGCTCTAGAATGGATATTTTAGAGCTTATAAGCTCTAGAATGGATATTTTAGAGCTTATAAGCTCTAGAATGGATATTTTAGAGCTTATAAGCTCTAGAATGGATATTTTAGAGCTTATAAGCTCTAGAATGAATATTTTAGAGCTTATAAGCTCTAGAATGGATATTTTAGAGCTTATAAGCTCTAGAATGGATATTTTAGAGCTTATAAGCTCTAGAATGGATATTTTAGAGCTTATAAGCTCTAGAATGGATATTTTAGAGCTTATAAGCTCTAGAATTGAGATTTTAGAGCTTATAAGCTCTAGAATTGAGATTTTAGAGCTTATAAGCTCTAGAATTGATATTTTAGAGCTTATGAGCTCTAGAATTGATATTTTAGAGCTTATAAGCTCTAGAATTGATATTTTAGAGCTTATAAGCACTAGAATTGATATTTTAGAGCTTATAAGCTCGAGAATTGATATTTTAGAGCTTATAAGCTCCAGAATTGTGTTTTAGAGCTTATAAGCGCTAGAATTGATATTTTAGAGCTTATAAGCTCTAGAATTGATATTTTAGAGCTTATAAGCTCTAGAATTAATATTTTAGAGCTTATAAGCGCTAGAATGGATATTTTGGAGCTTATAAGCTCTAGAATGGATATTTTAGAGCTGATAAGCTCTAGAATGGATATTTTAGAGCTTATAAGCTCTAGAATGGATATTTTAGAGCTTATAAGCTCTAGAATGGATATTTTAGAGCTTATAAGCTCTAGAATGGATATTTTAGAGCTTATAAGCTCTAGAATGAATATTTTAGAGCTTATAAGCTCTAGAATGGATATTTTAGAGCTTATAAGCTCTAGAATGGATATTTTAGAGCTTATAAGCTCTAGAATGGATATTTTAGAGCTTATAAGCTCTAGAATGGATATTTTAGAGCTTATAAGCTCTAGAATTGAGATTTTAGAGCTTATAAGCTCTAGAATTGAGATTTTAGAGCTTATAAGCTCTAGAATTGAGATTCTAGAGCTTATAAGCTCTAGAATTGAGATTCTAGAGCTTATAAGCTCTAGAATTGATATTTTAGAGCTTATAAGCTCTAGAATTGATATTCTAGAGCTTATAAGCTCTAGAATTGATATTTTAGAGCTTATAAGCTCTAGAATTGATATTTTAGAGCTTATAAGCTCTAGAATTGATATTTTAGAGCTCATAAGCTCTAGAATTGATATTTCAGAGCTTATAAGCTCTAGAATTGATATTTCAGAGCTTATAAGTTCTAGAATTGATATTTTAGAGCTTATAAGCTCTAGGATTGATATTTCAGAGCTTATAAGCTTTAGAATTGATATTTTAGAGCTTATAAGCTCTAGAATGCATATTTTAGAGCTTATGAGCTCTGGAATGGATATTTTAGATTTTATAAGCTCTACAAAACATTTCTTAGAATTTCTAGGCTCTAGAAAATATATTTTAGAGCTTATAAGCTCTAGAATTAATATTTTAGAGCTTATAAGCTCTAGAATGGATATTTTAGAGCTTATAAGCTCTAGAATTGATATTTTAGAGCTTATAAGCTCTAGAAAATATATTTTAGAGCTTATAAGCTCTAGAATTGATATTTCAGACCTCGTAAGCTCTAGAATTGATATTTCAGACCTTATAAGCTCTAGAATTGATATTTTAGAGCTTATAAGCTCTAGAATTGATATTTTAGAGCTTATAAGCTCTAGAATTGATATTTCAGAGCTTATAAGCTCTAGAATTGATATTTTAGAGCTTATAAGCTACAGAATGGATATTTTAGAGCTTATAAGCTCTAGAATTGATATTTCAGAGCTTATAAGCTCTAGAATTGATATTTTAGAGCTTATAAGCTCTAGAATGGATATTTTAGAGCTTATAAGCTCTAGAATGGATATTTTAGAGCTTATAAGCTCTAGAATTGATATTTCAGAGCTTATAAGCTCTAGAATTGATATTTCAGAACTTATAAGCTCTAGAATTGATATTTCAGAGCTTATAAGCTCTAGAATTGATATTTTAGAGCTTATAAGCTCTAGAATTGATATTTTAGAGCTTATAAGCTCTAGAATTGATATTTTAGAGCTTATATGCTCTAGAATTGATATTTTAGAGCTTATAAGCTCTAGAATGGATATTTTAGAGCTTATAAGCTCTAGAATTGATATTTTAGAGCTTATAAGCTCTAGAATGGATATTTTAGAGCTTATAAGCTCTAGAATGGATATTTTAGAGCTTATAAGCTCTAGAATTGATGTTTTAGAGCTTATAAGCTCTAGAATGGATATTTTAGAGCTTACAAGCTACAGAATGGATATTTTAGAGCTTATAAGCTCTAGAATTGATATTTCAGAGCTTATAAGCTCTAGAATTGATATTTTAGAGCTTATAAGCTCTAGAATGGTTATTTTAGAGCTTATAAGCTCTAGAATGGATATTTTAGAGCTTATAAGCTCTAGAATTGATATTTCAGAGCTTATAAGCTCTAGAATTGATATTTCAGAGCTTATAAGCTCTAGAATTGATATTTCAGAGCTTATAAGCTCTAGAATGGATATTTTAGAGCTTATAAGCTCTAGAATTGATATTTTAGAGCTTATAAGCTCTCGAATTGATATTTCAGAGCTTATAAGCTCTAGAATTGATATTTCAGAGCTTATAAGCTCTAGAATTGATATTTTAGAGCTTATAAGCTCTAGAATTGATATTTTAGAGCTTATATGCTCTAGAATTGATATTTTAGAGCTTATAAGCTCTAGAATGGATATTTTAGAGCTTATAAGCTCTAGAATTGATATTTTAGAGCTTATAAGCTCTAGAATGGATATTTTAGAACTTATAAGCTCTAGAATTGATATTTTAGAGCTTATAAGCTCTAGAATTGATATTTCAGAGCTTATAAGCTCTAGAATTGATATTTCAGAGCTTATAAGCTCTAGAATTGATATTTCAGAGCTTATAAGCTCTAGAATTGATATTTCAGAGCTTATAAGCTCTAGAATTGATATTTTAGAGCTTATAAGCTCTAGAAATGATATTTTAGAGCTTATAAGCTCTAGAATTGATATTTCAGAGCTTATAAGCTCTAGAATTGATATTTCAGAGCTTATAAGCTCTAGAATTGATATTTCAGAGCTTATAAGCTCTAGAATTGATATTTCAGAGCTTATAAGCTCTAGAATTGATATTTCAGAGCTTATAAGCTCTAGAATTGATATTTCAGAGCTTATAAGCTCTAGAATTGATATTTCAGAGCTTATAAGCTCTAGAATTGATATTTTAGAGCTTATAAGCTCTAGAATGGATATTTTAGAGCTTATAAGCTCTAGAATGGATATTTTAGAGCTTATAAGCTCTAGAATGGATATTTTAGACCTTATAAGCTCTAGAATGGATATTTTAGAGCGTATAAGCTCTAGAATTGATACTTTAGAGCTTTTAAGCTCTAGAATGGATATTTTAGAGCTTATAAGCTCTAGAATTGATATTTTAGAGCTTATAATCTCTAGAAAATATATTTTAGAGCTTATAAGCTCTAGAATTGATATTTCAGACCTTGTAAGCTCTAGAATTGATATTTCAGACCTTATAAGCTCTAGAATTGATATTTTAGAGCTTATAAGCTCTAGAATTGATATTTTAGAGCTTATAAGCTCTAGAATGGATATTTTAGAGCTTATAAGCTCTAGAATGAATATTTTATAGCTTATAAGCTCTAGAATCGATATTTTAGAGCTTATAAGCTCTAGAATGGATATTTCAGAGCTTATAAGCTCTAGAATGGATATTTTAGAGCTTATAAGCTCTAGAATGAATATTTTAGAGCTTATTAGCTCTAGAATGGATATTTTAGAGCTTATAAGCTCTAGAATGGATATTTTAGAGCTTATATGCTCCAGAATGGATATTTTAGAGCTTATAAGCTCTAGAATTGATATTTTAGAGCTTATAAGCTCTAGAATTGATATTTTAGAGCTTATAAGCTCTAGAATGGATATTTTAGAGCTTATAAGCTCTAGAATTGATATTTCAGAGCTTATAAGCTCTAGAATTGATATTTTAGAGCTTGTAAGCTCTCGAATTGATATTTCAGAGCTTATAAGCTCTAGAATGGATATTTTAGAGCTTATAAGCTCTAGAATGAATATTTTAGAGCTTATAAGCTCTAGAATGGATATTTTAGAGCTTATAAGCTCTAGAATGGATATTTTAGAGCTTATAAGCTCTAGAATGGATATTTTAGAGCTTATAAGCTCTAGATTGGATATTTTAGAGCTTATAAGCTCTAGAATTGATATTTCAGAGCTGATAAGCTCTAGAATTGATATTTCAGAGCTTATAAGCTCTAGAATTGATATTTCAGAGCTTCTGAGCTCTAGAATTCATATTTCAGAGCTTATAAGCTCTAGAATTGATATTTTAGAGCTTATAAGCTCTAGAATGGATATTTTAGAGCTTATAAGCTCTGGAAAATATATTTTAGAGCTTATAAGCTCTAGAATGGATATTTTAGAGCTTATAAGCTCTAGAATTGATATTTCAGAGCTTATAAGCTCTAGAATTGATATTTTAGAGCTTATAAGCTCTAGAATGGATATTTTAGAGCTTATAAGCTCTAGAATGGATATTTTAGAGCTTATAAGCTCTAGAATAGATATTTTAGAGCTTATAAGCTCTAGAATGGATATTTTAGAGCTCATAAGCTCTAGAATGGATATTTTAGAGCTTATAAGCTCTAGAATGGATATTTTAGAGCTTATAAGCTCTAGAATGGATATTTTAGAGCTTATAAGTTCTAGAAAATATATTTTAGAGCTTATAAGCTCTACAAAACATTTCTTAGAATTTCTAGGCTCTAGAAAATATATTTTAGAGCTTATAAGCTCTAGAATTGATATTTCAGAGCTCATAAGCTCTAGAATTGATATTTTAGAGTTTATAAGCTCTAGAAAATATATTTTAGAGCTTATAAGCTCTAGAATGGATATTTTAGAGCTTATAAGCTCTAGAATTGATATTTTAGGGCTTATAAGCTCTAGAATTTATATTTTAGAGCTTATAAGCTCTAGAATTTATATTTTAGAGCTTATAAGCTCTAGAATTGATATTTTAGAGCTTATAAGCTCTAGAATGGATATTTTCGAGCTTATAAGCTCTAGAATGGATATTTTAGAGCTTATAAGCTCTAGAATGGATATTTTAGAGCTTATAAGCTCTAGAATTGATATTTTAGAGCTTATAAGCTCTAGAATTGATATTTCAGAGCTTATAAGCTCTAGAATTGATATTTTAGAGCTTATAAGCTCTAGAATTGATATTTCAGAGCTTATAAGCTCTAGAATTGATATTTTAGAGCTTATAAGCTCTAGAATTGATATTTTAGAGCTTATAAGCTCTAGAATTTATATTTTAGAGCTTATAAGCTCTAGAATTTATATTTTAGAGCTTATAAGCTCTAGAATTGATATTTTAGAGCTTATAAGCTCTAGAATGGATATTTTTGAGCTTATAAGCTCTAGAATTGATATTTTAGAGCTTATAAGCTCTAGAATGGATACTTTAGAGCTTATAAGCTCTAGAATGGATATTTTAGAGCTTATAAGCTCTAGAATTGATATTTTAGAGCTTATAAGCTCTAGAATTGATATTTCAGAGCTTATAAGCTCTAGAATTGATATTTTAGAGCTTATAAGCTCTAGAATTGATATTTCAGAGCTTATAAGCTCTAGAATTGATATTTTAGAGCTTATAAGCTCTAGAATTGATATTTTAGAGCTTATAAGCTCTAGAATTGATATTTTAGAGCTTATAAGCTCTTAAATGGATATTTTAGAGCTTATAAGCTCTAGAATTGATATTTTTGAGCATATAAGCACTAGAATGGATATTTTAGAGCTTATAAGCTCTAGAATGGATATTTTAGAGCTTATAAGCTCTAGAAAATATATTTTAGATCTTATAAGCTCTAGAATCGATATTTTAGAGCTTATAAGCTCTAGAATGGATATTTTACAGCTTATAAGCTCTCGAAAATATATTTTAGAGCTTATAAGCTCTAGAATTGATATTTCAGACCTTGTAAGCTCTAGAATTGATATTTCAGACCTTATAAGCTCTAGAATTGATATTTTAGAGCTTATAAGCTCTAGAATGGATATTTTAGAGCTTATAAGCTCTAGAATTGATATTTTAGAGCTTATAAGCTCTAGAATTGATATTCTAGAACTTATAAGCTCTAGAATTGATATTCTAGAGCTTATAAGCTCTAGAATTGATATTATAGAGCTTATAAGCTCTAGAATTGATATTTTCGAGCTTATATACAACACATCGAAAGTTTTATGGAAAATCGACTCCGATCATGATTTCCCCTTCCAGCATGAAAGTTCGGACTCTATAGAAAGCATATTGAGTGATTTGAAAGGGGAAAGACAAAAACTGAAAGAGGGAATACTTCAAATCTGATGAAATAAGGTCCTACAGCTGGAAAAAGTCTTCTACAGTGGTCCATGCTCATTACACATTGAAAGTTTCGTGGAAAATTGACCCCGATCATAACTCACTTCCTGCATGCAAGTTCGGACTCTATGGAAGGCATATTGAGTGATTTAAAGGAGGAAGACAAAAAAAGAGAGAGGGAATGCTCCAAATCTGATGAAATGAGATCTTACAGCTGGAAAAAGTCACCTACAGTGGTCCATGCTTACTACACATTGAAAGTTCTATGGAAAATCGATCCGGATCATAAGTTTCTTTTCCTGCATGCAAGTTCGGACTCTATCGAAGGCATACTCAGTGATTTGAAAGAAGGAAGACAAAAACAGAGAGAGGGAATGCCCCAAATCTGATGAAATAAGGTCCTACAGCTGGAAGCCATGAATAGGGTCCAAGGGAGGTGCATCATAGGACTTAGGCTCTAAAAATCTGAAATGATAACTCAGTCTGCTACCTGTACTCAAATCTTGCATTCATTACCGGGGAAACTGGGGGTGCCTCATTTGTTCTGCACTTCCGAAGCCATTCCCATATCAAAATCGATGTTCAATGTCTATTTTTTGTAAGGGATCTGCAGAATAGGGTCCAAGGGAGGTGAATCATAGGACTTCCGATCTAGCAATTGAAAGTGACAACTCAGACTGCTCCCTGCACTTGAATCTTGAATTAATTACCGGGAAAACTGGGGTGCTGCATATCGTTTGCACTTCCCAAGCCATGTCTATATTAAGATTGATGCGAAATGTCTATTTCCTGGGGGGGATCAGTAGAACAGGGTCCAAGGAAGGCCAATCATAAGATTTTGGCTTTAACAATCGAAAGTGACAACTCAGACTGCTCCTTGTACTTGAATATTGAATTAATTACCGTGGAAACTTGGGGTGTCCTATATGTTTTGCACTTTCCATGCCATTTCTATATGGAATTCAATGTGAAGTGTCTATATTCTCGAGGGGATCTGTAGGATAGGGTCCAAGGAAGGTGAATCATGGGACTTTGGCTCTAAAAATCTGAAGTGATAACTCAGACTGCTCCCTGTACTCGAATATTGCATTAATTACTGGGAAAACTGTGGGTGCCCCAATTGTCCTGTACTTCCCAAGCCAGTTCTGTATGGAATTCAATGTGGAGTGTCTATTTTCCCGAGAGGATCTGTAGAATAGGGTCCAAGGAAGGGCAATCATAGGACTTTGGCTCTAAAAATCGAAAGAGACAACTCAGACTGCTCCCTGTACTTGAATATTGAATTAATTACCGGGGAAACTGGGGGTGCCCCATATTTTCTGCACTTCCCAAGCCACGTCTCTATTGAAATCGATGTGAAATGTCCCCTTTCTCGAGAGGATCTGTAGAATATGGTCCAAGTAAGGTGAATCATAGGACTTTGGCTCTATAAATCAGAAGTGACAACTCAGACTGCTCCCTGTACTTGAATATTGAATTAATTACCGGGAAAACTGGGAGTGCCCCATATGTTTTGCACTTCCCAAGCCATGTCTATATCAAGGTTATCAGATCTACCAGGTCGAGACAGCTCGAACTGTCGCCGTGTGAATTGTCACTGGGGTCATAGAGGCTGTCTTGAAGTAAAGCGTCGGCTTAAGGTAGTACCGCCGGTACTAGATTGACCGTTATGAAAATTCTGAAATTTGGTACACTCGTAGATTATGATAAGATAATGATCCAGTTAAATTTTCAGAGGGCTAGCGAGATCGAGTCAAGAGATATTGACACTTGAAATTTCACGACTTTAACATTGAGCCTTATGGGAAATCGCATATTTTATCATATTTTACAAAACTGACCTTTCCGATTTGAATAAAAAAAAGTACAGTGATAGAAAATTATATCTAAAACATTTTAAAACCTTGAAAATACAGGTTCCAAACGTGTGATAGCAGTAATTAGTGAATAACTATAAAAACTGTACTTTTTATATGTTCTTCCTCTCTCTCACTCATGCAGAACGCTATCTAGTGTGTAAACACTGCGTGATTCAAACGAGATACGTATAACCACTGACTAGGGTAGTATCGGCGGTACTACGTTAAGAAATTCAAAAATTGTCACTTTCAGAATTTTTTTTGTTCTTATTGAAACTTTCGGCAGTTATGAATGAAAGAATGAAGATCAATGAATGATACATATTAAAGTGAATGAATAATGAATTATGAATCATCCTTCTCATTCTTACAGTCACTGTTATCTCTATATAGATGTTGGCTACATTTAGCTAACAAAATAAAAATGAGAAAAAAATTGATGTGTAGAATATGAATCATTGAGAATTCAGAAAAATACTTTGAAGATAGAATGACTCGTTACATAGATGAATGAGTGTTAAAGGTCATAGATAGTTATTGTTTTATCCGATACAAAATAATACAATCCGTTCTTTATGGTTTCTCCTGTTTCAATCATTTCCACTTAAAAATGTTGCATAAAGTATAATTTATATCAATGAACAATTGGCTATACAAAACAGATTGATTATAACTAATATCTCATGATCACCTTGTGTTCTTGGAACATGGAGTGTTTATCGAAAAAATACCGGACAGATCTCAGTTCAAATGTCCTTGCCGAGATAATGGGAAACAGAATATCAAATAACTACGTGAGCTCTTTTAACGGAGAAGAAACGAGGAGTAAAAGAAGTTCCTCCTATGTAGAGAGCTCGAATACCAGTTCTGTATGAGTGAAAATGGTTAGAAAAATTTTATAATCAAAAGAAACTAACAAGATGACTTTCTTCACCGATGGGCCTCCAGGCTTCTTATGCCTTCAAAGAGCCAATAATCTTCAGCAGCGCTGGCTTTAAGGTGGGAAATCAATCGATTCTAGATGAAGAAATCAAATTCCGCAGCTTGCGTTGCCCCAATTAGGAAGATATAGGATCCCCCCTTCCAAAATATCGGGAGTAGTGGATTAATTTCACTTCTTTCCGTGATAATTTATGGAAAATAATTAAAAATAGCGATTTCCTCTTTACTTCGAGGACCTCTCGGACCTAAAGAAGGAAAATCAATCGATTTTTGATGGAGAAATCAAATTCCGCAGCTCGCGTTGCCCCAATTAGAAGAATATAGGGTCCCGCCTCCCAAAATATCGGGGGTAGTGGGTCAATTTCACTTCTTACCGTGATAATTTACGGAAAATAATCAAAAATAGCAATTTCCTCTTTACTTCGAGGACCCCTCGGACCTAATGAAGGAAAATCAATCGATTTTGGATGAAAAAATCAAATTCCGCAGCTCGCGTTGCCCTAATCAGACGAATATCGGGTAATCGAATACGGTAAATCGAATCAAGTTTATCAACTTCAACTCCTATGAGGAATTTTTTTTCATCCAATTTCTCGGGAGCTGTTACATTCAGTGTAATTTACACTCAATTTTTCAAAATGTTCAATAAACTCAATTGCGTAGGTATCTCAGCCTTGAGAAAAAAAATAACCCTTTTTCTGGACAATGGACAAATTAACTCATATTGAATGACTACATATTTTTATGTTATTGTTATCACCATTGAAAATGAGCATCCCTTCGGAAAATATTCACCTTTTATATTCTACATGTTGTCAAAATATTTAAGCAGGGGAATTAGGAGGAAGTGAGGGATATTCTTTACTATATGTAATACATAGTGTGTATTTATTCATTCATTTATTGTTTATTCTCCCATCCTGAAGACAATAAATATTTCGACAATTTGAGGAGTACAACAGTATGAAATCGACAAACATAATTCCAGATTTGAAAAACTGCGAACTGCACCGTGCGTCGTGAGGGTCCACCTTGTCCTCGCACTGCTACATGATTGGTGGATCACTGTTTCCCCTAGATTTGCACGGCGACAGCTCTTATACATTGGGGCCAGGGTTGGGTCCCTAGCTGAAAATGGGGGTTTTTTACTTCACATGGTAGGAAACTGGTAAATTAGGTAGAAAATGTAAAAAAATTGGTAGAAAACCTAATCAACCTGAATGATGTGTTCTGAACATAGTTCCTACCAAATTGCTCATATTACTCTGCCTATTTCCATAAAATAGCTCCGTGAACTTTACCCTTCATATATGTATATTCCGGATTTTCTCAATTGCTATCGTTTGACGGGGGATTGTCAGATAACTGTTAAAAACGTTCATTAAAAAAAAATTTAATTCGTTGAACGCAACGAATCAGATTTCTTTTTCAATGAATTTTTTAAAATTGACCAACAAATCGATTTCAATTAGCCCTCTGATTTTGGAATTTCGAATTTTTGGTGGTGGCTATTCTAAGTAAATCGTTTGACGGGTTTCGACGGATCATCAATATATATGGAATATTGATATATTTTTTTTATTCATCAGTTTCCTATTTTAGTTTTGAAAATTGGTGGCGTTTTGATTCACAAGCTCCGCACCGGCGCGGTGCAGAATCTACCATAATCTGAGGATCCGCGAACAAGCAACGGTACGGTTCGAGTAAAGCAATCAACAGTTTGGAAAAAATCGAGGATGAGTTCAGGTTGATTGAGCCCCTGTTTCATTTGAGCTAATGGCGATTACTATAATGGCGATTAAGGAGAAATTAAGTTAAAGTCGAAAATTAACTAAATGCCGATTATCTTAATTTGGTGGTGGGGGAAAATATGGCAGTGGTGTAGGTAGGGGAAGTGACAGGATTCAGAACTAATGAAAATATTTTTTTCCAACAAAGTTCAATCTGATGGATTAAATTGAAAAAGAATATCGACAAAGAATTTTTTTATTGCTTTACTTCCCACTGAGTATACTTATTTATCAAGGAGGCTGAAGTGCCATCACATCCCTACCTCCTTCACATTTCTCCCCTTCGTCGAATTAAGATAATCGCCATTAACTCAATCGGACTTTAACTTTGCTTGAAAATGAGCTAATGGTCATTAGCTCGGGATGAAACTGGGCCTGAATGATGCAATGATTCATAAATTCACAATTCTTGATCATTAAGTCATGATGACGACCGGAGAATGGCAGTGCTAATGAAAAATAATTCAATGGCTCAAGGCTAAGGCACTCCGAAAATGGAAGATTGATCTATCAATTCATTTAATTTTATCTCACTCTCCCCTAGAATGTTGTTCGTTTTATTTGAACCTTACAATTTTCAAACCGTCGCTAGTTCGAGGGCCGTCAGATTAGATTAGACTCTGTACTGCGCCGGTGCGGAACTTGGAAATCAGAACGTCATCAATTTTCAAAACTTAAATAAGGAATTATTAAATAAAAGAGGGTGCGTGGAACCCACGCGACAGAAGTGAAACTTCTTGCTCATTATGTATAGATAGCGGTAAATTATTCGGATTTTTTTTAATGAACAAGTGATAATAATTGAGAAAAGTGAGGATACGAGGTTAATCTCAAAGGAAAATGGCAAAAAGCACAGACCAGCACATTTAGCTGTGTAATGAACACAACACTTTGAGAATTTGAGTACCTGTCTATAGGATTTTGGTTATCTGCTAACTAACAAATTATCTTTATTTTTACGATTATAAAGTGTTCAGACAACTAGATTTTTTGAAATCAGTTTTTTGTGAATACACCGGAAATCGATCGAGATAGAGCGGTTTTGCTTCAATCCTTTCTTGTAGCTTTCAAAACTCTCTATAAAGAAGGATTCATGCAAAATTGCTCTATCTTGGCTAAATTCCGGGATATTCGAGAAAAATTACTTATAAATCAATTTGGCTACAAACTTCATATTCTTTTGTTTTTGACATCATTTTGTTCGAAAATATCTTGGAAACTGAGCGAGATAACGGAATTTTCCTCATGACATTTTTTGTAGAGAATTTTAAAAACTACAAGAAGAATTCCTACAAAAATTGCATCATCTTACTCAGTTTCCCAGATATTTATCGAAGTCCTACGACCAAAAATAGATTTATGAATAGAGGAATTGTTTCAATGGTTTTTTCTTGAGAATATATCGAAATCTAATAGAGATACGCCCTTTGCTTCAATCTTTTTTTTAGCTTTTGAAATCTTCTAGAAAAAAAAGGATTCAGGCAAAATCACCCTATCTCACTTAGACTTCGAGTATACTCAAAAAATGTTGGCTTCGGCACGCCTCGTGTGTTGATGCTTTCGTTAGTACGACAATACACTGCAGCGTCACCTCGCTTCTCCCACTACCAGACTACCGTGCCTATAGAGCCTGCAGTCTCGCCCCCGCTCTAGCTTCCCCCGCCAACAACGCAAGACTTCTCCTTTACCCCCACTCCTCGACTATTGAGTTCCCCTCAAAACTTGACGGTTTCGGTACACGCTCGAGAAAAGTTGGTACCCTGCCAAAAGAAGTTTCACTTCAAAAAGAAATATATCAATATTTCATATATATTGATGATCTGTCAAAACACGTCAAACAATTTCCTTCGAAGTTAATGAAAAATTCAAAAATGGGGGGCTAACCAAAATCCATTTCTAGGTCAATTTTAAAAATATCATATAAAAAAAACTATTATCCGTCAAAGGTCAATAATTATCTGTCAATCGTCCGTCAAACGATAGCAATTGAAAAAGTCTGAAATATCCATATAGGGGGGGGGGTCAAGTTTACGGAGCTACGAACTTCCTCTTGTTTCTCTGGTGAAAATCTCATAGTTAATGTCAATAACAGTAGATGGCGCTGCATGTTGTAGAAAATGTAGAAAACCCATTGAGTAATTTACCTATTTTTTTACATGTCAAAAACTTGGTAAATTACTTCAAGTAATTTACCTACCCAACCCTGATTGGAGCATAGGATGTCTTATCCTGGTATATCTAGTAAACTTGGGCCCCACTTATCCTTAATTGAAATTTGGAGTTGAGATGAAATGAAGATAAAACAAGCAGGGGTTCGTCGCTCGGTTGGCTGCTATTTTTTCTACGTTATCCTTTAAATCGCTATTTCTTCCTTTCAATTTCTGCTAATGAATTAGCAGGATGCTTCCGAATGGTTCTTCTTGAATTTTTTCTATCATCTCTCTCGAAAAAAAATGATATATGCTAAATTTTACATAAAAAATCACTTTTTCACTTTTAATGTTCCCTTTTGGGTACAGTTTCTGATTGTCCTACGAAGGTGAGTAGAGGCTCATTTGAAAGAGAAAAATGTGTTCTGCCAGAAAATCAAATAAAAAATAGGGGTGTCCATTCAAAAAAATCGAGAAAAATTGCATTTTTCGGATTTTTTTGGGAAATATTGAGAGAAAAATACATTTTTCAATATAATAAGCGGAGAACTTCATCTAAAAATTCGAAAAATTGAGGGTTTGTTCAGCTTATGAACACGAATCTTTTGAGCTCCGTCCCGATGAAATCGGATGAGTAGTTTGGAAGATACAGCCGATTTTCGGAAAAACTTCGATTCAAAATATCTCGAGAACCGTTCAGCCGATATCTTTCAGACTCAATCCCAACCATCTTCATCAGAAACTACATATACAGAAAAAATTTGAAGTCTTTAAGTCAATTATTCATTGAGTTATCGTCGTAAAACCGAGTTTTCGAAAAAAAGCACGAAAAAATTAATAACTAATAGCATAATGGGATTAAATTCATAAAAATTCGCCAAAAGTTAGATATTATGGTTGCAAATCTTGAGTAAACCTTTGAACGGAATTCGTCTCACACAAATTGAGAAATTTCGAAAGATACGATTTTTAACAAATTGATATATCTCAGAAACCATTAGACCGATCTTGCTGAAATTTTTATGGGACATACACTTTATCAAAACTGATATCTTGTCAAAATTTCAGATTTTCATCTCTCACTGTTCTCGAATAATAGAGAGTCGTAAAGTCGTACATACGGACAAACATACATACATGTCTCCTTTTTTTTTCATTATGATTTCTCGACGTTTTGCATCATTTTGAGTCATTTCCAATGAAAATTGGCATTTCTAAAAAAATTGCAAAAACAAAGCTTCCATTCGGAAGCAAAACGGAAAAAATGAGAATTCGGAAGGAAATTTGAGAGTTCTAGGGAAAATTATCATTTTGCCCGAACGAAATGAAGTGAAAAACAATAAATTTTTTTTTTTTAATTATTTTTCGATAGTCATTTAAAAAAAATTGACGGCAACTATGCGATGCATATTTGAGCTCAATTAGCATCGCAGAAGTTATATGTTTCAGGTTAGCAGCAGACAACGAGCAATCTTTAGGTGGTTATCGAAGCTAAGCAGCATTAGATCCGGTCAGTACTTGAATTGTGATCGCTTGGATTTTGTCGAGAACTACTGAACCGATTTCTGTTTTTTCTCTTTTTATTCACTTGGTTTTCAGGAAATTAGGATAACGGTAACGATGGTTTATTTTTAAGCACATAATTAAGAGAGAAATCAATTAAAAATGTAAATTTGTGGTGAAAACGCGATACGCGAGTAAATGCCTTTTAAACACTGTGTAAATTCCGTTCAAAAACTGTGTAACAACTGTGTAAAGTACGTTTGAAAACTGTGTAAGCACTGTGTACATTCCCTTGAAAAACTGTGTATATCCCGTGTAAAAACGGTAGGAAAACTGTGAAAAAACTGCACAAATAAACGGGCTTTACTCAGTGTTTACACAGTTCTTAAACGGTTATATGGATTGATTCACTACTTGACATGATGTTACTAACTTTTCAAGTCTAACGTTATGTAATGTTTTGTTTATTTTCCTATTGTAAATAATTTCTTTAAACGTAAATTTTGGAAACAATATTAAAGCTAAACTCAATTTCTTTAAGGATAAATGTTAATAAAAAGAATTAGGTAGTGAGAAATAAACTTCTAATCAATGAAACTGGCAAATCTCGATCATTTTTCTTGTCTCAAATTTTCTTGTACATAAGAAGAATATATAACGTAAAATTTTACTCTTTTTCATAAGTGCAATCGAAAAATTGTAAATTATAATACCTTAAACTTTTGGTCACAAACGATAGTTTCTTGATAAACATGTTACTTATCTTTTAATTTCAAGAAAAATAAAAATTGCTCCGCTCCAATACAATAAGTAATAAGTCAATAATAACATAATATAAGAACAAATGAACGATTCCATAGAATTCAAAAATAATCATTAATATAATTGACACTAGCGATGTTTTGAGAGAGCGAGCAGTGTGAAATTCCAGGGCTTGCAGCCCATTATCCTGTGCTTACCCAAATATGCAGAGTGCCAATATTACTCTCATTTTATTTTATTTTATCGATAAAATCATTTTTTTCTCTTCATTTAGTTTCAGTGGTACTTTTTGAAATCTTAATTCTTACAGTTAGTATCACCAAATCTCAATGGTCGAGGTTTTCTTCAATTATAATCTTTCTTGTTACTAAAATTATATTTTTCTCTCTGTGTGACTCCTGTAAACTGGCTTTGTAATTTGTACAAAATAATGTACGGTAATGAACTTCAATCAATCAATCATGAGACAGCTTCTTTTTTTATTATAAGTTATTTGTCGATTTTATTATTTTTAAATGCACGTAAAGAAGCTACACCCGACGCGGCCTGGGTCAATGGCTGTCGGGGCTCAAGATTTGACGATGAATTTAATTTTGTTGAGCGCCAGTTAATTTATATAAAATTAACAAAATATGTATTGACAATTTGACTAATCAACTTTGACGATAAACTAAGAAGATTTGGATTCGATTGGGATGACCCGTGAGAAAATTGAATTCTCAAGACAATACAAATAAATAGGCAAAAGAATAGACGAGAAATGCAGAAGAGGACTTACAATATTGTCGAATTTATTTGATTCCCAATTAATTTAAATGACAGTTTCACAATTTATCTCAATGATTTCCATTCAGTATTATGAATTTTGACTTCGTCCAACAATTTTGATTTCACATAAATTCGATAGAAAATTAACTTCAAGAAAATTTACAATAAAATTACAAGTGACACCGTTCGCTTACGAAACAGGAGTGTGTGGTCTGTGCCTCACCGCGCGGCTTGAGCCGGTTGTTTTTCGTTAATTGCGTAATTTCTTTTGTATTCGTAATTCGCCAATAGTAATTGTGATATTTATTACGGCGCTATCACCGTTACGTAAGCGCTCTATTTCGAAAACGCGGGAATTGAAGAAATTATAAATTCTATGATTTTTGTCATCTATGTTATATAGCGATACTCAATTGTCAAATGACGGTGGAAATCGACTTTTTCATTCATCCTGTCACAATCAATTGCTTAGTTTCCAAGGTTTTCTCAAAAAACCAAAACGACACTATCTCGCTTACTTTCCGAAATACTCTCAATAAATCGAAAAAAATTAATTTTTTCCTTTTCACCCCTTCTTTTCAAAATTCGCCTCCAAACATGAAAAAAAATTCATGAAATCCTTCAAAAAATTTGTTGTTTCGTAACAGAAAACTCATATCCAAATTTTCTATAATTCAAAAATCCGTAGATAAGGAAGAAATCGAAGCCCTCAAAACTCCCTTTACAAATGATAAAAAAGGGATTGAAATTATCGACAATAAAATCGACACTTACCTTACGCAGGCGCTAGAGCAATTTTCCCACCAAAACCCACAGAAGAGACAGGATTTTAACGATTGTCGAGAAATCCCATGAAAAAAAAAAAATAAAAAACCACTGGCGTTTTCTTACATGTAAACGAATGATAAATATTTTCCGTAAAATCATCTATCTCTATCAAGGCGCGCGTGAACCGAACGTATTTAACTTAAATAACGGAGTCCTTCCGGTGAGTGGGAATTTTTTTGTTTAGTAACAAGTAGTTTGGAGGTAGAAAAAATTTTTACACTTGTATGTACAACATTATAAAAGTGATGAAGAGAAAATGGCTATCATCTTTTTCATGAAACTCAACTAGGATAAACGTCTATTATTAAAAGGTAATTAATGACAGTTAATACTTCAAAAACCATTGATTTTCATTTAATTCATTGAATTCGAAAAAAAATTCCATTTTTTTTTGTTTTCAATCTTTCAACAATAAAACACATTCATTCTTTTTTTTTTACTAAATTCAATTGTTATGAATACAACTCTAGCTCAATGGAGTAATAAGCCGCGCGTCTCTGCGCATTTTATGTTTACCTTCAGCCTCGTGTATTCACGAGAGAGGAAAATCCCTCGGTTTTTTTTTTGAGGTGTCGCCACTGGGCAAAAATATTTTATTAAAAAAAAAAAAATAATGAAATAAAAATTTAATTATTTTTATGTTAATGTTTCATTCTCCCGGGATCATTTCCCCCTGACCCCCACGACCCGTTGGGGTGGGGGTGGGGGGGGGGGGGGGGGGACTTTCTAATTTTCTTGAAGAATTCAAGAAAAAATTTATTGCAATTTTTTTTATTCTTTAAGAATTGTTTTTTTAATTTTTATTATTATTTTTTTGAATTTTTTTTTTTTTTCTGCAAAGACGATAATTCGAGGGTTTTGAACTTTTGCAAGTGTTACGTCATTCATCCGGCTTTTTCGGAATTTTTAGAGATAAGAAATACACGTGCATTCGATTGACTTAGAAAGTAGGGGAAAGGGGGGGGGGGGGGAGGAGGAAAAGGCTTTATTTTTTTTTGGGGGGGAATTGATTAATGAGAGTACGTGAATTGATGATAAGATGATAAATTTGGTGTATTGGTTTTTTTTTTAGAATTCTGAGGTGCTAGTGGAACTTTTTTGAATTGAATGGAAAAAGTGGAGGAAAAGGTGATTTGGACATCAGAGAGGTCTTTGATGAATATCTTGGGGAAAAAGAGAGATAGAGAGATTTTTATGGAGACCTTTTTTAGAGATCTTGAAATTGTCTACAAAAAAGGTCTCCTTGAAAATTGCGCTATCTCGCTTAGTTTCCGAGCTATCATCATCAAAAAACACTTTACATGAAAATCGCCGAAAAGAGAATAATTCAATCTTTCATTCGTTTTTGCTGAATATCTAGGAAATGAAGAGAGATAGAGAGGTTTTTGTAGAGAACTTTTTTGGAGCTCTTGGAATTCTGTATAATTAAGGTTTCAGATGAAAATGCGCTATCTTGCTTAGTTTCGGAGATGTTTATGAAAAACAAATGAAATTATAAAAACTCTGAAAATTCATTGAAAATGTTTTTAAAAATAGAATTATCCTAGGTGTTTTTCTCTTTTTTCATGAATATCTCGGAAACTAAATGAGATAGCGTAATTTTACAAGAATCCTTTTTTGTAACTTTTAAAATCTTGTACAAAAAAGATCTGAATAAAAATCGTGCTATCTCGCTTAGTTTCCAAGATACCTATTAAAAAAGGGCAAAAAATCGAATAATTTCGCTTCACAAATAAATTTTTACTTTCAATTTTGCAATTAATTCACATATTTTTAGTTGTTTTTATCATATTATGCCATTAATTATCTACATTCACCCAATTTTTTTCGTTATTCATTACTGCAGTAATTAATCTCAGAGTTCATGTATCTCTTAAATTTTTTTATTATTTTTATTTCTCTGATTTTTCGAGGCAATCTCAAATTTTATCTACGAATTCTAATCATATTCACACATTGATATCAAAAAAGTTGAAAATAAAATTCACGTATCATTTCTAATTTCAATTTACAAATGTTTCAGGTGCTTCATTATTGTCGCCTCCTTCTTTTCCCATTCTCAAATTCAAAAATGTAATGAATTCTATTCACTAAAAATCGCAAAATCATCACCAAAATTTCTTGAAAATCCCCGCGCTCTCTCTTTTTTTCTTCAATTACTCAAAAATTTGTTTTCAAGAAAAAAAAATGTTAAAAATGAAATTTTTCAAAATTTCTTTTCTCATAAATTTCCAATATCATTTTATTTTTTTAACTTTCCATAAAAAAGAGGGAAAAAAAGTATTCTTAAAAAAAAAAATTAAATATTTAAAATTTTTTTTTTTTTAATTTCTAATTTTTTTTCATCTCCCCAAAAATCAATTTCCAAGAAAAAAAACGAGAAAAAATTTTTTTTGGAAAATTTTCGTTTCTTATAAATTTCAAAGAAAAAATTCTCAAAAAAAGGAGAATTTTCTGAGATATTTACTCTCAAAAAAATTTCGAATCATTTTTTTTTTTTTTTGCTGTATACCTTTACTATGACTGTACATGAATAAATAAGAAAAAAGGAGGAAAAAAAGCCCAAACGATTGGTAATCTTTGATAGATAAAATTAATGTTTATTTTGCAACTGGCTGGCTCTGAAATACCGGCGAATGGAGTTTGTTAGATTAGTAGCAAATCGCATTTGCTTTATGTAACAACGCTAGGAATATTATATTTTTTCTAAATGTCTCTTTTAATTCATTAAAAATGGATTCGTTATCAGTTTTAGGAAAGTATCTATCACCTGAAGAGATGGAATCTCTTCAGGAACGACTCAACGAGTTGATTTCATCGAACGCCAATAAAATTGCTGATTGGGCATTTCCATTATCCGAAGTAAATTTAAAAAAAAAAATTTTTAATTCAATATTGTGAAAAATGGACTAAGTCGATTTTTGTTCATTCTTCAAAGGAGATCTCAGAAACTAAGCGAGATAGAGCAATTTATGTGGACACCTTTTTTGTAGAGAATTTCAAGAGCTACAAAAAAGGTCTCTACAAAAATTTCGCTATCTCGCTTATTTGCCGAAATATTTTTTGTAAAAAAATGACAAAAAAATTCAACTTGAAATTTTTTTTTTTTCATAAAATTAATTTTTTTTTATTGACTATTTAATTAATTTTTTTATTACTGAGAAAATATACTATTTATTTTTGGTATTTATTAACAGACGCTGGAGGAGTACAATCTGGGATTGATGGAACATGAAAAAAACTTGAATTACAGTGAAACAGCATTAATTATTCAAAATGCAACAAATGTTTTGGGAAAGAGAATTGATCGCTTACATTTGGACACATCTGGACTGAGAAATTCCCTCAACGAGCATGAGTATGCTATCAATATTTTTTTATAATTATTCAATAATTATTATTTCAAAAAATAGAATTATTATATTTGGAGCAATAAAAAAATTTAAGAAAATATTTTTGGAGCAAAAATTTCAAGAATAGATATATTGGAAACTAAGCGAGATAGAGAAATTTTTGTGGATACCTTTTTATTAGAGAATTTCAAGAACTACAAAAAAGGTCTCTTCAAAAATTTCGCTATCCCGCTTAGTCCCCGAGATATCTTCAAAAAACAAATAGCAAAAAGAATAGATTAATCTAATTTTATTCAGAAGAATTTCTAATAGAATTCATTTTAAAAAAATGCCGCGCACTTTTCGAATCGTTTACCTCAATAATTCTTATCTGACTAAGCAAAGGAGATAGTGACATCATAAATAAAATGTAGGTGGTGAATTCAAAGGCGTAGAAAAGAGGTGAAACGAGATAAATCGATTCATTTTTGTAATTATTGTTTTAATAATAATTAGAAAATCAAGGAAAATGGAGAATTTATTTTTGAGATTTTGTAGCTTTAATTCCCCTTGAAAAAAGGATTTTAGCAAGAATTTCTCAATATTTGCAGATATTCTAGCAGTGAAATAATGAAAAAATAAATTTTTTTTTTCCTTCAATTTTTCATAAATATCCCAAAAATTGAGAGAATTGCGAAATTTTCCATAAAACATTCTCGCAGCCCTCAAAATCCCCTAAAAATAAGGTCTCTTCAAAAAACGCTTTATCCCGCTTAGTTTCCGAGATAATCTCAAAAAACAAAACCCAAACCTGATTTTCCTAATTTTTTTAATTCTCCCAAATGTTCCAGTGTCCAGAATGAAGCAGCAAAGGCATCAAAGCCCCGTCAAAAATCCCACCACCCCCGCCTGGACCTGGACGACATAAAGCACCCGGATCTACAAAAGGAAATTTCCAAAAACTGTTTTTTAAAATCCAAAAAATCAAAAAAGAAGATGAAACTCTTGAGCCAAAGATACCCCCAATTAGAGAACATGTGCAGGCACAAGTTTTCCTTAGACGTCATGGACATTCAGGGTGAAAAAATCGGGAAAAAATACGATTTCCGTTGTAATCAGCAGCTGACGTCATCACACATGCTGGTGGACGAGTTGAGTCCAGATGATCTGCAAGAGCACCACTTGCCCCTTCGAGAAAGCCCAAAAAACTCCGTTAGGAATTCATCAGGTTCCTTATCACTACTTGAATCCACAATGAGGGAAGAAGCGGCAGAGACATCTGACCTTGAGGCAGACGAGTTTTGTGAGCCTGACGGGAGTCAGGAGTCCGGATACTGCACGTTGCCGGACCTTTCCATGACGAGAGAGGACATGTCCCAGAATCTGACACCATCAACTGATGTTGGAGAAAAGGGTTCGGTTGGAGATGCGCCTGTTTCTTTAAGGGAAGCAGCAGAAGATCAGGTGGCAGCTTCAGAAAATCCAGAATCTCCAACACCTCCAGAGCATCCTGGACATCTAGAACATCAAACACAGCCAGGATCCCCAACCCATCCAGGATCTTTAACCCATCTAGGACATCCAGGACCCCTAACACCTCCAGAAACCCCCGAATCCCCAAAATCTCCAGCACCCTCAGAAAAAAAGCGTAATCGCGAGTCGGTGGACACAGACGCGGGTTACACCTCCGGTGGTCCCGAGGAGCTGCAGTCCCCGGAGCCCTTGAGAAGGAGCAAACGGCAACGAAAATCTGCCAATGAAAAGACGTTTCAAGCGATTCCATTCAACTCCCCTATTCCCGAGAGGATTCCGAAAGGCAGGAGCGAGTTCAAATTACCCTGTCACATATCGCTCCTCAAGACCACGCGGAAGAGGAAGAGGCGGTCCAATGTGGAGAGTGTGAAGAGAGAGAAGCTCACGAAATTCTTGATGAACGAGAGTGAGAGTGAGAATAGGAATAAGCTGCTGATGTACTCGCCTTCACGACCGTTGTTCGGATCGCCCAAGCACGAGACGGAAGAGTTCCAGAAGGTCTGTAACGCATTCCAAAGTATTCAAGCTGTGACCGAAATTGAGGGGTTACACCACTGTAAAAGTCTTAAAAAAAGGCGTTTTTTTGCTATTTTTTTCGCTGTAGAAAAATTGTGATAAAATAATATTTGAGGGAATAATTGAGCATATATTCTATTCAGATCTCCTATAGAAATCTTCTATAGAAATCTTTCATATAAATATAGGATTCTTATAGAAATAGTGGCTATAGAAAATATCCTAATATCATAGGGGAGAGTGGGGCAAAATGGACATTGTAATGAAACGGTTGGAGATGAATTTTTTTTGATGATTCTATTGAAAAGCTGAGGAAATTTTAGCCGAAAAACGAGTGTCAGATGTATTTTTTTCGATGTTTTTGAAAATTCGATATTTTTCGGTATTTTTGGAAGCCTTTAATTTTTTGAAAATTTTCAGTTTTTTGCAAATATCTCTGGTTCTATTGGTCGCAGCAATTCGGGGTTAATCTCAAATGAAAGGTGAGCTCATTTCCCATCGATTTATGGGGTTTTGAATTCAAAAATATCAATTTTTAGGATAGTTATAGGCCAAAAACTGTTTCCCAAAAGTGTTTCACAAAAATGCCCATAAATACCTTGAAAATCGATATTTTTAAATCGAAAACCCTATGAATCGATGGCAAATGATCTCACCTTTCACCTCCCATCGGAATTTTTACGTTACGACAAATAGAACCGAAGATATTCTCAAAAAATTGAAAATTTTCAAAAAATGAAAGGGTTTTACCCCTCTAAAATGCTCAAAAAAGTCAAAATCGCCAAAAAATAAAAAAAAATTAATTCCGGCACTTATTTCCCGCCTAAAATTTTCTCAGCTTTCCAATGGAATCATCAGAAACCATCTACCGCCAATATTCCTATTAATTTCAAGAGTTTTCCATAATAATTGCCTAAAAATTTAGATGTGTCCATTTTACCCCTGATGTCCATTTTGCCCCACCTTCCCCTATACAATAAACCTATAGGATTTTCTATAGAATGAATTTACAGAGAATTAATAATTAATCAATTCATAGCAATAGTCTACAGCGATTTCCTATAAAAATCTTCCATATGAAAATTCTACAGAAATCTTTCATTGAAAATTTCCATATAAATATGTCATGGAAATCTTTAAGGATGTTCTATACCTACCGCAAGCGGGGGTTGTGCGGCATGAGAGGGGCAGTGATTTCGTCAGTGTTCCAATCCCTGAACATGAAATAATGATTTTTTAAATTCCTCATTAAAATGATTTTCAGGGAATTATGGAACGCTGTCAGTGTTCAAATATTATATTATTATCATTACATTTCATAGATATTTTTTTTATCCTCTATTTAATTAGTTTGAGAATTATTTGGAAAAAAGCGTTGAATTCTAGGAAATTCTGGCGACACAAGTTGGCAGCACTTACGCGAAATCGACAATTTTTCAAGCATTTTTATTAATTTTAATGCCAATTATTGACCCAATCGTTGTATAAAAATGAACAAATTGTGCGGGGGGTTATTTCTCACCTATATCCGAAGTTTCACCAAATTTGAACAATTTTTCGAAAAGTTTCTTAAGCTTTTGTGAATTTTCCATAGGAATCATGTTAAAAATGGTTATTAAAAAATTTATAACTTTTAAACCAAGTATGAAAAAAATCCAAAATTTTGCATACGGTTTCTTTATAAATTGGAGAACCTTCGAAAAAAATTTCATTGAATTCGTACATTTTTAAGTTCTGATAAAATACCAGTAGAACATCCTTGAACGATGGTTATTAAAAAATTTATAACTTTTAAACCAGGTATGAAAAAAATCCAAAATTTTGCATACGGTTTTTTTATGATTTGGAGAACCTTGGAAAAAAATTTCAATGAAATCGTACATTTTTAAATTTTGATAAAATACCTATAGAACATCCTTAATAGAAATCTTCCATAGAAATTCTCTGTAGAAATGTTTTCCAAATGAGGGGATTTTCCATAAGAGAATCTCCTCCGGGGGATTTCCGGGAAAATTGATTCCTCGCACCTTTTTATGTTAAAAATTTCGTTTTCTAACTTTTATTTCTCATCCTCTCTCGATCTAAAAACCTAGTTCCATGCCTAATTTAAGGTACATTACAGGTCTTTGAGGAGAGGTTCAAGAAGAGACTGGACCTCAGCGTTTGTACTTTTGATGCCGTTTTGAATGATGATGATGAGCTGAAGGGATTCTCGAGGAGGGGTTCATCTGTGGGCACTGAGGGTGGAAAAAGGGGGGTGGAGATGTCGGATATCATTGATGACAGACTCCAGGAGATCCAGGAAGCCTCTTGCTCCTACACGCCGCCTCACTCTCCTTTTTTTTCTGGGGATTCTCCGGGCGATGGAGATGAGGGGCAAAGTGCACGGGATTTTGGGGGGTTGACGCATCAGGAAAGGATAGAAGAGAGGATGAGAGAGCTGAGGAGGGAGTTTGATGTGCGGAATGACAGGGAAGAGGAGAGCGCGAGGTGGCTGCAAGCCATGGAGACACTGCGGGCCGCTGAGAGGAGACCCGTTTTTAATGTCAGGGATTATGAGGGGAGAATTGTGGAGAGGCTGAGGGAGGAGGAGGGGAAAATTGGGTTCGAGGAGGTGACGTGGAGGGAGGATCCTGAGGACATCGCGAGGCTTTTCGTCGCTTCTCTTCACTTGGTAATAAAAATTTATGGGTTTTTAGGAATTTTTTGAGAATTTCTCGGAAACTAAGCGAAGCAAGGTAATTTTGGGCATTGGTGTACGATTGGATCTAGGCTGAGGTTGCCTAGAGATCAAACATTGATCTGTTCTGAATGGTGATGAGTGTTAAGCTAACATTTATAAACTTCAAACTGGCTTTATGAACGTTAAAAACTCTTAGGAGAACTTTTAGAGGAACTTTCAGGGGAACTTTCAGAGGAACTTTTAGAGGAACTTTCAGAGGAACTTTCAGGGGAACTTTCAGAGGAACTTTCAGAGGAACTTTCAGAGGAACTCCCAGTAGAACTCCACGTAGAAAAATTCTGATGGCGGCCGCCATGGCACGGGCCATGGCGGTGGTCAATGGCGCTGGCCATGGCGGTCGCCATGGCCGCTGCCATGGCAGCCGCCATCACAAATTTGCCGCTTTCTATGAAGTTCTTTCCCATGGCAATTTTTCCATGGCGATTCTATCCAAGGCATATTTTTGCACGGCATTTCTTCCCATCATGATTCTTTTCACTTTTTCCCATGGCTTTTTTTTCATAGCTTTCTTTTCCATGGGCTTTGTTTCTATGGCGTTTGTTTTCCATAGTGACTTTTTCCATAGTGATCCTTTCCATGGCGATCCTTTCCATGGCGTTTCTCTCCATTGCATTTTCTCCATGGCAGAATTCGTCAATGCAAAATTTGCTATGGAGAAATTTTCTTTTGCCATTAATTCATGAAAGGCATGAAAAATTTATGGAAAAGTCATGAAAAGAATCATCATGCAAAAAATTGCCATGGAAAGAATCGTCATGAAAAATCGCCATGGGAAAGAACTCCATGGAAAGCGGCAAATTTGTGATGGCGGCCGCCATGGCCGGCGCCATGACCACCGCCATGGCCCGTGCCATGGCGGCTGCCATCAGAATTTTTCTACGTGTCTTTACGAAACGCTTAGGGAGGTTTTTAAAAGGAATTCTGTGGGAACTGACAGGCGATTTTGTAGAGGAACTCATCACGATTATAACTCAAGATGAATAATAATATCCAAATGTTGACCAATTCTTCAAATTATTGGGGAACACAAATTCTCTAACGTTTCTAAAGTCAGTTTAACGTTCATAAATGTCAATTCCGCTTAGTTTCCGAAATATTCCCTAAATAATAATTGTAAACAGAAATTCTCACTCTTTTCTCACCTCTTCTCTTCAATAAATAAATTTATTAAATTATTCAAAAAAAAATTTTTTCAGGCAAATACTTATACAGTAGATATAACTCCAAGTGACGACACATCAAGTCTTAACTTAAGCTTGAAAAAAGCAGAGAGATCTCAAACAAGTTATCATTTATGAATTATTGAACAAATCATTGACTTCTACTTCTCGTACTAATAAACATGTGTATTCATATACAAATAAGTCACCGGTGATTTTAGCTTCTGTCGAAGCTAATAATGACAAATCAATTTAAAATCATTGAATTAACATTTTTCTTCATCTTTTATGAAATGAGTATTATGTGACCACCGAAAGTGTTCCTTCAATACTATCAAAACATTCAATGCTATTTCATTTTTTTTCTCCGCTCAAGGAGAGAAACATCAATTTGAAAAAAAAATCATCACAATTGTCAGAGAATTATACAATTGAATTGCACTAATTTTTTTTTTCAATTCAATGAAAAATTATGATTTTTGGAATTTTTCGATTTTTTTTTCTTTATTAATTATTTTTGGACACTCGGAATTGACAGAATTGACTTTTTTGGGATTTTGTAAATATTCTCTAAATTTTTTTTTTCGTAATCAATTTTGCACGTTTATTTTGACGTTTTGCTTTCATTTTTTTGAGGAATTGAAGGATAATTTCAGGAGTGAAGAGATAAAACATTTTTTTTCTACTTTTTGTAGAATATCTCGGAAACTAAGCGAGATAATGAAATTTTTGTGGACACCTTTTTTGTAGCTCTTGATATTTTCTACAGAAAAAGTAGAGGATGAAATCGTCCTATCTCGCTTAGTTTCCGAGATATTCTCAAAAAATTACAAGAAAATTAATTTTTCCTGTTTTATCTCTTTACTACTAATTTATCTATTCAATGAATGTGCAAGTGAAAATTCCTCATGCAAATTAAATGAAATCTCTGATATTAATCATTGTTCGCACAGATACATACACTAAATGTAAATAACAAAAAAAAAAGAATTATGTTTTTAAAAATTATTCGAGTAATTTATAGAATTTAAGATTCTCAGATGAATTATATATATATGAATTGTAATTAAAATTCTATTGTTCTCAAAGAGAATATTTTTTTATATAAGAGTCTAGCAGTGAAAATTGAATATTCAATTATTTGTGGATTGAAAAAAAAAACTGAATGTCATTGAAAAAAATATGTAACATTCCACAAAATAAAATTTGCATCAATTTTCACTTGAAAAAATGTAACAAATAATTTATCGTTTGCGCATTAACAAAAAAAAAAAAATTTCCGCTAAAATTAGAATTATTTTGATTTTTTTTTCTCGATTCAATAAATTGTCCAATAAATTACTTACATTTAAACTTATTCATTTTATCCAAATGAATATTTCAATAAATACTTTTATTTTATGCATAAATTTTTGGTTTTTTCTTTCGATACCTTTGGAATGTTAATAGAGTATCAGTTTTTCTTCAGCAGTCGAAGTGTCTTTGGTTTCACCATCTTTTTTCGGTGGACGAGAAGAGGATGGTGACAATCCCATTTTTCAAATGGCTGCATTCGCCTCATTTCTCCAAGTTGATGGTGCTAATTCGTCTAATCGGCGATCAAGAAAACTTACACAATTTGATAAATGAGAGACAGTATCTTCAAATGCTTGCATCTGATTTGTTGTTAAATTTGGAAGTGCTTGCTCCACTAATTGCACACGACTGTCTAGATTGTGGAAAGATGAGCGAAGGGCTTCTATGTAGCCTGGTAGAAATCTGCGTCTTTCTACTGGACCTAATTAAGAAATAGAAGAAAAAAATTAGCCAATTTTGGCAATCTTCGTGAAATGTTGGAAATTAAAAAAAAAAATCTTTAAGGATTTTAGTTTTACTGAGATTAGCGCTAATTCGCACGAATCTAATTGAATCTGGAGAAATCTGTCGTTTCTACGTGAAAATTTGAAAATAAAACAAGTGGATAGTAGAATTGCTTTCCAACTGACATAGCTTTTTCTGCTAATACTTCAGCAATATGCTTCCGAATGGGAGTGAGACAACTTTTTTCAAACCATCATCGAAATATCTAATTTTGAAAAATTCATTGAAATGGCAATAAATTGAGAACTAATCATGCAAATAAGCTCAAAATTTACAGGCATCTAACTGATACAACTCTCGAGATAATATAGGAGAAGGTGGGGCAAAATGGACATCAGGGGTAAAATGGACACATGATTGTTCTTGATGATTTTATCAGGAAGCTGAGGAAATTTTAGGCGGGAAACGAGTGCCGGAATTAATTTTCTTGAATTTTTGAAGATTTTGACTTTTTTGAGCATTTTTCCTTTTTTTGAAAATTTTCAGTTTTTTGAGAATATCTTCGGTTCTATTTGTCGTAGCGTGAAAATTCCGATTGGAGGTGAAAGGTGAGATCATTTGCCATCTAATTATAGGGTTTTCAATTTGAAAATATCGATTTTTAACGTATTTATGGGCATTTTTGTGAAACACTTTTGTGAAACAGTTTTTGGCCTATAACGATCCCAAAAATTGATATTTTTGGATTCAAAACCCCATAAATTGATGGGAAATGAGCTCACCTTTCATTCGAGACCAACCCCGAATCGCTGCGACCAATAGAACTAGAGATATTTGCAAAAAACTGAAAATTTCCAAAAGAGGAAAGGCTTTTTTACCCCTCAAAAATACCGAAAAATATAGAATTTTCAAAAAAATCGAAAAAAATACATTTGACACTCGTTCTCTGGCTAAAATTTCCTCAGCTTTTCAATAGAATCATCAGAAAAAATCTATCTTCCACTGTTTCATTACAATGTCCATTTTGCCCCACCTTCCCGTTTTTTTCCAAGGTTCTCCAATTTATAAAGAAACCGTATGCAAAATTTTGGATTTTTTTCATACCTGATTTAAAAGTTATAAATTTTTTAATAACCATCGTTCAAGAATGTTCTACCGGTATTTTATTAGAACTTAAAAATGTACGATTTCAATGAAATTTTTTTCCAAGGTTCTCCAATTTATAAAGAAACCGTATGCAAAATTTTGGATTTTTTTCATACCTGGTTTAAAAGTTATAAATTTTTTAAAAACCATTTTTAACATGATTCTTATGGGAAATTCACAAAAGCTTAAGAAACTTTTCGAAAAATTGTTCAAATTTGATGAAACTTCGGATATAGGTGAGAAATAACCCCCCGCACAATTTGTTCATTTTTATACAACGATTGGGTCAATAATTGGCATTAAAATTAATAAAAATGCTTGAAAAATTGTCGATTTCGCGTAAGTGCTGCCAACTTGTGTCGCCAGAATTCCCTAGAATTCAACGCTTATTTCCAAATAATTCTCAAACTAATTAAATAAAGGATAAAAAAAATATCTATGAAATGTAATGATAATAATATAATATTTGAACACTCACAGCGTTCCATAATTCCCTGAAAATCATTTTAATGAGGAATTTAAAAAATCATTATTTCATGTTCAGGGATTGGAACACTGGCGAAATCACTGCCCCTCTCATGCCGCACAACCCCGCTTACGGTAAGTGTAGAACATCCTTAAAAGAATTTCTCTCAGTTTCTGAATTATCGCCAATTTTGCCCAGATTCATCCAGATCCATTCAAATCTATCCCAAATTTTCTTAAATCTATCGGTAATCTTTTGTAGACAAATTCGTTATCTTCATGACTACTCACAAAATTGATGCACAGCAACAATATCAACCACAAATGGCCTGAAATAAAATAAAAAAAAGACATAATCGATCAAATTCTTGGAAAATACGGCTTTATCACTGAACTATTTACCTCTCCTTAGTACATCCATTCAACAGAGTTAATAGGGGAATCAGATTATTGTCATGTCTTCTGATCTTCAGGACTCGGGTTCCATCGTCCTTGACTTCAATCCATCGGAATATCGAGGCTCTCAATTCCTCAGATGTCATGCCATGAGTCAACGTAAACTGCCGTAATTCCGTAAGAAGTTTTCCATTTTCTGATTCTGCAAGAAAAAATAAATTTATTAAAATAAAGTAAAATGGAAATTCTGCTGAAAGTAGGTGAATTTGATTTTTTTTAAAATAATTCTCCTGGAAAATCGAGGGATTTCCGCTGAAAAACATGTAAAAATTGAATTTTTTGGGGGAAAATTCTCACTTTTTTGAGAATTTTTTGGAAAGCAAGTGAAATAGCAGAATTTGTGTGGATATCTTCCTTTTCTCGTGCTTTTTTACTTCATTTTCCCGCTAATAATTCTTGAAAAATCGATTTTCCAATGGCTTAAATAGCCTGGATAAACAAAATTAAGTAGTCGAGAGGTGAGACAGGATTTTTTTTTTTTTATTGTTGAGTATCAACCCTTGTGGGTTATTGACATATCTCTATATCTATATTTTCTTGCTTTCGTATACATTTGTGTGTTTTAACAATAAACTAGGATTTATGTTTTTTCTTTTCTAGTCATTGACAATTTTTTTTTTTTACAGGATGGCTCTTTGTTTTCTTCATTCATTTTTAGATAATATCTTAGAAACTAAAGGAGATAGCGAAATTTTCATGAACACCTTTTTTGTAGCTCTTGAAAATCTCTACAAAAAAGGTCTCCATGAAAATTTCGCTATCTCCCTTAGATTCCGAGATCCTTTCCAAATAGTAATGGTATCAAAATAAGTAACTGAAATTCTCAGAAAAATCAATTTTATTCCATCATCAGTTTAAAAAAAAAATAACTCGGAAACTAAGCGAGATAGCGCGATTTTGCCCAAATCCATTTTTCAGCTCTCAAAGGGTTCTATTAAAAAGAAATTTAAAAAAAAATGACAGAAAAAAAATAGAATTATCCTTATTATTATTATTAATAGAATCTTACATTTTTCTACTGATTTTTTTTCTCATTTATTTTCTAAAAATATCATGGAAACCAAGCAAGATAGCGAAATTATCCTAGAGACCTTTTTTATAGCTCTTGAAATTCTTCACAAATAACGATCAGACCAAAATCGCCCTATCTCGCTTAATTTCCGAGATATTCACGAAAAAAAACAATAAAACGAACCTAACGTAAAATTTTTATTGAAAATAAAAATAAAAAAAATCCTCTTCCTCATTCTTTCATTAATTTCTTAATTACCCAATTAACCCTTCAAATTCCCCAAAAAAAACAATTATGACCCCCCCCCCTCCCCTCTTGACCCCCTCAAAAATATCAATAAAAAATTACTTCGAATGATTATTAATCTCTTTAAAATAAATTGTCACATTAAAAACTAAGAGGCGTAAGTGCTATATATATATATATACATATATATATATAACCATAACACTTACGTCCCTTTGTTTTTAATTGCAATTAAATAAATAAATTAATTTTACCGAATTTATCATATCTTCGTATCAGTACCCACGTATTAATTTCACTCATTCCCATTTTTTTTTCACTCAATTAAAAGTACTTTTCACGATAAATTATGAATTTATGGAAAAAAAGTTTAAGGAATAATTTTTTTTTTTGTTTAGAAATGAAGAACTCAATGTCACTTTGACACAATCACACACTGAGCTGTGTTTGAAGTACAGCTGTGTGAAGTTTTGACAGGAAAACTTCGCTTCAGCGCCATCTTCAGTGAATTTCGTGGGAATTTTGATGGTTTCTTTTTTTCATGAAAATGGAGTCAAAGTGATTTTTCATAAACGTTTTGGCGTGTTAACCAAAGTTTTTGGGGTAAAAAATTTATTTGTGCTTATGTTTACATAAATATTGTGAGTAAAAGTTGATTAATTTGTTGTTTAATTTATTTAATGAGTAAAATTCAAGGAAATTTCGATTTTTTGAAGGAAAAAAAGGGTTTTTTCGGGGAACGTAAACAATAATAAAAGAGACATAACCTTAAAATAGTTGATTTTGTTTATTTTGGAGGAGAATTTAGTGGGAAAATGAGGGAAAAACTCTTTTGAATAGTAGTTAGGAGATAATTATTTGAATAAAATGATTTTTTGGGGGGAAATTGAGGGATTTATCGAGGAAAAAGTGAAAAGAAACGAATTTGGGATCATTGTTGAGAGAATATCTCGGAAACTAAGCGAGATAGCGAGATTTTTGTTGAGAACTTTTTTGGAGGTCTTGAAATTCTGTACAAAAAAGAATTGAGGTGAAATTGCGCTATCTCGCTTAGTTTCCAAGATATTTTAAAAAACTCAATTCGAAAAGAAACATCCATTCACTTTTATTCTCTCAATTGAAGAATTGGCTATATAAAACTACAAAAATCCATTTCTCACTGAATTTCAAGCCTCCAGAAGAAATCTATGAATTTTCCTAAACTTCATCACCCTCAACATAATTTCCTAAATAATTGCTAATTTCCTAATTTTCGTCCTTTAAAACTCGGAAAAGTCATTTTTTCCCTTTTTCTCACGAAAAATTCAATTTTTTCATTTTCCTCCTAAAAATTTCAGTTTATCCTTATTTTTCTCAGGAAGAATTCAATTTTTTAACTTTTTTTTTACTACAAATTCTATTTTTTCATCTATATCTCACGAGAATTGTATTTTTTCTTCTTTTTCTCACAAAAGATTCAATTTTTTAATTTTCTTTTCACAAAAAATTCAATTTTTTAATTTTTTTTCCACAAAAACTTCAGTTCATCCTTATTTTTCTCAGGAAGAATTCAATTTTACAACTTTTTTTTACTGCAAATTCTATTTTTTCATCTATATCTCACGAGTATTGTTTTTTTTCTTCTTTTTCTCACAAAAAATTCAATTTTGTAATTTTCTTCTCACCAAAAATTCAACTTTTTCATTTTTTTTCTCGAAAACTTCAGTTTATCCTTATTTTTCTCAGGAAGAATTCACTTTTTTTTACTACAAATTCTATTTTTTCATCTATTTCTCACGAGAATTGTATTTTTTCTTCTCTTTCTCACAAAAAATTCAATTTTTTAATTTTCTGCTCACAAAAAATTCAATTTTTTTCATTTTTTTCTCACCAAAAATTCAATTTTTTATTTTTTTTCCTCAACAACTTCAGTTTATCCTTATTTTTCTCAGAAAGAATTCACTTTCTTTACTTTCTTTTACTACAAATTCTATTTTTTCATCTATTTCCCACGAGAATGGTATTTTTTCTTCTTTTTCTCCTAAAAAATTCAATTTTTTTCATTTTTTTCTCACCAAAAAATTCAATCTTTCCAATTTTTTTCTCAAAAAATTCAATTAATCCATATTTTTCTCCCGAAAAATCCAATTTTCCCATTTTTTTCACAAAAAATTCTATTTTTCACCTTTTTCTCACGAAAACTCTATTTTTTTCCTTCTTTTTCTCCCAAAAAAATGTCAATTTTTCATTTTCTTTTCTCGAATAAATTCGATTTTTTCTCTCCAGCAATTAAAAAATGGACTTTCAAAATCGTCCTGGAGGAAAAACCGGAGGTGGAGGTGTTGCCTCCTGGTCCGAGAGCAATCGAGATCGTCGTGAGCGTCTGCGACAACTGGCACTCGAGACAATTGACCTCAACAAGGATCCTTATTTCATGAAAAACCACTTGGGCTCGTACGAGTGCAAATTATGTCTAACACTGCACAACAATGAGGGAAGTTATCTGGCACACACGCAGGGAAAAAAGCATCAGGCTAATTTAGCTAGAAGAGCTGCAAAAGAGGCGAAAGAAGCGCCACAGACACTTGCCCCAGAAAAACCGAAAGTGGAACCCAAAAAATTCGTTAAAATCGGAAGACCTGGATATCGAGTAACTAAACAGAGAGATCCAGAAACTGGACAGCAGAGTCTTCTTTTTCAGGTTGATTATCCCGAAGTCGCGGATAATGTTATTCCTAGGCACAGGTGTGTCTATTAAAATGTTCATTTACTTCAATTTTTTCTTATTAATTGGATTTTTTAGAATATTTAAAAATGAAGGAGATAGCGGATTTTTTGTAGAAACTGGGGGAGTACAAATAATTCGAATATGTGAATTATTAGTATCGAATCGAATATCAATATTCGATTCAAAATTCGAACTATTAAATAATTCTGAGCTTTCAAATCAGTTGTGAAGAGGTAAAACAAGATAAGTCTCTTTTTTTCTCATTAAGTTTTTTGAAAATACCTTAAAAAATAACCGAGAAAGAGCAATTTTGCCATAAAACTCTTTTGTAACTCTTGAAATTCTCTACAAAAATAGATGAGTAATATCACCTTATCTCGCTTAGTTTCCGAGATATTTCCTTCGAAATGATCTCAAAGATAAGTCGATTTATCCTGTTTTATCTCTTCACTACTGAAATTATTTGAGAAATATTGAATATTTCAAAAATGTTGAATTATTCGAAAAATTTCGGATAATTCGGAAATTTTGAATAATTCTAATATTTTGAATCATTGGAAAAATATTGAATAATTCGGAAATTTTAGATTATTCGTAAACTGTCGAATAACTTTAAAAAATTGAATAATTCTTGTTTTTCGAATTATTCGAAAAATGGCGAATATTTTGAAAATTTTGAATTATTCGAAAATTTCGAAGATCTCGAATAATTGCTCTATTTCGCTTGATGTCCAAGATATTTACAAAAGTGATTGACAACAATCGAATTTTTCTAATGAAAAAGAAGACATTTCCATTTGAATATTTGAGTTTTTCCAGAATTTTTTAAATTATTTTCGATTTGTTTTTTTCCAAAATTTCTTCAAAATCAACTCCGGCAACCTCTCTTTACCCATAGATATTCAAAAACTCAGTTTTATTCGAACATTTAAGATTTTTACAAAATTTTCAGAATTATTCTGCAAATTTCCGTTCTTACTACTAAATAATTATTTGTTTTCGGAGAATATGGAAGAAACGAAGCGAGATAGGGGTATTTTTGTAGAAACCTTTTTTGCAGCTCTTGAAATTCTCTACTAAAAAAGTATCGACAAAAATTTGATTTATCTCGCTTAATTTCCGAGATATTCTTAATAAAGTGAATAAAAATTTTTTTTTAATTTAAAACATAAAAACAATAATAATGAGCAATAAATTATTGTTTTATACAGGTTTATGTCCGCCTATGAACAAAGAGTAGAGCCTCCCGATCGTAAATGGCAATATCTACTCTTTGCAGCTGAGCCCTACGAAACAATTGCATTCAAGGTATTTTTTAAAATTAATATTATTATCATTTTTTCTTAAAAATCGTCAGATTAACGGGGATTTTTCAAGATTGATCAATTAATTAAATAAAATCATTTAGTTTGAAGAGCACGTGCATCAGTGAAGTTATTTCACTTTCAAAAATTACAAAAATTATGCTCCGGGTGAGGATCGAACTCACGACCTTAAGATTATGAGACTTACGCGCTACCTACTGCGCTACCGAAGCCTGTGAAAATTGCGAATCAGTCGATCATAATAAACCTCACTCTCGATAATCACAACAAAATTAACACAATTTTGACGATTTTTAGAAAAAAAATTTCTTGAATAAATAAATCATTAAGAAAAAAATATTTGAAAAATTTGTACTTGTAATTTTTGGAATTTTTTACATGTTCATAATTTTTATTTGCGAAAAAATAATTTATTTGGTAGTGAAAAAACTAACTTGAAATTGTCAAATGTCTGATATTTTTGGAATCATCAAAATTAGCACAAATCTGGAATAATTAAAAAAAAAAATTATCATGAAAAAAAAATATTAAAAAATTTGTACTTGTAATTTTTTGAATTTCCTACATGAACTCATTTTTTAGTTTTTTAACATAATTTATGTGTTTAAAAAAAAATAGGGGAACGAGGGGTAAAACGGGTATTCCAATGAGACGCTTTGAGGTAGAGATTTTCTGATAATTTCATTGAAAAGCTAAAGAAATTTTAGGTGAAAACAGGTGTAAAAATGTTTTTTTTTTTGATTTTTCGAAAGATTTCCTTTTTTCGTCGAAATTTTCGAAAATCGAAAAAATTCGTTTTTTGGAGAATATTTCCGGTTTTGTTAGTCGTAGTTATAAGGGGTTGATCTTGAAAGAAAGGTGAGCTCATTTCCCATCGATTTCGGTAGTTAAAAATTTTTTTGAAATTGATTTTTCAATTATTTACAGTCTATTTCTTGAAAATCAGTTTTCGCTCTATATCCATTGGATAAATCGATAATTTTTCTTTCGAACTGAATAAATCGATGGTAAATGAGCTCATCTTCCATTTGAGACCAAGTCCAGGTCGCTACTACCAAAAAAACCGGAAATATCCTCAAAAAAAGTGAAATTTTTCAAAAACTGAAAAAATTTCCGTCAAATTTTTGACAAAAAAAAAGACATTTTCGAGAAAAAAATCGAAAAAATAATTTTTGATACATAATTTCCTCGTGAATTTCCTCAACTTTCCAATGAAATCATCGAAAAAAACCTATCTTCAATATTTCCATTGATTTTTCTCTATTTTTTTCTAATATCACGAATTTCTGAGATTTCTCCGTTTTTTTCAAAAATTCTCAATTTTTCATATATTTTTTTATTTTATTTATAAACATTAATGCCTCATAATTTCTATGATTTCCAGGTACCAAGCAGAGAAGTTGAGAAAGCAGAAGGAAAATTCTGGACCCACTGGAACAAAGATACGAAGCAATTTTTCCTTCAATTCGCGTTTAAAAATGAAAAACCATCAGTTGGAAAAGTTCCACCGCCTCCAGTTCCGCTCATAAGAGGTGGACTTCAAGCGCCAATGATGCCTGTGCCACCACCCCCAAGACCACCAATGTTCCACTCAGTTCCACCCCCTCCCCCAGCTCTCCTGGCTTCAGGAATGCAAATTCCCCCACCGCCGCCTCATGTAGCTTGAGAAATTTAATTAAATTCAGAAATTAATTTTATCGACGAAAATCGACGTGAAATTTTTTTTCCAATCTTCTATTAAAAGGATCTCGGAAACTAAGCGAGATAGAGCGATTTTGCCGGATTGCTTTTTTTTAAGGGATTTCAAGAGCTACAAAAAAGGTCTCTATGAAAATTGCGCTATCTCGCTTAGTGTCCGAGATCCTTTTAAAGAACTTGAGGCATCAATGGATTTTTGTAAAAAACTGGCGATTACTTGATTTTGTTTGTTTGTTTTATAACAGTATCTCGGAAGTTAAGCGAGATAGCGTCATTTCTGCAGAATTCTTTTTCGTAGAGAATTTCAAGAGCTACAAAAAAGGTCTCTACCGAAATTCCTCTGTCTCGTTTAACTTCCGAGATATTTCCCAAAATCGAATAGAAGAAATAGATTTTTGCTCCATTTCTTCACCATTAAATTTCTTAAAAATTAATAAAAAAATCTTTTGCAGATCAAGAATGTATTTTCATTGGATGAGGAAAGTAAAGACAAGGTTTCAGAATTCTTTTTTACACTTTTTTTTATTAAGAAGGGTACATCGCTCGTAGTTGTACATGTCTCGGATCAGTTCTTCAATTCCTAAAACGAGCAAAAAATGAAAAAAAATTAAAAATTATTTGGAAAAAATTGAATTGTTTAATTTAATGGAGAAATAATTGATCAGTTAAGAACGAATCTACACGGGAATTAGTGTTTGTACGCACTTTCAGTCCGCCCGTTCGCATATCATCATAAAAATTATACGTTTTTCTTTTTTTTTACTTATATTTTTTGATGATTAATAAAAATTAAAGGTAGTATCCCAGAGTACAGTCGATAAAAGAAGAAAAAAATGAGGATTTGTAGATTAATTTCCAATTAATTGCTGATAATTCGGGAAAACATGCTTTAATTTACCCGAAAAAGTGATTAAACTATTCAAAAGTCATATCTTCAGCTTATGAATATTATTTTTTTTTGTATTTTTAATTTTTTTCACATTACTAATCTCCTATTACATGCATGAGATAGAGAGAATTTTTACAATTACAATAGTAATCAAAATTGTTGAAAAAAAAAATATTAATTTTCAAACTAATGAAAAATTTAAAAATCCAAATTTTCCATTAAGAAAGTAATGGAAATTTTTTCGATGGAAATTACAGAAATAAGAAAAATGAAAAAATTAAAAATGCGAATTTTTTTATTGCCGATCTCTGGCTGGGATGCTACCTTAATGAGAAAAATCGAGAAAATTTGCCTACCAAGTGTTCGTTTGCTGCGTTTTCTGAAACAAAACAAGGAATTTTCGTTAGTAGAGTAAAATCAGAGGAAATATACTTTGAAAATAAATTATGAAATCAGTTAATGAACACAATCTACAGGTAAAAACAGTGTTGTACGCACTGTTCAGACCGCCCGTTCGGAATCGATCATTTAAAAAGAAAAAAATGGAAATTTTCTACTTTTTCCATTTATTCAATAAAAAATATCACGGAAACTAAGCGAGATAGCGCGATTCCCACGAATTCCTTCATTTTCAGCTTATAAGAGTTTCAGCTCTTTCAAAAAAAAAAAAATTAGAGAAAAATCGACCTATCGCGCTTAATTTTCGAAATATTCTCGTCAAAAAACAGCAGAAAAGACGTGGAACTGGAAAATTCGATTTTTTAATCAAATCATTTTCTTGAAAATATCTCGGAAACTAAAGGAGATAAAGAAATTTTCGTAGTAATCTTGAAATCGACCTATCTCGCTCAATTTCTGAGATATTTTCAAAAAACTTGGGGTAGAAATGGAAATTTGGGAAAAACTGGCGATTAGCTGATTTTTTGTCATTTGTTATGGAAAAATATCTTGGAAATTAAGCGAGATAAGGCGATTTTCATCTTTTCGTCTTTACCTTAGTTATCGAGGCATTTCTAAAAAATTATTAAAAGAAAAAATTGACTTATCGTGTTTTGAATTCAATTGATATTCTCTAGTTTTTATTTTTTTTTTGAAATTATTAATAATAATAAAAAAAAAAATTTTTAACTTACTGGAATAACAAAAAAATTAGCATAAATCGGATAATTTTTATAAAAAAAAATTTTGAACAAATAAATTATTATGAAAAAAATATTTAAAAATTTATCCTCGTGATTTTTTGAATTTTCTACATGTGGCCATTTTTTAGTTTTCGAAATTAATTTTTGTGTTTAAAAAAAAGGGGAAGAAGGGGTAAAACGGGTATCCCAATGAAACCCTCCGAGGTCGAGATTTTCTGATAATTTCATTGAAAAGCTGAGGAAATTTTAGGATTGAGTGTTTTGAATTCAATTCATATTCTCTAGTTTTTAAAGAATTTTGTAAAATTATTAATAATAATAAAAACAATTTTTTTAAACTTACTGGAAAATTACGCAGAGAGTACGCAGGCACCACCGACAGCCTTGATCTTGTCCTCGGCTTGCTTGCTGAAGAATTTGGCCTTAACAATTACTGCTTGCTTGGGGAGACGTCCTTTTCCCAAAAGCTTGTAGTAGCCCTTCAATTAAAACAAAAAAAAAACACATGAACATTGAGAATTTTCAAGTTTTTAGACAAATTAATTGTATTTTGTCACCAGTTTTTATTCAATATCTAGGAAACTAAGCGAGATAGAGCGATTTTACCTCTACGCTTTTTTGTAGAAAATTTCAAGAGCTACAAAAAATGATTCGGGCAAAATCGCTCTATCTCGCTTAGTTTCCGTGATATCCTCAAAAAAAAACTGAAAAAAAATGTAATTCTTCCATTTTTCAAGTATATTTTATTCTCATTCATTTTTGATGAATATCTCGGAAACTAAGCGAGATAGGACAATTTTACCCATATCCTTCTTTGTAAAAAATTTCAAAAGCTACAAAAAAGTGTTGAGGCAAAATCGCTCTATCTCGCTTAGTTTCCGAGATATCTTTAAAAATCCGATGATGGAATAAAATCGATTCATTCTGAAAAATTAATAAATCGTAAATATTGAAATAAAATAAGAGTTTTTTTTGTTATTATCATTTATTTCGTTGAAAACTTACTGCTTTCGTCAGATCGATGACAGGTACTTTTCCATTGGTGGCGTCTTTGTATTTTAGCCTGGTTTGTTCAGAGACGAGGGTCCATAATTTGTCCAGGTTGAGGGCAGGGCACCACTTGGTATTTTTGCGGAGATGGTAATTTCTCATACCGAGCTATAACACATCAAATAAACAAAATTAATTAATTTTTTATTGCTAAAAAAAATTATTTTCAATAAAAACCAAAAAAATTAAATTTTTTTACTTTAATTTTTTTTTTTGATTGATCGACAATTCTTGGAATATCTCGAGAATAAAGAGGTTCAGGAGAAATTATCAAGAGTCATCTTTTTTAGTTCATGAAATTCTCTACAAAAAAGGATTCTCGATAATTTTTCATAAATCTACTCATTTCAAAGATATTCGCAGGAGAAAATTCATTTTTTTCTTTAATTTTTTCCACTTCAAAAATAAAATCCTAAATATTTTTAGATTATTTCGATGATATCTTGTGAATAAAGAGATTTAGAGAAATTTACCAGGAGACATCTTCTTTAGTTCATGAAATTCTGTACAAAAAAGGTCTCCTCAAGTTTTTCTCTATCTCTGCTTGTTCGAAAGATACTCAGAAGGAAAAATGCAAATATTTGGATGAAGCCTCGTTCTCATTAAAATATCTCGGAAACTAAGGGAGATAGCAAGATTCTTCCAGAAAGCTTTTTTGTAGTTCAGATTTCCCTCTAAAAAAAAGGTTTCCACAAGAATGACGTTATCTCGATTAGTTTTCGAGATATTTTTCAATTTCATGACCGAAAAAAATTCGACACATCTTTTTCTATTCATTTATCACTGAATTTAATTGTAATTTCTTTGAAAATCTATTAATACTTGTTATTAATTAAATTTTGGCCTTCGCCACTATTATTGAGGAATCAAAAACAAAAGAATTATCTCATAACGAAATTCATCAATGAAAATAATACGTTTATTATTGAATAATGAAAATTGAATTTATTACTGAAGTGATAGAATAGAATCCAAAATACATGACTCTTCTATCGTAAATATCTCGAAATTCACTAGGTTTATTGAAAAATGTCAAGAAACCTTTTTGATAGAGAATTACAAAAGCTTCAAAAAAAATTTCTTGATAAAATTGCCTTTTTGATTTTTTTTTTAATATTAGAAAATTATGAGAGTTTTCAAATAAATTGATTTCATTTCGTTACTTTCTGCTTCAGAATGGAAGCTATGTAATCATCAAAATTTTCGATTGTAATTTTTTTAATAGAGGATAGGGTAACATGACCAATAGATGGACGGTTGAGGAAATATTAGATTTTATTAATTCATATGAAATAGGCAAATCCCGTTAAAAAGTTGCAGAAAACAATGATGTACAGAAAAATATACAGTGAATCTACTAAAAATCAATTAAACTTGAATAATGTAGAAATAATTAAAGAAAATCAAGGAAAAACTGGAAAATAACTAGAACCCCCAATAGATGGATAGTTGCATATTTGCAGTGATATGATTTTAAATTTCGATCAATCGGTATGTAATAAATAGTTTATAAATCTATATGAATGTAATAATCAGGAATTGACGTGAAAAGTATAAGAATCATTCATTTATTTATAAAAATCCTCGATAATAGAAACCATCCATCTTTTGGTCAGTGTCCATCTATTGGTCGTGTGATCCTATGATCTCGAGAGTAGTATCACTTAGATACCTGTAAATTTTAAGCTTATTTGCATGATTAATTCTCGAGTTATTGGCGTTTTAATTTTTCAAAATTTGATATTTTCATGATGGTTTGAAAAAAGTTGTATCACTCCCATTCGGAAGCATATTGCTGAAGTATTAGCAGAAAAAGCTATATCAGTTGGAAAGCAATACTATCATCCCCTTGTTTTTTATGGAAATGTCTTGGAAACTAAGCGAGATAGAGTGATTTATGCCTCAATCCATTTTTGTAGCTCTTAAAATCCTCTACAAAGATAGATTAAGACAAGAACACTCTATCTCGCTTAGTTCTCGTAATATTTCCAGCAAAAAAAACTGGTAACAAAATGTAAAAAATCAATTTATCTGAAAAGTTCCAATTTTTTTTTCTCGAAAATTTCTATTTATGTTTTTACCTTTCCAAAGTATCCAGGATGGTACTTGTCGAAGTTGATCCTGTGATGGTGCATACCACCAGCATTACCACGACCTCCAGGATGCTTTCTGTGCTTGCCTATTTAAAAAAAATAATAATTGTATACTCAACATTACAGCTATGAATTTTTCAGGGAAATTGCTCATCTCTCATCATCTGTTTTTTAATAATATCTCGAAAACTAAGCGAGATAACGTAATTTAGCAAGAATTCTTTTTTGTAAATCTCGAAATTCACTACAAAAAAGGATTGGAGTGAAATTTCTCTATTATGCTTAGTTTCCGAGATATTTATCAAAAACAAATGATAAAAAATAGAATTTAGGAAAAATATGAAATTTCAAAAAAATTAATTTTATTTTTTCATTTTTTTTTTGTTACTCAATTTTATTTCATTGTCAATTTTTTTGAGGATATCTCGGAAACTAAGCGAGATAGAGCTATTCTGCCAGAATGATTTTACGTAGCTTTTGAACCTCTCCACAAAAAGGGATTGAATCAAAACTGTCCTATCTCGTTTATTTTCCGAGATATTTGCCGAAACAAATAACAAAAAAAACTCTAAAAAAAGGATAATGCTAATTTTCATCGTTTTTAGTGAATATCTCGGAAATTAAACGAGATAGCGAAATTTTCATAGACCCCTTTTTTGAAGATCTCAAAATTCTCTATAAAAAAGGATTCCACCAAAATTACCCTATCTCGCTTAGTTTCCGAGATATCCAAAAAAACTGTTAACAAAATAAAATCAATGCAAGAATTTCATTTTTTCAGATTTTTGACATAACCTCAAAAAAAAATAGACAAACTCGAAAAAAATCCTTTCAATTAATTTTTAAAAAATACATACCAATACGACCGTGGCCATGGCTCACGTGTCCACGTAGCTTCCTAGTCTTCTTCTTGTGTGTGGACTGAAAAAAAAAAATTGTATTAAAAATTCTGTATTTTACACTCAAACTCAATGTTTACACGCGTTAACATTCGAATTCATGACGTGAAGAGAAAACATCCATTGAACATCCAAAAAAAAAAGGGCAAATCGGAAAATTTTGTTATCTAAATAGACTCAAATCTTCACTAATTAATTTAAAAAACTATTTTCATTAAAAATTCGAGGGATGTCAGTGATATTTTCGGATTATTTTTCCATTTTTCATGTTTTCATGACCACTCACCATCTTGCCTGTTTCGTGAAGAGCCAAAAAGAACTGCGCATGCGCAAATAATCCCAGAAAAGTCACCGGAAGTGCCTCTGCCGGTGAAGAAATAGAACTCATTATGAAAATCTTCTTTATCAACCGAAAATAACGAATTTTTTTCAAATTATTGTGCGTTAACAAAAAAGAAATCTATTTCCAGAAATAATTTTTATTTAATTTTCAAATATTATAAACTTGAAAAGCGCGGAAAATTTCAAATTTCAAAATTTATTTTTTTAGAAGTTTAGAAACATTCATATTCTCAAAATTTGTGTTTCAAAAAACTACTTTTCTTGAATTTTCAGGATTTTGAAAATTAGAAAGCGCGGAAAATTTTAAATTTCAGAATTTTTTTTCTTAAAAAATGAGAAAAAGTCATATTTTCTTAAGAAATTTCCCCAAAAACATTACCGTGGCTGACAATTGTTGCAAATTCCTCCGTTATATTCAAATGTACAATATATTGTTCGATATTCAATTGCTGAACTCATTCAGCGCAACAAATGGGTATTGATATAATTAAATTACATTCAATAAGCAAATAGTTGTTGCCTTCGATTCATGCTTTTAGAAATTAGTTCTCAAGTGTAAAAAACTGGGGCCACCATGGTATTCCTCAAATTTTGAAAAATTTCAAAGCGTGTGAAATTTCAAATTCTTTTTGATAAACCCAAAAAAAAATGATATTATTAAAAACAATTTTCCCAAAATCCATTTTCCTCAAATTTTAGAAAATTTCAAAAACTAAAAAGTGCGGAAACTTTTTGAAATTTTAAATTCATTTTCAATTGATTTTAAGAAAAATAAATTTTTTCTAAAATAATTCTTGAAACAAATATTGAAAAAAAAAAAGGAGATGCTTCAATGAAACAGAAAGTTCCCGAAAATGATGGAATCCGTCTGAAAACGAAATTTCGCGGCTAAAATAACTTTTTTCTGCAAAGTCACGAATGCCAAAAAAAACATATATTTGTGCTATTTTTGGTCATTTTGCTTCCGAATGGAAGACTTATTTTTGTAATATTTTCGAAATGCCAATTTTCATTGGAAATGATTCAAAATCATCTGAAACATCGAGAAATGATAATCAGAAAAATTATTCACATGCATGTATGTGGGTTTGTCCGTGAGTTACTAGGAAAGCCGAATTTTCGACACATGTCAAATTAAAGATGGTTATTCACTTCGAATGACGAAAATTATGTCTTCATATTGAACAGTTGGAATCAATTCCTTCATACAATGATAACAAAGAATTATCAGCTCAATTTTTTATGGTATGATAATTTTATTACTGAATGAGAAGGTGAGGATGTATGTCCCATACCCAAATCACGTGAACAAACATGACTTGTTTGTTCCCCGTGTCATGTAGAATTATTTGTCATGGAAAATTTTGGGGCTTGATTTTTTAGGTCATGACCAAAAGCCATAGAGAATTGGGTGTTTAAGAGGTAAAATGAATTCCAAGCTGTCACCTTCCATTTGGTAACGTCTCAAGCCACCAGGAAACAATGGAATCGATGATATCCCCAAGAAAGTGAAAATTTTCCCTTTCGTATTGCTTTCCCATTGCAGAGAAGCTTCACCTGTGAAGAGGAATCTTACTCTTCAGGTCTTTTATTCCCTGGTTTCCTTTACATATCATTAAGGGAGAACAACCATCTAGAACCTTCGAAAGAACGATTTTTTTTTGCTCTGAAAGTTACTTTAAGGATGTTCTACACCTATCATAAGCGGGGGTTGTGCGGCATGAGAGGGGCAGTGATTTCGTCAGTGTTCCAGTCCCTGAACATGAAATAATGATTTTTTAAATTCCTCATTGAAATGATTTTCAGGGAATTATGGAACGCTGTGAGTGTTCAAATATTATATTATTATCATTACATTTCATAGATATTTTTTTTATCCTTTATTTAATTAGTTTGAGAATTATTTCGAAAATAGCGTTGCATTCTAGGGAATTCTGGCGACACAAGTTGGCAGCACTTACGCGGAATCGACAATTGTTCAAGCATTTTTATTAATTTTAATGCCAATTATTGACCCAATCGTTGTATAAAAATGAACAAATTGTGCGGGGGGTTATTTCTCACCTATATCCGAAGTTTCATCAAATTTGAACAATTTTTCGAAAAGTTTCTTAAGCTTTTGTGAATTTCCCATAAGAATCATGTTAAAAATGGTTTTTAAAAAATTCATAACTTTTAAACCAGGTATGAAAAAAATCCAAAATTTTGCAAACTGTTTTTGTATAATTTGGAGAACATTGGAAAAAAATTCCATCGAAATCGTACATTTTTAAATTTTAATAAAATACCGGTAGAACATCCTTAATATGTATAGAATACGAAATATTTCATGAATTAGGCCAAACCACAAAGCTCTCGTAAATAGAGCCAATTTCTGAGACTCACTTCCATTCTAAAATGGGTAATGCTATGTTAATTGAGAATGCTATGTGGTATATTGTGAATGATAAAAACATAACATTAATTCAATTTGATACCTACATATTGACGTTAGATTGCCAGAATGTTTGTTCATAGTTTCAATAGTCTAGTTCCAAGAAAAAAAAATATTAGGGAAAACCGTGGGAAAGTGGACCCAGGTGTAAAGATGAATCGGAATTCTATTGAGAGGGAAGTTCTCCACGGAAAAATTAAAAAAAAATCCCAACAATGAAGACTTGTTGGATCGTCTTGTCAATTTTTTTCAGATTTTTTCTTACATTCCTTCACCTTGAAAAACGAAACTTGAATCATTCCGTTCCGCAGTCCAGTTTTGCCCGAGTGTTCCCTATTCAAATGGCACTGAGGATTGCCTTGATAACCATTATCACAAAAAGTAAATATTCTCAAAGCATATATAAGGTATGTGAATTCAATAACAAAAGTATAGCTACTCGAATCACGACTTAGTGAAGTTCGTAGATTCAACGATGGTGAAAAGAAAAAATCCATTGTTAGCAGTGGTCCTAGCAATTTGCATTTCTTGTGAGTTTCAAGTACTGAATTAATACTAATATTAATAATTAATCATTGAAATTATTGATTTTCTTGATCAATCAATATATTCATTGAATATATTATGACATAATCTGATTATGTCTCACATTACAATTGTTGCGTGGAACAGTACGTGGAATGCCACGTGGTAGAAGTGGCATTTCTTAGCGATATCAACTTCTTGATGAATGGAGACAATTTAGTAGGCCAAAGGCAAAACAGGATAAATTGACTCATCTTTGTTATGATCATCAATGGAATATCTTAGGAACTAATGGAAATACGCTCTTTTCACCCTCATCCTTTATTGTAGAGAATTTCAAGAGCTACAAGAAAGATTTTGACGAAAAAATTTACGTATATAATCGTCATTATTCGTCATATAATCATTATTACTCCCTCGATTCTTTATCAATTTTTGATAATTCATAAAAATTTATTTTATAAAAGTTGGAGATGCAAGGACACCACAAAAAGTAGTGGAAGGAGAAGATGCTTACATTGCGGAGTTGCCGTATCAGGTGTCTCTACAAAGACCGAATGGGAATAATTTTTGTGGTGGTACTATAATTGACAATCTGCATATTCTGACGGCTGCACATTGTGCCATCATGCCAAAAATTATGTTTGATGACGAAGATATCTTGGTAATTACTGGATCTACTAACAGAGTCAGTCGAAGACAGGACAATACATTTTCAGTTGTTGAATCAATTCCTCATCCTAATTATAACATTTTAACGATGTTTCTGGATGACATTGCTATTTTGAAGGTAATTACGGTAGTGGAGATCGGGGCAAGTGATTGGAGTTTTTCAGAGGAAAGAAATTCGGAAGGAAGTCAGGAACACCCGAACGGGATTCAAACCCATAATCTTCAGATTGTCGATTTTGCTCTGCAAAATGAGCTTCAATCTGCATAATTTCATCACTGTCTACCTTCCTTACACAAAGTAGAGTAGTTTTTTTTTCGACTGAAGACCTATACGAAAAACATTCCAAATATTACCCAACAATGTAGAAATGCTGAAGCATTATATCAATTTTTTTTAATGACTTTTTACTGAAGGTTTTTACTCTGAAGACAACTCCTACATTAATTTACCCTGGTGGTTCATTTTGCCTCGATCACCTCCAGAGCTCTCTTGCTTGTGGTCCTAGTACTAGATGTTATTGTCGATGAATTTTCTAGGTGAATCGATCAATTCCGTTTAATGACTGGCAACAAGCAGCTCGACTGCCAACACGAGACGTACCTGCAGGCACGACGTTAGTATCAAGTGGTTGGGGAGCAATGGACTTTGCTCGAGATGTATGGCAGGGCATAAACAGAGCATTGTATCTCAAGAAACTTGAAACAGTTGTTCTCACGAATGAAGAATGTCGAAGGAACATTTTAAGATACAGACCCACTGAAATACGTAGTACACACATCTGCACTCTCGCAATGAGAGGTGATACATGCACGGTAAGTATTCTCTCTGATTATCGACACGTAGAAAAATTCTGATGGCGGCCGCCATGGCGCAGGCCATGGCGGTGGCCATGGCGCTGGTCATGACGGCCGCCATGGCGGCCGCCATCACAAATTTGCCGCTTTCAATGGAGTTCTTTCCCATGGCAATTTTTTCATGGTGATTCTATCCATTGCGTTTTTTTGCAGGCATCTGTTCTCATGGTGGTCCTTTCCATTTTTTGCTCATGGCTTTTTTTTCATAGCTTTCCTTTCCATGGGGTTTTTTCTTATGGCGTTTGTTTTCCATGGTGATTTTTTTCAGGGTGATTCTTTCCATGACGTTTCTTTCCATTGCATTTTCTTCATGGCGGAATTTGTCAATGCGGAATTTGTTATGGAGAAATTTGCTATAACCAGGAATTCATGAAAGTCATGAAAAATTTATGAAAAAGTCATGAAAAGAATCGCTATGCAAAAAAATGCCGTGGGAAGAATCGCCATGGGGAAGAACTCCATCGAAAGCGGCAAAATTGTGATGGCGGCCGCCATGGCAGCCGTCATGACCGACGCCATGGCCACCGCCATGGCCCACGCCATGGCGGCCGCCATCAGAATTTTTCTACGTGATCTTAAGTTAGATATCCGCTTCCTAAGAGTAGTTTCCATTACGAGTGCATGAAACCCCAGTTTTTTGCACGAGTGCGTAAAACACGCTAGTACGTACTTTAGGCACAACGTGCACATGAGGCGTGAACGTTCAGATTTTTCTATCGGAGTGGAAGCCTTCACAGAAAAATCTGAAGAAATCGACGATGATGCCCCATCATGCTCACATTGTTGCCTAATTCTTTCTAAATTCTTCGGTAGAGACATTAACTCGAAGAAGAATCCTAGTTGATATCACACCACTGGTTGATTTTATGGACATGAAAAAATGAACTTTACGAGCGAGATATTACAAAAATTCCTTGGGTATTCCTTTATAGGGTGACAGTGGAGGTCCAGTGAGTTTCAATGGCACAGTATTTGGAATTACTTCAGGTGGTGTGGGATGTAATATGGGGTTCCCAGCTGTGAACACACGGGTTTTCAGTTATGTATCTTGGATCAAAAGTATTATTGGAACATCGACGACTACCGAAGCAGCAATCCGGTCCAGCATGCCAGAGCTTTCTAGTTCTTTACTCGATTGTGACACTCTTTATCATTCGATTGGTATGGAATAACATTAAACCTCTACAAAATGCGTTGAGTGCTCCACACGTTGTTACCCAAGCTTTTTTTATTGCACTCAGAGTATACTGCTTTTCCTTTTCACATCCAATTTTCGAATCACTAGTCATCACTGAAGAAGTTGCACTTCAGAAATCTATTACGAGATCACTTATTTTTTGGGAATGCCGGCAAATTGCATCATAATCCGAGAGATTCGAACATTTGTTTTTTGTGAGAATATCTCAAAATTTGTCACGTTCTGATGTAATTCATTGTTGTTACTCCTTCAATTTGTTATTAATTTTTAATGACTCATAAAATTTTTTTTTACAAAAGTTGGTGAGCGAAAGTCACCACGGAAGATAATCAAAGGACAAAAAGCTTTCATTAAGGAGTTTCCGTATGCAGTGTCCCTACAAGAGAAAGAGGGGTGGCATTTTTGTGGAGGTACTATAATTGGCAATCAACATATTCTGACAGCTGCACATTGTATCATCAGGGCGAAAGAAGCATATGGCCATCAAGACTTCTCCGTCATTACTAGCGATGAGAAAAAAGACAGATCTTGGGACAATACATATTCAATCATCGAAGAAACTCTTCATCCTGATTATAATATCTCTAGGGCTTCTGTAAATGACATTGCTATTTTGAAGGTAATTACGGTAATTACGGTAGGGGAGATAGAGACGAAGCATTAAAATTTTCCAAGTTAAAGAAATTTGGAAGAAAGTCAGAAACACTCGAGCGAGATTCGAACCCATAATGTTTGGAGTGTCGGTCCCCGCTACTTCATCAACTGAGGTACCGGGAATTCTGACACTTTCCAATCGAATTTGAATCCTCATAGAGTGACTTTTTTGAGAGTGAAGACCTCTACGAAAAAAAATTGGAAAAATGAAACAGTAATTTAGACATGTTGGAGCACTATCTCAATTTTTTCTAGATCTTTCAATGAAGGTTATCACTCTGAAAAATTTCCCTGGATTGTCCTGGTCACCCCTAGCGCTGTTTCATTTCTGGTCCTCAATACAAGATTTTATTGACTATGAATTTTGCAGTTGGATCGACCAATTCCATTCAATGACTGGCAACAAGCAGCTCAACTACCAACCCAAGACGTACCTGCAGGCACAACGTTAGTATCAGTTGGTTGGGGATTCACCAACTTCTTTCCATCCACATACAGTTGCAGATACTACTCAAAGGATCTTCAGAAACTTGAGACAGTCGTTTTAACGAATCAACAATGCGAGGAGACAATATCCACTCTTCTTCCCAGTGTTCATGAAGTTCCAAGTCAGTTTACCAACATTACAAGTATGGAACGTTATAGAGTACATGGTACAGAAATCTGCACTCTTGTGGGAAGAGATACTGTATGTAATGTAAGTATTCTCTTAAAGTTTCTTGAGCTTGATGTCTCATTTCGACGAGTAGTTCTTATTACACATGCTTGAAGGATCCATTTTTTGCACGAGTGCGTGAAACACTAGTTTTTTTGGCAGAAGCGCGTGAAATACACTAGTGCTCACTCTTGACAAAAATGAACATGCAGAAGTTTTTTTGGAGCAAACGCCTATACAGGAAAATCTAAAAAAAATCTTAGCAATGCCTCAGCATGTCTCAATTGTTGTCTAATTTTTTCAAAAATTTTAGTCAAGGCGTTTACTTTAAGAGGAAGTCCAGGTTTATATGACCCCGCTCGTTCGTTTTAGAGGCATGAAAAAATGAACTTTGCCAGCAGATATTACAATAACTCTTTCGTTATTTCTTCATAGGGTGAGGGTGGAAGTTCTCTGAGCTCCAATGGCACACTATTTGGAATTGCTTCAGCGGCTATGAAATGTGATCCTGGATTCCCAGCTCTCTACACACGAGTTTTTAGTTACCTACCCTGGATCAACAGTATTATCGGAGCGTCGGTACCTAACGAAGCTGCAATCAGATCCACCAAACTGGGAATTTACGGTTCCGAGAACGAGATTGTCCCACGCTAGAAAAAATATGGTATGCCGAGTCCGGTAATCATGTAGGCCGCTTCATATCTGCCGTAAATAGACAAAATTTGGGCTGATCTCTTCCAGAAATAGAAGGTCCGGATCATCACTGAACTCGGTATGCCACATATAGCATGTCTAAGTCAGCCCTGATTTGGATCAGTTAATATTTGTCCTGTATGAGCCGCAATTTCTGTTGATCTCCTCCGTTGAAAGTCGAAATTGCATCAGTATATGTTCTAAATATAGAAATATGATAAATCTGGAATAACGGTTGATAATTTGCTGAATAAATATATTTGACAGAACCTTTTACTAAATCCAATTTTACCCCTCGATCTCCGAACCAATTTTTTTACCTGAACATCTCATCAAGTTTGATTTCAATCATAAATGACATCCGGATTGTAATTGTCCCGCTGTGACATCTGCGGCATCCAAATGTATAGCGGTAACATTCAAATATAGAAAAAGGTGGATATTCAACGACAAATCGTGGACAATCCTAGGAACATTCGATATCAAATCTTCTTATATTCCAATGGGACATTTCAATCGACAATGTTAACTTGTCATCTCACTTTGTGGAGGATATTGCCCACAATTAGGATTTTGTGGACATTCATTGTCCCCAAACTGTAGGGTACCGTCAGTAAATCATGATACTTTGAATCTGCTTTATCAATTATCTAGTTACCATCGGAAACTTATCTTTTTTATCGACGATGAGCGTCAGAGTTACTTGGACAGAATTCCGCTAGCTGGAGTATGCAGGCTGAAAATAGTTGCGAATTATATATTTTTTTAAAAAATAATTATGCACTGTATGCCAAGTTAATACAGTGCGACCCTACGCTGTTCCCCCTAGTTTCGCGTCCATACGCTTCCCCCACTCCGACTCGAAACTCCGAGCTCGAATTTTTCGGGTACGGACTTCTCAATAAGCCTACCAAGCTTAGGAGAGCTCAGAAGAGTAGAATGAAATATACATTCGGTGCACATTTCCCTTTTAAATAATTCTCATACTCGATTTTATTGTATAATACGGATCAAAATTTCATCTTAGTTGAATGCATGATTTGCCCAGATCATTATCAGTATAAACGAAAATTTCATTGATAACAAATATATCTGAGTTTAAAGATTTTCCTACAAAACATGCAGAAATTGGATCTCAAAAATCAAAACAGAGCATGATTTACCTACGTACACTCCGAACGACATCGGGTAAGAGCTTGGTGAAATTTACCAAACCTCCGCCATTTCGTTCATTCTGGACGCAGCTCTGAGCCTTTTTTTACTTCATTATTTTATTATGTTCATGAGCAAGAATTGTAATTTCAAGCACGTCAAACTGAACTTTTTGAACGTGAACATGAAGCATTTTTTTCATCTTCAACAATTCGTTGGTCTTTTTGTAAAAGCAAAATTTAGGCGTTTAGTTATGGTTTGAATGTTGCAATTTTCAAATTTTCAAGTGCTGGAAGTTCTTTTTTTTTTGAAGGTCCTTCGCTTGAAAATTCAAAGAAACATTAAAAGTCGTTGATAAATATGACATTTGGTTATCCCTCAGTTATTTTCTGAGCCGAATTTTTGAATTTTTCGATTGAAATAAGTTCATAAATATTGAATATTTGTACACTTATTTTAATTGTTTTTGCATGGAGAAGACACAAAAAAATGATAAATTGAAATTTATTTATATTTTGTGGAATCGAAGAATTCTGAAATTATCAGTTTAGACGAACAAACAGGAGTCTTGAGGTTCAGCTTGTATGACCTGGATATCCGGCTATTGTGACCATCCACGAGCATCAGGAAAAGACGTTCTTCAAATCGCTTGCATGCACTTCTTATTACATCAATGAATATCATATAATATTTGTAATTGAGGGGGAAAATCGAATGATGCAAATAGTTGCGCATCATCAATCGCCAGATTATTCTTTCAATTAAATATATAATTTCGAATTCACTAAATATTGAAAAAATATAATGATTTTGAATGGGATATCTTGAAAACTAAGCGAGATTAAGCAATTTTGTCTTAATCTTCTTCTACCACACATGTGATAATCACGGACTTGCCACACTGGCGTAACGTTCAACTTTCTTAACATCCTTCGTATTTTGATTTCTCCACTAAATATGAATAATTACACGGAAAATGTGCGAACTTTATTTATTGAGACATTAATGCTTATAATTCGACATATGGCAGGAATATCAATCCAACAATAGGAACTATATCATCTTTTAGACATTAGATTTCCCAATTTGAATAATCTTTTTGATCCACGGTATGTAACTATAAACACGTGTATAAACAGCTGGTAGATCTCGATCACATGATGCCATAGAAGTAATGCCAATTACTGTACCATTAGAGCTGAGAGGACTACCACTGTCACCCTGCATATAAATGAAGATGAAGAAATTTCATTATATCGCCTTAGAAGCAAAGTGGCGTAAATGACAGAACCAATAGCATGGAAAAAATATGTTCTCATTTAGAACAAAATGGGAGAAATGGCACTCAAGCCACTTTGCTTCTAGGCGATGATACATTTCACGAGCAAAAAGTGCATTTGATTTGGAGCTTCAAAGAGATACTTACGTAACACTCATCACCTTCTCTTTTCGCCCAAGCACAAATTTGTGAAGGATATAATTTGGTGATATATAATTCCTTGCATTTCCGGTGACTGACAATAACTTTCTCGAGTTTTTGGAGATATTGTGAGGAAGACCCAGGCAGGTTAGCGGACAAATCGAATACCGTTGCTCCCCAACCAGTAGATATTACATGTGCATTTACAGGTGTATCTTCGGTTGGAAGCGCAGCAGCTCTTTGATGATCATTAAATGAAATCGGTCGACTCAACTGCAAAATTAGAGTCAACAATGGAATCGAATCATTTGGAATAAATGAATAAGTGCTTTGTTTAGAATTATTAACGAAAAATCAAGTGTTTCTATAATTTTGCCGATCATTTTCTATGAATAAATCGGAAATTCATCAAGATAGTGCAAATCAGCCTGAATCCTCTCTTGTAGCTGTCGGAATCGTCTACAAAGAAGGATCCAACGAAAATCACAAAAAAAGTTCATAATAATTTCGTCTCTTCATTACCGAAAAATTCAATGAATTTTCATGATATTTTATTGCAAATTTCATGCAATTATTTTGACGTCCATTATTTACCTTCAAAATAGCAATGTCATTGTTACGCTTAGTCAAACTGAAATCAGGATGCTGAAAAGTTTCCAGAACCCGAAAAACATTTTCTTTAAATCTATGCAGAGTGTCACTAGTTCCAGTAATAACAGCGATATCTTCATTGAATGTTGGTGAAACGTCTAGGTGTAAACAGTGTGCAGCTGTCAAAATATGTGTAGAATCAATTATAGTACCTCCACATTGATACATCTTCTTCATCTCTATATGGACCTGGTACGGAAAGTCCGTAATCGAAGCGTTTTCACCCTTAATAATTCTTTGAGGAGGTCTTGCATCTCCGACTTCGATCAAAGTATGTAGTTTCGATTAGAACTCAGTGATTTTCACATTTTGCAGTCTGAATACTCACCAGAAGCAAGAGTCACAAGAGTTAACGCTAACAATGGAATTTTCCAGTGGGCCATCACTTATTTCAGCAGTTCAGAATCCAATGAATCGGACAAATGGAGATGATAACCAAATTCGACGAAGCTTTTTTATACTTCGATGTGAATTAGCTTTTGCCGTGATTATATTTGTTCAGCTACAAATCATTAAATCGTTATCACTTCGAGTATCATTTCTCGCTTATTATGTGACCTATTTTGTACGACCAATATGTAATTTTCTCGTTTCTTCTGCAAATCAACATGGTTATCGGGGGCTTTGTGCTGGTATTTCTATCCCGAGCAAAAATGTTTAGATTTAATTAGATCCAATTCGATATGATCAGATCTCATTGGATCTGAGTCTCTTAGATCTGATCAGTAGTAGAGAAGTGAAACAAAGTAAATTATCATCTTTTAAGAATTATATTCTGGAAACTAAGCGAGATAGAGCGAGATTGCCCTAATGCTTTTCTGTAGAAAATTTCAGGACCTAAAAGTTTTAACTCTTTGCTGCGGAATTTTGATTTTTGATTTTGAATTATGCGTGAGTCATGAAAATTTGAGAGTATGTATAAGAATTGAAGAAAATTGTAATTATTCTTTTAATATAGAATTTATTGCATCTTGAAGTTTATTCCCTGATACATAAAATTCAATTGTTCAACAAATCATTGTCATAATTAGTCACTGCTGCCAGCTACTATGAAAGTGGCTGTGAATGAACGATCCTTGCGTGGATAGTCTTTTTGATCCATCGTACATAACTATAAACACGTGTGTAGATCGTTGGATCGTCTCCATAACATGTTCCCCGAGAATCAATGCCGACTACTACACCATTGGAGCTGAGGGGACCACCACTGTCGCCCTAGATAGGGATTTATATATAAAAAGTTCATTTTAATCCATGTGCGAAAGTTTGAAAGAAAATTCAATTTTCGGAATAATTGCACCAATACATCTACATTTTATAAGCTTTCTGATAGGAGAGATATATATAGCTATAAGACTAGCTGTGGAAAATGAATCGGGATTCATTTCAGAGTGAAGTCCTCAATGTACATATACTGGGGCATCTGTATAAATTTTTTTCAAGGTTTTCCGAAAAGTGTTTCATTCTGAAAGAAATCCTGGTTTATTCTACCCACAGGTTTGTTTTACCCCGGTCTCCTCCAATTCAAAAATCCGAGACAATACTTACTAGACACGGAGTCCCTCCTCCCTGTCCTACGGCACAAATTTGAGTGGAACGAATTTTCCATGAGCGAACCCGAATCCTGCAACTCGCTAGATTGATAACATTTGATTTGAGTTTTTGAAGGTATGGGTTGAGGGGTCCAGTATAATCCATTGCTTTACGTCCCCAGCCAGTGGCTATGACCTCCGCATTTGCAGGTATATTTCTGGTTGGAAGTTTAGCAGGTTTTTGACGATCGTTGTATAAAATTCGTTTTTTCAACTGAAAACATTGAATCAGTAGAATTGAATCTGTATTGCTCTTTGTGATTGTGTTATTATAGCGTATTCCTCTTCTACATTTAAATGTAGAAGACGAGGTACGCTCGCATCTCCATGGAAACGGGAGTCTCTTCTTTAACAATGAGAAGACCTCACTTTTCATTGGTATTTGACAGGATCAACCTCATCAGTCATTGATTAAAAAACGAGCGTCATTTTCTTTTCATTGGAGTGTTATTTTATTTCTTCAAGAATAACAATACTTACCTTCATAATAGCAATGTCATTTTCCACTGCACCCGATCTATTATATTTAGGATGTGGAGTAATTTTCAAGACTTCGAATACATTCTCAGTAAATACATCCTGAAGATTATCAACTCCAGCAATGACAGTAATGTTTTCAGTGGGTATTAATGAGCTTTCATCATACACACAGTGTGCAGCTGTCAGAATATGCCTGTGGTCAATTATAGTCCCTCCGCATCCGGTGAATCCATTATGGTCAAGTATCTCCAAAAATACCTGATACGGAAAGTCCAAAATCGAAGCGTCTTCTCCTTCTACAATTTTTTTCGGAGTTCTTGCATACCCAACTGAATTGATATAATATTAACAATATAGTATATTTAATATTAATAATCAATTAATAATTTTCATATTTTGCAGTTAGAAATCTCACCAGAAACAAAAACAGCGAGTGCTATCGATAGCAATTGAATTCTTCGTTGGGCTACCATTGATTTCAGTACTTCACAATTTGATGGATCAAATAAATGTGCTCATATCCATAAATTTGAAAAACCTATTTATACCTTAGTTTCTATTCTTCGGTATGAGATTCTATTTTCAGAATAGCGTTTTCCACGTGATATTTGATCTAGGCTTATTCCATAAGCAATTGCTATTATCGAGATCAATAACCTCATGTTTTAATGAATATTCATTCATGTGAAATAAGCGTGAATATTCCAGAAGGGAATCGATAATAAAAGTAACCCTAAGAGGCATTTCACGCTATTTAAGTCAATGTTCTTCGGTGGTGTTCATTTTTGAATATATATTTGGAATGGTAGAGGTAAGTTAATCTCTCAACACAGAATCCAAAAAACATCGGAAAATTTATGACTATTTTAAGTTTTTAGAAAACTGGGTGGGCTTACATATCTCTCCAGCTTTGGATGCTCGTATGTCGTTGAATATCAATTATAGAAAAAATAAACTGTCAAAACGGAGTATTTCAGTTCTTATTAACAAAACAAATGGAAAATAACTGTAAATCATAGGAGTCACCACTCAGAAAATTTGAAAAATATATATATGATATGAATAAAATGATGCTCCTTTTTTTTGGTGAATTTTCGCTTTACTTCCCTGAACCGTTGGCTAGATATCACTTTTTTCTTTTTCTTGTTCTTGTGCGATCTGTGGCCGACGCTGAAGAACCATACGCAGGACCGAACGTATCAGCTACGGATTATGTGATGATTGGCGTATAAGTGGCGTACTCTCTATGAATGAGTCGTTAAAGTGATAATTCTCTAGTTATTATGATAAAATTGTGAACATGAAGAAAGTGGCATCCTCTGATCATTGTATGATTAAATGAAAATGTACCATTAAGATTTCAGTAATCTAAGCAATCCCGTAGAAATGTGGAGAATTTGGTTCTATCCATTCAAAAATTATTTTCCACGCAGTGATCTATCATTTTTGGGGAGAAACAGGCATAACTGGGATTGAACTTCAAGCAAAATATAAAAAGTCACTTATTGACTATGAAAGAGAAAGTAATCCATAAGTCAACCCTGGTGGACCCGTTGTTGAGCTTTTGATTGTTGGTCGTGTACCAATATCGATATGTCCATTTAGTCAATCTGCATTCGGCTGCGCAGACCTGTACATATGAGACATTAGCATGATACGGTGAGGACAACCGTGGTGAATCATGCAACCAGGCAGTCAATTTTTTCACAAAATCGACCGTGATTCGATCAGGATGCGATTGCATCGCAGTCGTTCTCCTCTGAAATCATAACATGAATAAGAAAGTGCAAGAATAAACAGAGATCAATTGTCGAATCCGGTGCCACACGCGCTTCATATACACTGAGAGAACGATTCGTTTGGCTGTAACGAGCCTCGTTAACTGTTAACTAATATTAGTTGGGATGGCAACCAAACTAATATTCGTTAATAGTTAACGAATGGCTCGTTCAGGGGGTTTCTGTTGAGGCACGCAAAAATTGCTACATTTTCCTCATTTTTCGAGGTTAGTTCGAAATACAGAAAGCAGTTTCTGTTCAAGTGTTATGGAATAATTTTCTTCTCTGAATTTCAATTGATTTTACTAATTGATTTCACTAAAACACAAAGAGAAAAACGTTCAGGCGGAAAATTTGCGAATTTATCGGTCAGGTGGCGCACGACGCCTCAAATGCGTATTAGTTAACAGTTAACTAATACGCTGTTGGGTCAACCGGGTGAAGTTTTTCGGTTCAACTCAATCCGTGAGTTAACTGTTAACGAATCGTGCTCTCAGTGTAGTCATAATAATTCAACAAAAAGTATGTGAAATAGTGTAGAATGACTTATATAGTATAGTTATATTAACGAATTTAGGTGTCTCATTTATGATTTCGTAACAGCTGGCTTGTGGTACGATGATATATGCTCAGCTGGTGCTTATGAAATTCTTATCATTTCGAATGGTATTTCTTGCTTATCATTTTACATACAATCTGTGTGGATAATTTGGATTGACTCTTTTTATCTTTATGGATGAACGCTCCACGTGGAGACCATGAACCTGGGCTATTATTCATTCCCAATCACATTTGTGAAAAATACGGCATCAAGTTTCCAATGAAATATTCTGAAATTGTGCATGAAAGATGTACAGTAGGACTCTTGTTATTTCGACTCGTCGCGAGCCTCGATTCTGAGAAGTCGAAATGAGTTGACAGACTACTAATTGGTCAGTTTCCGTGGTGGGGGAACCAGCTAACGCTGATTGCTCCTCCTGTTGAAATTACGTGATTCGACATTACAGGAGTCCTACTGTAGTCTTTCTACTACTTATAAGTAGCTACTCATGATTAGCAGAAAGACTACAGTAATATATATGATAAGTAATAAGTTATAAATTTGTGCGCAATATAATGTAATTTCGTGTAAATCGTTGAATATCAATAGTGTCTTTGAACAAAATTTTATAATCTCCTGGAAAATAGCAGATTTTCCGAATTAGTTTCTTCGTATTGAGAGATTTAGTTCCCTTAATCTTTCCAACATATCTCAAAATGAACAAAATGGAAAAATATCACTCGAAAAGTGAATGCAATAGCATGGAATATCTCTTAGGTTTGCTTGTATTATCAGTTGCTTTCTGAAATATTCACACTTATGTGGCGTGATTGGATATTCTTTAGAATATAAAGTTATGTAGCCTGACAAGAGTGTTTGTTTGCATAATACCCCGGGAACAACTGTTCAGATCTGGTCAGATCTTAATCAGATATGAAATTTGATACGCTCTAACCAGATCAAATTGGATCTGCTCTAATTGAATCAAGTCAGATCTTGTAAGATCTAATAAGATATGATCAAATCCATTACAATTCATATTAATATGAATTGGAATGGATTTGATCATATCTAGATAGATCTGGTTAGAGCATCCCAAATTTCGTATTTGATCAGATTCAATCGAATCATGAAGTATTCAAATCAATGGTAGCTCGACGAAGAATCCAATTGCTATTGGTAGCACTCACAGTTCGAGTATTATGAGTGAATCATGAAAATTTGGGAGTATGCGTGAGGATTGAAGAAATTTTTAATCATTTTCATAATATAGAATTTATTACATTTTTAAGGTCATCCACTGATGCATTCAATTTCATTGTTTAACAAATCTTTGACATAATGAACGATAAGTATTTCGGCAATGGCTTGAACTATGAAATTTGTCAATCAAAAATAAGCCGTGCCTGTACTTGAATGATTCTTCTGATCCATGGTAAATAACTATTAACCCGTGTGTGGATCATTGGATCGACCTTATCACACGTTCCTTGAGAATAAATGCCGACCACTTCACCATTGTAGCTGAGAGGACCACCACTGTCACCCTAGGTAGAAATTTAGATGTGAAAAATTCATTTCGATACGTATGCGAAAGTTCGATAGACAATTAATTCTTCGGGATGATCGAACAAATACATCTATGTTACATGAGCCATTCAATAGAAGAGATAGGGGAGACCGGGGGAAGACGCAACAGATGTGTAAAATGAATTAGGATTTTTTCGAGAGAAAAGTCTTAACCCTTCGTTGCTCGCGTAATGAGCGCGGTGCCACCTTTTTTACGTTTAGTAGTTTTATTTTCATTTTTAGCAATGACAAAATTTAAAAAAAAATTCAGTGCTCTCATTGGACCTTCTAAAATGGATAAATACTATCAATAAGTATACGATCGCTTAGAAAATTGAGTGTAAATATCGTTTTGCGGATCACGGATTGAAAAGCGGCGCTACGCTACCCGCAGTGCGCCTATAGTATATACTGTATGCATGCGCGATTCTTATTCAGAATGCGCGGTTGCTAAGTCGTGCTCCCACTCTTACTTACTAGTTTTAAATATAAGAACATAACCTTCAATCATCTTACGGTGTACTTTTTCCTTCAATTTTTCATTTAATGTAGAATTAATTGTAAAATATTTTTTTTTAAATAATATAGACACGAATTACCGATTGTTCATGTGACAACATCGCTCGGAATTTAACACGGTTCGAATGAAAAATATTGAAAAAATTAGGTAGTAAAGTGCAAATATTACAGCATCTCTACAATTTTTCTCGATGTTTTTTGCAAAGACTTTCACTCTGAAGGGAATCCAGGTTCATTCTGACCTACGGGTCTGTTTTGCCCCGGCCAACTCTGATTCAAAGATACGAAAGAATACTTACATCACATGGAGCACCGTCCTGCCCAATGGAGCAAATTTGGGTGGGACGTATTTTTTGTGAGGGAACCCAGGCCCTGCACCTAGTAAGACTGATAACATTTGATTTGAGTTTTTGTAGATATGGATAAGGCTCTCCAGTATAATCAATTACCCGATTTCCCCAGCCAGTGATCGTTACTTCCGTGCTTTTTGCTATACGTCTGGTTCTAAGTTTCGCGGGTTTTCGACGATTGTTGAATAAAATTAATCTGTTAACCTGCAAAGGTTGAATTAGTAGAATAGGAAAGGCTCATTTTTCTTTCTTAAATATCTTCGTCTGATGCATAATGTATAATATCTCATAACACCATATAGACATATTACATATATGCATCAAAACTAATTACTATATTGACTTTTTTTCCCGAGGTTAAGTGTAGTTGAAATAAATTGTCATTGATTTGTGTTTTTGCAAGGATGGGCACTGCCACATTATGTGCTTCAGGTCTTGATATTCACTCCCCCCCCCCCCCCCCCCCCCCTTCACATTTGGGATCATCAATAATGACCACTCGATATATTTAATTAGGATATTTACCTTCAAAATGCCAATGTCATTCTCCATTGTACCAGTTCTATTATAATGAGGATGTGGAGTAATCTTCGAGACTTTGTACAAATTCTCAGCAGGTCTATATTGAAGATCATCAGTTGCAGTGATGACAGTAAAGTTTTTACGGGGTATTAAAGAGGCTCCATGATAGAGACAGTGTGCGGCTGTCAGAATATGCCAGTTGTCAATTATAGTTCCTCCGCATGCAGCCAATCCAATATCCTCAAGTATCTCCAGAAATACCTGATACGGGAAGTCCAAAATTGAAGCGTTTTCTCCATTGATAATTTTTCTCGGAGTTCTTGCATATCCAACTTGGATAGAAATAGTCAATATCAATGATAAATCAATAATTTTCATATTCAGTAGTTAAAAAAGTTACTAGAAATAAAAATTGTGATTGCTACCGATAGCAATTGGATTTTTTGTTGAGCTACCATTAATTTCAGTACTTCACGTTTCAGTGGATCAGATAAATGTGGTCTTAAGCCTCTTACTCACAATCTTATCTCCATCATTGATGAGAATATGCGTCCAATGTAGGAGGGGATGAGTAACGAGTGTGCGAACAGTGCTGTACTACTAAGCATCAATTTGAATACATGGGTCGCAAATAATATTCAATAAATTTTCGTTCTTTCTACTTTTTTTAGGCACTGAATCTCAATAGCTAAAATTTTTCCTTTCTTTTTCTCTCATTATTTTTTCTCTATCCGATGGAATTTCTATTTCTTTTCACCCGAGAATTTGCATAGAGGCCTGATAGCTTCGGAACACGTAAGACGGTCCTGATGTGCCAGGAGAAAGGGAATAGTCACGGGACCATTTTTCACTAAGGGTAGTGCTACAATGGTCGCAAATGTAGTGCGACACCACACTCATGTGCGGTGCAAAACCAAAAAGCGTGTGTGTAATATGCAGTATGATTGGTCATCGCAAGAATTTGTTGAATTGGAATGAATGCTGGAATTGCATATGATAATTATGAAAATTTTAATAGGTTAGACTGCCATAGAATCGATCATCTCGAAGAATACAGCAGTGAAATAATAGAAAGAAATAAGTCGAATGATTTCTATGAGACCATTCTTATGATTTTTTTTATGAATATTTATGAAACTTTCCTTTTGTAAAGCATACATTTCTGTTCAATTTTTCAGTCAGTGTCACGCAAGACATCCTTTCAGGTTCATAGTCTCACTTTATAGGCTGATTCCACTACATCCTTGTATTTTGAGATTCAAATAAATACAGATATATTCTCAACAAAAATGAATTAACCTGTTGAATAAGCATATGTTAATATCAATAATTCTTGAACATTTATTTCGGACAAAAATATTGTGACAGCTGTCAGTGCTAACTGAAGTAAATTCAAAGTTCTTCCGTCTGCACTTAGTCGTGCGCTAACTATTTGAGTTGATCGTGCTATAAGCGTTGCAAGCGCTGCGCTACGCCACGTTTACGACCATCGTAGCAGCGTGCTGTGATTGGGCTGTGTCACACCGATGCAATTTCGTGCGGTTGCGAGTCAGATGAAATTGAGAAAGGCATTTGAGTGCATTTAAGAAGCTTATTTACATCTTGGTTTCAATTTTTAGGGTGATAATATTTGCTGAGCTATCAAGATACAGTCGCATGCAGCCGCTCGATGCTCGTTTCAACGATAAATCAAAGCATGTGCTATATGGCGGCAAAGCTGAACAAATTGAGCTTTGTCGCTGAAAAAGAAGAGCGATGAAGTAACTGTCTCTGGGAGTGAATCCGAGTCAAAAAATGGCGACATTAAGTAATCAATATACATATTGATTACTTTATATGTGATTGTTCAATAATTGGAACAGTTGAAATATTAAGGATGTATGAGCGTGGTAAGAAATTTCAATTTGAGGTTTCGAAATTTTCTTATGGTTGAATTTTTTCTCAAAGAATTGAACTGTGAAAAGGCCGGGATAGATAACTGTTCATATTTTGGAGAGAAGAGATGATTGAAAATTGACATAAAATGCATGGGCTTTTATGAAGAAATGGAAGTTATGAAAAAAATGAATGAATATTGAATTTTAAAGCTCCCGTAGTACGGAGAAGGAATATTCATATAAAGATAGATATTGTAGTAATTCGGCGATATTTTCAAAATACCATGTGTCCGTTCTTCCTGAAGAGAAGAATAGAATTGAAATTCGAATGACTTTATCCGATCATTCATTTCTCGCTATGATTCGCCAGATCCACAGTATACGTCACGTGGTCATTTCCTTTAGTTCACCCCGCAACCGTTCAAGCCCATCGCCACCCATCAAAATTTACAGTTCCCCCACGCTCTCGCTCATACATCCTTAAATATGCGTAAGCCCTACACTGCCTGTCAATTCATACAAGAAATTCGCGCAAACAGCTATGTTGACGCTGCTGTTTGACGCGACGGCATGTTGCTACATTTTTTCAGGCGGTGGAAAACTTAAAATAGTGTCACGTGACCTAATTTGTCGCTGAAAACGAGCGTCGAGCTGCTGCACAATCCTTTAATCATGAAATCTGCATCAAAATAATGGTTCTTGACTAATATCTCACTGAGGCTTATTCTGCAAACAAACGCTATCATCAGGTTCTATAACCTTATGTTTCAGCGAATATCCAATCACTTAAGGATGTTTTATAGGTATTCTATCAAAATTTAAAAATGTACGATTTCATTCAAATTTTTTTCCAAGGTTCTCCAAATCATAAAAAAACCGTATGCAAAATTTTGGATTTTTTTCATACCTGGTTTAAAAGTTATAATTTTTTTAATAACCATCGTTCAAGGATGTTCTACTGGTATTTTATTAGAACTTAAAAATGTACGATTTCAATGAAATTTTTTTCCAAGGTTCTCCAATTTATAAAGAAACCGTATGCAGAATTTTGGATTTTTTTCATACCTGGTTTAAAAGTTATAAATTTTTTAATAACCATTTTTTACATGATTCTTATGGAAAATTCACAAAAGCTTAAGAAACTTTTCGAAAAATTGTTCAAATTTGATGAAACTTCGGATATAGGTGAGAAATAACCCCCCGCACAATTTGTACATTTTTATACAACGATTGGGTCAATAATTGGCATTAAAATTAATAAAAATGCTTGAAAAATTGTCGATTTCGCGTAAGTGCTGCCAATTTGTGTCGCCAGAATTCCCTAGAATTCAACGCTTTTTTCCAAATAATTCTCAAACTAATTAAATAAAGGATGAAAAAAATATCTATGGAATGTAATGATAATAATATAATATTTGAACACTGACAGCGTTCCATAATTCCCTGAAAATCATTTTAATGAGGAATTTAAAAAATCATTATTTCATGTTCAGGGATTGGAACACTGACGAAATCACTGCCCCTCTCATGCCGCACAACCCCCGCTTACGGTAGGTATAGAACATCCTTAACATGAGCGTGAATCATTCAGAAAGGGATTGATAATAAAAGCAGATCTAACCGGCATTCTACGCTATTTCACTCTAAAATTCAAGTTATTTCACTATATTATTAAAATCTGGCCATCCTCACAATTTTTTTATCCAATAAATCTCATCAACTGATGCTCGAAAATAAGTTCATTGACAGAATCTTCGAAAGAGAAAGGAATTCAGCAGAACTGAACATTACACCCTGATCCATAAAGGGTTGAGGGAGCAACTCATGGGTGACGCGAAACACACGGAGTTGGAGTGGTATAACACGTTGAGTTTTCACGTTGCCTTGGTAACAAAGCTCACCATTAGGCAACTTTGTGGACTAGGAAAGCATGTACCATTGCCAAAAGCCCTTTCTATTTACACATATGCGTGAAAATGTGTGATAAGCATTCATGGTTGAGTTGGATTACTGTAATTCAACAACAAAGCCTCGAGGGCTGCAAACGAAAGTGAAATTTTTCTTTCACTCTTCATTCATTGATTTTCTTCTTTATTTGCTTTTTCTAAACTCTCTTGATGTCTGACCTCGCGACTCCCTCTACATATGCCACTGCACGAGTATCAGGCGAGCAGAGAGAACTGGTGGAAAACTGTGCATAAGAGTGGGTGGAAATGGGTGGAAAAAGGGGTAGAAAGGGTGAAAATGAGGGTGGAAATTCGCATGTAATATGAGTACATCGAATGATTTTTTTTTTTTCGTTTTTACATTGAGTGAAAATTGAAGATGCTAATTTTTTTTTTTTTTTCGCAACTCAAAAAGCAGATTTTTTTTTCTTTCCTGGAATTAAATATAAGTCAAGGGAAGGGAAGTGGGGGTGAAATGGGGAAAAATCTCCACAAATAGAAATTTTGGGAGAAAGAATGCATAATTCAAGATTGAATTTTTCAAAAAATATAACTTTAATTTTTGAACGATTTGACGTTTTTTTAAACGAAATTTAGAATTATCCATCGAGAAATTTAATACGATCATTTTTAAGGTCATTGTCATAACAAGAGACTTTCAACTCTGTCACGTTGAACCTGTGACAAGGCAAATAATCATAAAATCATCTAATTATGAAATACATTTGAATAATCTTAATCATTGTGCTTGTGACGTCACGAAATTTTAATTTCGAAATTCAAAGTAGAATTGAGTGAAAAAAATTCTTTTTTTCATCATTTCATTGATTAAAATGGGATCATATAAAATGGATCCCATTTTGCCCCAACCTTCTTTATTCCAAATTGTGAGAAATTTCAAAATTTTATTCTTAAAATAGAATTTTATTTTTCTTTCCTAATTTTTTGAAAATAATTCCGTTTGGATCCATTTCAGTAATTCTTAAATTCACTCTAAAAACAGGATTTAGATAAAATCGCTTCATCTCGCTTAATTTCCGAGATATCGTCAAGTAAAAACGGCTAAAAAATCAAATTTTCATTATTTAATTAAATTTCCTAATAATTATTTTTTTTTGCAATCATTTAGTTTTTACCGATCATTCGAATTTTCCACGTGAAATTATGTAATGAAACATGTACATTTAACTTTCCTCAACGAAGAGATTCCATAGTCCATTTTCGGCTAAAAAATACTATTTACCTCACGATTTTGTAATTAATGAATTTTCATTAATCGTCACGAAGACACAAGGCCTTTTTTCATGTATTATCACACATGTTTATTACGATCGAATATAATAATTCAATGAAAAAATAAACAAATAAAAAAATAAATGTTTATCAAAACTTTTGTGGAAAAATGCGTGTGAAACTTAATAAAAATTACATAAACACTAATTACTTTTCTTTTGCTCAATATTCCGTCTGGACAGCAAAAAAAAAAAAAAAAAAAATTTCATGATAAAGTCGATGTATTTTTGAAATAAAATGCAATGAATTTCTCTCCAATAATTTTCAAGACGATTGAAATAATTGAAACAGCGGATTTTTTATGTTAATAATTTTTTTTTAATATCTCGGAAACTAAGAGAGATAAGGCGATTTTATATGAATTTTTTTTTTGTTATTTCGTTTATTTTTTTAAGGTAAACCAGACAGATTTTATTTTTCTATTGTATTTTTTTGAGAAAAATTGTGTTCTGATCCTTTTTTTCAGCTTTTTAAAATTTTCTACAAAAAAAAAGTCTGAGATAAAATCGCCTTAAGTCCCTTAATTTCCGAGATATTTTCAAAAAAAAATCGACTTATCTCGTTTTACCCCCCTTTTAATTATTTCAAGATCCATTCAAAAAGTGATTTTTTCCTGTGGCATTTTTTTTCTAATCGAGTTCCAAAAAATTCATCAACTCTATCCTCTCCAAAAAAAAAAAAAAAAAAAGAAGCAGCTAATAAGCCCTGAAAATGGGCTTCTAAAGCTTAATAAAAAAAAAAAAAAAAAAAAAAATATCCTCTCCAAAATTATAACTTTTTTCAAATCAACGCTATTGAAATGGAGAAAATAATTCGTAACATGTTACATTTAAGTGCGACATTGTGCGCAAACGTAAAATTAAAATCCATTGTTTGTTAATGATTTCTTCTTCATTTTTCACTGTCGAATATAATAGGTCACGTACGTATTAACGTGTCGATGACTGGTCATCATTCATGTCAACACGTGAATGTAAAGAATTATTGCATATTATTAATTCAGGAAATGGTTAAGAATTAAATTTACCAGTTTTTCATCAATTCTCTTCTGAAAATTACAAAAAATCACGAAAAAAAAAAATATATTTTTTTTTAAATATGAAAAATCTATTAAAAAATCTCATGATTTCAATCGATAACATTCGTCATTTAATTGTAGTGAAAATCACTTGGTTTACCTCCGTTAAAGGAAACTGGCGGGGTGGGAGGGGAGGGGAAGAGGGGGGCATATGCTCGAGTAAGGTAACATGCTTATAAAAGGTCCAAGTGACCAAGAGGACAATCAGTTCGGTGATCAGTTCGTTGGCTAAACATTATCCAATAGTAAATTTTTTTTCCATCAATTTTAATAGGTGGGTGAAAATTATTAAAATTTATTATCAATAATCGATATAAAGTTTTATTGATTATTATTTGGATTCGAATTTTTCTTTTGAATATTCACGGAAATTGTGTTGCTGTGAAGTTTTTTTATGTGATTAATGAATTTTTTTTTTTTACTAATAAAAAAAAAAAAAATCAATGAATTTTCAGTTGATTTATCATTTTCACGAATTTTTGAAGAAAATCCAAACGCATTCACTACGAAATTACATGGATTTTTTTTTCTATAGGAAATAGTTTAGAGAAAAATAAGTTTTTTGGTTTCTGTAGCTATTTTCTATAACGATTCCTCTTTTATAGAAATTTTCTGTATCGAGTCTTTTGTTATAGCTATTTTTTCCCTATATTTGCAATTTTTCTATAGTGATTTTCTATAGCGATTCTTTTTTTAGCTATTTTCTGTGGTATTTTTTTCTATAAAAATTTTGTATAGTGAATATTTTTCTCTAGTAATTTTCTATAGAAATTGTTTTTTCACAGTTTTCTATAGCAATCTTTTTTTTTATACCCATTTTCTATAACGATTTCCTTTTTATAGCAATTTTTTATTGGATTTTTTCAAAAATTCAATGATATAGATTTCCTCACTTTTCACTTAAATTGATCAATGAAAGAGAAGTAATACTGTTACTATAGAAATATTCCCCATAGAATAGAGTGTATCGAAAAATTATAGAATATTTTTTATGAAATCGGCAAAAAATAAATAGAATTTCATAACGAATGCACCAGAATTTTTAAATTTTTTTTAATGCGTGAAATTTTATTTTTTATCAAAATATATGCACTTGAATTTTTCATTCATCGAAAAATTAAATGAACCGCTCTTGAATTCCCATAAAATACCTCAAATTTGATGATTAACAGAATAACTCACCTCAAATGTATCAAAAAAATTGTAATTTAAGATTAAAAATTTCATTCAATTACTTTCATATTAGATGAATTCTAAAATAAATTTCATGATTAATTTCTGTTTCACTTTAACTTAATTCTATCAAATTTTCCAATTTCCTTTCATTTCTCTGAAACTACGTGAATAGCAAAAAAAACTGGGAAACTTTATTGAAACTGGAAAAATCAATGTTTTGTAATCAAGTTTTCCTCCAAAAATATTTTTTAATATAAGAAGCAAAGGATTAGGAAAAAATCGCTTTATCTCGTTTAGTTTCCGAGGAATTCTCGATATAAAATCGCCCCTCTCTCCATAAAAATTGACTAATTCATTTTTTCATAATTCATTTTTCTGTCACAGATTTGTAAAAATGTCAACGGCCGGACCGGAAATGGTTGCAAGTACTGTTGCCGCATCAGCGGCAACTGGTATGTCTGCATCATCAGTTTTTCTCGCACTCTTAGTTCCTGCTGTTGTACTCTATCTCATCTACTTCCGTATATCAAGACGTCATATGATTGAATTGGGCAACAAAATTCCAGGACCACCTGGTTTACCACTTATTGGAAACGCATTGGACTTCCTTGGCAGTTCAGACAGTGAGTCGATTTTTTTTTTTTCAATTTGCAATAAAAGCTGGGGCAAAATGGAATAGCGAGGCTCAATTGAGGGGTAACACCACTGTATAAGTCTTTAAAAAAGGCATTTTTTGGCTATTGTTTTTTTTGTAAAAAAAGTGGCAATAAAATAATATTTGAGTGAAGGCTTCTATGAAATACTTTGACAAAATTTCCCAATAATAGAGACATTTTGAAGCATCTTCTTAATTTTTTAAAGATTTTTTTCGGAATTTTCTTCACTCTGAAGAAAAATTAAATAATTATTTCGGTGAATCGACGGATTTTTTGGCTATTTAAAAATGAATGAATAAAATTACATCTGATTTTATGAGAAATTGGATGATTTTTTTTTTTTTTCGAGTGACTGAAATTTTTATTTTCAACATGCAATTATATTTTCACACCCGCAATTATATTATCATACTCTCTACTCGACCAATTTTGATAATTAAAGAGAGGAGTAAAAAATTTTGAGTTTCAATTTGTTTCAAAAAAAAATTTAATTTTTTAAAAAATTATCCTCCAGCTATCTTCAGGAACATCTATTCGCGCTCCTTCGAGTTCGATCAGGTAGTTCGTCTCTGGATTGGTCCAAAGCTCGTTGTCTTCCTCGTTGATCCACGTGATGTCGAAGTTATTCTCTCCAGTCATGTTTACATTGACAAAGCTACCGAGTATCAATTTTTCCAGCCATGGCTTGGAAATGGTCTCCTCATCTCTACCGGTGAGTGAAAATAAGAGTTTTTGTTTTAAGGTAAATAATTAGTGGAATGAAAAATGCAAGATTAATTATGAAAAAATTCTCAGATATTTTGGGATCAATTTTAGAGTTACTTGCAAAGTTTCAAAGAAATTCAGTTTACCAATACTGAGTAATTAATTATTAAAATTTGCCATTATATGCGAGTTCTTGTGCATCACTATTTATGATTTCATTCTTCACAGCTTCAAAACGCGAAACTTAAATTAAATTTTAGACATCTATATTACTCGAATTAAAGATAGTATTTGTAGGTGAGTTCCCAATTAATTGCTGATAATTCGGGAAAATGTGCTTTAATTGCTCCGCAAAAAGTGATTGAGGATGTTCTACACCTACCGTAAACGGGGGTTGTGCGGCATGAGAGGGGCAGTGATTTCGTCAGTGTTCCAATCCCTGAACATGAAATAATGATTTTTCAAATTCCTCATTAAAATGATTTTCAGGGAATTATGGAACGCTGTGAGTGTTCAAATATTATATTATTATCATTACATTTCATAGATATTTTTTTTATCCTTTATTTAATTAGTTTGAGAATTATTTGGAAAAAAGCGTTGAATTCTAGGGAATTCTGGCGACACAAGTTGGCAGCACTTACGCGAAATCGACAATTTTTCAAGCATTTTTATTAATTTTAATGCCAATTATTGACCCAATCGTTGTATAAAAATGAACAAATTGTGCGGGGGGTTATTTCTCACCTATATCCGAAGTTTCATCAAATTTGAACAATTTTTCGAAAAGTTTCTTGAGCTTTTGTGAATTTCCCATAAGAATCATGTTAAAAATGGTTTTTAAAAAATTTATAACTTTTAAACCAGGTATGAAAAAAATCCAAAATTTTGCATACGGTTTCTTTATAAATTGGAGAACCTTGGAAAAAAATTTCATTGAAATCGTACATTTTTAAGTTCTAATAAAATACCGGTAGAACATCCTTGAACGATGGTTATTAAAAAATTTATAACTTTTAAACCAGGTATGAAAAAAATCCAAAATTTTCCTTACGGTTTTTTTATGATTTGGAGAACCTTGGAAAAAAATTTCAATGAAATCGTACATTTTCAAATTTTGATAAAATACCGGTAGAACATCCTTAAACTATTCGAAAGTCATATCTTCAGCTTGTGAATATAATTCTTTTTTTTTCTCGAATTTTCTTTGACATTACAAATGTCCTATCACATACATGAGATAGAGAGAGAGAGGCGAATAGTTACGACCACCTTCTAATTAAAATTTCTCGATAACTATACGGAGAATTAAATATTTTTTTCTTTTATTATTCAGTTAAAATGCTGTTCTTTTCACGAATTGTTTTTAAATAATGGGTCAACTGTGGTTTTTTTTAGTAATTTCGTTACTTCTGTCTGATTTAGGGCGTCCCATCCCCACCACCGCTATTTTCAGTAACTTTGATAATTCATATCTCGTTAACTATATGGACGAAAATTATGAAAAAATTCAGAAAATGTAAAAAAAAAATTATTTTTGATGCGGCATTAAAAAGATAAGGAGTTAACTGTATTCCAGTTTTCTCGGGTACTACCTTGCTACAAAGAAGGTCTCTTTTGATAAATTCTCTTAAATCTCAATTTTTGGAAATATTTCTGAATTAATAGGCTGATTCATTTCTATGTTTATAATAATTATTTAAGATTCATAGGATATTGGACGCTTAAAACCTCAAATAATTCTGAATTAAATTACGTGCGATTTTCTGGAATTATTCTTCTAGAGAGATCTAAGGAAAAAAAATAGTCTTTGATTTTCATGAAAGGGGGAGAAGGGGGGGGGGGGGGGAGGGAGAATCTCTGGTGTAAAATAAATTTTTTCATTAAAATTTCAAGGAAATTATCAAAGATTTGGATATCTGTGATATTTTAAAAATTCATTTTGTGGGAGTTTTTCTATTTTTTCCATTGAATAACTGAAAAAAATCACATTTTGGAAAGAAAAAAGGAAAAAATGAAAAATTTGCCTTTTTTCGATTTAAAAAATGATTTTTTTGACCTTATTTGAGTTAAAAAAAAAAAAATTGAATTTTATGACCTCTTGAATTTTTCCATATTTGCATGTAATCACAATATAATTTCTCCTCTAGTCATGTGAATATTTTACTGCTAATTTATTGACAATTTTCAAAAATTTACGAAAAACTGCAAAATTCCTAATTTTTCATAAAAATTAAATTCCTTGAAAAATTAAATGACAAGAATATTCAATTGCGAATAAAAAGAATCCGCTTAGTTTTTCTTCATAATGCACATGCACTAATTCTCTTTTAATGTCTCTTAATTTCTCTATTTTTTCGACTCGGCAATTGCAGAATTCATTATAATCAAAAAATCATTAAATCACCTAATGAACCAACGGAAAAAACACAAATTATGCAAACAATGACACAGTGTCAACATCGAATAATAATGATCCATTTTTAGTTTCTTTTCAACGATCTATTGATGACCAGACCTTTACCCCGGAAATACCATTGGAAAATTAATCATTCATACGAAATAAAAACGCAAAACAAAAAAAAATCACAGTGGAAAAAGAAAAATAGAGATAATAATTAAAAATAATGAAATACAATGATTCGGCATTCCAAAAAATAAAAAATATTTTTTTTTGCTTAGTTTGAGGCTTTCTGGTATTTTCTAAAAATTTATTTTTCGACATTTTTCCAGAATTCTCGATTGTTTTTCTTAAAATTTCCACAATGTTCAATTTTTTTCGCTCAAAATTTCCATAATTTCCGATTTTTTTTGTTTTGAATTTCCAGGAGTTTTTATTGTTTTTCTCAAAATTTTCAGAATTTTCGATTTTTGATTCCGAAAATTTCCCACAATTTTCGATATTTTTTTGGTAAATTTTTTTCATAATTTCCCCAAATTGAACTCCGACAAACTTTCTGACCTCACAAATTTTCTTAAAAATCAGTAATTTTTTACTCAATTTGAGATTTTCTAGAATTATCCAGAATTGCATTGATTTTTTCCATGAGTGATAATATTGATCGGGAAAATATTCCAAGACAACACCACTCGTGTCACTTTCACGCACAGCCTACAACCTACATTTTTTTTTTTTTCACACATGCACCGGGTTAATGCCACCTGATTTTTAACGCATCGAGTAGAGAAATTCGCAGAAAGAGAAAGAGACAACTTAGGTATGTGGGGAATTAACTAGAAGCAATGGGTAATCTACTGCAAATAGGTGAAATGCAAGCAAAACAGGAAGGAGACTTCAGTCTCTCTTTGCTCATGAACAAACTCCAGTGCTTCTAGGATCGTACTTTCTCTTGTACCAATCAGTTACTCAATCTCCATCATTTCTTCCTTATGAGTCGTGACAAATTTTTACATTTGAAATATCGTTAATAATTTTGATTTAAGGCAGAATTCTACTTTGAAACTTCGAAAAGAAAGCTTTTTTTGAATTTTTTTTTTGAGAGAATGAATAAAGATGTTCATGTAGGGTTTGTGAGGCTCAATGAATACACTCTTGAAATACGTTAGAAATTTTTTTTCCATTTATTTTATGCACTTTTTATACCCAAAAATATGACTTTAATCCAATGCCTCGATTTAAAGGTGGGTATGTGCCGGGACTCGAATTTTAAAAATGGGCGATCCGAAAAAAAAAAAAATTGTTTTAGGTTCAATGTAACTCCAGCAACCGCCTGAACTAGGATTTTCAATGTGTATGCAAAAATGAAAGAATGGCGGCGAAAACAAAAAAAAAATTATCAGCAATTAATCGGGAACCAGCCTCTAAATCCTTATTTTTCTGTTTTATCGACCGCACTCTAGGTTATCACGTAGAAAAATTCTGATGGCGGCCGCCATGGCGCGAGCCATGGCGGTGGTCATGGCGCTGGCCATGGCGGTCGCCATGGCCGCTGCCATGGCAGCCGCCATCACAAATTTGCCGCTTTCTATGAAGTTCTTTCCCATGGCAATTTTTCCATGGCGATTCTATCCAAGGCATATTTTTGCACGGCATTTCTTCCCATGATGATTCTTTTCATTTTTTCCCATGGCTTTTTTTTCATAGCTTTCTTTTCCATGGGCTTTTTTCCTATGGCGTTTGTTTTCCATAGTGACTTTTTCCATAGTGATCCTTTCCATGGCGATCCTTTCCATGGCGTTTCTCTCCATTGCATTTCCTCCATGGCAGAATTCGTCAATGCAAAATTTGCTATGGAGAAATTTGCTATAGCCATAAATTCATGAAAGGCATGAAAAATTTATGGAAAAGTCATGAAAAGAATCATCATGCAAAAAATTGCCATGGAAAGAATCGTCATGAAAAATCGCCATGGGAAAGAACTCCATGGAAAGCGGCAAATTTGTGATGGCGGCCGCCATGGTGGTGGCCATGGCGGCCACCATGGCCGGCGCCATGACCACCGCCATGGCCCACGACATCAGAATTTTTCTACGTGTACTACCTTGAATCAATGAATGCAGTAGTGATGACATCTATTTCTTCAGCCATTCTATTTTTAAAAATATCGATTAATCGATCCAATATCTCGCATTAAATTCGAGATATCGCATAACATTCGACAGATGTCTTTCACCAATTTTAAGCTTAAGGCGAAAAAAAACTTTAAAAAAAATCCTATTTTTCAGGACAAAAATGGCGTGCTCATCGTAAGATAATAGCTCCAACCTTCCACTTGAATGTCCTGAAGAGTTTCATAGATCTCTTCAACGCAAATTCCCACTGTGTCGTTGAAAAAATGAAGAAAGAAGGTGCCAAAGAATTTGACATCCACGACTACATGTCAGAGACAACTGTTGAAATATTGCTGGAAACAGCTATGGGAGTATCAAAGACCACCCAAGATCGCAGTGGTCTTGAATATGCAATGGCAGTTATGAAAATGAGTGAAATTCTCCATCTTCGTCACACAAAAGTTTGGCTAAGACCAGACTGGCTATTCAATCTCAGCAAATATGGAAAAGATCAGATTCAATTGTTGGAGATTATTCATGGACTGACGAAGAAAGTCATCCAGCGCAAGAAGGAGGATTATAAATCAGGTAAACGTAATGTCATCAGTGACAGTGTTGTTGGAAAGGACACGAAAGCTACTAGTGTTGAGGGGCTTTCATTTGGACAGTCGTCTGGATTGAAGGACGATCTTGATGTTGATGACAATGATGTCGGTGAGAAGAAGAGATTGGCATTTTTGGATCTCTTGATGGAGACTAATGGACAAAACTCGAATATTCTCAGTGAAAAGGAGGTCAAAGAGCAGGTTGACACGATCATGTTTGAGGTGAGAGAACAATTCAATGGCGTAGAGCATCTCTTTAATGGTAGCACTTATGACTATTTGTTTTCTTTTCCGCACACCGTGCGGAATATAACGTGTTTCCGCACGCTCAGCGTGCGGTCAATAGCACTTTCCGCTTGTTGCATCTAAAGAAACTGTACCTCACACGTGCAGTAAAGATTTTCAGAGTCGTGTGATGACTCTAGCAAGTACTTTACCGCACTTGTTAGGTAATATACTACTTTCACCACTATTGCATAAAATGCAGAGAAAAACCGAGTGAAGCAAAAAAAACTATATCTTACTTTTTTCGGGAAAAAGGAAAAAACAGTCCTTACGCCACTTTGTCTTATTCAGGCAAAATCGCTCTATCTCGCTTAGTTTCCGACGTGTTTGATCAAGAAGCTTCCACCTCATGCAATTGTTTCATTGACTTTCTTTTTAGGGTCACGACACAACAGCCGCAGGTTCGAGCTTCTTCCTCTGTATGATGGGCTGTCATCCAGACATCCAGGAGAAGGTTATCCAGGAATTGGATGAGATATTTGGTGATAGCGACAGACCAGCCACCTTCCAAGACACCTTAGAAATGAAGTACTTGGAACGTTGTTTGATGGAGACACTCCGAATGTATCCACCAGTCCCAATCATTGCCCGTCAAGTCCAGACTGATCTCAAGCTTGGTATACTTCTTTCAAATATTTTTTTTCAAATCATCTCTAATATAGTTCTGCACTCATTCGATTTTCTATTGATATTTCGTAGATGCCTTTTTTGTAGAGTGAAATGAGGCCCAAAAAAAATCGTATTCGCATCATCTTTCGCACTAATTCCAACAAAACAAATCATAAAAGTCAAAAACAAAATTTGCCAGATTTTTTTTTAATAACATTTTCACTAGTCTGAAAGCATTTCGAAAATGGTGAGACTTATGAAAATTTTTCAAGAAATCTTTTTCGTAGCCCTCAAAATTCTCGACAAAAAAGGTTTCTTCTCGATTCCATCCAAATCCACTAGTTTCTAAGATATTCATAAAATAAAATAAATTTTTTTTATAAAACCCAAATTAATTAAAATATTTTTAATTCAATGAATTAGCATCCGGTGACTACACGGTTCCGGCTGGCTGCACAGTTGTCATTGGTACCATCAAAATGCACCGTCAGCCACACATCTATCCAAATCCAGATGTCTTTAATCCAGATAACTTCTTGCCCGAGAAAACAGCAAACCGTCATTATTATGCATTTGTCCCATTCTCAGCAGGTCCACGCTCTTGCGTTGGACGTAAATACGCTATGCTGAAGCTGAAAATCCTACTCTCAACAATCTTGAGGAATTTCCGTGTCAGATCAGACATCAAAGAATCCGACTTCAGACTTCAGGCTGATATCATCTTGAAAAGAGCCGAAGGCTTCAGAGTTAGGCTTGAGCCAAGAAAATCAGCTGCCAAAGCTTAATTCGAGGGAATAAATTAGTAGATACTTTCAATGAGCCTGCCTCTACATTCCAACGAGATGCTTCGCTCAATTAGTTGAAAAAAAAAAGAGAACAAAAAACATCATTCACTCGAAAATTCATTGGCCTGATTTTTTTCTAACGATTTAATTATGTGTAAATCAATATGTAGATGTTTTGTAAAAATTCGGAATTTAAATTGTTTTTTGTTTAATTATATATTGTCGAGTGATTATGTAGTTAATGTAGAAATTATTCTATTGTTTAAATTTTGAGTAATTTATCTGTCTTATCGTTTAAATAAATTTGCAGTTAATCTGTGAAATTTAATAATATATTTATATTACTAGCAATTAGAATTATTAAATCAACCCCTGGCCGATTTGTCAATTGTTGCTCGACCGTCAGTCGATCAACCTGATCAGATTGAACGATGATCAGATTTGTCAAAAAGACGATTAGGTTCATCGACCAATCTAACAAAATAACTGCGGACAAAATAACCGTAACAAAACAAGAGATAACCCATAAAGGGTTTCCCGACATCTGCGAGGTAGCCAATATTCGGGCGAAATTATTTCACACGATTTTGGTTTCGTCGATCGAAGGCCAAAGTACGAGACAACATCGGGCGTTAATATTGGCCTCGTGAGGGAGGCCTGATATTGTTTCCAACATTCGTCCCTGTATATTGGGATGGTGAGTTAGTATCGTACCTCGATTCCATATCAACTAGCCGAATATCGAGAATCCAGGAAAAGAACCAGCTTTACCGGCCTAGTATTAACAGAATATTTAATTCCCTCAAACTTCTTTGTAAATTAGTGGAGGACCATCCAAATTGTATGATTCGTTTACAAATATTCAGAGGAGACGAATTCTACACAATTTGCCTGTGTGAATAAATGATTTTTTTTCGGGTGGCAGAAAAAATAGTCCATGGAAAAAATTGTTCATGGAAAAAATACACGCAAAAATAGACGTGGAAGGAATATCCCCCGCATCGGACCTTTCGCAACTCATACCTTATTAACCACACATAGGGTATGATATTAGAATTTTTTTTTTTTAACTTAAAATTGAGAATTATTAGCTGGAATTTTTTTTTTCGTATCTATTCTTTCCGTAGGCTATTTCTTCCATGTCTATGTTTTTCTAGACTTATTTTTTCCTCATTCATATGACAGTTCAATCCAGGTTGAAAATCATATCTGAAAGCAAATAACCTAAGCCTTTCATATTGAAAGATAAATGTAGTTTCTCTCACAATAACAGAATTAGAAAAAGACCTTCGTGATGAAAAAACATCGAAAAATAATGATTTTCTTACTTCAAATGCATTTATTACTGGGATTTGTAGTTTCAATTAGATAATAATATTCAATGGAAAAGAAGCAGAAGGCAACCATTCCTTGAAGAAATTAATATCGTTTTCCATTTGAATTTTGAAGAATTTGTAATTTTTGAAAACTGGAAAAATTCGACAAATTCATCAAATTTCATTGTAATGCGCACTAAATAAATATAGCTCAATCTTTCACATCCAATTCCACACGAATATTCAGTAAAAAAAAACTGAGAATAATTGGAGATAAGGAATAACAGAAAAACAAGCTATTCACTTATTATGAAATCAGTAAATTCAAGTGAATAACAGATTATTCTCTCATTTTTCCCGAAAAACTTGGGGTATATAAGGCATTGTCGTGAGCATACATTTATTAGAGTTTCAAAAAACGTGAAAGTGTTAAGTTACTATGAAGTTTGGAAATCTTTGTCTTGGCGTATTCGCAATAATTATTGCAATAAGTGTTGAAAATGTAAGTATTAACGATCCAGTTAGTTCTAGAATTAAAGAGTCAGTAAAAATCTTTTCTGATTTTTCGCTTCAAGTAGAACTAATATGAAATTCTATTTTTTATTGAATTTTTTTTGAGAAAAATCATTTTTCGCGCTAATTTCCTTTAGAATATATCTCAGGAACTGAGAGAGATAGCGCGATTTTGCAGGAATCCTCTTTTGTAGTTCTTGAAATTCTCTGTTAAAAAAAGATAAGGACAAAATCACGCTTTCAGTTTCCGAGATATTCTTTAGGGAAACGACATGGAATGAATTTTTTCCAAGAGATTTTTTATTAGAAAGCTCAGGAGATCTTCGGTGAGAAATATGTATCAAAATTAATTTTTTTTTATTTTTTTGAAAATTATCATTTCTTTTCAGAATATTTCCAGTCTATTAAAAAAAAATCGATGCATTTATATATATATCCGCTATGGCCGAGTTAGAATTACTTGTTCATGAGTTCAGACACTTTGCTCTTCCATTTTTTCGACTAATTTTTCATAGTTTACGAGTTATTTCAATGAGAAGATAATTGTAAAATGCCTTTTTCTCAAACAATTCGGTTTTCGCGCCTAATTTTTCTTGTATTTGCCGAATATATTTGTCTGAGAATCGGAAGAAATCTTAAACAAAGCTGACTTTTTTTTCAACACCCACTGGATTACTCTATTTTTCGTAGCAACAAATCTAAAATATGTCTGTTCCCCCTCTCATGTCCGTTTTATCTCATCATATCACATTATTTCATCTTTACCCTATCATAATAATTATAATACATTATATGCATAGTCATTAAAAATTATGTTATGAATTTGAAAAATTTTCTTCTCTGTTTTCTTACAGGTGAAAAGTAAAGTTAGTGGTGACTTTGCCTTAACCTTCGAAGGTTTTTTACCACTCGTGGATAGAGATTATCGTTCAAAAGCATTGCGAAGTAATGAATTTTTTGAAAAAATATCACTATCAATGTATCGTTATTATATGGTTCAACATCTGTATGCTAAATTAGCATTTCATCGTGCTGAAGATGAAGCAGATGTGTCCGAATTTTCTGAATTCATTCATTCAACATTTTCACTATTACCACAACCGATCTTCAAGTATTTGAGGGCAATCGGAGATATTAGATTGAAAGTACCGATTAATGGGAAATATGGGCTGAAATATGCTTTTCTCATGTGGCCAAATAGCCAGGGTCATTTTGGACGAATTGATGCTACAAATCATTGGAAGTACATGTCCCTCCCAGCACCAGCAATAGTCGCACGAGCTATTCAACAGGACTATTTCTCCTCCTTTTTTCGGTTTCCACTTGATCTGACTTTTTGGAACTTGGAATCAGATTTAGTACCCAATCGTAATATGGAAGCTAATTCATCGGAATGCAAATCTCCAGGACTTCCAACACAGAATCTACTCGGCTGGAAGCCATTCACTGAATTAACTTCACAACAACGTCGAATCCTGCAGAGCTGTGGTATTACAAATCATATTTTCGAGACAGTGAATCCAAAATTCTATGTGAATTCTTGTTTACTTGGATCTATTCATACGATCTTACATGAACAATCGAAGACTTTCTTCTTCGACGATGCTGATTATTTGAGGTCTTATAATAGCAGTGTGCAAAAAAAATTATTGTATTGGTTGGAAGGAGGCGATGAATCTCCTACACCATTCAGCAGAACGGCTGTTTATACTGATCAAAAGTTTACAGTATACATGACGGAGAAACATAATGCAGACACTGACGAGATAGTAGCAATGGCATTTCGGGTCAAGAAGGGAAAACGTTTTCCCAAGTGGAGCATATTTGATTGGTCAAAGTATCAGTGTGTTCCTGAAAATTGGATTGCTACAAGTAATACTGTCTTTGATTCTTATCATTCCGAAGATCGGGAGAATGGATTTCAGAATTTGAGAGGGAGAGAAAAGATATTAGAGGAGTTTCTTAAGGAATCGTTTATATCTATAGATTGAATGGTGCCAATTTGAGGGATGAGGAGGTAGAATAGAATGAGGCGATTTTTTTTGTCGATTAAGGAGGTTCTCTTCTACTCAATGTTAATCGTATTTTTTGATATTTTTACTTGGAATTTTTCAAGGCTACAGATAAATATATCATGCACTTTTTTTTTTGAATGATTAATACATTGACCGTCTAGTTATCGAGAAAAAAACCGTAAAAATGCGTAATTTCGAATGAATAGACCTAACAGATTTTTTTCCACTAAAAATTAATATGGTATAATTGAATATGTATAGAATTGAATGATACTCTTTCAGACCCACCTCACCGGCCAAATAAGCTCAAGAAACACAATACAAAAAAATTTATTTGTAGTAAACACGTCATGGCGGCGGAAACGATAGAGGGCCTGGTTACGCTGCTTGCATCAGCTGATCAGATATATATCAATGTATACCGACATGTTTCTATTCCGTGATTTTTTTTTTGTAAATGCAATAATTTATTGCTAACAGATTCTTAACATTTGTAGAAGAACTTATTAATATTTCTAAGGAACAAAATACAATAATCGAAAATTGACATCCAAGAATTTGAAGTTAGCAGACAGCCGCCATTTTACTACTGGTATATCTTTAATACTTCTATTATTGTAAAAATCAATTAATAGGAGAAGCGAAATAACATGTATTTTTTATAATTGAAAGAGTTAATTTTCGTCGGGTTTTTACTGATCAAAGAAATAAAAAAATTATGTTGCTTTAATAGAAAGGAAGAGGGGAGTGGTACAAAATGAGCCCGTAGCCCATAATGATTTGGGATTTTTCATTTAAAGTGAAGGTGTCCAAGAAAAAATCTGCAAAAACTCACTAACAATGTCCATACATTGGAGCATTTTCTCAATTTTTTAAAGATTTTTTAATGGAGTGCTTCACTCTGAAGAGAATCCGTTGCTTCTGTTGCTCCTGAATGGAGTTGCAAATATAAGGAGAGAGGGCATACAATAAGAAAAATGAAATATTATGTACCAATTTGAAAAAAAGAATAAATCTGTGGAAAAACATTGACTCCCATTTTTCAAATTCCTTCCTGAATCGGAGTCGAAGGATACTTCAGTATGTCGCAGTAATGGCTGTTGAATTTAGTTAAAAATCTTATTCAAGTGACGGTTTTCAATAAAAATACGGCAACTGAGCACCGTAATTTCATCCAAACAACAGTAATGGGAAATTATTAGTGTATGGCATCGTGTAGAATTCTTTCAGAATTATCTGAAACCTCTAAATATTCTTTTTTTTGTATTCTTGAAAATTAATTATAAAAGAAAAATACAAAAATTTAGATGCAGAAGCACGTAGCGCATTTTCAATTATCAGTTTTGTTTTCTGATTTTCAAATTTTCTGTCAATGACAAATGAATGTGTCTTTTTTCACGAATTGCATGAACATGAAGACTCGAAAGTTCATCAATTGCGAAGAATCTCAAGAGGAATTGGTGATAAAAAAGAATGTCGTGAATGTACCGAGAATAAAAACGTTGACCCGAGCAAGGAAAGAAGAAATCCAAACAGTAAAAACTGAAATCAAAGATCAATTACCAGCTTTGACGTCCATTGGTGTCAGAAGGTTTTCTTTTCTAAATTATATCTTGAAAAATCACAATAAATTCGTAGTGAAGAGGTGAAACAGGAAAAGTGCACTTTTTTTGCTTGTGTTTTCTTCAGAATTTTTCGGAAATCAAAGGAGATACGCCCTTTTTGCCCCAATATTCTTTCTTAGCTCTCAAAATTCGCTACAAAAAAGGATCCAAATAAAATCGCCCAATCTCGCTTAATTCTTGAAATTTTCTTCAAAAAATCTATTCATTCGGTTTTATCTCTTCACTACTGAAACATCATCTTTTTCCTCAATTTCTCCTATAAATTTCATTTTTTTTCCTCTTTCTGTTGATTTTCATGAGAAGACATCGAGTTTATTATCATGAATCCGTTCTGCTTGAGCTCAAAGAAAATGGTTTCAAAGAGGCAATGGATTTTATGAACATGCTATATGCTAGAGATGATCAATTAGAAAATTGTGATGGTAAAAAATTGAAAAAACAACGGCTTCTCATTGACCGCATCAAAATTGGATTGGTGAATGCTGAATTGGCCAGAAGAAACCGTAAAAAAATGCGAAAACCTTCTAAATGTCTTCGGAAGTGAATTTCAATTTAATTTTGATCGATTTCTTTTTTTTTTTCAAAGACAAAATAATCGAGGAGGCAGCTGCATTACTGGAAACTGCTATTTTCTTTGAATCATTGACGTCAGAATGGTCTTGGATTGCTGACAGTTTCTTTAAATGTGCATTGGTAGTGGCGTCAAGAATTGATGCAGACGATGGAGAAATTTCGAATATTATCAAGTATATTTATGGGAAATTCCTCTTCAATAAAAGTAAGTTCAATTTTTGTATTTTCATTTTTTTAATTGATTTAGGCGTGAAAAGATGAATTTAAGGTAGTATCCGAGCGAATTCGAGTACAGTTAACCCCTCAATTTATTGATGCAATTTTATGATTTTCATCGAAAAAAGAAACGTTTATCATCTGGTTTGAAGACGAAATAATGATTCATGATGAGGAAACTATCAATTTTAATGTTAAAGTAAATATATTCTGTGGAAAACACTTAAATAATTCTGTGATAAACTTCAATGTCGAATTCTTCACATTCAAGATTGCCTTTTATCTTCAACATGTGTTTTACGATTTGCAAAAAATGCAGTGATGGAAAATTTTTGATGTCCATTATCGATACGGAAATAAATCTTGAAAGCGAAAAAATTGAAGGAAATAATTGAATAAATAATGTTTTCATACGCGATAATTTACAGAATTTCTCTATTTATCTTTCTCAAAACCTAATTATCTCTACGAATAAAAACATTCGAGTTTCACTTTTGTGTGAACATTTGTGAAGTGTTGAGATTATCCGTCATAATGTCTGCGTCGATTTTGGGCAATCATTGTTCATAAAGAACTTAGAATCCATAGGATATATCGGTTTGGAAAGAAGATAAATAAATTCTGCCTCGTGTTTATTATGTAATCTATTGTTTCCCTTCTTTTGCTGAAAAATCCTTCAAGTACACAATTATTTGAATTTTAGGAATAAAATACTTATGCATTTGATTTTTCCCAAAACAGTTTCTTTTTGAAAAACGCAAATAATTCTATGATAAGCTCCAATGTCAAATCCCACACATTTGAGATTGTCTTTTTATTTTCTACACGTGTTTTATGACTTGCAAAAACTGCAATTATCGAAAATTCTCGAAGTGTGTTATCAATTCGGAAATGAATCTAAAAAACTGAAACAAAATTAAACGAAATTATCCAAAAAATAATCATTGTTTCTCCACGGAATGAGTAAGTCTTCACGAATTTTTTTTTAAAAATCGAAAAATCCTTCAGCAGTTCTACATTTCCGGTGGATTTTTCAGAATTTCTTTAGCTTGATTTGGATTCTGGCTTATTTTCGCCTACTTCATTATCATCTAGATAAAGATTCTAATTTGATCAAATTCTATTTGAGACAAAGAAAAAAAGTCAATCTTCATACGTTTACAAATTATAAATTCGATGCGCGCGGTAAGCTTTATCAAACTTTAATGAGTTCTAATCGATTCACTCAATTTATCGAACGAATTCTTCAAATAAGAAAAGCATAGATTTTCCTCGGCTGCTTATTGCGCATTGAGAGCCTAAAAAATAGATTAAAAAAATGACCTTCATGAGTTCGTAATAAGAGAACCATAAAAAAACTTTAATAATACGTTCGACTAAGCAGTATTCCAACACTGAACTATCGTAAAGTCAAAAACAAATAAAAACTGAGAAATATTCTACGGATTTGAGGATTATTAGACATGAATTAACTTTTATGAGTAATAAAATTTCGCAGTTTTATTTTTCATGCCATAGATAAGACATCTGGACAAACTAAAATGAAGGTATTTAAGTCCTATTGTCTCTTTGCATGACTCAGTCTGACTCTCAAACTTGTATCATTGATTTGGTCAATCATGTTACTTATTCGAGTCACATTTATTTCACAAGCGCTTATTCTGTTGTTCTGCCAATTGACTCAAGTAGAATCTCTGACTTCAGTTAATGCAGCTGTACTGGAAAATGATCGTCCAATAATTGGTAAGATGATTCTAAGTGTTTTTTTTAAATTAATAATCATTTTTCTGAATTCTTTTGATAGAAAAATTTAATTGTGTAATTTTAGGAATCTTGACTCAAGAGATAGACTATGACTTGCATAAAGCTTATCCCGATGGATTCAATAGCTATATAATGGCATCGTATGTAAAGTATGTTGAAAGCGCTGGGGCACGTGTGGTGCCCATATGGTAATTCATTTAATTCTTCATTTTTTCAAATATTAATGAAAAACAATAAAAAGTGTAAAATTGAATATTTTTATGGATTTTCGATCTTTAGGATTGGAGAACCAGAGTCGTATTATGAGAATATTTTGGAGAAAGTGAATGGGTAAGAACTTTACAAGATATGATTAATGAAAAAGAAATAGGAACAATTTTTTTTTTTAATTAAGAAATTGATAATTTGATGACTTAGAGTGCTATTCCCGGGTGGACCTGCATGTTTCAATGAAACTGGGGGATACGCAGATGCAGGACGTGTAATTTACAGGTAAATAAAAACATTTTCATTCAATTCAAATCACCTGTGGATTCAGCAATGAAGTATTTCATGTTCAGGAGAATTTCTAATGATTGATCTGTAGAGACTAATATTATTCTTCTATGGAAGAATGATATCAGGGACGATAATTATATGGTAGCCCGGGGAAAAAAATTCTGACATAATTATATCTAATAGGGAACTTGCATATTTTTTTATTTTTTTATTTTTTCATTTCTATACATTCTACAGTATTGTCTGAGATTAGGGAATTTTTTTTTTTTGTTTTTAAATTGTTAATTATGGAGAAATTTACAATTAAAAATCTTCAAATTTCATACTGCTCTAAAACGGCTCTGACGTCATAATACCACATGCGTAATTCAAGCTGTGGCCAGTGATGGCGCGGCTGGAGGATATTTGAATTTGCGATGCGCGATACTCATAAAGAGGTTATGTGTATAAATTTCTTTGGAAGGAAACCCATTTTTGATTGAAATTCTTTAAACAATGTTTGAAGTAAAGAAGAGGAAAATAAAGAAATACGCATTTTTTGACAATCAGCATAACCTTCATACGCCTGTCAATGAGTAACGACAGGTGACTACAGATGGCGCACACAAAGATTTTGGTATTCTGACGTCATATCCGATTTGGAGACGTTCAAAAAAATGATTTTTTAATTAATGTTTATGAATTAATTAACGAATAAAAAATTTTTTTCTTGCCTTTTCTGTTAATCACTATCAATAAATATTGAGAAAAAAAAATAAAAAAAAAATATGCAAGTTCCCTATTAGATATATTCAGATCTCGGAGAATGAAGGAAAATTCTAAACTTCAGATCTGATCAGATCAGATCCAATTCTATTAAATTACAAATTTGCCAAGATCCAAATATATATAATGCAGCCTAAATTATATCAAAAAAAAAATTCCCCGGGAAGAGATAAGAAAAGGGAAATTGATGAATCATTCTAATCATTGATGGCTCTTCAACATTGATTTATTCACTGAAAAATATAGTCCCATGAATTCTCAGAATAGCTAAAGAAATGAATGATCGTCAGGATTTTTTTCCAATTTGGGGCACATGTTTGGGATTTGAATTATTAACTTTTCTGGAGGCAAATGGCACAGAGCATCGATCTGACTGTGATAGTTCGAATCAAGCACTTCCTTTAAAATTCAAACCAGGCAAGTAATTTCATTATTCCGAGGTATAGAATGAAAATTGTATTGTAAAAAAAGAAATCTACTCAATTTTACTTCCGGAATGATTAATCAGTAAAGCTTACACGTGTCGCTCTTTTTTATTCCGCAGTATTCAAGAAGAGCCGAATGTTTGAAAATGCAAAAGAAGATATAATCGAAATTTTGGAGACCGAAAATGTGACGTCTAATTTTCATAATTATTGTGTTACTGAAGAGGTAATTTAATATCGTTGCCTTAGAACCAAAAAGGCATAAGTTTTATGCTCATACGAAGCACTTACGCCCCTTTGTTTCTAAGGTGACAGTATAATTATAAGTGAAGGAAATTCCAGAGGACAAAGTTTGCTAAATATTGGAAAATTATTCAATTAGGATTTAGCAAAAGTCCATTTGACAGAAGCCTTTCGAATTATTTCCACAAATAATGATACTCGGGGTTCAGAATTCATCTCTTCATTGGAACACGTAAATTATCCATTTTACGGAGTACAATTTCATCCAGAAAAAAATAATTTTGAATGGATTCCAAGACTCTTGTTGCCTCATACAGCAAATTCAATTCGCATTAGCAATTACTTTGCTAATTTTTTTGTCAATGAAGGTATGGAAATTCATTGAAATTTCAAATATATGTCTCTCATTCTTAGATTTATTTAATAATTTTTATTTATTTTTCACGCCAGCTCGAAAAAATCATCATAAATTCGAGTCTCCTGAGGAAGAAAGCGATAATTTAATTTACAAATTTACGCCGACTTATATAGGCGTGTTAAAAACAATCCCATTCGAGCAGTCTTATTTATTCAAGAATACCCGAATATCTAGCTCTGGCGATGCTGTTAATTTAGTCGGAGGGTTTTGCTAATTTTCCAGGATCCCCCCAAAATATATGACTACCGAATCAGAATGGTATGCAACGGATGAATAACGTAATTTGGGGATGGAATTTTTTGATGTAGATTTTTTTTACTTCACATCCTGCAAAAATTCAATTTTCGGTCCGGAGACTATAGATATGATAAGATCTGAGCACTCCACAACGGAAGGGCCAGGATCTTCATCAAAATATGATTATATATATCTAGATCTTGGCAATTCTGTAAATTGATAGAATTGAATCTGATCAGATCTGAAAAATTGAAGTTTTCTCAACTTTTCAACATCTAAATATATGTAATTAGATATAATTATATCAGATTTTTTTCCCGAGTATCAATTCATTGTATATAAGCTATTTGTAATTCAATGAAATGTTAAAGGAAATTGTTTTTCCTAATTGCTAATTAAATATTGTGGAAAATATTGTACTCAATGAGAAAGAGATTTTGAAATTTTTTCAATAAAGTTGTTTTCATATAATTTTATTTGCCTTTTCTTAAATCTCATTTTTATGACAACCGAGCTCTCAAACAGATTACATCTATGTGTGGAAATTTGAACATTACCCGGGAAAAAATATTCAGATCTGATCAGATCAAATTAGATCTGATCAGATCAAATTAGATCTGATCAGATCTAATTAGACCTGACAAAATGGAAATTTTTAACATGAATAGATCTGAATAGATCTGATCAGATCTAATTAGATCTAATTAGATCTAATTAGATCTAATTAGATCCAATTAGATCTAAGTCTGATCGGATCTGTTGAGATCTAACTAGATCCGATTAGATCCAACTAGATATGGTCAGATCTAACTAGATCTGATCAGATCTAACTAGATCTGATCAGATCTAACTAGATCTGATCAGATCTAACTAGATCTGATCACATCTAACTAGATCTGATCAGATCTAACTGGATCTGATTGAGTTCATTCATATTGGCTCATCAGATCTGATCAGATCTAGTTGGATCTGATCAGATCTAATTAGATCTGATCAGATCTGAGAATATCGGTTCTAATTAGATCTGATCAGGTCTAAAGAACTCAGATCTAGTTTGATCTGATCAGAGCGTGCCAATTCTCAGATCTGATCAGATCTAAGGAACTCAGATCTAATTAGATCTAATTTGATCTGATCAGATCTGAACATTTTTTCCTGGGTATTCTATTTTCCTCCGTGGTGACATGAGCAATAGTAATACCTTGAAGAACATAAAAAACCACATTGTTGACCCACTACTTAGAAACTATTGGTGAAGAAAATAGAATTTCAACTAAATAATAGAAAAAAAAATAGTCAATTCTCCGTACAGATATTGAGAAATGCTAATTAGAAGATAGTTGTAACTATTTGCCTCTCTCTCTATCTCATGCATGTGATAGGACATTAGTAATATGGAAAAAATCTAAGAAACAGAAAAAAATTATAGTTACAAGCCGAAGATATGACCTTTTCAAATATTTCAATCACTTTTTCGGAAAAATTAAAGCATGTTTTCCCGAATTATCAATAATTAATTAAAAACCAACCTACAAATCTTCATTTCTTTCTGTTTTATCGACTGTACTCTGGGATACTATCTTAATGAGTTTTGATCAATTCAGTAATGAAGAAGTAAAATCAATTATTTTGAGGAATATTTCCGTAATTAATGGAGATAAGCCCTTTTCATCCTTTTTTGTGGAGAACTTCGAGAGCTGTAAAAAAGGATTAGGGCAAAATCTCTCCATCCCACTTAATTTCCGAAACATTAAGAACCTGATTTATCATGATTTATTTCTTTACTAGTGAATTTTTTGCAATTTCCTCGAGAATTAAGGGGGATAGAAAAAAAATTTCATTACGACACTTTTTTTAACGCGAATTGAAAAAAAAAAGAAAAGAAAATAATTTTTTTTCTACGAAAGAAAAAATGGGGCAAAATGGGATATGGTATAAAATAGGGGAGATCCACACTAATGAACCTGAAATGATCCGTGAATTTTTTCCGGAATGAAAAAAATCCGAAAAAATGAAAAAATGCTCCAGCATGTCAACATTATTGGGTTATTTTTTTAAATTATTTTGTATGGGCTTTTACTCTCAAGAAAAATTCTAGCTCCTCTATATACTATTTGCCCCCATTTTTTTTTTTTTTAAGTTTTCGCGAAACATTTCGACAATTTTCATTTCATAATTTTGTTCGATTTTCCTTTTTTGTCATTCCACTAAATCCATAAATTTTCTTGAATGACTAGTGAAGGAACTGCAAGGTGCAATAATCCTGTTGGAAGAGGCGAGAGAGGCGTCCAGAGGAAAAAGATGGAATGCCTCACGATTTTTGAAGATCCAGCAAGGAAATTTATTCAAAGAGGTCAATTCAGTTCTTCATGAAGCATTGATAACTCTCGCTGACAAGTCGATGGAGAAAAATAAGAATACTGCTGTGAAGGCCGCGGTTCGTGCTCTCGAATGCGCAAAAGATAGTGAGTATAATAAATTGATTAATTTGAAGCAATTAGAGTCAAGTATTCCAGATGAAAACCACAGATTTTGTCAGAGTTTAACGAATTTTGGCATTTGCAAATAATTTAAGAATTTACCAAAATATTTTATGACTGATTCTGTTAAATTTTCGCGAAAAAAAGGCATTTTTCGGCTGAAAAAAAATAATAATTACTAACAGATTTCATCAAGAATTTTATTATCAAGAAATATCAGATATCTGAGAATTTTTCAATTATATGTTTAAATTCGAGTTTTCTATTGAAAGTGAGGAAAAGAAAAATGATTGCTCCAAATGACGTAAAATCCGTCAAGTTTTTCCGAGAAAAACCTAGAAAAAATAGTGAAGATTTTCAATCATTCTGGAAAGAATATTTCCTTAGGACCAATAGTATCAATATTTGATGATTTTTATAACTTTTCTTTACAAATTTTCACACAACAGCCTTCACTCCAAAAAAAAATCAATTTCTCCTCTAAAATTTCGGGAATATCTCCGAAATTACGACTTAAGGAAGTTCATCTGGTATGGGATTTAATAGTACGAAAAATCATCACGACTAGCGTAGTGGTTATACGACTAACGTAGTCGTAACCTGTACAGCTGCTATGCACTAGAAATTCTTGTTAGTCGATCATTATTGTTTTTTTGTAAAAAATCGAATTTATAGAAATAATTTTTTTGAAGATCAAATGGAGAAAGGTCAATTCAGCACATTTTCAACTAGTTTTGTATGATTAAATGTGCAAGCATAGCATACATTGTGTTATTCGGAAAGCATTCTTATTGATTTCAAAAAGCACGCGGTTCTGACGTCACTGTCATGCGAGTAAGACAGAGGTTAACTTCCCAAAAATCAGCATTTTTCGAGACAAATTAATTCATTCTTAAATCACCAAGTATCTAATGCATTTGAGGAAGCTCTTGAACTGTTCTTTACATATTTATTTATCCATTATGGAAGTTTCTCCCCAAAAAACCTGTTAATTGCCACAAATTTCATGTTTATAGACGAAAACCCATAAGGGACCGTGTTAATTGAAAAATCTTTATTTATTAATTTCTCCCGAATAAGATATCCGAAGAGTTTGAAATTTTAACAGGTAACTTTTTAGATTTTCAGAAGTATATTCAAATTTTTTCATAATTATTGGTCTGTTAATTCAGTTACCGGATGAACTCCCTTAATTATTGAAGATATGCTTTTCCACAAATAAAAGTGTTTATGTTTGTCAATTTTGGAAAAGAATTGCCACTCTGGGCAATTGATTAGTGGAGAATGAATTCTCCACTAATCGTAATTAAGTAAATTTAACTCTAAGAATATCAAATGTATGGTGTTATCAGAGGCGTCTCGTTTTATCTGATTTTATATTCATAAGAAGAAAAATACCAGAAATAAGATAAGAATAGACAACATCAAGTTAAAAATAGTCAAATATTATTCTACAAAAAAATTGAATTTTTTGATGGCATTTTCCTCATAAGTGTCATATATTTGAACAATTTCAAGGATGGTTGAGTTGTAGTGACTGATTAATTGGGTGAAACGGGAATAACAGACGTCATTGTCGCGTATATAAAGCCATGTGAGAATTCAAAAAAATTATAATCTTCATCAGAATCATTCAGACGAAATGACGAAGCTAACTGTTATTCTGTGCCTTGTTCTAGTGGCTTCTGTAATTCAGGTAAGCTGATGAATTATCATTATTTATTGCATCATTCGCTACATTTTATGTGAATTGGGAGGTCCTATTATTAAACGGGTACCAATTATCGACACTTCATTCTATTTCATTTTTTATTGATTCGGGATTTTTTTTTAGATTGAAGAGTTCTACGGAAAAATTCGAAAAAATTCACCAACAGTGTCCACTAATTGGAGCATCTTCTCAAATTTTTCCAGATTTTTTCATTGAATTCTTCACTCCAAAAAAAAAAATTCTGGATTATTTTACCACAGAAATCCATTTTGCCTCACTTTCCCCTAATTATAATCTTCAGAAATTCTTGAACATCAGAGATATCTCAATAATTGGTGATTTTTTATGCAGGACTTCACATCTTTATATTTATGATTCAAATAAAATTATTATTGAAAAAAAATAGAATCGATAGAGATGACCTACATGTAGATTTTACTATTCCTGTCTTCAAAATAAATAAAAAAAAGTGGTGAAAAAATGCCAATTAATTTCGAATTACTCCAAAAAAGTATTGGAACTTTGCTCGGATTTCGGAGTAGAATGAAAGGAAATCTCGGAAATTCTCTCTATTTGAGAGAACTTTGAATTCCGGCCTAAAATTTGAAGTTTTCTGTATTCTACAGGTATCAAAGTAAGTTCCAAAGCAAAAAAAAAAATTGATTTTTTGAAGGTTCTAAATGGTTGTCCCCTCTTAATTCAAAAATTGTTGCCATTTTTGTACACTGTTAGTTCTCATAATTTTTAAAACTTAATATTATTGTAGACTGCAGAGTCTCTTGACAACTATGCATTTGCTGTAGTCGGAGAGACCGCACCTCCACGGTATGAAACTACGCAGAGCACGGTAAGTGAACAAGCTTTATTTTCAACCACTGGCAATCGAACTCTTTCATGATTATCACATAATTATTGGTTACATCTCTGAATATTGATTGAGTGTTATAATATTCCGACCAAAAAAGTAGCATCAAAATATTACTGTGAAGGAAATACCAGAACGAAAATATTATAACGAAAATTTTTTTGAAACTATTATAGAACACTCATTAAAATATTATTCATCAATATAAGGGGGGGGGGGGCAAAAAGGAACAGGCTGGGCAAAAAGGAACAGGCTGGGCAAAAAAGAACAACTAAAATTCGGAAAGAAAACGTAAGAAATAGGAAAAGTATTCTAACGAGTGTTCAATTTCTTTCATATTGTTCTAATTTGTGTTTCCCACCGTTTTCGGATAAGGGAAGTGGCTCAATCATAATGAAATGAAATTAAAGCATTTTTAATCATAGATAAACTACTAGCTCATAATAATTCAGTTCTGTATGTTAAGGATGTTCTATACCTACCGTAAGCGGGGGTTGTGCGGCATGAGAGGGGCAGTGATTTCGCCAGTGTTCCAATCCCTGAACATGAAATAATGATTTTTTAAATTCTTCATTAAAATGATTGTCAGGTAATTATGGACCGCTGTGGGTGTTCAAATATTATATTATTATCATTACATTTCATAGATATTTTTTTTATCCTTTATTTAATTAGTTTGAGAATTATTTGGAAAAAAGCGTTGAATTCTAGGGAATTCTGGCGACACAAGTTGGCAGCACTTACGCGAAATCGACAATTTTTCAAGCATTTTTATTAATTTTAATGCCAATCATTGACCCAATCGTTGTATAAAAATGAACAAATTGTGCGGGGGGTTATTTCTCACCTATATCCGAAGTTTCATCAAATTTGAACAATTTTTCGAAAAGTTTCTTAAGTTTTTGTGAATTTCCCATGAGAATCATGTTAAAAATGGTTTTTAAAAAATTTATAATTTTTAAACCAGGTATGAAAAAAATCCAAAATTTTGCATACGATTTTTTTATGATTTGGAGAATCTTGGGAAAAAATTTCAATGAAATCGTACATTTTTAAATTTTGATAAAATACCGGTAGAGCATCCTTAAGAGAGCAAAAGTAATTAATGAATTGATTTTTTCAGCGGAAAAATGACCATTCGCATTAATAATTCCATCGATATAATGTTTTTAATCAAAATGATTTTCTAAATAGTGATATTTTTGCACAATAATATTTTCTAACGTTAAAACCTTTGAACAGTAATATTTTTACAGTCGTTTTTGTTCATATTCTAGAGAGTAATATTACACTTTACAATATTCAGACGTGGTTTTATTCTCTAAAATACTGATTTGAAAATTTCTATATTAGGAACACCCTGATTACGTGAGACATATGAAGGAAGATGGGAAATTTCCTTGGTGGTAGGATCAGGTTGGACAATGAAAATATTAATACATCAACGATACAGCATGGATCGTTCCTGGAATTCAAGAGATTATTATACAATTTTATTATAAAAATTTAAGATACATGAATTTTTTACTTGGAATTTGCAACAATAAAGGCTCATGGAAGAGCAATATTTTTTTTTATTTTTATAATAATTATGCCAATGTCATATATTTCATTATTAATTAGAAATAATTCTTCCTTTTTGACGAATAAAGTACTCATTGAATCTTCATATACGATCATCAGACGCTCGTTTAAAAAAAAAAAAATTTAGGGAAGGGCAAGGTAAAATGGACAATATTTTTAAATAATGTTATTGGTCTGCTATTATTTACCCGAAGAATTCATTTATTTATTTATTTACGCAATCTGCATTTTACATAGTTTTATATTCTAATTCTATTCAAGTCACTTTTCTCTCTGTGGAATTTGCTGTTAAAACCTTCTTACAAATAAATAACGAAAAAAAGATAAGAACGAGGTGGTTTTGCATCAGACTAATTGAAAAGATGATTGAGAACGGGGTAAAATGGACATCCGACAAAATTTATTGAGAAAAAAATTAATTGAATTAGAAAGTTTGCAAATCTCTTTAAAATCATTCGTCTTGTTGGATTGGTAATATACACAGAGAAAAATGTTTTATTAATTTAAGAATGTGCAGTCACTTAAATTAAGGAAGACAAAGTCACTTGATTTAAGTGAGAAAAGTCACTTAATTTAAGTGAGGAAAGTCACTTGATTTAAGTGAGTTTTACTTTCTCAAATTAAGAAAGAAAAAGTCACTTGATTTAAGTGAGAAAAGTCACTTAATTTAAGTGAGGAAAGTCACTTGATTTAAGTGATTTTTACTTTCTCAAATTAAGAAAGAAAAAGTCACTTGATTTAAGTGAGAAAAGTCACTTAATTTAAGTGAGGAAAGTCACTTGATTTAAGTGATTTTTACTTTCTCAAATTAAGAAAGAAAAAGTCACTTGATTTAAGTGAGTTTTACTTTCTTAAATTAAGAAAAAAAAAATCACTTGATTTAAGTGAGAAAAGTCACTTAATTTAAGTGACCTGCACATTCTTAAATTAAGTGACTGCACATCCTTAAATTACGAAAACATTTTTTTCTGTGTATACATTTAATCAAAACCTTCAATTTTTGGTAGCTGGCAATGAAGTATTTATTGCGAGGAGTTTGTTTGAAGTTGGAAGAGCCAAGATACTCTCTGGAAATATTGCAGAAGCTGTTCAGAGTTTCTCCAGATACTTGGCGATAGTCAAGAGAATTCCTGATCCAAATGGAATGTGCGATGGTCACAGAGAACTAGCCTTTGCTTACAAAGTAGTGTAATTAATTCAGTCGTGAAGAAATAAAACGAGATATACTTTTTTTTCAATTCATTTTCGAAAGACAGAGAAATTTTCATGAAAATCTTTCTTGTTGCCTTCATTTTTTTGTTAGAAAAAGATCATAACGGAAATTTCTCTAATTTGATTATTTTATGAGGAAAATCGAATTATTTTTTTCCCTAAAAAATTGTTCAACTCATGAAAAAAAAGCATATTCACCTCATTTTATCTCTTCACTACTGAATTGAAGCCATAATAATCATTGAAATTCCCAATATTTCATTATCTTTCGATGTTTTCCAAAGGCTATCAAAAATATTGGAGGTGTTGAGGAGCACTTGAATATGTTCAAGGAACTAGCAGGAAAATCAGGACTGATTGAAAGACTTGCAGAAGCTCATTACTGCCTTGGAGAATTTATACTCGAACAGGTGAAGTTGAAGGAAGTCTTCTAGACATCTTTTTTCAATGAAATTTTCTATGAAAAATATCTTTTTTATAAATTCCCCCAAACCTCATTGCTCTCTGAACATATCCAAAATAATGAAAATATAATTGCCAGACGCTTTTTTCATTACCACTTAAGGATGTTCTACACCTACCGTAAGCGGGGGCTGTGCGGCATGAGAGGGGCAGTGATTTCGTCAGTGTTCCAATCCCTGAACATGAAATAATGATTTTTTAAATTCCTCATTAAAATGATTTTCAGGGAATTATGGAACGCTGTAGGTGTTCAAATATTATATTATTATCATTACATTTCATAGATATTTTTTTTATCCTTTATTTAATTAGTTTGAGAATTATTTGGAAAAAAGCGTTGAATTCTAGGGAATTCTGGCGACACAAGTTGGCAGCACTTACGCGAAATCGACAATTTTTCAAGCATTTTTATTTATTTTAATGCCAATTATTGACCCAATCGTCGTATAAAAATGAACAAAATGTGCAGGGGGTTATTTCTCACCTATATCCGAAGTTTTATCAAATTTGAACAATTTTTCGAAAAGTTTCTTAAGCTTTTGTGAATTTCCCATAAGAATCATGTTAAAAATGGTTTTTAAAAAATTTATAACTTTTAAACCAGGTATGAAAAAAATCCAAAATTTTGCATACGGTTTCTTTATAAATTGGAGAACCTTGGAAAAAAATTTCATTGAAATCGTACATTTTTAAGTTCTAATAAAATACCGGTAGAACATCCTTGAACAATGGTTATTAAAAAATTTATAACTTTTAAACCAGGTATGAAAAAAATCCAAAATTTTGCATACGGTTTTTTTATGATTTGGAGAACGTTGGAAAAAAATTTCAATGAAATCGTACATTTTTAAATTTTGATAAAATACCGGTAGAACATCCTTAACTAAAAAATTTGTCTCAATCTTTTAGGGTAAACCAAACTCTGCAACTCCACATCTAACTCCTGCATTCGATTTATACAAGAGTCTCGGGATGATGAAGAAAATGGACAAAGCTAGATTCCTCGCTGGCATTTCCAAAGGTTACGAATTTTCAGAGTTTCGATGGTTATAATTGACTCTTCATCAATGATTCAAATATTTAAGAGTTTATAAGAGTGTGTATGATATGAAAGAGACACGGAACGAGAAACTTCTGTTGACAAGTTACATGTATACTTATGTAGGGGAAGGTGGGGCAAAATGGACATCAGGGGTAAAATGGACATATCTAAATTTTTGTTCAAATTATGGAAAATTCTTGAAATTAATAGAAATATTGGCGGTAGATTGTTTTTGATGATTTCATTGGAAAACTGAGGAAATTCTAGGCGGGAAACAAGTGCTGGAATTAATTTTTTCAAATTTCGGGCGATTTTGACTTTTTTGAGCATTCTAGAAAGGTGAAACCCTTCCTTTTTTTGAAAACTTCCAGTTTTTCGAGAATATCTTCGGTTCTATTTGTCGTAGCGTAAAAATTCCGGTGGGAGGTGAAAGATGAGATCATTTGCCATCGATTCGTAGGGTTTTTAATTTAAAAATATTGATTTTTAAGGTGTTTATGGACAATTTTGTGAAACACTTTTGTAAAACAGTTCCTGGCCTATCACTATACCAAAAATTGATATTTTTTAATTCAAACCCTCATAAATCGATGGGAAATGAGCTCACCTTTCATTTGAGACCAACCCCGAACTGCTCCGACCAATAGAACCAGAGATATTTGCAAAAAACTGAAAATTTTCCAAAAAGACAAGGCTTTTACCCCTCGAAAATGCCAAAAAATATAGAATTTTCAAAAAAATCGAAAAAAATACATCTGACACTCGTTTTCCGGCTAAAATTTTCTCAGCTTTTCGATAGAATCATTAAAAAAATCCATCTCTAACCGTTTCATTACAGTGTCCATTTTGCCCCATTCTCCCCTATATTATAACTCGTCACAACTTTTTTTGTAGCTTTCAAAATCTTCTACAGGAAAAATCTCTTAATATTTTCCATCTATATCTGCTGAATTCAAAGATACTCGCGAAAAAAACGCTGCATGTGATTATTCAATTTTCCTAACTTTCTTAAATTGATTTCCCTGAATTTTTTTAGGCGAAGAATTGAAGATAGAATATCTGGAATTGATGAGGAAATGTGAAGAAGATGATCCAGAGGCTCTCCGAAAACTTCTGGAATGGAAGAACAGGCGAACTCCATTCTGGAATTAAATTTACCCTGTGAAGAATAATTTTTAAAAACTATTTTTCAAAAGTCAAACATTGAAGTTTTCAAAATTTGAAAAATCATTTGGAAATTTTTTAAAAATCATAATGACAAATTTTTCATCTATTAAAATTTTTTTCCCGTCATTCTCACTTTATTCATAAAACTCACCAATAATTCAATTTTATTCACTTTTATCCTTCAAAAAATCCATTCCAAGTTGCTTTACACAAATTATTTCTCGAATCTCTCACATTCAGATGTGACTGAAAAGAAAAGAAAATATTCGACATTCATAAAGCAGTGCAAAAAAAATTAAAACAAAAAACTAAACTATGAATTGATAAACTCGTGATGATTGCAATAATCAAGTCAAATTTTGACATAAGAGAATATTTGAGTATAAATTTTGTCATCTTTCAATGACTTCCCAGATATGTACTGCCAAAATTTACCGGAATATGTCACGATAGATTCTGTTAGATTTCTTAGATTCTGTTGAATTTTTGCAAAAAAAAAGCGCCATTTTCCTGGCAGAGTCTGCAGAAAAAAATGATGTTATTGACAGATTTCATCAAATATTTGATTATCAGAAAATATCAGATCTCTCGAAATTTCATAAATTATTTTATTTTTCTCTTCAATACAGGGTGTATTGTAACTATATGGACAAACCTATATAGCCTTGTAGGGGGTGACGAGACGATCAAAAATAGTCTCGGAAAAAATGTTGTACGGCCAAAAATTGGCCGAGTTATAAGCTGCCCAATCGGAGCGCAGCTTTAGATGGTCGCGACCCTGGCATCCAGATACACCGGAAAGTCAGCTACGTTCAAGGCCCCAGAGGTTCTCATCAATCTTATGGTTTTTCTCAGCTTTCGAATACGAAAATAATCAAAAATACGAAAAGAAGAGATGAAAAAAAAACAAAAAAAAGAGATCGAAAAATTAAAAAAAAAGAGATGAAAAAAATAAAAAACAATAAATGAAAAATCCCAAAAAAAAACAGATTAAAAAGACAGAAAAAATGATAAATACAAAAAAAGAAATAAAAAAGACCAAAAAAAGAGATGAAAAAGCCGAATAAAAGAGATGAAAAATACAAAGTAAAGGGTGAAAAGTACACAAAGAAGAGTTAAATTTTGATATTTTTCAATTCTTTTTTTTGTTTTTTTCATCTCTTCTTTTTGTCTCTTTCATCTCTTCTTTTCGTCTTTTTCATTATTTTTGTATTTTTCATCTCTTTTTTTTTGTATTTTTTATCTTTTTTTTTGTATTTGTCATTTTTTTGTCTTTTTTTCATCTCTTTTTTTTTATTTTTTGATTTCCTTTCTTTTTTTTCATATCTTCTTTTCGTATTTTTGATTACTTTTGTATTCGAGAGCCGAGAAAAATGTAAGTTTTATAACTCGGCCAATTTTGGTCGTACAACATTTTTCCCTGGACCATTTCTGATCGTCTCGTCACCCACTACAAGGCTATATAGGTTTGGCCATATAGTTACAATACACCCTGTATAGTTCTATAAACAGCGAGAAACAGAAAGATTATTCGTATAAATAAAGTGAAATGAATGAAATTAAAAAAAATAAAATTGTGGGAAGGCCTCAAAATTCCACATAAAAGAGCCTTTCCTTCAAAAAAATCTCAATCTCCCCTGTATAACTTCGTCAACATCTCCAGAATTACGACGTACTTTTTGAAGATATTATTTTCCTCGAAAAATAGTTTTCATGTTTGTCAACCTTGGAAAGAATTACTACTGCAGCAGCGGAAAAATAAGCACTCTAATTTTTATTCATGTCACTCGGTTTTTCTCCACCAATCGTAATCGAGTAAATTCAATTTTGTAAACATCAAATGTATGATGTTATTGAAGACGTCTCACCTTACCTGATCTATGAAACTACTGACATTGAAAGAACCAGGAAAAGGCACAACATAATCCCACATTAGAATAAAAAAAATACCAGCAATGAGGCAAAAGACGACAATATAAAGATAACAATGGGCAAACATTATACCGAAGATTGAATTTTTTAATGGAGTTTTCCTCATAAGTTTCAAATATTTGAACAATTCCAAGGACTTTTTTTGAGCTGTAGGAAATGATTTTTCGATTGAAATGGGAATAAGAGACGTAATTGTCGTGTATATAAAGCGATCTGAGAACTCGAAAAAATTATAATCTTCATCAGAAGCTCTCAGACGAAATGACGAAGCTAGCTGTTATTCTGTGCCTTGTTCTAGTGGCTTGTGCAATTCAGGTAAGTAATCAGTAGTTGAAAAATTATTTTCATTTGCTGCATCATTTACTTTCTTTTATATGAAGTAAAAGGCACCATTATGAACAAGATGTTAACTATTGACACTTTTTATTTGATTGTTTACTGCTTCAATTCTTTGACAAATAACACTAATTATAATCGCTTCAAGTTCTTAAGAATCAAAGATCATTCAGATATTTGAATAATAAGTATATCTGAATGCAAGACTTCATCTCTTTATATTTATCATTTAATTAGGATAAAATAGAATCAATAGAGATGATATAAACAAGAAAATCAATTATATTAATATCAAATATGATTTAAAAAGAAAAATATTAACGGCATTTCTCATAGTGTTAAGGAGGTTCTACCCTTCTCAAGAGTGAATTTGAATTTTTTGATATTTTTGCATGAAATTTTTTAAGGTTACAAACAAATATATCATACACGTTTTAGTTGTATGATTAATGCATTGACCGACTAGTTATCGAGAAAAAAAATAGTAAAAATGAGTAATTTCACATGCTTATAGAGAGCCCTTATGACAGAACCACTCTATTGGCGACGTTTTGTATTTTTTTTTATAGATCTAACAGATATTTTCCTACTAAAAATTAATATGATATAATTGAATATGTATAGAATTGAATGATATTCTTTCGGACCCACCTCACCGGCCAAATAAGCTCAAGAAACGCAATACAAAAAAATTTATTTGTAGTAAACACGTCATGGCGACGGAAACGATAGAGGGCCTGGCTATGCTGCATGCATCAGCTGATCGAATATATATCAATGTATACCGATATGTTTCTATTCCGTAATTTTTTCTTTTCAAATGCAATAATTTATTGCTAACAGATTCTTAACATTGGTAGAAGAATTTATTAATATTTTTGAGGAACAAAGCACAATAATCGAAAATTGACATCCAAGAATTTGAAGTTTACACGCAGCCGCCATTCCACTACTTGAATATTTCTAATACTTCTATTATTAAAAAAATCAATTAATAAAAGAAGCGAAATAACATGTATTTTTTATCATTAAAATAGTTAATTTTCGTCGGATTTTTACTGATCAAAAAAATAAAAAAATTATGTTGCTTTCTTGAACTACCGTGTGAGGGTAGAACCTCGTTAATAATGAGGTTTTTTGCCGTACGATCTATTTTCATTCTACCGGCAATCGAACGTATTGATAATAATTAATTCGCAATCACGACTATCCATTCTTCCACAAGACCATTGTATTTCATTAAAATTTTTCATCTTCATATTTTTTAAACAAAAATGATCAATAGAAATTTCAACACTAACTTCTTGAAATAGTGGTCTGCATGTGGATAAAATCGATTAAGTAATTCACGTCGAAGATCGTTGCCATGTTCATACATTGTCAGTTGTCATTATTTTTAACACTCAATATTATGGTAGACTGCAGAATCTCGTGCACATCCGGAACAGGAGAGTTTGATAACGACCTCGTCACCATCTCTTGAACCTCAGTCGTCGGAGATACCAGTAAGTGAACAAATCGTAGCTTCAATCACTGGCAGTGAAACGTTTTAATGATTATTATTATTGACTCATTTTGCAACTTCACACTTGTCAGCAATATTTTACACCATTTGTTAGATAATTGACTATTTTTGTGAATACACGCTCTAGACTTTACTTTTTCTTTCAATTTGAAGCATTATGCACAAAATATTTAATGGTAAAGAGGCGTATCTTCTGCACATACGTCCCTTTGTTTTCGATCATCTACCCTAATTATACAAGAATTTTTGAAGATACGCCCTTTTGTTATTATATAATTTTAAAGTGAATTGAAAATTTTTTAAAAATTATTAATAACAAAAGGGCATAAGTACTGGTGATACGCCATTTTGATATTATTATTATCAAAATATATGGCACAGTTGTAGAAATTACTAATAATAAAGGAGCGTATAAACTGGAAATACGCCTTTTTGTTGTTATGAATTTTCATAATATTTCGCAAGCTTTCTAATGTTATTATTAACAGAAAGGCGTATGTTCAGATAATACGCTCTATTTACGCTACACATTGGTAATTACGACCTTTTGTTACTTCAATCTTTAGTTTGATATTTTTGTTCATTACGCCATAAAAAAATTTTTGATATGTATTCCGCATATGCGCTTCTGTTTTGAAAATGATTTTTTTTCGTCACTTACACACTTCTGCTTACATGACGACAGTTTAAAGGAATTTTTAGCCATTAATCTGAAAATAACTCCCATGTTCATTTATCCTTAGTTTTCATCATTTTTAACACTAAAATTTTATTTTAGCGTGAACACGTCTCAAAAGTGGACATTGGAGCAAATAATTACGCAACAGGAGGAACTAAGACGCCTCGCAAGAACCTCGGTCTAACAAGTTTGTAGTTCTTCATTTCTTAGATTATCTATCAAATATCTATAATCAAAAAGTTCGTAAAGTGCCATGGTCCATTAAACCTGTACATTTTATAATTCAAATATCAATTTTCTGAAAAATATTTCGTTGAATTTATTTTATAATATAATGTTTCAGTACTTTCAACTTAATGAAAGACTAACACAAAGGAAATATCCCTATTTTTATACGCAATCAAACTCTCACGTTAATTTTCTGAAATATTAATTCCAAAATTTATATTAACAGGATTAGGATGAATCTGGACGTTACCCAGAACCACTGTTGGAGAAAGAGAATCAATATTAATTCCAATTATGAAAATATTAATCCATCAACGGTACAACGTGGATCGTCTCTAGCTTTTCGAAAAATTATCATAAAAATTTAAGTTACATGAATTCATAACTTGAAATTGATGCCAATAAAATATCATGGAAAAACAGGATTTTCTCTATTTTTCCAATAATTATACCAGCATCAAATATTTCATTATTTATTAAAAATAATTCTCATTTTTAATAATATATATATATAATTTATTCATTCATTTTCGAAAGATAGATAGAACTTTCCATGAAAATCTTCCTTGTAGCATCAATATTCACGAAAAAGATCATCAGAAAATTCTTTCTATCTTGATTATTTTCTGAGGAAAATTGAATTATTTTGTTTTTTTTTTCAATTCTCGTGAGGGCTTGTTTTACCTCAAAATTATTTGGTACTTGCCCCTCTCACAGGGGATATAACCATAAGGAATAGAAAAGAAGACCTCAAAATTATTATTATTATGGTTACTAGGTAAATATGCAGAATAGCGCCCATCCTAAGATTTAAATGATTATCAAAGTCAAATCTTCGGAAAAAAATATGGAATGCGCAAGCGAGGTTTGAACTCACAACCATCTGATTACATGTCAGGTGCTCTACTAATTGAGCTATTGCGAGTTCCTATACTTTCCTTCAAATCTTTTGACCGAGATATATTACATCATTTTCGCCACCTCCCTTCCTGAGGCAAATTTAAATTAATTTTTATTTTGGGCTCTATTATACATCATTACTATTTAATAAATAGTATTTATTGGACTCCTCTTTTTGGACACTCTACTGGATTCGAGACTCTTCTTCAATGGCTAGTGAAGGAACTGCAGAGTAAAATAACCATATTGAAGGAAGTAAGGGAAGCTTCCAAAGGAAAGAGATGGTATGACTCAAGATTTTTTAAGATTCAACAAGAAATTTTTTCCAAAGACGTCAATTCAGTTCTTTACGAAGCATTGATAACTTCCACTGACAAGTCGATGGAGAAAAATAATAATACTGCTGTAAAGGCTGCAGTTCGTGCTCTCGAATGCGCGAAAGATAGTAAGTTCAGTGAATTGATTAATTCAAAGTTATTAAAGACAAGTATTCTAGAAAAAAACACAAATTTTGAAAAAAAAATTTACAGCCTTTGGCATATTTCACTGATTTTCCAGATTATTTAAGAATTTACTAGAATATTTCATGACAGATTCTGTTAGATTCTAAAAAATTCTGTCGAATTTCGGCAAAAAAATATTATTTTTTGGTGAAGTTTGCAGAAAAAAGAATGATAACCGACAGATTTTGTCAAATATTTTGTTTATTAGAAAATATTAAATATCTCAGAATTTTATAATTCTTTAGAATTTTTTTTATTATTATATTTTATTAAAAGTGCTTCGAAAAAATCTCAATCTCCCATATATCGTTTCGTGGCTGTTTCCGGAATTACGAGTTATTTTTTGAAGATTTTAACTTCCGTGAATAACAGAGTTCATGTTTGTCAACCTTGTAAAGAATTACGATTCCAGAAGAGGAGCATGAAACACTAGAATTATTATCCATGTCATTCGTTTATTTTTCCACCAATCATAATTGAGTAAGCTTAAGGTATTTGAAGAGTAAACGTAAAACGACGAGGAAAATCTGAATCTTTTCACATAAATAAAGCAAATCAATTTGAATCACCTCAATTTTTTCAAATTTTTTCGTGTAATTATTCCATGGCGCAAAAAAATGATAAAAACTGGGGGGAAATAAACATAATCGAACATTTGAAAAAAAAATAATTATAGCATTCAAAGTCATTCTGATATGCTAAAGATCCGTTGAAATACTTCTCCATATCATGAATACTATTCAGAATATTTTTTTTTACTGTGAGTTGCACTAATTAATTGAAGAATTTGAATTTACTGTACACATTTCTATGAATTATTTTCCTTTCATATCCATAACTCCTGAGAAAACCGATGAAAAATTAAGGAAAAAATTAGAGTCAATCACTGAATCAAATCTCGAAATCTACTCATTTCGAAATTTCTGGTTGAATCTCAAATTATTTGAGATTAAATTGATTCTGATGTTTCAAGTGGCTAAAGGAAGGTTGCCGGAGTTAGATTTGAGAGAAATCTCGAGAAAAATTCGGATAAATATACAATTTACCAAAAATTTTGAAATCTCCCCATTTTGATATTTCTCATTAACCCTTTGTTGCTCGCGTAATGAGCGAGGCGCCGCCTTTATTACGTTCTGTTGTTTTATTTTCAATTATACCAATAAAAAAATTTCAAAAAATTTTAATGCACCATTGAACCTTCTAAAATGCATAAATACTATTAATAAGTATAAAATCGCTTGTAAATTGAGTGTAAATATCATTTTGTTGATCACGGATTAAAAAGCGGCGCTACGCCGCCCAGTGCGACTAAACGTGAAATCCTCGTTCAAATTGATCGCCATCCTTGCTGCTGCAGATGAGGAAAAACAAGAACTATAATCCTTATTCATGTCATCCGTTTATTTCTCCACCAATCGTAATTGAGTAAACTTAATTTTGTAACCATCAAATGTATAATTTTATTGGAGACGTCTCACCTTATCTGATCTATTAAACTACGGAAATTGAAAGAACCGGGAAAAGACAACAACATAATCACACAACAGACGAACAAAACCCCGAAATGAGGCAAGAAACGACAATATAAAGATAACAATAGGCAAACATTATACCGAAAATTGAATTTTTTGATGGAGTTTTCCTCATAAGGTTCAAATATTTGAACAGTTCCAAGGACTTTTTTGAGCTGTAGGAAATGATTTTTTGATTGAAATCGGAATAAGAGACGTAATTTTTCTGTATATAAAGCGATGTGAGAACTCGAAAAAGTTATAATCTTCATCAGAAGCATTCAGACGAAATGACGAAGCTAGCTATTATTCTGTGCCTTACTCTAGTGGCTTGTGTAATTCAGGTAAGTTGACAAATTATTTTCATTCGCTGCATTATTTACTTTTTTTTTACATGAAGTAAAAGGCACCATTATGGACAGAATGTCAACTAGTGACGCCTTTTTTTATTTGATTGTTTATTGCTTCATTTTTTTGACAAATAACAGTAATTATAATCGCTTCAAGCTCTTAAAAATCAGAGATTATTCAGGTATTTCAATAATTAGTGCATCTGAATGCAAGACTTTACCTTTTTATATCTATCATTTAATTAGGAATAAATGAAATCAATCGAGATTATATAGACGAAAAATTCAATTTTATTGATATCAAATATGCCCGGGAAAAAATATTCAGATCTGATCAGATCAAATTAGATCTGATCAGATCTAATTAGATCTAATCAGATCTGACGAAATGGAAATTTTTAACATGAATAGATCTGAATAGATCCGATCAGATCTAATTAGATCTCATTAGATCCAATTAGATCTAAGTTTGATCGGATCTGTTTAGATCTAACTAGATCCGATTAGATCCAACTAGATATGGTCAGATCTAACTAGATCTGATCAGATCTAACTGGATCTGATTGAGTTCATTCATATTGGCTCATCAGATCTGATCAGATCTAATTAGATCTGGTCAGATCTGAGAAACTCAGATCTAATTAGATCTGATTAGATCTAATTTGATCTGATTAGATCTGAACATTTTTTCCTGGGTGATGAAGAATGAAAAATATTACTACATTCTTTATAGTTTCCAAAATGTTTTTTTTTATTCATTTTTCCATGAGACCATTATATTTTCATTCAATTTTTTCCATTCATAATTTTTAAACAAAAATGATGGTTAAAGACTTCAACGCTAACTTCTTGAAATGGTGGTCTGCATGTGAATAACATCCAGGTCATCAATTTGAGTCGAAAATTGTTGTCGTGTTTATGCATTGCCAGTTGTCATTATTTTTAACGTTTTTAACACCCAATATTATGGTAGGCTGCAGAATCTCGTGCATATTCGAAACCGAAGCCTGCAGGATCGAGGCCAATATCTCAAGGGCCTCGGAATATCCCGGTAAGAAACGCAGTTTCAATTACCAGCAATCGAATATTTTAATGATTATTGACCCTCGGAGTACACTGGGGGTCATTTTGACCCCAAAAAATTTTTTGCCCTAAAATGTGATGAAATGGATGAAAATATCTGAAATAGTCGACTCCAACGCTTAGAAGCTTTTTCATTCAAATTGGCCAACTCTAGAAAAGAGGTCCAATTTCGAATAATTTTTTTACCATAAAAAAATAGTTAAATCAAACCAACGATGATTGTATTCAAAAGTACATTGTTTTATCTACAAAAAACCTCATAACATAGATTCCGAAAAAATGTATAGTTTTCGAGATATAGCACTCAGAAAATGGAGTGGGGTCAATTTGACCCTGTGTGTGATCTGAAGTTCTGTTCAGAGGTGTGTACTCCGAGGGCTAATTCATAACAATAACTAACCCTTTTTCTATAACCCTATTGTATTTCACTTGAATTCTTAAATATGTTTTCTTCTAAAATATCATTGGTCAGGCTTTCTGAAATTTACAAATAAATTCTTGAGGCTGTTCAATTACGAGGGATCGGAGTTTTGTAGAGATCTGAGTGTGGTCAATTTCAAATCGAAGTTGAATCTCGATTGAAGATGTTATCACCCCCAAATTAATATGACAGGGATTATTTGAACAAATAAATGTTTTCTTTTGACAAAAAATTTGCCACGAATGTGAATTCTTTGCTCTCTAGGTGTAAAAACGTAATTTCCATTGATAAACTCAGAATTTAGGGAAAACTTCGATGTTTCAAGAAGTATATATATCATGGATTTTCGAAATTGTAAGATTTTTTAAATTTTCAAACAATTATTTCGCAGAAAAAATTAGCAAAACCGTGAAATTAACCGTCAATTCAATTTTAATGGTGAATAACTTCCGAACCAGTAGATTTATCAAAAACTCACGAGAGACTTTTTTTTATCATCCAATTTTTTACAAGAATATGTCTTGATTATTACAACGCAGGAAAAAATGTTCAGATCTGATCAGATCAAATTGGATCTAATCAGATCTAATTAGATCTGGGTTCCTTAGATCTGATCAGATCTGAGAATTGGCACGCTCTGATCAGATCTAATTTGATCTAATTAGATCTGCGTGTCTCAGATCTGATCAGATCTAATAAGATCTGATCAGATCTGATGAGCCAATATAGATAAACTCAATCAGATCCAGTTAGATCTGATCAGATCTAGTTAGATCTGATCAGATCTAGTTAGATCTGGCCAGATCTAGTTAAATCTGGCCAGATCTAGTTACATCTCACCAGATCTGGTTGGATCTAATCAGATCTAGTTAGATCTAAACAGATTCGATCAGACTTAGATCTAATTGGATCTAATTAGATCTAAGTAGATCTAATTAGATCTAATTAGATCTAATTAGATCTAATTAGATCTGATCAGATCTATTCATGTAAAAATTTCCATTTTGTCAGATCTAATTTGATCCGATCAGATCTGAACTTTTTTCCCGGGAATATACCGATCCGTTAACGAGTTAGAAAATTGCAATGGGACAGTTGTTAATATTGATATTAAGAGCTAAAAATGTGACAGACTCACTTTTTCATCATCCTCAACCATATTTTGATGGTAACTTTTGAAGAAAAAAATAGTCGATTTATTTCGCATATCCTAATGGGTACATATATGGACGTCAGATATCTTTGTTCACTAACATTTTCATTTGAACATTAACTCAATAAATGTTTGTTACTGTTTTTGTTCGAGTCGTTCATTTGCTATACGAGAAAATTCTCGACTGAGTCGTTCATTTGGGACGACGGGAAAAAATGGAAAATTATAAGATTTTTCAAGCATAGTTCCTATACCCCTGTATATTTGTCCTCATATTCAAATGTGTCAAACTCGATTACTAAACACACGAAAATTCTAGAATTCTTCATGCATGTTGTTATGTCCAGAAAAATTTAAAGTAATAATTGCTGATGCATATAACCCAGATCGAAGAAACTGGGTTATGCTCAGTTTTGAAACATTTTAAGTTAAACGCTGATTGCTATTACTTCATTCAAAAGTGATGAATAAGCAATACAGCTTCTAATAAATATGATCGATTTCGCGTTTTTCTTCAGTCGTTCACCTGATCCCGAGTGGGAACTGTCAAAGTAGAGAGAGGTTCGAAGCACTAGGCACGAGACGCCAAATCGGTCTTTAGTTACTAATCGAAATCTTTATTTACCGTGAAGGGGGATTTATTAGCTAATTAATGGGTCACAGGAATCTTTAATCGAAAGTAGTCTCTCGCTGTTCAAGTTAAGGTGTTATAAGATATTTCTATTTGTGAACGAACTCATTTTTCCAAATTAAAATCAGAAAAACCTTTTTAAACTTAATAATAATAAAAACGGCAATAGAAGACAACTTCCCTGGTGTTAAAAAGCCTTTACGGAAAAAGGTCGAGGAAATTGCCTGTTCGTAATTTTAGTTGTAATCTAAAATCACATCAACTGTTTAAATAAACAAATTAAAATAAGAGTGAGTACCGTCAACCTAAAACCATCTAAATTCAAACTTTCATCGTCAAGCAAAATTGTAAAATCAAATTGTAAATTTTTTGTTAATTCGTTCTTTGTTTAAATATTATAAAAATTCAATCTTTTTAATTTTTATCTCTCTTTTATAAGAAAATCCCTTCCTTTCAAAATTCCCCGAAACATCCTTCATCACGACAATAAAAAAGGGTACAAACATAGTCGCGTTCTTTTAAATAATAAAATTATAATTCAAGTAGTTCGTGTTCGGAATTAAATCAAATTGTCCTCAGACGCGAGGGACATCTTCGGACATAACAATGTCAGTTGATTACTCATCTACGTCATCTATAAATGGTAGTTTACATGTAAAAAAATTATGAGCCATTGATTTGAGACTGATTCCCATGTTCATTCATCCTCAGTTTTCTTCATTTTCAACATAGAAATTTTATTGCAGCGACCAGCACTCTCAAACGGCCACGAGCACCGTAATAATGACGAGCCAATACTGGAAGACAGTACGGAATCTGACGACGTCGTAAGTTATCAAATTATAATTCTTGATTTTTCAAAAATATCTTTAATTTGAGAGTTTATGTAATGTGCATGATCCATTGTTACACATTTCATAATTTAAATATCAAATTTTTCAATAAAAAAAGGAAGGATAACCATTTAGAACCTTAAAAAAAAGCGATTTTTTTTGCTCTGAAAGTTACTTTAATATGTATAAAATACGGAAAACTTCGTGACTCAGGCTAAACCTCAAAGCCCTCATAAATAGAGCCAGTTTCTAGGACTCACTTCCATTCTAATGAAGGGAATGCCCAAACTTTAAACGCGTTTTTCTCGAAACTTTTTTTTTTTCACTTTTTTTTCTTGGCGCCAACGATTATTCAGAGACTATTGAACCGATCGGGCCGAAATTTTGCATACGTTTTCGTAATATATCAGACCACTTGGTGAATCTAAAAATATTCTGAATTTCTCAAAATAAAATGTTTTTTTTAATCAGCGAAAATGAAATTTTTTTTTCGAAAATTTCGATTTTCTTCATTTTATGTCTACAATTTCTCCAATTCTCAACTTATTATCGAAAAATTAGGTTTATCAAGTGACCACAGGCGTGTAGCTTCCATTTTGTATTTTTTTTTTCACAGTGCTACATTTGGCAGCGTAAAATGAAGAACACTCGTTAAAATCTCTCTAATGAACTGTCAAAATTTCGAAAAAAATCAATTTATTTCTTCCATTTCAAAAAAATTCCTGAAAATCTGCTCAATTTCGGCTTTCTAAATGGTTGTCACCCCTCAAATATTTCATGAGATATCATTTTTCGATGCCTTCAGCTCATTTTATTAACGAAAGGATAACACAAAGTGTCTGCCAATATTTACATCTAATAAAACTCTCATGTTAATTTTCTGAAATATTAATCTAAAAATTTCTTTATTAATAGGAGCCTGTTACCGAAATGAAGTCCCTTATTCTCAATTATAAACCTAAGGTGCAATGATGCAAATATTAATACATCAACGATACAACATGGATCATCCCTGATTTTCGGAAAAATATTATGAAAAAAACAAGTTAAATCATTTTTTAACTTGAAATTGGCGCCAATAAAACCGCATGAAAAAGGAGCATTTTTTTGATTTTTTCAATAATTATACCAATATCATAAATTTCATTATCTATTGAAGATAATTTTCCCCTTTTAATAAATAAAGTAATTACTGATTATCCATATTGGATCATCAAAATTTTTTTGTAAAAAAAATAGACCTGTAAAACATTGCTACTCTATTTCCCTCAGATTTTGAGATATTCTCAAATAAATGACTTCCAATAAAAATAGACTCAAATAAAAACTATTTTTACGCATGTCTACTCAATTATTTCACTCGGTCCTATTTTTATTTCATTCGTTTACAATTTATTTTAAATTCGAGTGAATTAATTCTCTTTTTCGCACGTCGTGCGAAAAGTAGCCACTTTCCGCACGTTGTACATGAAAAAATTGTACCTTATACGTGCGGTAAAGATTTTCAGACTCGTGTGATTACAAAACTCGTTTTGAAGCCTCACAAACGTCAGAAAAATACATTTTTTCAATTTATTCTTGAAAGATAGAGGAATTTCCATGAGAATTTTTTTTTATTGCTCCAATTTCATTTTTACAAGAGTCTCAGGATGATGAAAAAAATGCTAAAAAGCTAGATTCCTCGCTGGCATTTCGAAAGGTGAAGAAATTTGGAGAAAATCCAGAGGTTCTCCAAAAATTTCTTAAATAGAAGAATAGGCGCACTCCATTCTGCAATTAAATTTACTCTGTGAAGAATAATTTTTATAAACAATTTTTAAAAAGTCAAATATTAAGGTTTTTAAAATTTGAAAAAATCTTTTGAAAATTTCGAAAAATTATAATGACAAATTTTTTATTTATTTAATTTTGTTCCATCATTTTCACTTTATTCATAAAACTCACCAACAATTTAATTTCATTCACTTTTATCCTTCAAAAAATTTATTCCAAGTTGCTTTACACAATTTATTTCTCGAATTTCTAACATTCAGATGTGACTGAAAGGTAAATGAAGTATTCAACATTTATAAAGCAGTGCAAAAAAAAAAAATTGAAACAAGAAACTAAACTATCAATTCATGAACTCGTGGTGATTACAATAATCAAGTCCTAATATTTAATAATTGATCTAAAAAAAAAAAAAAAAAAAAAAAGTCAAAATAAAATGAAAATGCACTCCAATTCAAGTTTTCTTCTCTCAGATAATTGTGATATAATAGAATAATCCCTTAAATGTTTCACAAAACGATGATTATTCTATTGTAAAAGTATATTTATCACGTGAGACCTAGAAGATTCATTGATAAAGGAAACATATGTACAAAATGTATCGATATTTCCAAAAAATTTCGAAATAAAAATTTTGTTCACATCATTATTATCGAATACAATGATAATCTATTTTTCTCTTGAATATTTAACATTAAAATGTTTTTCACACAAATTTTTTTTTCGTTTTTCTTTTTTTTTTTTTTTTTCAAGATAGAAAAAAGATAATTTATATTACGAATTTTTTTTGCTTTAAAGTAAAGACTGAAAAAGATATTATGATTTTCTCCATAGTCTTCAGATTTTAAGCCTCATCCCGATTTTCATTATTGACAGATTCCAGAGATGAAACATCTGTAATCTTCTTAGAATCATTAGAATCATTTTTATTATTGACATCTTTGTCTTTATCCTCGTCACTTCCAACAATTGTCTTCATTTGCTTCTCAAGAGCCTCCATACTTGCATCATCAATATCAGTGTCTTCATTTTTTTTGGGACTCTCAGACGATGAATCCACGTCCTCAGCCTCTTTATTCTCTTCGCCATTAGTTATTTCAGTTGAATCATCAAGAGAATTTGCAGCAAATTTATTCAACTCGTCTGATTCATTGCAGTTGTTTTTATCCACAACTTCTGTCACAGTTTCCTCAATTTTTTTCTCTTCAGGAAGTGTCTCTTCGTCATCTTCGTCGTCTGGTGAAGCCAGTGGTACTGGACTAAGTGGCTCTGGCTCTGGGCTCTTCTCCTCGTCACTGTCCTCATCACTCTCTCTTCCTTCAAATTTCCCTGAATCCTCCACATTTTCTTCATTATTCTCATTATTCTCCTCTGGCTTATCCTCACTCACTTGCACATCCTCTTTTTCCTCATCTTCATGCACTTTTTTATCAGTTGCAACTGCACCTTCTTCAAGAGTTTCTCCTGAATTAACAGACTCTTCTTCTTTTTTCTCAGAATCTTCAACTTTTTCACCATTTGTCAAGGGCTTATCATCTTCAACAAGTTCAGATGGTTTTTCAGAGTCTTTTGACGATTCCTCAGGAAGTTTAGCTTCTCCTGAATTCTCGCAGGTGATCTCTTCGTCTTCCCTGACTTCTGCCTCTTTTTCTTCGTCTTTACTGATTTCTGCCTCTTTTTCCTCGTCTTTACTGACTTCTGCCTCTTTTTCTTCGCCTTCAAGTACTCCTTTTTCCTTCAAATCTTCACTATTTTCACTTGTCTTTTCTTTCTCTTCCTTATCCTCCGATTTATCATCAACAGATGGACTCTCTTCAGACGTCTTTACCTCAGGTTCTTCATTACATTTAGCCGCATTCTCTTCTTCAGGCGCTTTTTCAACATCCGGAGATTTTTTCTCGTCATTAATTTCTTCAGAAATCTCAACTTCTCCATTTTTTTCACTATCTCCATTTTTCTCGGCGTCTTTCTGATTATCCTCACGTGTTTCCTCAACTTTTTCTTCACCTTTCGCATTTTCCTCAATTTTTCCATCATCTCCCCCCTCTTTTTTATCATTATCAGGCACTGCCTCTTTTTCCCCAGCATCTTCCACTTCTTCAACATCTCCTGTTTTCTTCTCCTCTTCTTTTTCATCAACGATTTCATTCGAAGTCTCTTTCTCCTCCTCTTTTTCCCCTTCTTCATCAGCATCAGAAACTGATACTTTCTTCAGGACAACTTCAAGCTTCTTCGAGTGCGTCAATTCATGTGTCATTCCCTCTACTTTAGTCTCAAATTCAATTGAACAAATTGTACAAATGTACGCCTGATTATCTCCATCACTCTCCGTTTTTTCTTCATTTTTAATGTCTTTCTCTGCTTCATTGTCTTCTGTTTTTTTACAGACAATTGGCGATAAACTCGCACATGGTGAATCAGGAATTTTTGAATCATCTGATGTAACTTTTTCTTTTTTTATATTTTTCTTTGTTTTTTTAACACTTTTTCCATTATCACTTGATAATTCTTGTGATTTCGAGTCATTTGCATCATTTTTCTTTAAATTTCGGACTCTCTTCGATTTTCTCGTCTCGTTAGGATCAAATTTTTCCTCTTCATCCACCAAATTTTCTCGTTTTGATCTAGATGATGTACTGCTGGCACGTGATGATGGTGGAGAATAGGATTTATCACGTGTTTCTAATAATTTTGTGTTTTTTCGTGCTCCTATTGAGGATTCATCACTGGATGATTGAATTTTTGGTGGACTCTGTTTTTTCGATGATCGCGTTGGTCTAACTGGTTTTTCTTTTATTTCCTCAATTTTTACGGTTTCATTTTCTTTGACGCTTTTTTTTGCTCTTGGTCTCAATTTTTTTGGCTCTAATTCTGGTATCTCGAAGGTGCCCGAATATCTGCGCTTTGGTAGTGCTTTTGAAGATGCACTTGCAGTACTTACAGTACTTATGACACTAGATGCTCTAGTTTCTCTTTTAGGAATTGGCTCGAATGATGGTTTTTGCCTTTTTGTTGATTTTGTGTCATTTTCACTGCTCGCTCTCTTTGTTCCTTTGCTTGAATTACCCTTTTTCGGACTTGTCTCCATCTCTGAATCATCTGATATCACGTAGACTACATTACCATGACCATCTTTTTCCGTTCTCATTGGACCCTTTGATTTTTTAGAATCTGTTGTATTTTTTGGAGGATCTATTAGGACATCTTTCAAAAATACTGAACAACGCTTTGTTGATTCCATAATATTTTTCTTACTTCTTTTTGTTGATAATTTATGGGGATCCATTATTACCCAACAATCCTTGCATACAGTTTGACCAGTGTTATGGGATCTGTACATACCAACTTTATTCTCTATTTTTAATTCACATTTGTCGCATTTACGATTGTTTGATGGACTTGAAAGGATTTTGGAGGACTTTTTCTTCATTGTTGGAGTTACTGGTGTGTCTTCTGTGTCTGATGGGTTTAGGTGAAGCTGTGGAGACGGTGGAGCTGTTGTCTTTCGTTTTATCACTTTTACGTCAATCTGGAGGGGAAAAAGAATGAGTTTTTAGTTTTTTTTGAGTATTGTAAAGGGATCTCGGGAATGAGTGGGTTTACGAGAAAATGTCAAGAAACCTTTTTTTGAGGAAATTTCATGGGCTACAAAAAAGGTTTCTTGATAAATTTCTCTAAATCTCATTGTTTTTGAGATATTTACAAAATAAGGGAATTTTTCTCATTTTTTTGAAAATTACCTTTGTGTCATCACTCGTGGAATGATTTTCAGCAACTTTTTTCAAGTCAGAAAGAACATCTAGATTGTATCGACAGTACAAACATACGTGCAAAGTTTTGAATGTTGAAGACAGCTGAAAAAATTGATTATTAATGACTTTTTTTTGAAAATTGTAACTCTTTTTTTTTTTAACGTTTGTGCTAGTTTTATCAATGGACTTACGTCTTGATGGAAGATATCGTGTATCTGTTTGAAGATATTTTGAAGAATTTCATTTCTCAGTTCGTAGATAAAACCTTTTTTACCAGGTTCTTGACAGAGACCGCAATATCCAGTTTTTCGTAATTTTTGTGTTTCACTCTGATGGACTTTGTTGAATTTATCAACAAATTTACTGCACTCAATCAATTCATAGGCACATTTGTGGCAAACATATGAGGATTGTTTATTCTTTCGTATCTAAAATGAAAAAAATTAATTTGAGTTTAAAATAAAAGTATTATTTGTTATTAATTGTCTTAAATAATTGGGAAAATTTGAAAATTTGAGGGAAAAAAATAGGAAAATTGATTTTTTAAATTCATTTACTTGAGAATATTTCGGAAAATAAACGAGATAGAGTGATTTTGCCGGAATCCTTTTTTGTAGCTCTTGAAATTCTCTACAAAAAAGGATTGGGGTAAAAAGGGCGTATCTCCATTAATTTCTGAATATTTTTATACTATTGAAAATAATAACAAAAAAAATTCGATTTGTCCTTTTTTTTCTAAATAAAAGGGTGAAGTTTATTTTGAAAATGTTCTCGAGAACAATGAGGTTTAGGAGAATTTATCAAGAGACCTTTTTTGTAGCCAATCAAATTCTCTACAAAAAAGGTCTCTTCACATTTTTCTCTAAACCTACTTGCTCCAAGGATATTTAAAAAATTCTTTCCTACAATTTTATTGAGTTGAATTCATATTAATTGTGAATATGTGGAAAACTCTAGGAAAATTGAGGAATTTTCGTGGATACTTTTTTTGTAGCTTCAATTCACCTCTACCAAAAAATGTAATTACAAAAAATTCCTCAAACTTCATTATTTCTTTGAAAATCTTCTCAAAATTCCTAAAAATCTGCTGAAAAAATCAAAAATTAGACAGAAAAAAAATCAAATCGTCTCTTTTTACTTCCTCATTCAAGTCCCCTTTTTTTAATGCATAAAAAAAGTGTCAAAATTCTTCGAAATTCATCAAAAATAACAATAAAAAAATTCACAATTAATTAGCAAAGCAAAAATTAATTTTTCACAAAAAAAAATAAAAACTCCAACTTTTCACAAATTCTTCCATTTCTCGAATCTCAAAAAAACGCAAAAAAATCGAAATAACAATAACAATAATAGCAACAATAACAATGATAACAATAATGCTAAATATATGTATAATCAGCACGAGGTATGGGATTTGCTCCGAAAAAATTCGTTCATTTAACTTTTTTTCCCAAAATAATTGAAAAATATTTTTCCAACATTTTTTTAAAAAGTAAAAAAAAATTCAATTATTCATTTAAATTGCTTTAAATTTATCCGCACTATTATTTCAATTGTTTCCCAAATTTTTGTTAATTTTTTTTATTTTTTTTGATGATCAAGGTAAATTGTTTTGGCTTTGCGGTTCAACATAACCTCAATTTTTCATTGAAAAATAAAACAGAATTATACGTGTTTTTTTTGAAAAATCAAGTGATCTGAAATAATTAAAAAATTTGCTGAATTATTTTGAGAATTTTTAAAATAATTGTTTTTTATTTAATTTATTAACATACCTCGAGAGATAAAAAATTTTGTATTATATCACGAAATTCTTTGCCGTGTGTAAAAATATCAAGAAACAATCCCTCATCTGTGGCACAAACTAAACAAAATTTACTTGTCATTTCGTATATTAAATAAAAAATGAAATAAATCTATATTTTATTATTTAATGATGATATATAGATACTATTATTTAGTAAATACATTAGAAGACTTGATGATGTATACGAATTTTTTTTTTAACTGTTTCTACGGTTTTTTTTTTTTTTTTTTTTTATGATAAAAATTCCACTGATTTTTCAGAGTTTATGATGCCAAGTTTTGTGCGGTGAAAACTGGTATCAACACACGCGCAGCAAATTGGCGGCAATGCCAGCAGATGGAACATGGCGGTTTCCATGGATTATGGAGTACTAAGAGGCTCACCTCGGTTATCGATATATACTCGTTTTAAAGGGGTCGTTGAACTCAGTTTTTTTTCATTTTTATGAACTCTTTTTTATCTACAGGGGAAGGAGAGAGAGTTTTTATTGAGGGGAAAATAGGAAATTTTTCGGAAAATATAGAAAATTTTGGAAACATTTCGATAATTGTATAAAAAACTTGAAAAATTTCTAAACATTTCCGAAATTCTCGAAAAATCTCGAAAAATTTCTAAACATTTCGAAAATTTTCTGAATATCTCGAAAAACTTCAAAACATTCTGAAAATTTTGTAAAAATCTCGAAAAATTTCTAAAATTTTGTAAAAATCTCGAAAAATTTCTACACATTTCGAAATTTTTCTAAAAATCTCGAAAAATTTCAAAATATTTCGAAAATTTTCTAAAAATCTCGAAAAATTTCAAAATATTTCGAAAATTTTCTGAAAATCTCGAAAAATTTCTAAAATTTTGTAAAAATCTCGAAAAATTTCTACACATATCGAAATTTTTCTAAAAATCTCGGAAAATTTCTGAACATTTCGAAATTTTTCTAAAAATCTCGAAAAATTTCAAAATATTTCGAAAATTTTCTAAGAATCTCGAAAAATTTCTAAAATTTTGTAAAAATCTCAAAAAATTTCTAAACATTTCGTATTTTCCTTAAGAATCTCTAAAAATTTCAAAACATTTCAAAATTTTTTTAAGAATCTCGAAAAATTTCAAAAAATTTCTAAAAATCTCGAAAAATTTCAAAAAAATTCTAAAAATCTCGAAAAATTTCAAAAAAATTCTAAAAATCTCGAAAAATTTCTTAACATTTTGAAAATTTTTTGAAAAACTCGAAAACTTTCAAAACATTTCCGAAATTTTCCAAAAAACTCGAAAAATTTCTAAACATTCCGAAAATTTTCTGACTATCTCGGAAAACTTCGAAATATTTTGGAAATTTTCTAAAAATCTCTAAAAATTTCTAAACATTTCGAAATATTTCTAAAAATCTCAAAAAATTTTAAAACATTACAAAAATTTTCTAAAAATCTCGAAAAATATCAAAACATTTCGAAAATTTTCTAAAAATCTCTAAAGATTTCTAAAATTTTGTAAAAATCTCAAGAAATTTCTAAACATTTCGTATTTTTCTTAAAAATCTCGAAAAATTTCAAAACATTTCGAAAATTTTCTAAAAATCTCAAAACATTTCGAAAGTTTTCTGAAAATCTCGAATCATAGTTTTCACCATTATTTCTTATTCCCCTAAAATTAAAGAAAAAATTCGACTGTAAAAGAATAAATTCCAAAAAAAATTTTATCCATCATTAAATTCTCCATTACAAAATTTAATAATTTTTTTCTCTTTTCTCAATTCACTAGGCAACAATTCTTCACAACTTTCAATCAAAAAACTGATTTATGAATGAAAAAATTCATTTATCTCTCGGTGGTTCCTCTGATTTGCCAGAGGACTCGTCTTCCTTAACGAATTTATCAAAAGTCTCTTTCACTGTCTCAATAATAGAATTCGAGTATTGAATCGTCGATTCCTTTAACTCCGGCAACTTTTCCTCACAATAATCAATTCCCTCGCAGATTTTCGAATCGATGCTCTTCAGTGGCTCCTCGAGAACTTTTCCAATACTGCTTGTCACTGGACTCAGAATTTCTGTACTTTCGTGAAGCTTTTCTTCCGTAGTATTCAAGATGGTTTCGATTGTTGCATTGGACTTTTTCAGAGATTCATAAGCTCCTGAGACTGTTGACGTTACCCCAGACATAATAGCTGAATTCATTATTCGGTTGGTGCATTGAAAAGATTTTTCCTCTTTTGAATTTTCGGCGGGAGCGTCATCATTTCCGGATATCACTGTTGATTGCTAAATTGAAAAAAAAAAAATATTAATTTGATGGCACAGTTCTTATTACCAGATTAGAAGATTTGTTTCATTATTTTCATTCAAATTTTTTCAACACTAAAATCGATTGTGACGTCATAAACTTTGCTAACATATAATCTCCATTTTTACTTGATCTCATCGCGATAGTAGCGCCACTCACTTGAGTTGTAAGATGACGATTTTCGTACATTGACATCGCAAGAGCTATTAATTAAGTCCTTTTGAGTCCAATTTTAGAAGCACTTTTGAGCAATTTAAGAATTTTTAGTTTTTTAATTATTAATTATTCCGTAATAAGTAGAAATTTTCAATGAATATCGTTTTTTTTAGAGAAAAATGAAAGCTACAAACGAGGTCTTCACAAAAATCTTATTATCTCGCTTGATTTCCAAGATATTCAATTAAAAATAATCACAAAGACAAGTCGATTCATCTCATTTCACTGGTTCACTAGAAAATTTATCACATAACCCCATTTCTCTGATTTTTCAGAATTATTTTTGGGTTTCTATCGTTTTTTCAACTTCTTTGGTACATTGCCTCAACTTTTCGACCTTCAGACATTTTATTCGAGCCCGAGGATGAAACAAAAAATCTATTTAAGGGAGTTCATCCGGTAACTGAATTAACAGACCAATAATTATGAAAAAATTTGAATATACTTCTGAAAATCTAAAAAGTCACCTGTTAAGATTTCAAACTCTTCGGATATCTTATTCGGGAGAAATTAATAAATAAAGATTTTTCAATTAACACGGTCCTTTATGGGTTTTCGTCTATAAACATGAAATTTGTGGCAATTAACAGGGTTTTTGGGGAGAAACTTCCATAATGGATAAATAAATATGTAAAGAACAGTTTAAGAGCTTCCTCAAATGCATTAGATACTTGGTGATTTAAGAATAAATTAATTTGTCTCGAAAAATGCTGATTTTTGGGAAGTTAACCTCTGTTTTACTCGCATGACAGTGACGTCAGAACCGCGCGCTTTTTGAAATCAATAAGAATGCTTTCCGAATAACGCAATGTATGCTATGCTTGCACATTTAATCATACAAAACTAGTTGAAAATGTGCTGAATTGACCTTTCTCTATTTGATCTTCAAAAAAATTCTTTCTATAAATTCGATTTTTTACAAAAAAACAATAATGATCGACGAACAAGAATTTCTAGTACATAGCAGATGTACAGGTTACGACTACGTTAGTCATATAACCACTACGCTAGTCGTGATAATTTTTCGTACTAATAAATCCCATACCGGATGAACTTCCTTAATTCGCAGAAATGAAGATTAAACAATCTAACCCTTCAAAGTGGTATATTAAACATTGGGAAAAACCATTTTTTGTCTCAAATAAGATTTATTGGTAAAATTGAATTTGACAGTTGAAATGAGTGTACTGTATTTTGACACAAGAGAAAAATCTCTTGGTCAAAGATTTTTATTAACATGACTATTTTAATCTCGTAAATTAATAAATTTATGCACCCTGAGGAGGTCTGCGCACAGCAGACGAAACGTTGGTGCTTTAACAATGAATTAATGTGTTAGATTTTTAAATTCTGGAGTGAACACTATGGCCGATTACCAACAAAAAAATAATTTAAATAATGATGGTCGGAGGAAAGACAAAAAGATTTATTGGTGGCCCCAGTATCTGACAATTTATGAAAATTCCTCAGTTGTATTTAAATATAAAATATATTTTTTAATATAATTAATAAGCAATATTTAATAAGCAAATATTTGTTGCCTTTGATTTATGCTGTCAGAAACTGGGGCAACCATTTACTTATTATTAATAATATTCGTATGCGTAATTAATAAAATCGAGATGATTTACTTCAGCCAAATAAATTTATTTGAGAGAAGTAATTTTTTTTTTTCAGTGAAAATAATTTAATAAATACTAACGCGATAGGCGATGTCAACAATTTTTGATGTAGTCTGTTTATTTCCATGCTTCTCGATGTCTTCCATTTAAATTTGACTGGAAAATTGAAAAATTCACACCGAAATAAACCTGAGAATGTCAGAGTCAAAGATATTCTAAAATTAGACTAATATGCGTGACGTCAAGTGCCCCTGGTACCATCAACTGCATCTCTGTAGTTTATTTATCTACTGTCATCACTAGTTATCTCTTCATTGTAGATTCTAAACTTATTAATTTACGAGATATTTGGTTAGGTTATTGTTTATTGTATTAGTGATTTTTCATTTGTTTTTGGAGAATTTGAAAATTTATGTTGAACGTGATTCAAATGATTTTCATCATTTATTCAGTGGGAAAGTGATTAAGGATGTTCTACACCTACCGTAAGCGGGGGTTGTGCGGCATGAGAGGGGCAGTGATTTCGTCAGTGTTCCAATCCCTGAACATGAAATAATGATTTTTTAAATTCCTCATTAAAATAATTTTCAGGGAATTATGGAACGCTGTGAGTGTTCAAATATTATATTATTATCATTACATTTCATAGATATTTTTTTTATCCTTTATTTAATTAGTTTGAGAATTATTTGGAAAAAAGCGTTGAATTCTAGGGAATTCTGGCGACACAAGTTGGCAGCACTTACGCGAAATCGACAATTTTTCAAGCATTTTTATTAATTTTAATGCCAATTATCGACCCAATCGTTGTATAAAAATGAACAAATTGTGCGGGGGGTTATTTCTCACCTATATCCGAAGTTTCATCAAATTTGAACAATTTTTCGAAAAGTTTCTTAAGCTTTTGTGAATTTTCCATAAGAATCATGTTAAAAATGGTTTTTAAAAAATTTATAACTTTCAAACCAGGTATGAAAAAAATCCAAAATTTTGCATACGGTTTCTTTATAAATTGGAGGACCTTGGAAAAAAATTTCATTGAAATCGTACATTTTTAAGTTCCAATAAAATACCGGTAGAACATCCTTGAACGATGGTTATTAAAAAATTTATAACTTTTAAACCAGGTATGAAAAAAATCCAAAATTTTGCATACGGTTTTTTTATGATTTGGAGAAGCTTGGAGAAAAATTTCAATGAAATCGTACATTTTTAAATTTTGATAAAATACCTATAGAACATCCTTAAGGATGTTTTTCCTCTTCGCTACTAAATTACTGGTTTAGACAAAAATTTAGAAAAAAAATTGGTTTCTCGGTTCCCGATTTTTTTTTTTTGTAAAGGCCTTCACGAGAAAAATTTTAAAAAAAATTCCCATCGATCTAGAACCATTAAAGCATCTCCCCAACTTTTTTCAATTTTTTTTCCCCAATTTGACATTCCAAAAAAAGTTCTAATTCCTCAAAACCTCATTTCCCTTGAATTACCCCAAAAAATCTTGTCTCAACATCACATCCCAAATAAATTATCCACTAAATTAAAAGGAGACAATTCAAAGGACACTATAAATAAAAAAAATTACAATTAATTTAATTTCAATCAATTATTTATTTCCACAAAATCACATAAAAGAAAATCTCAGTACGTCAATCCTTAAACTACTTTATACAAAACTCCTCCAATTCCCAATATTATAAAAAAAAAACGAAATGCAAAAGAACAATTATTTTACATAAATAAGATAAACACCTCAAGTAACACATTTTCTACCAGGCATTTGAATGGGAGAAGACCCTCTCCTCTGATTGTCGTAGAGATAATGAATGAACATTGACATAACATCAGAATCACTTTCATAAATTTCTTTCATCTTATTAGACTTGATAACAGGTAAAATTTTACGAACTATTGTCTTAACAATAAACGAAATGATGTCTGGGTCCTTCGAGTCAATTCCAAAATTGAGGATTTCAATGGCGTTATCATTGCTGATTATTTCCTTGAGTTTGCTCTTGCAGATGGCCATCAGATCCTGAATGTCGTAGTTTTTAGCAGCAATTAGGACTTTAACGATGATTTCCGGCTCATTCAGGCCATTCGTGTCTGTCTCGTACATGAATCTGATGATTTCTCTCATTGTCCTAATGTCGACGTCATTGATCACTAATTCATTTCCTCTTGGTCCCAGATCCAACATCTTGGAGAAGACTGAACTGTGCAGCGCAAGAACCGATTTGTCAACGGAAAATTTCTCGCCATTTACAGTTACGATCAAGTCTCGGCTTTCACGAGATAAGAAGTTTTTACTCGAATTCGCACCCATTTTTTTGGATGATAATGACAATTAGCAAAGATAAAGAGGAAAATTTGTTCCTGGTGTTGTGACTTCACTGAGTTTACGAGTCGAATGAAGTTGGGGTGAAGATGACGTGAATTTAAAGGGACTGGAGGAAATTTTAGGTCAGAAGGAGGGGTTACGAAGGGGGCGATTTATCAGGTTTAGGTTTATTTGCACAGGTAGGCGAGGAGTTGGGGGAAAAAAAGGGGAAAAGAAGAGGGCGAAGGTGAGGTATTCATTTTTCGGGGAATAATAGAAGTTTTGCGGTGGATTATACGTTACCTGACTCTTCCCCCTTTTTATTTTGATAGAAATTATGTTTTTCGAATTTTGAAATTATTTGAAAAATTTATCGTTGCTCCTCTTTTGATGAGATTTGAATTTCCTGTTTTTTTAATTTTTAAAATTTTAGAAAAATCTTATTCTCAACAAAAAAACAATTCATTGTAATTCTTACTTCATTCCACTTTGTCCAAAAATAACGAAAATTTGAAATATATCAAATTTTTCATTTATCAAACACTAGATTCATAAATAAGAATTTGTATCATTTTTTGTCTCTCATTCTGTATCGTTGACGCCTCAATTTTCTTGAGCACAGCTTGAAGTGCCTCTTCCCATTCTCCTTCCTTCATCTCTTTTCCATCTTTTCTTCTGAATTTTGGCATAGACACAACAGCCAATACTTTCTTCAGATCCATTTGTAAAGCTGACATATCACCGCCAGCATGTTCTCCAAGTTTCTTCAGGGCTTCAGCCAATGGCCCCCGCAGAGCTTGGAGACGCTGCCAGGACTGATTGTATTGCATTCTAATTAATTCAATTATTGTTCCTGTGAGGGCTAAACCAACGAGAATGTACAGTGAACAGAAAAGCATGTACTTTGGTTTTTCTGAAATCAAAAAAAAAATTATTTGCATTTTCTTCTTTTTATTGACAATCAAAATCTATTTTATGGAGAAAAAAATCAGTTGAAAATTTTTCTGATCATTTTTTTTTCTCTAATCATCAATACTTCCTGAAGTCTTTCGAGATCAAAATTGAATTTTTTCAAATAATTTGAATAAAAAACATGTTAGTAGCGAAAATGTAAAACGAAATAAGGAAATTTCTGAACGATTCATTAAAAAAAAAAAACTCAGAAACTAAGCGAGATAGAGTGACTTTATCGAAATCCTTTTTTGCAGCACTTTTTTACTTTTCATTTCTGATTATTTTGAAAAAATCATCGAAACTAATGGGATCCGTCCTTTTCATCCTAATAAATACAAAATGAGTATCTCTTTGCTACTAACATATTGCTTCAAAATAAATATTAGATAAATAAAAAAATATATTTTCACTTGAAAAAATGATTTTTTGAAATTGTGAAGCTAAATATCAAAATATGTTTTGGTTTATACGTATTCACAGGATAATTCTCAAAATAATGAAAAAATTAAAATACATCCTATACATTTTTTGATTTTTTTTTAAAGAAATAAATTATTATAAAAAACATATTTAGAAAATTCGCACTCATCATCTCTTGAATCTTCAAAATGTGCATATTTTCTATTTTTTATCTGAAAAATAATTTGTCAAAAGACTCAAAATCTCATGTCAGTTATTTCCAATATTATTTCTCAAATGATAATTTTCTCCACGTTAATTTTTTTTCTTTTCATTAATTTACTAGGAACGAGATCGCCAAAGCCGATTGTCGTCATTGTGACAAAAGTGAAGTAAAAACCATCGAAAAAGTCCCAATCATCTTCCCAAAGCATGAACATTGCTGCTCCACATGATAAATAAATGAATAATAAAACAACAGCTGCAAATGCACCTGAAAAATAAATTGAAATTTTCATAATTTTCGTATTTCCATTGTCTTATACATTCTCCTATTCTCCTCGACAATAAAAATTCCCTCAATTGCGATTATTATTATTCAACAATGAGGTAAAATGAATGAACTTACCCAGTGACCTGCGGCCAGTGATATTACTTGGAATTAGAAATTTCAGAGATGGAGGAAGACTGGTACTTATTTTGTCCGCTAGATTGCTAACAGTTTCGGCGAAAAGTTTACCCCATGCTGCTATTACTGTTAGTGTCAATGGTATTCCAACAAAAGCGTAAAATATACAGAATATCCTCCCCCAGTGAGTGGCAGGTACAACATTGCCATAACCTGAAATAACAATAGAATTACTTATACCTGCACTAGTTTGACGCAACATTTCATTGACAAAATGGAGTCCTTGAGGGAAATCAATAGCGAAGAGGTAAGACAGGATAACTTTTTTTTTTAAAGAATATTTTGCGAAACTAAGCGAGATAGAGCAATTCTGCCTGAATTTTTAGCTGATGGCATCTTCTGTAAAGCGGAACCAGGGCAAAAAGGGCGTATCTCCATTAGTTTCTGGAATATTCCATTAAGAATTATCATTCTCAATGGATAATAATAATCATCATCATAATAATCATAATAATGATAATAATAATAAGTCGATTTGTCCTATTTTTTCTCTTCATTACAACAGATCATTTCAACGATTCAAAAAAAAAGCTATGATTTTTCAACTTTTGGTAAGGTGGGTCGAAAGGGGGGGGGGGGGGGGGGGTATGCTACACTGTTGCCAAAACTGACAGTCATTTTGGATTAAATTTTTCGATCAACCTTGGATTTTTTCGAAAATTATTTTGAAAATTTGAAAAATTTAAAGAATTTTAACAATATTTTTACTCATAAAATTGATTTCAGGGTACTTGGAAGCATTCATTAATGGTCTCAGGTCCAGGGATTGACGATTGGATATCAATTGGTCATTTAAAAGTACTTGTATTACAATGCTTCATAGAATAACAAGAATTTGAAAATAAAATTCACCAATTGTTGTTAGAACAGTGCTGGCAAAGAATATTGCTTGAAGGATACTCCATCGTTCTGTCACGACAGGTGGTAATTCATCAATGTGTCCATCCTCGAAGGATTCCACTTCATCGACTAAAGTAATAACAAAGCCCCCCTGGGTTGCTTCCTGCATTGCTACCTCGTAAGACCTTAATTCCATTTTAATCTGCAAATGAAAGAGAGATATTATTGAGAATCCCTAGTGAGGTCTGTATAAAAATCGTCTAGGGTATATATTTTATACTCTAGGCGTTTTTTTTACATCTAAAGAACTTATTGAATTAATTTGAAAAAATTTTGCTTTGATCCTTGGAGATTTTAGATTTTTTTTTTTTTAATAATTCTTTATTAATCCCCTTATAAGAAAAATTGACAGTGCAGTGAATTGCAAAAAGTTATATTCATCATTTTCAAATTTCGATTAATCGATACAATATCTGGCATTAAAAATGATTGAGACGTACAATCGGGAAAAAGGTTAAATTTTTGTATAAAATCGTTAATAACCATTTATACAAGATAAAATTCTCAAATCTGATTCATTGAATCTGTAAAAAATGTAATAAAGATTCAAATGAGCCGTAGAAATAAAAACTCAATTGAAAATTGAGACATTTTCATTATTTTTTACACTTCTTCAAATTTTTCAAGATTCAAATGAATTTAAAAAACAATTCAAATCTTTCAAATTTCAATTAATTATTGGTTTCTAGGGCTCATTTCATTCCTCATTACATTCTTTACAGACTCACTAAATCAGATTTGAGGATTTCATTTCTTATGAATTGGTATTAACGATTTTATACAAAAATTTGACTTTTTCTTTTCGATTATACGTCCCAATCATTTTTAAGGTAATTTCAGTGGTTCCGGCAATCTATCTTTCCCTTTTAATTTTGGTCACTTTCGATAGACTAGCATGATGAGATTTTTTAAAAATTGAGTTTACCTCATATTACCGGACAAATAAGGCTAAAATTAATTTTTGAAAAAAATTATCTATTTTTTCCTTATATAACCATATATATTCTTGTTCGTTAGAGTGTCTATTAATTTTTGAAATCATGAAAAATGCATGTTACCGGACATATAGCGACGATTAATTCAATTAATTACATGAAAACATTGATGGCGGCAATATTGGTATTTAAAATCCGAGGATCCTCCAATGCCAGTCCTAGATGCTGGGACAGCGTGAGTCAAATTCGCAACAATATTGAATATGTATAATATTATTCAATAACAATTTCTTATAGTGGATATCGTTTTAATATCAGTAAAATGTTAGAAAATCGAAATAATTAGAATATTTATGGTAATTTAAAGGAAAATAAAGAAAAGTAGATAGATTGGACCTGCCAAAAGGATTATAGGCTGGTCAACAAGTACTAAGAGGTGACAATTTGTTAGCGTCAACCGAAAATTATGATCAAGGTGCCATTCAATTCGGAATAACATGCAGAACATTTGTGAATCGTATGAAAACCCACTCGTAAAAATTTCAAAAGTTATTAACAATTTAGTGAAAACAAGAACCAGGTTTTTGTTTTTTACGTGTACCTCGGCAAATATTGCAAATATGCCAAATATCAAAAAAGATTCAAAGAGAGCAGGAAATTTCCTATGAAAAAATCCTAACTCCCGAAACTGTCGGACTAATATTTATAATTCTAACCGTCTCAAGAAATTGTCTAATTAACAAATGAGTAGTTAATTGAAATATGGCGATGAAAACTTCGTTGGATCTGAATATTATGCATTGAAGTATCCCAAAAGTGTCAAATTTTTTTTTGTTTCTTAATATTAACTTTTAATAGACCTAATTAATTTTTTTTGTTAATGTCTCTGATACAAATAGAGCGGACGGAAGTTTAATCACGCCCTTTCGGCCGGTTTTTCACCACTAAACTAGAATTATAAATATTAGTCCTACAATTTTGGGAATTAGTACTTTTTCATAGGAAATTTCCTGCTCTCTTTGAATCTTTTTTGATATTTCACATATTTGCAATATTTATCGATATCTCGACTTTGATGCAAGATATCGCATCGCTTAATCGAGATTTAAAGATCGATTCATCAGAAGTTGATGTCAATTTTTTTTTTCATCTCTTCAAATTCTGTGAAAAAAAAATGTGAATGTTTTTTTTTTAACTGTTTTTCAGAGAAATCGAAATTGCCAGTTCTCCGAGAATAAATGATTAAAATTCTCTTTAAAAAATTTATTATCTCTCTTCTGTTTATTGACACTCAAATATCCAAGAAAAGTGGAAATAAAATAAGAAAAAAAAAAAAAATCTTAAAAATTCCCCGAAAAAAAAAACATAATTTTCCAATTAAATCCAAGAAAAATTATTTTCTCACCAAATTCGCCAAATTCAATAAATCAGTATTATTTAAAATTCGATTGACTAAATGATTTCTCCTTGCAAGAAAAACCGCTCTGATTTTTCCCAATCTGAGAATTTCTGACGGTAGTTCCAATTGCCTAAAAATCTGGAAGACAAAAAAAAAATCTCTCAAATTCTCGTTTTATTTATTATTCCACAATGAAGAAGAGAGAATAAAATTCACGAAAAAAAAAAATAAAAAAAATAATGTTTATAAACCAGTATCATTTTTCAATTGTCCTTTCAACGGTTAAATCAACTGCAATGCACATCAAAGACTAAAAATCTCTCTTCTCATATTTTATAAACATTCCTCAATGCTACATTTAATTTTTCTTTTTCACACATTCTGTTATTTCGACTGTTATATTTGAATAATCGTGTTTGTATTTTTGGAATTGAGCCAAGCAACGTGGAATTACGTGTTGGCCGCTTAGTTTCCGGCTGGAAACACTCATTTTCTACGTGACGATGAGTTTAAATTCAGTAGTAGATAGACTTATCTTTTGTCATTATACTCAATAGAATATCACGGAAAGTGAAGGAGATACGCTTTTTTTGCGCCAATCATTTTTGCTGAGAATTTTAAGAACTAAAAAAAAGGATTAGGGTAAAAAGGGCGTATCTCCATAAGTTTCCGAAATATTCTTAAAAAAAAGGGTCAAGAAAAAATGTACTTTTTTAAAAAAGATATTAATTAAAAAAATTGAAATTAAAAGCTAATTATTTTTTTTGCAGGGGGGGGGGGGAATTCTTCTTTTTGTTGGGGATAAGTGATATTTTTTGATGAATTTTACTACCAGACCACCAACAGCTGTGTAGATCATCAATGCTATCAGGAGGCTAAATGGTCCAGCGATAGATTTCAATTTTCCAAGTGTTTTGTCACTTATAACACGTTTTTTTTTCACTGTATCCTCTTCCATATCACCGATGAGTCCATTGCATTCGCCAGACATTGTAATTTTTTTTTTTTATATATATATTTTTAATTTACAAAAATCATTTTGTTTCGTGATATTATTTCAAGAGTAGAGTTATTTTATTATAAAATTAGGGAAAAATAAAAAATAATTAATTTATATTTGATTGAGTTCAGTTTTCTCAAAGAAAATTTATTTAGTGTTTTTGAATTACTTTTTTTTATCATTCGATATCTCGAAACGCTTGGGAAAAGAGCGCTGAATTGACTGCGACAACTGTGAAATAATTCTGGATGCTGGAAAATTTTCGGTTGAATCTTTGAAGATCGCCGATAAAGGAGAATTGAGGAAGAATAGCTTCTTTACCTACGGAAATTTTAGAAATGAAGTTCAATAGATTGCAGCACGTAAATGCTTTTTTTTTTATCGAGAATAGATAAGTAGTTGGAGAATCATTAAACGGCCGGTGTTTTAATATTAGTTCTCACGCTGGCAACACTTTTGTCCCGAAAATGAGCTTCCCAAGAAAACTTGATTGATTCTGACTAATTCGAGAGTGTAGAATCCGAATTTGTTGGTTATTTTGTTCTCCGATTTGCCTTTTTAATTGTTATTAACAATTTAATTATTCAAACCGTCATAACGCATAAGCTAGAGGGCTTACAAAGAAATACTTCAAACGAAAGTTGTTCGTCTTTTCAAAATAAAGAGATTGGTTTTTTTTTCGTCACGATAACTTCATTTTTGACTGAGTTACGGCTGAATAACCGTTCCAACGGCGCGTCAAGACTCTCCTCGCTATCTCGCTCGCGCGCCAAATCTCATCAACGGTCTATTTGAACGGTTATTCAGCCGTAACTCGGTCAAAAATGAAGTTATCGTGACGAAGAAAAAACTAATCTCTTTATTTTGAAAAGACGAACAACTTTTGTTTGAAGTATTTCTTTGTAAGCCCTCTAGCTTATACGCTATGACGGTTTAAACAATTAAATTGTTAATAACAATTAGAAAGGCAAATCGGAGGACAAGACTTCAAACCTTCAAACAGACTGGGAATTATTTTCTAATTTTTATTGCGGAAACTCAAATTTATTTCTCAATTTTATTTGGAGTGAGAGTTTTCTGGAAAAGAATGAAAAATTGAACAACAAAATCTAATGAAAAAATTTATTTCAAATTATTTCAAATGATGGAATCATCAGTACATGAATTTTTGATTTTCAAAATGGATTATTAATTTGGAAAACATATAAAATCTGATGTTCATTAGTTCTATAAATTTATTGAGAATATTTTTGTTAATTTTCTTGGAAACTTTTTCAGTTTTTTCACATTCATTATTCGTTCTCTTCAAACAAGTATTCGAATCATAAAATAATAATTAGTAAGATGCAGTCAAAATTTGAATTCATACGAATTATTCATTTATTCTGAGAAAACAATGTTCTTTTTCGTGCCATTACATTAATATTATTATATTATTAAATTCAGACTTTCAAAAAAATTCACCCGCATTATTATAAATATTCGGACAATATTTACTTGCTAGAATCGCATAGGGGGCTTGACTGCCAACTCTGACACGTTTGTTTTTACTCAGGGCATTCCAGAAATGTACTCCTATTGATTCTTCGAGTGCATCCATTGTTTTCGAGCTGTTATTTTCATCGAAAAGTAATTCCCATTGGAGCCCATAAATTGCATAAAATGTTGATGGTGGATAGATGGTGAATCCCTGGCAATTCCTGCCAATCTCTCGATGAAGCTATTATCAGAAAAAGATAATTTTTTTTTAATTATTAAAAAAAAAATCCAGTGATGTGGACATAAAAAAGTAGAAGTTTTTTTTTGTCATTTGTATTAAAAAAAAAATCTTGGAAACTAAACGAAATTAGTAATGGGCGATTTTTAATTGATCTTATCGTCGCCATTAAACAAATCAATTTATTAATAAATTAATTTTTATTAATAAATTTTTTAAGAGAATCAAATTTCGGAAAAAATATGTAATGCGCAAGCAGGATTTGAACCCACGACCCTCTGATTACATGTCAGGTGCTCTGACCACTCAGCCTATTTCACTTATGTATCGTCGCCTCAGAAATAAAGGGGCGTAAGTGCTATGTTTACATACAGGACTTACGCCCCTTTGATTCTAAGGCAACGATATATAATTTGAAAATACTCACGGATGAAGTTCCACATAATTTCTCAAAAACACGGGTAATAGCTAATGGTCCATGCTGTGACCACAAATGGCCTTTGAAATTTTCCATCACATCTTGTAAACAATCACTGGCAGCCTTGTGACCTATACCAGTTGCAGAAAATCCAAGAACAGCATTGTTTAGAAATGATGACCCTTCGATTTCCAAACCAACAAAATTCTCCATTTTTTCCAATGATCTGTAACAGAGTGATGGATTAGGAAATTTTTACTAACAAAATTTCATAACGACAGAAGATAAGATAGATCTGATGGATTAGACATAGATTCTAAGATAGATCTACAGTAGATTTTCCGTGCAGTTACGTTCATTGCAGTTTCTTTTTCGTTAAAGTTCTCATAATTCTTGCATCAAAGTTCCTCATTGGTTCCCACATTGTAATGAGCCAATCATAATTTAGTTCAAAAGCGCGGCATTATTTGAATATTCTGCACATTGGAATGCGCATAGGAGAGTACTTCACGGCGCAATGGATTGCGCAGAAAATAATGCTCTATGTAAAAATTTGGTAGACAAACGAAGTTCCTGGACGATCAGGTGAACCTATTTGGAAGTCTGCTGTAAAAATATTTTTCAGTTTTCTTCGTTTTCTCAGATTTCAGACTATCGTGAAGGAAATAATTGAACTTACGCCTTTCAGTTGGTAGTCATTACTAGAAACAAAGAGGTGTAAGTTCTGTCGATACGCCTTTTGGACTGTAGTGAACTGCACTCACGACTATTTATTACTAATTCTTTTTTCATCAAAAAGCCTAACTATTTTGTTATTTTAGAAAAAAATGGCCTAACTTCAAAATACTTACTTCTGGACTATGATATCAAGATCAAGATAAATCCCCCCATATTTCCATAACGTTAACAATCTGAGAAGATCAGAGGAGTGAACTATTGGCCAGTAACTAGTTTTAATAAGATCTAGTTTCCACCAATTCTCTAAAGGTGTATCTTTTACATAATCTTCGATAGAAATTTGTCCAATTACAATATTATCATAAGCTGATAAAATATTGAATATTTCCAATGTTGCAGAGGAAAAATTAGCATTACTGAGGAATAATAAGTATATTGTCATTCCTGGATTCATTTTAGCTGCTGATTCTACTGAACAGGCCTGCCTCATCGATAGACGAGTACCCTCAACTCCAGGAGGCGATGTCTCGAGGAAAAATATATTTTTTCCTCCTATTAGTTCAGTTTCATCTGAAATAAATGATTTTCCTTGTTTATTCTTCAATAGAGAGAAGAAAATGAATAGAAACTGTACAGCTGAGTTCCTCTAACTTTGGTATTCTCTAAATCCGATTCCCCTCAATTGCATCTAACACAGTAGGAGAAGTATACTCCCACCCGTCTACATCTACATGATGGATTCTATGCGCAGAGACGGTGCGCTGGGGTGCTATTCCCGAAGCAATTTAGGAAAGTTAAAATTTTGCTCCCACTAGGTGACAGCAGTGAGTTTCCGAAAAAAATTTGAGCCGGTTCGAGAACGCATCACTTCTGCCTCTGAATGACGAAGGTTATCAATCATCAATCGGCTGTATAGCCTGATGGCTGAAGGCCAGCTTCCTTTTCCTTCATCGTGCTGTGGTTATTGTACAGCTGGCCTCCAGCCATCAGTCTATACAGCCAATTGATGATTGATAACCTTTGTCATTCGGAGGCAAAAGTGATGCGTTCTCAAACCAGCTCAATTTTTTTTGGAAACTCACTGCTGTCACCTAGCGGGAGCAAAATTTTAATTTTCTTAAATTGCTTCAGGAATAGCACCCCTGGCATTAGTCAGAGGCCCATTAAGGTTGGAATGACTGACGCTTGCGCATCGTCTGCACGCATAACAATGCGAGGCCATAGAAACTGCCAAGTGAATGTAGAAAGGTAGGAGAATACTTCCCCTCCTAAAAGATTAGCAATGGAGGGATATGGAAGTTACGGGGTCCCTAATTTAGGGGAGCTTCCCTGTACCTACTATGCTCGTACACTCATAAATTAAAACGAAATTAATATTCTTACTCATCGTACCTGGTGTTTTATCCATTGCTTCTGCAAGGTTCGGGAAAATATCACTGCTTTGTGAGATGGAGAGCACCGAAGTTATAGTTAATAAAAATGCAGTCAAAATGACTTTCGCTGATGGTGTTACTTTATCTCTCAACGGCATAGCAGAATATGTCGAAGGCTTCCTCTGTAAATTTTCGATTAACATTTCGAAGACTTCTCTATTTCTACTTATACTTTTTACAATATCTATCGACTATCGTACTAGTCTCTAGACTTGGTTCTCTTCAGCTGAAGGTCAACTGAAGTGGTTTCAGTTTAAAGTTAGAGGTCTGAGGTGAGCAATAATGAGAGTTGAAGTAGGGGTTCGAGGGATACAGTGGGAGTAAGTCCTCGAAGATGATAGGACCATTGACCGGAGGGGGGGGGGGGTTGGCAGGATGAATAAGGACCCTCCCCGTTATATTTTACATGAGTCATCCTGAAAATCATCCATAGTCAGTGCAGGATGAAGAAAATATGACTGTTTGTTAAGGAAATCCAGGTAGCAGGTCCAAATGATCCATTTTTCTTTCAAGTTATCATAATTATTCTAATTATTCTTGAACATTTTACTGATATTAAAACAATGTCTGTAAATTCTTATTGAATAATATTGAAATATCCAATCTTGTCTCGCATTTGACTCAGTCTGTCCCAGCCTCTTGAATTGTGGATTGGTGGATGCTTGGATTCTAAGCATCCAATATGGCCACCATTGAGGTTTCCATGTAATTCGTTGGATGGATAGACGTTTTGACTAACAAAAACACATAGTCCAGCCCCGACATTTCCAACTCATCTCGACATCAGAACCCCTCTATTTGCAACTGGCCCTCGAACTCCTTTCAATTCCCCCTACAGACAGCCAATCTCCCTATTTACGATTCTGTTAATAAAAAGTTAATAAAAATAACATCTTCGAGAAATTAGTTCAATTTTATTCAGTTTTAATATTTTAACATAAAATAGTATCTGTAACATTTTTACATAACGAGAACACACAGATGTTGAAGAATTCCTGATTTCGAAAGCTAAGCAGGTGATGTGCTATGGGCTATCAACTGATTCAATGTCGCCATTCTCTTATCATTCCCCGGCAGATCGCGTAATGGTGATGATGGAGTATTTCCTTCAATTTTTATTTTTGCTTCTGCTGGCAAATGAAGATTCTCTAGTTCTTCAGAACCCCAGAACAGATTATATGATATATCCAAAAATTTGAAACTATTTAATCCCTCAAAATTTATATTGAGATACGTAAGTTTATTATGAGACAGATCCAATTTTTGCAGATTCACCAATTTAGAAAAAAGCTTTGGAGTGAATCCTTCAATTTGATTATTCGATAAATCCACGAATGTCAATGCTTCTGCATTATCAAAAACGTGAGGTGCAATTCTTTGTAGCCCTGCATTCTTTATAATGATCGTCCTACGAGCTACGTAACAGATTTCTTCGATTCTTGTCAGAGTTTTTCGAAAGAATTTACCGGTGATTTCAGTGGTTGCCTCATAACATCCCCATCGTTCCGTCTCATCTCCTGTTGTCCAATGAAGAGAACAGACGCCAATGAATAAAATGAGCGACCACATCATTGCCATCGTTCTGTACTGCTGAAAAAATTTGAAAGTATCCATGTATTTCATTAGTGATAATGATATGAGATTTTTTTCTTTGAATTATTTGTATGATATAAATATACATTTGATTTTTTTTATTGATTATTTAGATTGATGAACATTTGATAAACAGATTTCTCTCTAATATATATTTATATTGAGATCGGCGATCTCTCAATTGGCAGAGCGATGGATTTGCAACGTAAACATGGATCAGTGTTCTGTAAGTGTCTTATGCTATTTCGTCGAAAGAATTCTTTTCCATTCTCAAAATTGAGTCCTTTCGTCTCATGTTTTATCATGTAAATCGACCAATCGATTAACCACAAATTGATGCAAATAAATTGAATTGAACTTGAGGAAGTTCAAACATGAACGTAAAAGAAACTCACGGATTTCTTTCACGTGGGTCACGAATTGGGAATAAATCGTCACCTTCTGATGTTAGAAATAAAATTGTGATAACATGTGAAAAATATTTACATAGTTTTTCATTATCTTCGTACAAAAAAAAATGATTTCAACTGTTGGATATGCGGAAATATTTCAGGCCATTTCGGTAGATAAGAAATTTTATTATGAACCGAAGCATTTGAAATTTTATATTTTTCAGAACTTTTATTTCCAGATAATAATTTTTTTAAACTGATTATTATTTTCGAGTTTAATGAGCCTAAGATCTCGAAGCTGATTGTAATAATCCATTCTGACGCTTTTTGAATAATCGAATATTCCGCCTAATTCGCAACCTTAAATATTCAAAAAAATTTGAACATATCGAAAATTTGGAATAATCCAAAAATTTTCGAATTATTGAAAAAAATTCGAACTATATGACAGTTCATAAATACTTCGAAAATTCAAATGATTGAATTTGAATTTAAAATGAAATATTAATATTTTGTTTGATATGATTTCACCCCTAAAGACATATCATTGAGAATAATCACAACAATAGGTTGATTCGTTCTTTCACTATTGAATTATCCTTCAGCTGGAAGGATTTTTATTAGAGACAATAAATGGTACTGAACTATTGAATCTTACCTTGCAATGAATTTGTTGACTTCACACTAATTGAATGGGAACTGCGTTTTTTTCCAGCTGAATCTGCCTTTAAATACCTATGTGGGGCGCAACAATAGTCATCGTTCAAACACCTCGATTTTTTGAAAACACATGTGTCGACGTTGACATTCTATGACGTTGGTAGTTAGTGCGTCACTAGCCGTAATATGACATTTATTCAAAAAAATAATCGTGTAAAATTCTATTTACATGAATTGACTATGAAAATTTCATTGAAATCATTAGATTTCTATTCGCAAATTTTCTAATGATTTTTCAACATTAATAATGATTTTTGAGCCGAATCAGCCTCAAATCATGATGTCATCATGGTCATAGTAAAGATTATTACAAATATAACTTTTCATCCAGAGTGAAAACTTTTACGGAAAAATTATGGCAATTTATTCAGTTTTAGCTTTATTTAGCTTCAATATTTTCAAAAAACAGATTGACAAAAAATAATTAAATTACTTTGGTTCATATTTTTACTAGAGTGGATTCAGTGGTGGAGTGGTGAAACGGAAGATTTTCTACAGAAAGCAATGAGAGTAATGAAACAAGAAAGAATGGGGGGAAAGCTTCAAATTGACGATAAATTATTATTGATTTTGGAAAATTCTAATTTGGAAGAAAAAATTTATTCAATTTTTTATAAACAGAATTTGGAAGACGTGTCGAATTTGAAATCATCGTTCAACGTAAATGATGTCAAATATGTTGACATATTAAACAGTCGCAATCCCTTTGTTTGTACAAAGATAATGAATATTTGTGACGATTTTTCATATAGCATGATGTTTCTATTTCTACATTGGAAAATGATAATGTATTTCTAATTCGTGAACTACATAGAAAACTCTAATCAAGTATTATGTAGAGTTATTTTTCGTGGAAAATTTCAAGGCTTAATTTTTTTATCAGGCCATTCCCAAAAAGTCATGGAGAATTCAGTAGCGAAGAGAATATTCTGGAAATTAAGAGGGATAGTCGAATCTACCCCAATCCTTTTTTTTTGTAGAGAATCTCAACACTCCATGTAATCCAAGAACACAAGGTGATCATGAAATATTAGTTATAATCAATCTGTTTTATATAGCCAATTGTTCATTAATATAAATTATACTTTATGCAACATTTTTGAGTGGAAATGATTGAAATAGGAGAAACCATAAAGAACGGATTGTATTATTTTGTATCGGATGAAACAATAACTATCTATGACTTTTATCACTCATTCATCTATGTAACGAGTCATTCTATCTTCAAAGTATTTTTCTGAATTCTCAATGATTCATATTCTACACATCAATTTTTTTCTCATTTTTATTTTATTAGCTAAATGTAGCCAACATCTATATAGAGATAACAGTGACTGTAAGAATGAGAAGGATGATTCATAATTCATTATACATTCACTTTAATATGTATCTTTCATTGATCTTCATTCTTGCATTCATAATTGCCGAAAGTTTCAATAAGAACAAAAAAAATTCTGAAAGTGACATTTTTTGAATTTCTTAAGCCGACGCTCTACTTCAAGGCAGCCTCTATGACCCCAGTGACAATTCGCACGGCGACAGTTCGAGTTGTCTCAACCTGGTAGATCTGATAACCTTGATATAGACATGGCTTGGGGAGTGCGAAACATATGGGGCACTCCCAGTTTTGCCGGTAATTTTTTTTTTTTTTTATTATATAGCCTCCAGGCCGTTCAGGCCCATTCGGCAAGATTTCCCGGTAATTGATTCAATATTCAAGTACAGGGAGCAGTCTGAGTTGTCTCTTCTGATTTTTAGAGCCAAAGTCCTATGATTCACCTTACTTGGACCCTATTCTACAGATCCTCTCGAGAAAGTAGACATTTCACATCGATTTCAATAGAGACGTGGCTAAGGAAGTGCAGAAAATATGGGGCACCCCCAGTTTCCCCGGTAATTAGTTCAATATTCAAGTACAGGGAGCAGTCTGAGTTGTCACTTCCGATTTTTAGAGCCAAAGTCCTATGTTTGCCCTTCCTTGAACCCTATTCTACAGATCCCCTCGGGAAGATAGACACTCCACATTGAATTCCATACAGAAATGGGTTGGGAAGTGCAGGACAATTGAGGCACCCTCAGTTTCCCCAGTAATTAATGCAATATTCAAGTACAGGGAGCAGTCTGAGTTGTCACTTCGGATTTTTAAAGCCAAAGTCCCATGATTCACCTTCCTTGGACCGTATTCTACAGATCCCCTCGAGGAAATAGACACTTCACATTGAATTCCATATAGAAATGGCATGGGAAGTGCAAAACATATAGGGCACCCCTAGTTTCCCCGGTAATTGATTCAAGATTCAAGTACAGGGAGCAGTCTGAGTTGTCACTTTCGATTTTTAGAGCCAAAATCTTATGATTTACCTTCCTTGGACCCTATTCTACAAATCCCCTCGAGAAAATAGACACTTCACATTGAATTCCATATAGAAATGGCATGGGAAGTGCAAAACATATAGGGCACCCCTAGTTTCCCCGGTAATTAATTCAAGATTCAAGTACAGGGAGCAGTCTGAGTTGTCACTTTCAATTTCAAGATCGGAAGTGCTATGATTTACCTACTTTAGACCCTATTCTGCAGATCCCTTACAGAAAATAGACATTCCACATCGATTTTGATATGGGAATGGCTTTGGAAGTGCAGGACAAATGAGGCAGCCCCAGTTTCCCCGGTAATTAATTCAAGATTCAAGTACAGGGAGCAGTCTGAGTTGTCACTTTCGATTTTTAGAGCCAAAATCTTATGATTCACCTCCCTTGGACCCTATTCATGGCTTCCAGCGGTAGGACCTTATTTCATCAGATTTGGAGCATTCCCTCTCTCTGTTTTTGTCTTTCTCCTTTCAAATCACTCAATATGCCTTCTATAGAGTCTGAACTTGCATGCAGGAACTGGAAATTATGATCGGGGTCGATTTTCCATGAAACTTCCAATGTGTCATAAGCACGGACCACTGTAGGTGACTTTTTCCAGCTGTAGGACCTTATTTCATCAGATTTGGAGCATTCCCTCTCTCTGTTTTTGTCTTTCTCCTTTCCAATCACTCAATATGCCTTCTATAGAGTCTGAACTTGCATGCAGGAACTGGAAATTATGATCGGGGTCGATTTTCCATGAAACTTCCAATGTGTCATAAGCACGGACCACTGTAGGTGACTTTTTCCAGCTGTAGGACCTTATTTCATCAGATTTGGAGCATTCCCTCTCTCTGTTTTTGTCTTTCTCCTTTCAAATCACTCAATATGCCTTCTATAGAGTCCGAACTTGCATGCAGGAAGTGGAAATTATGATCGGGGTCGATTTTCCATGAAACTTTCAATGTGTGATAAGCACGGACCACTGCAGGGGTCTCTTTCCAGCTGTAGGACCTATTTCATCAGATTTGGAGCATTCCCTCTCTCTGTTTTTGTCTTTCTCCTTTCAAATCACTCAATATGCCTTCTATAGAGTCCGAACTTGCATGCAGGAAGTGGAAATTATGATCCGGATCGATTCTCCATAAAACTTTCAATGTGTGATAAGCACGGACCACTGCAGGGGTCTCTTTCCAGCTGTAGGACCTATTTCATCAGATTTGGAGCATTCCCTCTCTCTGTTTTTGTCTTTCTCCTTTCAAATCACTCAATATGCCTTCTATAGAGTCCGAACTTGCATGCAGGAAGTGGAAATTATGATCCGGATCGATTCTCCATAAAACTTTCAATGTGTGATAAGCACGGACCACTGCAGGGGTCTCTTTCCAGCTGTAGGACCTATTTCATCAGATTTGGAGCATTCCCTCTCTCTGTTTTTGTCTTTCTCCTTTCAAATCACTCAATATGCCTTCTATAGAGTCCGAACTTGCATGCAGGAAGTGGAAATTATGATCCGGATCGATTCTCCATAAAACTTTCAATGTGTGATAAGCACGGACCACTGCAGGGGTCTCTCTCCAGCTGTAGGACCTATTTCATCAGATTTGGAGCATTCCCTCTCTCTGTTTTTGTCTTTCTCCTTTCAAATCACTCAATATGCCTTCTATAGAGTCCGAACTTGCATGCAGGAAGTGGAAATTATGATCCGGATCGATTCTCCATAAAACTTTCAATGTGTGATAAGCACGGACCACTGCAGGGGTCTTTTTCCTGCTGTAGTACCTTATTTCATCAGATTTGGAGCATTCCCTCTCTCTGTTTTTGTCTTTCTCCTTCCAAATCACTCAATATGCCTTCTATAGAGTCCGAACTTGCATGCAGGAAGTGGAAATTATGATCCGGATCGATTCTCCATAAAACTTTCAATGTGTGATAAGCACGGACCACTGCAGGGGTCTCTTTCCAGCTGTAGGACCTATTTCATCAGATTTGGAGCATTCCCTCTCTCTGTTTCTGTCTTTCTCCTTCCAAATCACTCAATATGCTTTCTATAGAGTCCGAACTTGCATGCAGGAAGTGGAAATTATGATGGGGATCGATTTTCCATAAAACTTTCGATGTGTGATAAGCACGGACCACTGCAGGGGTCTTTTTCCTGCTGTAGTACCTTATTTCATCAGATTTGGAGCATTCCCTCTCTCTGTTTTTGTCTTTCTCCTTTCAAATCACTCAATATGCCTTCTATAGAGTCCGAACTTGCATGCAGGAAGTGGAAATTATGATGGGGATCGATTTTCCATAAAACTTTCGATGTGTAGTGAGCACGGAGTACTGCAGGGGTCTTTTTTCAGCTGTAGGACCTATTTCATCAGATTTAGAGCATTCCCTCTCTCTGTTTTTGTCTTTCTCCTTTCAAATCACTCAATATGCCTTCTATAGAGTCCGAACTTGCATGCAGGAAGTGGAAATTATGATCCGGATCGATTCTCCATAAAACTTTCAATGTGTGATAAGCACGGACCACTGCAGGGGTCTTTTTCCTTCTGTAGTACCTTATTTCATCAGATTTGGAGCATTCCCTCTCTCTGTTTTTGTCTTTCTCCTTTCAAATCACTCAATATGCCTTCTATAGAGTCCGAACTTGCATGCAGGAAGTGGAAATTATGATCCGGATCGATTCTCCATAAAACTTTCAATGTGTGATAAGCACGGACCACTGCAGGGGTCTCTTTCCAGCTGTAGGACCTATTTCATCAGATTTGGAGCATTCCCTCTCTCTGTTTCTGTCTTTCTCCTTCCAAATCACTCAATATGCCTTCTATAGAGTCCGAACTTGCATGCAGGAAGTGGAAATTATGATGGGGATCGATTTTCCATAAAACTTTCGATGTGTAGTGAGCACGGAGTACTGCAGGGGTCTTTTTTCAGCTGTAGGACCTATTTCATCAGATTTAGAGCATTCCCTCTCTCTGTTTTTGTCTTTCTCCTTTCAAATCACTCAATATGCCTTCTATAGAGTCCAAACTTGCATGCAGGAACTGGAAATTATGATCGGGGTCGATTTTCCATGAAACTTTCAATGTGTGATAAGCATGGACCACTGCAGGGGTCTTTTTCCTGCTGTAGTACCTTATTTCATCAGATTTGGAGCATTCCCTCTCTCTGTTTTTGTCTCTCTCCTTTCAAATCACTCAATATGCCTTCTATAGAGTCCGAACTTGCATGCAGGAAGTGGAAATTATGATCGGGGTCGATTTTCCATGAAACTGCCAATGTGTAGTGAGCACGGACCACTGCAGGGGTCTTTTCCCAGCTGTAGGACCTTATTTCATCAGATTTGGAGCATTCCCTCTCACTGTTTTTGTCTTTCTCCTTTCAAATCACTCAATATGCCTTCTACAGAGTCCGAACTTGCATGCAGGAAGTGGAAATTATGATGGGGATCGATTTTCCATAAAACTTTCGATGTGCAGTGAGCACGGAGTACTGCAGGGGTCTTTTTTCAACTGTAGGCTCTTATTCCATCACAAGGCCGAGAAAATGAACCAGTCCAACCATCCTCCCTCATACAGAACTGGTACTGGAGCTCTCTACATTGAAGGGACTTCTTTCACTCCTCATTTCTTCTCCGTTTAAGGATCCAACGTAGTCATTCGATATTCTGTTTCCCATTATCTCTGCAAGGGCATTTGAACGGAGATCCGTCAGGTATATTTCCAATCAACACTCCATGTAATCCAGGAACACAAGGTGATCATGAGAAATTAGTTATGATCAATCTGTTTTATATAGCCAATTGTTCATCAATATAAATTATATTTCATGCAACATTTTTAAGTGGAAATAATTAAAATAGTAAAAGCCATGAATAACCGATTGTATCATTCTATATCGGATAAAACAATGACTATCTAATGCCCCTTTATTACTCATTTATCTATGTAACGAGTCATTCTATCTTGAAATTTCTTTTCTAAATTCTCAATAATTCATATTCCACACATCAATTTTCTTTTCAATTTTATTCTGTCAGCTAAATTTAGTCAACATCCATATAGTGATAAAAGTGACGGTAAGAGTGAGAGGGATGATTCATAATTCATTATTCATTGACTTTAATATGTATCTCTCATTAATTTTCATTCTTTCATACATGATTTCCGAAAATTTCAATAAAAACAAAAAAAAATCGAAATGTGACAATTTTTGAGTTCCTAAAGCCGACGCTTCACTTCAAGGCAGCCTCTATGACCCCAGCGACAATTCGCACGGCGACAGTTCGAGTTGTCTCAACCTGGTAGATCTAGTAACCTTGGCCAGGCCGCGTATGTTCACGATGAGATTGTCCCGATGAGAACATTTGTCAGTAATTTGTGTATATTGATGTCTTCGCATGCAACATTTGTACAATAGATGGCCCACTCTGTCCTGTGAACATTCACAAACAACGAATAAAGTTTGCTCCATGATGGCAATATAATTTCCACAAGCCCCTCATTGTGTACATATTTGTCATCAATATTGTCAAATGTTGATGACGGTCTGTGAACATTCACGTGGTCATCCATTTGAACACGAAGGCATTTCTCCCAGCGGAACAATATCATCCAGTTTAATCTCAATGAAGAATGACATCTGCATTGTAATTGTCCCGCCATGGCATTTGCGGCATCCAAATGTAATGAGGGGACATTCAAACATAGGAAAGTTGGATATTCGACGAGAAATTGTGTACAATCATTGGAACATTCAATATCTAACGTCTTCTTCTGTTCCGATGGGACATTTTAATCGTCGACGTTACCTTGTCATCCGACTTTGTGGACAATAGTGTCCGCAATTAGGATTTTGTGGACATTCATTGTCCCCAAACTGAAGGGTACCATCGGTAAATCATGATACTTTGAATCTGCTTCATCGATTATCTAGTTACCATCGGAAACTTACCTGTCTTATCGACGATGAGCGTCAGAGTTACTTGGACAGAATCCCGATAGCTGGGGTATGCAGGCTAAAAATAGTTGTGAATTATATTTTTTCAAATAAGTGAATTATCGAAAATGCGAGAAAATTTCAAGTTCACGCAGAAAAGATTTTAATGGAATATTCTGACGAAATATTGGAATTGAAAAATAAGTGTGATAATTATTGGAAATTTATTATTAACAATGTGGAAAAATCGAAGAAATTGGAGGATCTTAAATCGAAATTTCATTGTAGTGAGAAAAATTGAAGAATTCAGAAATACAAAATTCTTGATTGATTAAGAATAACCAAGATTTTGAAAAATCGATACATTCATCGAGATCCGAAAGTTTTTATAAATAAATTCGACTTTAGAAAAAAACCTCGAATTTTTTTTCACAATTGATATTGTATAAGACAATGCGTGGTTTACGCGTCTCTTCTTTTCCAATAGGAACTTTTCCTATCGAAAAAGCAGGTTCTGAATATGAGTGGTAAATGTGCCCTCTTTTCACATCTATTTTTCAGACTATCATATATCAATCGTTAACATGGAAAATCATTAAATATAGTAATTCCCTCTCTACTTTGAGGACCTCCAGGACCTGGAGAAGAGGGATCAATCGACTTTGCATGGAAAAATCAAAACCCGTAGCTCGCGTGGCCCCAATTAGGATAATATGAGGTCCCTCCGTCCAAAACGTCCTGGGCAGTGGCTCGAAAAAAAATCATTATGGGAGAGAGCACATTCACCAGTCATATTCGGTACCTGCTCTTTTTGATATGAAAAATTTTGATTGAATAAGAAGAAACGCGTAAACCACGAATTTCCTTACACACTATCAACGATGAAAAAAAAATTCGAGGCTTTCTTCTGATGTCAAATTCTTCGAAATAAAAATTTTCGGATCTCAATGAATGAATCGATTTTTTAGAAATCTTGGTTATTTTCAATTAATTAAGAATTTTTTAATTTTTTTCACTACGATGAAATTTCGATTTTTAATGAGTCGTTAACATCTTCCAACTTTTTCGATTTTTCCAAATTGTCAATAATAAATTTTTAGTAATTATCACACTTATTTTACAACTTCAATAATCCTTCAGAATTTTCACGTAATTCGGCATTTACAATTCTCAAATTTTCACATTTTTCCCGCAAAATTTCTAACTCTTTTTCAAATTCCATTGAAATCTTTTCTGCGTGAACTTGAAATTCCCTTGCATTTTTGATAATTCACTCATTTTCAAAAAATATCATCAACAACTATTCTCAGCCTCCATACCCCATCTAGCCGAATTCTGCCCAAGTAACTCTGACGCTCATCATCGATAAGACAGGTAAGTTTCCGATGATAAGTAGATAATCGATAAAGCAGATTCAAAGTATTATGATTTACTGACGGTATCCTTCAGTTTGGGGACAATGAAGTCCACAAAATCCTAATTCTGGACACTATTGTCCACAAAGTGAAATGACAAGGTAACATTGTCGATTGAAATGTCTCATTGGAATATTCCCGCGTTACATTTGGATGTCGCGAATGTTATATGTATAATATGTGTTGAAAGACATATTTTGCCAAATTCATAGAGGAATAAAAATTAAATTCTAAGAAGGGGGCAAAATTTTTCCCAAGTTGAATGGAACTGTCGGCTGAGCGACGTTGCCAAAAACTCGATAAACGTGCCCGGTCAATGTAGAGTGCATTCGACAACGTCGCAGCTGAAATAACCAAGTAGCAATTCCCTCCTGAAGGGACCAGAGTCGCAGGGGCAATTTAGGTGACCAGTTTAGGGTTAAGCCGAACTCCAAGATAATCGACTAAATAGTCTTGGAAATATAACCTGTTTTTTTCAATCGTTCTATGCAAATATCTCAGAAATTACTGGACCTATTCCAGCTGAATTCAATGCCGAACTTTGTGCTCATAAGATATCTAAACTCACGAGATTTGAAGTCTCTAGCTCAATTATTATAGTATATTACCCAACAAGTGTGGTAAAGTACTTTTCTGACAAGTGTGAGGTTGCAAATCGAGCCGGAGGCGAGTTTTGTAATCACAAGACTCTAAAAATCTTTACCGCACGTGGAAGGTACTGCTTTTTTATGCACAACGTGTGGAAAGTGTCACTAATTGCACGTGTGGAGTGCGGAAAATCAAGTTATGGAGGTGACAAGAATTCTACAAAAATTCCTCAAAAGTTGTATACTGGATTAACCAAAGATTGGAGGGCCTACCATCCCGAGGGTTAAATGTGCATCTCATGAGCACGCATCTCCTCGCTGAAAGTGAACGCTCAGATTCAATTCTCCATCAAGAAAACTCAAAAAAAAAACGATTTTTCTGTCCTCAGGAAGTGGAGTACTAGGTTCATAACCTCGCTGCGCTCGGTTAGAGACATAGTTCTCTTCTTCCTCGACCAGAAAAAAATGTATGCACCAGGGATGAAAAAAATCAACTCGGCCAACGATTTGGCACTCTGGTTTCGTTGTGGGGGGGGGGGGGGGGGGGGGGGGGGGTCAATTTTGACCATGTTGGCTTCTTTACTCCCTAGGTGCGTAATATACTATTTCGACAGTTTCATTTTTCTCAGGAACTATTGAGTTGATTCAGCTCAAATTTCGGTGATCATTTGAGGCACACACGGCAAACATGATGTCAAATTTTCAGATTACTTGATAGCCCTGCTTCGGCGTGAAGCGTAATATGAATTATCACACATACACTGAGAGAAAAATTTACTAATATTAAATAAATCTGTAGATTCGGCACAAAAAGAATTAACTGTACAGAATTCACATTTAGAATGGATAATAATCGATTAGAAAGGACCGAATTTTTCGTTAAATCTTTCTTTACAAACTTAGTCATTCCGAATCGATTATTATTTGTTCTGAATGCAAATTTTGTACAGTCAACTATTCCTGTGACGACTAGACAGATTTATTTAATATTACCAAATTTTTTCTCTCAGTGTATGTGTGATAATGTCAGAATGCCTTCTGTGGAGTTCGAACTTGCCAGAAACCAGTGGAAATTATGATCCGGGGTAATTGCCCATTGAATAGCCAATCGGTATTCAACCCCGACCACGGTAGCTGACGTTTTCCAGCCCCAAGACATTGTTATACCGGATATGGAGCATTCCTGCACTCTCGATTTGTCTTTCTTCCTCCAAATCCCTCAGAATGCCGTCTATGGAGTCTGAACTTGCCAGAAACAAGTGGAAATCATGATCCGGGGTGATTTCCCATTGAATGGCAAATCGGTATTCAGCCCCGACCACGGTAGCTGACGTTTTGAGCCTGGCTGAGCCTGAATTCTCACTAATCCTAAACGCTTGGGAATAGTTGAGGGAAGTTGAGGAAAGCATTTATAGATTGCTATTTTTGATTATATAGCCTGGCGGAGCCCGGCTGAGCCCGGCTGAGCCTGGCGGAGCCCGGCTGAGCCTGGCTGAGCCTGAATTCTAACTAATCCTAAATTCTGCTATCTCTGATAGCTATTTCTGCTATCTATACATGAAAAAAATTTGAATTAAGGTATATCGGGCATGAGGGATCGTAGCTCTGTAGGGGTCTGAGTGGGGTCAATTTCTAGATAAAGTTGGAGCTCAATTCAAGATGCTATATCTCTCAAATTAATATGGAAATGATTATTTCAAGAAATAAATCTTTTTTCTTGAATTATCTCTTGGTTAATTAAATTAAAAACCATCAATTTATCGGGCGCCTATGACTGACGGAACCCGAAATTTCATTCGTCCCTGGCTAAAATTCTTCAGTTTTATATGCATGAAATCGCACTAGAGAGCGTGGCAACCTCTACGTATACGTATATGAGTACGCACACACATACGTATGTGTACACATCGAGCCACAGTCCAGTAGGCTGCTACGTCATCGCGAGGCAATGTTGCCATAGTTGTGTCAGACGTTTATTCACTATCATTTTCACTCAAACTTTAACTCAATAAATGTTTGATACTAAACTTAAGATAATCTTGAAATTTCTTGCAGAGCTTGATAATATAGTAAGTTGTATTGTGCAGTTTTTTGAGAGATTTTCCTCGAGCCGTTCATTAGTTATACGGAAAATAGTGGGGGATTGTATAATTTTTTACGCGTAATTCCTATACCTCTGTATGTTTTCTGATTATCAAGTCCGTCAAACTCAATTACAAAACTCAAGAAAATTCTGAAAAAATTCACACATGTCAGTTGACTATTCATCTACACCCTGTATAAATTTCAGGACTTTCTGTCGAAAGTCGCCTCGTGCCCGATATACCTTAATAATAAATTAATGACTCTTTCCCAAATTATGAAAATGCTTTCCTAAACTTCCCTAAACTATTCCGAAACATTTAAGGATTAGTTAGCTTTGAAAATAATTTTTCTATCTGCTGAGTATACGGAGGTATCATTAAAATTCAAAATAAAAAATAGAAATCTACACTAATCAACGGAGGCGGCCGCTTGCGGCCACCAACGGCGCTAGTAGTAAAGAAATTAAACAAAAGAAACTTACTTGGTGTACCAAGTGAAAACACAGATTACAGGTACACCAAGTACGTTTCTTTTGTTTAATTTCTTTACTATTCAATTTTTCAAATTCATTGTACAATGCCAATTTCATCTAGTATTCGAATAATAAGATGATGAATTACTTTGAAAAAGTAGTGCACAGGTAGATCGCCGGACTTGTACTATTTTTATTTCATATTCTTTTTTTCCAATAAGGGCTCAAGCACAATGATAAAACCGTTCGGTTGAAACCTACAAATGACGTCATCGGTAGGGACATGAGACCGGACTGAACAGGGACTGTGGACTTGAACTGTGTTAATGGCGACTATTTACCGTGGAATACAAGTGAAAAATTGTGTGCAAAATAAAGCTAAATACTGCGAAGTGATTGGAAATCATGGAAAATTGAAAATTGTGAAAAATTGTTTGTATGCGTAAGGAATTGTTTCCTAATTCAAATTTCAACAGCTGAAAGCAGAGGGCGTGAGCATCGATTTCATTCCCATTTCGTTCCTACATATGACGTCATTTGTAGGTTTTAACCGAACCGTTTTATCATTGTGCTTGAGCGACTTCGGGGCGCGTACTTGTCGACGTTTTTTTAAAACGCACTGGCGTTTTTTTTCTGCCACTTCATATATATATTATATATATATATGCATGTATCCCATACCATACTCAGCGATTTCGAGGCTTCACAAAAAAGGCCAAAATAAGGCCATGCATTTTTTCATTTAGAATTATTTTTTTGTTGAAAAAATCATTTCTAAAAAAATCGTATTTTCTAAAGATCGATCATTCGAGAATCGATGATCTTTCACCGATCGCCCATCACTATACACACAACGGAAAAATAAAGAGAGTATAGAGTAAAGCGTAACACCAGCTAGTCGCGTGTACACACGTGACCACAGGGCGTTATTGCTGGCATGGAGGCCTTGCACGCACATAAACGTAAAAGCGTCCAGTTGGAAGAAAAAGAAGAATTTTCAAAGATAAAGGGGAAAAAAAATGATCTGAAGTGAAGCCGCATGAACGAGCCCTCTGCCAATAAAGAGACATCTCATGCATGCGTACTTGTGTGTACAAAACAAAAAGAAACGCACCAAAGGGGGGGGGGGGGGGAGTCGGAGTGAGTAGGTAAGAACGTATATATACCTATATATATAGAAATAAACTGAGCGATTTTATACTAGTGCACATATTGGAGCCTTAGAAACAAAGTGGCGTAAGTGCTATGGGGCAAGCATAGCACTTACGCCCTTTTAATTCTAAGGCGACGATATAAGTTCATCCGGTTTTGTGTTATAGAGGCAAAAAGCCAGTTGTACTCGCATAATCTTCTGGGATCAGTTGCGCCCTCGCCTTCTCTCTCTCTCTCTCTTTTTCTCTCGCATGTGCATGAATGGATTGCTTTGTGTGACGTTACGTGAGTCGATGAAAATGAAAATAAAATTTTTAATTACTAGTGAATAGAAAATTGTTTTTTAATAATTATTTTTGGGGAAAAGGGTTTTGCCGGTTTTCTTTCGAGGGGAAAAAGGGAAATGCACATGAAAATAGCGCTATCTCGCTTAGGCTCCGAGATATTCTCAGCAAAAGTACTGAAATTTTTTTTTTTTTCGAGTTTTTTTTTTTTTGCATTCTTTTAAAAATAGACATTTCGGAAACTAAGGGAGATAGAGCGACTATGATGGATTTTTTTTTCTGCAGCGAATTTTGAGAGCCGCAAAAAAGGTTTGTAGGAGAATCTTACTATCTCGCTTATTTTCTGAGATATTCTGTAGAAACAGATGAAAAAGTTCAATTATCTTTTTTTTTTTCAAAAAAATGAAGTTTTCGGAATAATTTATTTTATTTTTCTATCAATTTTTTAAGAATATTTCGGAAACCAAGCGAGATAGCGCAATTTTGCAGGAACCCTTCCTTCTTCGAAATTTCAAGAGCTACAAGAAAGGTCTCTTCACAAATTTCGCTATCCCGCTTAGTTTCCGAGATATTTTCAAAAAACTAGTGAAAGAATAAAATATATTCTTTTATCGAATTTTTGGGAAAATTCTTTTCGACGTTTTTCGAGGGAATTTCTTTTTGTTAATGAATTGAGAGAGAGAAAAGAGGGGAATGGACGTGGAATAGGTGGGGGATGTGGTGGGTGAGAGAGGGGGTGGGCGGGTGGGGAACGGCACTTCCGGCACTGACGGGCTATCGCGCTCTCCAACTCTGGGGTCGTCAAAATACGTTATGTAAGCCGCGTTTTGTCGTGTCTGTAGTTTACTGTATACGACGAGCGATGTGACGGAAATTTAATTTTTTTTTTCCTTCAGGAAAAAAAATTCAGTTTTATTCTAATATTTGAATTTTTCCAGAATTTTCTAATTTTTTATTTTTATTTTTTTTTAAGATTTTTTTTTTAATAGTTTTCAAATTTTATCAAAAATTTCAGGAAAATCCTCATTTCTTCGACTTTTTCACATTGAAAGTCTAAAAAATGAACGACTGATAAATCAATAATAATTAATTAAAATGATTGAATAATAATTGAATAATAATAAATAGATAAATGATTCACTGCATAAATTAATAAAAAAAAAAAATCAATTTTTCCCATTTGAGAATTTTTCAAAAATTCTTCAAATTTCCTAGAATTTTCCTGAATTTTTCATTTTTCAATGAATTTTGAAATTATTATTTAAAAAAAAAATCACTTCAAAATTCTCGAAAATTCTGGAAAACCTTGAATTTTTCAGAATTGAAGAATTATTATTGAAAAACCCGAATAAATAATAATTTTAATATTAATATTTTTTTTTAATTTTTCCAAAAAATTTCTAGAATTTTCGAGACTTTTGAAATTATTAATTGATAATAATTATTAATTAATATTAATCCAACAAATAATTGATCTTAAACGTTAAAATCATTGGTTTTAAAGCGTTTTGTCAGAGCGTATGCGTCTACGTGACCGTTGCTCGACCTAACGGATCATCATTTCCCCAGCGCGGAAGCAGAAGACTCCTCTTGTGCTCCCCTCTCTTTAATTTTTTTTTTTTCAACTTCATGATGAGAAGCCTCCTGTGCACTTTTTCACGCTTCCGTTACGCTTCTTGCTCTCGTGCATTTTTAGCCATATGTAGAGGAAAAAAGAGAGAGGGGGGAATGGGGAGATAATGAAGATGAAAAAAAAAAAATATATGAGTGAAATAAAAAAAAAAAAGAAATTAAGAAGAGGATGTGGATGAAATGAGTGAGAAAATTATGAGAGAACCTGAATGGGTTAACGAGTATTCAAGCGAGTCTTACTCTGATACAAGAGATTATTCTTGATAAGATTTTGTTGGCAATTTCTTTTTTTTTCGTCAATTTTTGTCGCTCACCGATTTTTTTTTATTCGGCAGAAAACTTGTTTTTTTTGCCACTTCAGTATAGGGAATTTTTGGTGCTGGCTTTTTTTTCATAGGGAATTTTTTTTTTTTGCAATTTTTTTCTAATGCTGAATTCTTGTATTGCCATTTTTTTTTCTACAGAGAATTTTTTGTGTTGACTTTTCTTTTTCTAGTGATTTTTCTCTCGGCATTTTTCTTTTATGGGGGATTTTTTTGTTTCGCAATTTTCTTCTAGTAGGGAACTTTTGGACCGTCAATTTTGTTTTATGGGGAATTTTCAGTGTTGCCAACTTTGTTTCTATAGGGAATTTTTTTGTGTTGACAATTTTTTTTTACATTCTTTTATGGGTAATTTTTTTGTTTTTGCATTTTTTGTATGGGGAATTTTGCGTAATCAATTTTTTTTATAGGGAATTTTGTGCGTTGCCATTTTTTTGTAGCAATTTTTTCTGTTGGCCTTTTTTTCTAGGGGATTTTTTGTGTTGGCAATTTTTTTTATGGGGAATTTTGAGTGTTGCCAACTTTGTTTCTATAGGGAATTTTTTTGTGTTGGCAATTTTTTTTTACATTCTTCTTTTATGGTTAATTTTTTTGTTTTTACAATTTTTTCCAATAGGGAATTTTGCGGTAATCAATTTTTTTTTATAGGGAATTTTGTGTGTTGCCATTTTTTTGTAGCAATTTTTTCTGTTGGCCTTTTTTCATAGAGGATTTCTTGTGTTGGCAATTTTGTTTTATAGGGATTTTTTTATGCTGGCAATTTTTTTTTCATTTTAGTAGAGATTTTTTTTTGTTTGTAAAGAATTGAGATGAAAAAAGAGGGACAACTGGATGAATTTATGTACTCGTTGAATTAGTGATAAAAGGAGAACGAGAGAGATGTTTGTAGTTGAATAAAAGGCAAGAGGGGAAGAACAATAAAATGATGAAATTGGCGACAATTGACGAGGGGGGAATGTGCCTTCACTCTATATATAGATTAACTTTGAAATATGAGGAAAAGAGGAATTACATGTTTTGTTTCTCTTTTTAGGGACTCAAAGAGGGACCGACAGTATTTAATAATTGCGAGAATCATTAAAAAAAATTATTTAAGAATTTTTTTTCGCAGTGAAGAATTGTGCGAAAAAATCTGGAAAAATTCAGATACAATGTAGACATGTTCCAGGATTTTTCCAAATTTTTTCAGATTTTTTCATAGACTGCTTCATCAAAAAAAAAAAAAAAAAAAAAAAAAGTACCCGAAAAAGACAATATTTTTATTACTTGAGGAAAAAAAAACAAGTCATTGACCTTTCTATTGATTTTTTTTTCTTATTTCAAGTCTTGAAAAGGTTTTTCAAGTCTAATTGAATGATCAATTGCGACAGAGGGCAAATGAAAAGCTGATGCTTTTTTTTTGTGGTGATTGGGGAGGTTTATTGCACCTGGGCATTGTTCTCCGGTAACAGCGGTGACCTTGGCAAGGTCACGCGTCACACGCGAGCGTTCCCTTCGCTCCTTTCGTTCCACCAATGCGGCATACCCGAGAGCACCAAGTGCGTGTCGTGCGTCGAATCGTTTCACATACATGTGGTATTGAGTTTGTGTGCGCGGCACTGCTTATAACCTGAGACGAAAACTAATTCGTACGCATGTAGAAATTCGTGTGTTATTCTGCACGGAAATAGGGATTTTTTTTTTTGGTTCTTTTTGTGAGAGTTATTTAGTCTACAATGAGTGAGAACTGTAAGGTTTTTTTTTGTATTTTCAGGGCAAATCTGTGCTAATCCACTCAGATTTACCGATATTTTTCCGGTAGTATTTTGATAATTTTAAGAAAAATTTGTTTTAGGTGAAGTCCACAGATTTGACCGAATCTGCTCAAACTGTGTAAATCTGCTTGAATCTAACTCACGTTTACACCATTCAGTTGTGCTTGTGCATCAACTTGAAATTTTTTGAATAGTTTCTGTTTATTTATTTGGCGAAATCGGTCCTAATCTGTGTAAATCTACTAGAATTTATTTCATTCATTGATACTTGTGTAATAATAAAAATAGTAGTTTCTTTTTCTCACTCGAACAAATCTACCCGAATCTGTGTGTAAATCTACTTGAATCTATTCACATCTGCTCACATCTACTCAGAGTTACTGGTATTTTTCCGGTAATAGCTTGAGAATGATAGAACTTTTCTTTTCAAGTACTAAAGATCATTCAGATTTGGACGAATCTGCCCAAATCTGTCTAAATCTGTTCTAATCTACCTAAATCTACTTATTCACTGGTAGTCTTCTTGTATGAACTGAATCTTTCTCCAAATAGTTTCTTCCCCTTCATTCGGTCGAGTCTGTCCAAATCTGTGTGAATCTGGTTTCATCTACCCAGATTTACCGATATTTTTCAGGTAGCAGCTTGAGAATTTCAGAACGCGTTGTTTGTGATGCTGACCCTCGATTCGATTCGTCTGAATCTACCTGAATCTATGCAAATCTGGTCCCATCCACTCAGATTCACCGGTATTTTTCAGGTAGCAGCTTGAGAATTTTAAAATAGTGTATTTTAAGTGTTCAAGTTCATTCAGATTTGGCCGAATCTGCCCAAATCTGTCTAAATCTGCTCTAATCTACCAAAATCTACTTATTCACTGGTACTCTTCCTGTATGAACTGAATCTTTCTCCAAATAGTTTCTTTCCCTTCATTCGGTCGAATCTGTCCAAATCTGTGTGAATCTGGTTTCATCTACCCAGATTTACTGATATTTTTCAGGTAGCAGCTTGAGAATTTTAGAATAATTTACTTTAAGTGCTTGAGTTCATTCAGATTTGGCCGAATCTGTACAAATCTGTATAAATCTACTCGAATTTACTCCATCCACTAATTCTTTTTGCGTATCATATTCCAAATTTTCAAATTGGTTCCTTCCCGTTTTTGAGTATCATCGGGGTCAGTCCCCGATTTACAACAATCTGTGGGAATCTTCTCTCATCTGCCCATATCTTAGCTAATCTGCTCAAATATACTTGAATCTGTTGAAATCCACTGCTACTTTTTTTTCATCACAAACCAAAAATTCTCAAATGGTTTTTTTCACTTTCGAGTTCGACTCAGATTGGGCCAGATTTACCTCATCTGTTCAAATCTCCCTAAATCTATCGCTAATTTTTCAAACAGATTAAAAATGATGGAAAAAGTCGTCTTTTGTTATTGAGTTTCACCCGAACTAATACCGAATTCATCAAAATCTCCGCAAATAGACTGAAATCTGTTCAAATCTGTGTAAATCTGCCACTAATTCCCCCATAAAATTTAAAATTACAAAAAATTCATTTTGCGCCTATGAATTCCATCCAAATAAGCCCCGATGCACTGAAATCTGCTAAAAAAAAACGAAATCTACTAAAATCTGCGCCAATCTGTTTAAGCCTATCGCTTCTTTCATTTCAGCACAACTTGAAAGTGCACATGGCGCAAGACACTACTGCGTCTCCCCATTTACTAAAAAAATGATTATTTCGCAATTTCTTCAATTTCATAATAATTTCCTTCAATTAAACTGAACTAAAATTTTTACACAATAACAATTGATCAATCAATTTATTATTAAATTAAAACAAAATATTTATTTCTCAAAAAAAATATATTCACTGAAAAAGAAATCGTTGCGAAGAATGGCTGCACTGTACGTAAGGTTGGTTAAAGGTTTCATGGAAGCGCGTGGGCGAGGAGAAGCGGGTCTCCCCACGTGCACACCTGGCCACAGTTGAAGAGAAGAGAAGGAAGAAAACCAGCTAAAAAACATAAGGAAAAAAAAATAAAATAAATTCCTCTGCGTTGAAATGAGAGATAAAAAAAAGTTCTTACACTGCAAAATTTCTTTTTGCCATTCTTCCTCAAAAGAAAAAAAAACGTGTGGTTATTCATTGAGTAAAAATCCACAAGATTTTTTTTTTCTTTTTTATTTGAAAAAAATAGTGAAAATTCAAATTTTTTTTTTTTTTTTGAAAATCTCTCGGAAAGCAAGCGAGATAGCACGATTTTGCATAAATTCTTTGTTTTGAACAGAATTACGAGAATTATAAAACAAGATTAGGGTAAAAAGGGCGTATCTCCATTTTTTTAAAGAAATATTTGAGGAAAACTGCAGGAAAATCGCATTTTTTTTGCGTTTTTTTTTTTTTTTACAATGAAATTTCAAGTGGTGGGGGATTGTTCGTATGAGTGAAGATTCCGTTGAGTATTATTAAAGAACTCTGGCCACGTAGCTTGGATTCCAAGTAACCAGGCTCCTCGAGTGGTTGAGGCCCCCACGATGGAATCCAAACGGAAGCCATTGTCTTCCTCCACGTCTTCTTTTTCAATGCCTTTTTTCTCTTTCTCACTAGCATCTTTAATAATTTTTTTTTTTTCATTTTTTTTTTTCAACTTATCTTCCCGCATTTATACTCTTGTTACATTCATTGATCCTCGACGTATTGGTAACCCTCACGTTTCCACTCAATTACCAATGATTTCATTTCGTGGAAAAAATAGGCAGTGGAAATGGAAAAAAGGGGGGGAGGAGAATGAAGTAAATTTCATATCCGTTTCATTGAATAATTTTCGGGAACATTGCAAAATTTACAAAAAATTGACATTTTTTCAAAATGTTCGAATTTTTCCAAAATTTCAACAATGAAAAAAATTGAATGATTTACAAAAAAAAATGGAAATCTTTCAAGAATTTCGGAATTGTCAAAAAAATTGGAAAATTCTCCAAAAATTGAAAATTTGAGAAATTTTGAAGAAATTGAAAAATTCTAAAAAAATTGAAAAATTCTCTAAAAATTGAAAAATTCTCTAAAAATTGAAAAATCCAAATTTTTTTAAAAAATTGAAAAACTTGAAAGATTTCCAAAAAATTTCAAAAATCCTTGTATTTCCCAAAAAAAAAACAAAAAGTCTCTATACTTTTGTTAGATTCATTGATCCTCTGCGTATTGGTCGTCACGTTTCCCCTCAATTACCGATGATTTTATTTCGAGGAAAAAAAAGAAATGGAAATGGTAAAAAAAAGCGGAAGATCGAGGAGGATTGGGGGGGGGGGGGGGGGTAGAAGGAAGGAATGAAACGATTGTCATATCCGTGTCATTCAATTTTATATCGAACTTCTCGGAATTGTATCTTTTGTGTTTTGTTTTACTTTTTTTTTTTTTTTTTTCCTTTTTCTTCGAGTGAAAACAAAGATTGTAAATCACTTGAGGCAACTGTTGTTTCAATTCTCTCTCTCAGTTTCAACGGAAATCTCTTGTCATTAACTCTTGTTATGGCCTGGGATCCCTTTTTTTTCTCGAAAAAATGAAGACAGAATTAAAGTGAAGGGGGGAAGGAGAAAGGAGGGGAAAATTAGTGGGTTTTCGAATTTACGCGAGAAATTTTTTTGAAAAATTGAGGAGTATTTAGGAGTCATTAAAATGCCATTTTCATGAGGTTTTGGATATTTATTTAATTGGGACGAGGGACTTCCTCTATAAATTAAAATTGTTTTGGGGCAGAGAAATGGGTTACGAAAGGATTTTTTGAGAAAATAAATTATATATTTGGAAAAGGGAAGCATCAAAAATATCAGATTTTTCATTTTTTTTTTATTAAAAATTTAAATTTTTAAGGGATAACGCCACTCTAGACCCTGAAAAAAAGACCAAACCTTGAGAATTTTTTTTTGGGTAAAGGGACAGAACAAAAAAAAAATTTCCCTGAAAATACATCTAATTTACTAGCGAAACACATAGGATTTTTTTTTTAAATCAATTTTTGAAAAATCAGCAGAGGTTCGAAAAAAAGAATCTCATTTTTAACGAAAATTTTCAACGAAAATCGTGTCTATAAAAAAAAGTTTACGTTCAATCGAAAAACGGCTATGTAGTTCACTAGATAATATGATTTTGTAGCTACAGTAAAAATTTCAGAGCAATCCATCGAACTGTTTTCGAGGAGTGATTCCGTCCGAGTTGAAAAAAGTGATTTCGACAAAAACGCGTTTAAAGTTTACGAGTAATTAAATCTGTGGAAATCGCGTTTTACCTCTAATCAGCTATGCCTGCACCGTACATTTGGCCATCTAGGTTGATACTCTGTTCCTAGATGATTTTATTTCGAATCGAGTCTTTTTTGCGGCTTTGGTGCGGGATCGCTCAGAAAATTTGATGCAGCGTTCTTGAGTTTCTACATACGAGTTATAGCAGTTAGGTCCTATTTTCATCTCTAATTAATGTATAAGGTGCATGATATCAGGCACAGAACTAATTGGATATTGTTTTTGAAACACTGAACTATTTTTTAAGCAAAAAAAAAAAGCATTTTTTGAAAATCCTCGAGTGGTGTTACCCCTTAATGCGAGGGGTTACTCACTCGTGAAGTCATAGCGCCACACCGCGATGAAGTCAATTTGAAGTCAGTTTGAAGTCAAGTTGAAGTTAAGTTGAAGTCAAGTTTAAGTCAAGTTTAAGTCAAGTTTAAGTCAAGTTTAAGTCAAGTTTAAGTCAAGTTTAAGTCAATTTGAAGTCAAGTTGAAGTCAGTTTGAAGTCAAGTTGAAGTCAATTTGAAGTCGGTTTGAAGTCAAGTTGAAGTCATTGGAGTGAAGACAGTGAAGTCAGGTGACTTCAACTTTTTGAAATTACTGAAGTCAAATGACTCCATTTTTCTGAAGTCACTTGAAGTCGATGAAATCAATTCAAGTCATTCAAATTATGTATTTCAGGTAAATTTCAATTTTATTTATTGTGACTTCAATGACTTCATTCTATTTGAAGTCACTGTCTACAAATTGATGAAGTCATTGGCAGTCAATTGCAGTCATGAAGTCACGTTGATCAACGCTTGAAGTCATTGACTTCAAATTTTGTTGAAGTCATTGAAGTCAGTGACGGAATTCACGTAAAGTTGACTTCATTTTGAAGTCATGGTGTCATTAAATTCTTGAGTGAGTCACCCCTCGCCTTAATGGCATTCATTTCAAGAATTCCGAAATTTTCAAAATCAAAATCTTTCAAAAATTTCAAATTTTGGAAGAATTTTAGAATCATTCAAAAAATAGGATAATTTTCAAAAAAATGCAATTTAAAAAAACATGATCAGTCAACCTTCCGCCTGAATCTGCAACACTGCAAAAAAAAGCGCACCCCCCCCCCCCCTTCTATCCCCTCCACCTTCCCATACTCCTCCTCCCTCTTCACCCCTCCTTTTTTTCATTTCTCAATTCCCCTCAGAATTTACACACAAAACTTCGATGTTTTTACGTTGAGGCATGCGCTCGCGTTTATTTCTATATTAAACCTCGCAAAAGAACGAAACTATTGCGAAACGAGCGCTGATATTTTCGTGGCAGCAACAAGTAACTGCTTCCGGTCCAAACGCTTCTCTCTCCTCCTACTAAAGAAACCTAACCTATTCACTCGTTTGTACCTCTTCGATTTTTTTTTTTTTTTTCATTTCATTTTGTTTTCTTCTGCCTCTGATACACGTTTGGAGGTCCCCACGTTAAACACGCCGGAAACACCCACGCGATGAGAGAGAAAGAGAGAGAGGGCAACAGCTATTGCTGTCTCTCTCGCACTTTCTGTCCCCGAGGGGAGGGAGGGGGAGCGCAGACGCGTGAACTAGACGCAATTCAGCTCGTGCACCTCGTGGGTGGATTTCGGAATTGATGCATTTCATTAAAATGACTTCAGAAATAAAAAGGCACAAGTACTGAATACAAAGATAGGCACTTACGCCTTTTTTGCTCTTAAGTGAGTAAATATTCTTTTTCTTCTTTTTCTTTAGCTTTTTTTTTTCATGGCTTCTTTGTGGAAGGGAAAATACGCCCTTTCACATGCATTCCTTGGGGCACGGGTTTCTACGAATGTGTGGGATTGGAATTTTTTTCATTATTTTTTTTTTTATTCTATTTTTTTTTTCTCGATTTTTTGAGAAAACAATTTTCGTGATTTTTTTTTTTTAATTTTTTATTGTTTTTTTTAAAAGCAATATTAATTATTTGAATTACACAATTTTTTTTCGAGATAATTTATTTTTGGAAACGATAAGATGCAGCACAAGGCCATTGTCATTTTTTTTATCGGGGAATTTAACAGATCTGGAGAATTGTGATCGAGAGAAGGGAAGGGTCCAACTTCCGGTCACGTGAGAGAGAGAGAGAGAGAGAGAGACGGGATGTAAGTGGACGGGTATTTTTTTTCTTTCTTCTTATTCTTAGCTCGTCGCATCCGCTACTTAATAACTACCACGCTCGGGGGGAATGGCGCGGAGGACTTTTACATGCCAATACACCTTTGGAGATTTCTGATATCAGGAATTTACGGTTTCGCTTTCTTTCGTTATTTTTTTTTTTTTTTTTTTTTTTTTTTGGGAAAGATGAGGAATTTGATAGTTTTTTTTTTTGATAATTTCTGATTATTTTTTTTTAGAGATTTATGAAGGCAACTTTCAATTATTGTTTTTTTGAAGAATTGATAAATTTGTGATTTCAACGAAATTGATAAATTTGATAAAAATTTTTAAGATTTCTTACAATTTCAAAATTTAATAAAATTTTTGAGATTTCTTGAAATTTTAAAATTTGAGAAAATTTTTAAGATTTCAAAAAATTTCAAAATTGGATTAAATTTTTGAGTTTTTTTTGAATTTCGAGAATTTTAAGAGAATCGAAATTTTGAACATTTATAAGAATTTCAAGAGTCTCAAGAATTGCTGAATTTTCAAGAAATTTGAATTTTTTGAAAATCACAAAATTTTACTGAATTTAAAATTTCTTGAGAATTTAGAGTTTGAAAAACAATAGAATAATTTTCAAAGAAATTGAAAATTTATCAATGAAATTGGCATTTTGTAAAAAATTGAAAACCAAAAAATAATGAAAAAAAACAACAAAAAATTGGAAGGATTTCGAAAAAATTGAAAGAATTCCAAAAAAGTTGACAAAACTTCTGATTTTTCAAAAAAAACGAAAATATTGTAAAATTTTTATAATTTACATTAATTCAAAAATTTTCAAATGTTTCAAAAATGTCAAAATTTATATTCTGTTTAATGCATCAAAAATTCACGTTTCGATGAAAAATCCATAATTAATAAAATAACCAAAATAATAAATCAATTTTGATCATTTACTCCCACTTTCCCCACCAATTCCCTCAATTCATTGAAAAAAAAGAAAAAACCATTCTCAGGTTAAAATTAAAGACAGGGCAGGTGCACAGCGTAGAGAGTTGAATGAGTTTCCAATTAGAGTGTTAAACGGATAGGGGAATTGTAAGGTGAGAGAGGGGATATGACGATCTTGAGGTCGAATTCCCGGGGCTAATAGTGTGACTTCCGGTGTAGAGTACACAGTAGTCGTTTCAACGAAGAAAAAGTGCCGAGAAAAGAAAAGAGAGTGGGTAATCAAAAAAGGGGGGATAGCTCGTGGGAACTGCCGGTTGCCCTAACCTCTTCCCCAAGTAAAACTCCATTTTACCAGTTTCCGGTAGCGAAATTCTCGAAAAAAAGTGCAAAGTATTTTTTTTCTCCATCAAAATCTGTCCCGAAAAATCTGAAAAAATTCGTCAACGAGCGAGACCCTCCAAGCTCTTTTCCAGAATTTTTTCAGATTTTTACACAAAGCCCTTCAGATGAAAAAAAATTCCGTTCCACTTTCCGCACCGGTCCGTTCCGGCCGGGATTCCCCTATTTCTTTGGTTAATGCATTCCGCATGGATTTGCGAGACGTCACGGGGCTCTCGAGGCGAGTGCGTCTCCGCAGCACTTCAGAGAATCGCATTTCCGTGAACCCTCCGCTCTCCTCAACCGCTCGACCCTTCCCCTCCTCTGCCCCTACCCCTCTAGCCCCGTACCAGTGCTTTCTACCGATGTGAATTGATCGAAAAATACCGCTTTTTTTATTTTGATAGTTTTCATAAGATCGAAGTGTTTGAAATTTTCAAAAATTGTTGAGAGTTTCAAGGATTGCAAAATTATCAAAAATTTGGATTTTTTTGAAAATTTTACAATATTTCATAAATATCAAATGTGTTTGGTACACAAGTATAACAAAAACAGGTAAGTACTCCAAAGAGACATGAATTTTGGAGATAGGCCCTTTTTCTTATTAGTATTTGTTTGAAAAACATCGAAATTGCCAAAAAAAATTGATTAATTTCATTTGTTTTTGAAACGATATATACCTCGAGTCAAAAATTGAAGTCTCTCCCCACCGATTAAATTTTTTTTATCCGCCACTTGAACTCTAATTAATGGCTTCTCTCCTCAATTCTAATAAAAAAAAGAAGTTGAAGCTGTGTACAAGTGAATCGAGAGGCATCAACACACGAGAGAGCATTAGATCCATTCTCGAGTCGGGCGGATGCGGCCCGCTCGCCTAACTGGCGTTTCCGGTGGTCCCACTCTCTGTCCCCTCGCCCCTCTCTCCCCTCCCCACTTCTTTAAAACTCAATGCCCCCAGTTCTGTCCTCCCCCCCCCCCCCCCCTCCACTCTCGATCTCACGGTCTGTCGCTCTTTTTTCTTCCCCCACTCTCAGTCGCTTCGTTGGCGCTGTCTCACTCGCACTTGCTGGAGAAGGGGAGAGAGAGAACTATATGGACGTAGCACGTCACATCCGTTCTCAGCGAAGTTTCATTCTCTGAAGCATTCACTTGATTTTCTCGATGCCAATGAAATTTCATTTTTTTTTGTTATTAAATCTTCAAAATCTAATTAAAGTTTATTTAAAACTTCAGAAATTCTCGAAATTCCACATTATTACACAAACACAGAAAAATATAATTTTAGTAATAAAATTATAATTGAAGAAGACCTCAACCATTAGAATTCGGTGATTCTAACTGTAAGAATTAGAATTTGAAAAAGTACCACCGAAACTAGAGGAAGAGAGAAAATGATTTTATCGACAAAATAAAATAAAGTAAGAGTAATATTGGCACTCTGCATATTTGGGTAAACACATGACAATGGACTACGAGCCCTGAAATTTTACACTGCTCGCTCTCTCGCTTCTTATTCTCTGTAGAGGAAACATCGCTATTGTCAATTATATTAATTATTATTTTTAAATTCCATGGAATCGTTCATTTGTTCTTATATTATTTTATCATTGACTTATTATTTATTGTATTGAAGCGGAGCAATTTTTATTTTTCCTGAAATTAAAAGATAAGTAACATATTCATCAAGAAACTATTGTTTGTCACCAAAAGTTTAAGGTATTATAATTTATGATTTTTCTATCGCACTTATAAAAAAAAAAGTAAAATTTCACGTTATATATTTTTCTTATGTACAATTTGAGACGAGAAAATATGATTGAGAATTTGCCAGTTTCATTGATTAAAAGTTTATTTCTCACTATCTCATTTTTTTTATGAACATTCATCCTTGGAAAAATTGAGTTTAGCTTCAATATTATTTTAAAAATTTACGTTTAAAGAAATTATTTGAAATAAAAAAATGAATAAAACATTACACAACTTTAGACATGAAAAGTTAGTATTATCATGTCAAGTAGTGAATAAAACCATATCAATCGACTGTAACAGAAGAAGATGATCACAATTTAGTGATGACAATTTTTCGCATAGTGAAAGTATCAGTATGATTATTTGTCAATTATAGAAAATTTTATACTGCATAGAGTCACGAAAGTGACAACAAACAAATTGAGTTATTTTTGCAAAGAAAAATTGAATATCTTTACGATGCTAAAAATAGTAAAATTTTAACAACATTAATATGTAGTGATATTGAGAGTGATTTGCAGAGAATTTCAAGGGCTTCAAAATTTCAGGACAAAAACGCGCTATCTCTCTTAGTTTCCGAATCATCCTCAAAAAACTGTTAAAACCAAAAATCTATTTTTTTTTCTCACTTTTTCACAACTGAAATTTATTATAAATATTTTCATTCATTATTTTTCCGCTCAAAATTTTTATTTATCTCCGGTGAATTAGAGGCAAATCGTCGGGTTAAACACTGTCGTGATAATTCACAGGAAAAAAAAATAAAGATTTTTTTTTTCATTTTTTTTTCTTTTTTTTTAAGAGGGGGAATTGAATATTGGAATAAAAGGAGGTGGATAATTAACCGAGTTCCCTCGGTACGACGACCCTAGGCTCCATTCACGGTGTCTTTCCTCGGGCGATTCATGAAAGGAGGAGGAGAGAGGGGGGGAATTGTGCGGTCGTAAATCCATTAAAACGATTCACCGGTTGTCTTCTGAATCACTGCTCTCCTCTTCCTTCTGCCCCTTTACCTCTGCTCACGAATAAACATTCTTTCTTTATTTTATCGTCTATTTTATGTTCCCTGGGGTTTCATTCTCGGTTCAATGTTTCTTTTTTTTTTTAACAATAGTGAAAAAATGAGGGGAAATATTGGGGGAATTCGAAAATTAATTTCATTATCTGGAAAAATGTATTTTTTTTTTTAATGGGAAAAAAGAGGAAGATGGGATAACAAAAGGAAGGAAAATTCTGATGAAATGACTGGGGATAGGATTTTTCTGATGATTCCATTGAAAAGCTGAGATAATTTCAGGCGAAAAACATGCGTCAATTGATTTTTTTGAATTTTTTTGCAAGATTTCCGAATTTTTCAGAATTTTCGATGTTTGGAAATTTTTAAATCTCCAAAATATCTTATTTTTTAAAAATATCTTCAGGTCTATTCTTTGTAACGAAGTGATTTAAGAAGTCGACCATTATGTGTATTGATTTAAAAAACTATTCCTTTTTCTATAATCTCGACTTTCAAAAAATTGTAAAAAAAATTGAAATGTGTTTTGTAACGCAAATTTTCTTATCTTTTCGATGAAATCGTTAAAAAAATCTTTTTCCCAAAAATTTTCCCCAATTTTCATAACCGAGAAAATCAAAATCAAAGTCTGCACCTTTCCCAATTCTTCATAAAAATATTGACAAAAAATAATTACCTGTTTTTCCAAAAACACTGACATCCTCATTTATGCGGTTCATTTAATTTATTATTTTTGTAGGGAAGACTGGGGTAAGATGGACACTATTTTTGAACGATGTAATTGATTTGCTATTATTAATGTAAAAAAATTACGAATAATCAGAAAAAACGATACGATCTTACCCATCGAAATTATGCTCACCATTGAATTGTATCAGTCGCATCCCCCTGCTGGTTCAACTATGAACCCACCTTCCACACTTCCGCAAGTCCGCAAAATACAAGGAGATGATGGATTTAGCCTATAAATTGAGACTATGGAGCTCAAAAGATTAATTGCGTGACACTGACTGGAAAATTGAACAGAAATATTTGCTTTATGAAACGAAAGTTTCAAAAATATTCACTAAATAATCATAATAATGGTCGAAAAGAAATCTTTCGACTCATTTCTTCCTATTTTTCCGGTAATTATGAATATGTTGGGCCTATTTTAATAAAATTTGATAATCTCATTATCAAATTTCGGAAGAAGTAGGGAATGCGCAAGCAAGGATCCGAATTTTATTTCACTACTGCCAATACGTTTACGACTATTGCAGCACTACCTTTCAGAACTGAGCTAATCTCCGATTCAAACTGATTTTTCAGAACAGAAAGAACAGAAAAAGGTTTTTTTTACTTTGAAAATGCCAAAAATTCCATTAACAATGAACATTGATTCAACAATGAAAAAATATCTAGAAAAATGATAACACGAGCAAATAGGATCAAATCAAATCACACTTTACTGAATGATCATTTATTTATGAAAAATATTGTAATGGAAACAGAATGTACATGCGGAAATTTGTTCAAGGATTTGGATCATGTTTTATGGAGCTGTCCTAATTACAGCAAAAACAGAATACAAATGTGTCAACAACTGAGAAATGATAACCTTCTCTCTGAGAGTAATATTCAAAAGAGATTTATTGATAATAATTTCAAATTGATAAAGATTATAATATACCGACTCCGTTAGGAACAAAGTCTCGTGCTAAAACAGGTTTGGTGCATAAGAGCCCATGTATAAGACGCAAGTTTGATAATTAAGATCTAGCCTTCTTCTTCAAAGTTATCAATGGTATAATAGATTCTCCTGAGATATTGGAACAATTCGGACTTATTTGTCCTAGAACTGGTCTGAAACATAGTCGCCTATTCCAGCCTCCACAATCAACTAAAAGATACGTCATCAATGGTAATTAAACCATTAAGGATGTTCTACCGGTATTTTATCAAAATTTAAAAATGTACGATTTCATTGAAATTTTTTTCCAAGGTTCTCCAAATCATAGAAAAACCGTATGCAAAATTTTGGATTTTTTTCATACCTGGTTTAAAAGTTATAAATTTTTTAAAAACCATTTTTAACATGATTCTTATGGGAAATTCACAAAAGCTTAAGAAACTTTTCGAAAAATTGTTCAAATTTGATGAAACTTCGGATATAGGTGAGAAATAACCCCCCGCACAATTTGTTCATTTTTATACAACGATTGGGTCAATAATTGGCATTAAAATTAATAAAAATGCTTGAAAAATTGTCGATTTCGCGTAAGTGCTGCCAACTTGTGTCGCCAGAATTCCCTAGAATTCAACGCTTTTTTCCAAATAATTCTCAAACTAATTAAATAAAGGATTAAAAAAATATCTATGAAATGTAATGATAATAATATAATATTTGAACACCCACAGCGTTCCATGATTCCCTGAAAATCATTTTAATGAGGAATTTAAAAAATCATTATTTCATGTTCAGGGATTGGAACACTGACGAAATCACTGCCCCTCTCATGCCGCACAACCCCCGCTTACGGTAGGTGTAGAACATCCTTAAACAGAATAGCCAGAAATGTTGATAGCGTTTGCCAATCAGTAGAATTCTTTGGAATATCATTTCCCGCATTCTTGACAAGTGTCAAGAAATATTAATTGGGCCAAGACATTTTTATATAAATGTTGAATAATTACCATATTTCTGTAAATTGTTAGGAGATCCTAGAGTTTATTTCTTATTGATTCTCATCTTCACCTCTTAACTCACTTATTAAATTTTTTTTCTTTTATTATTTTCTATTAAATTGTTGAAATTGATTATACTGTGTATAAAGCCGATTGGCGTATAAAATAAATGAATTAATTAATTAATTAATTCCTCTAGAATCAATCGAATGGAAAATTTGAAAAAAATTGAGGTGATTCAAAATCATTTTTTTCATCCCTGCTAAAAAAATCAAACTTTACCTTTTTTGTGTTTACCCTCCAAACTCCATAAATGAATAGGAGGCCCAAATTTGCTTGAGTATTCAATTTTCTAATCTATTCAGGTTATAGGAGTTGAAACTTATAGTATAGCCTGAAAATGGAAACTAGATAATTGAAGAAATCGATCGAATTAATTAAAAGATCGAACTCGAGTGAATATCGAGTTCTCTTCTAATTTTCAATAAAAACGTTAAAAAAAAATAATAATAATTACCTGTTTTTTTTTTCAAGAATTCCGATATTTATTGGGTTGATTTGAAAAAAATAACAAAAAAATAATTTTCGCTTTTTTCAAATATATATTTACAAGACATATACAGAGCGTGTAGGCTTAAACATAAACGTGAAAGGGGGTGTTTGCATTTTAGGACTTTCGTTCGGCCAGTCTCGTTTCTATTTAATTCATTTATTTAAATGTATTCACCTCTAAACGTATTTTTTTTTTTATCAGTTAATGAATTTTCCTTTCATAATGAATGATTATTTTGTCAATGAAATTTTTTTTATATTTTTTTTTTCTCTCTTATTCCCCAGAGTGAAAGAAATTTCTTTCCTTGTAAACTAAATAATGAAATCACTATTTTTTAACATTTGCTTTTTTTTTTTTTATCTGAATAGCTTGGGTTTATCGCTCACAATCATTCACTCAATCACACCTATTAATCTTATTATTTCCATTTGTTTTTCATTTAAAACATTTTGCGTGTGTTTTTCATTTTGTTTTAATTAATTACTTTTTTTTTTTTCATTACTTTATACATCAACGTGTCCGCATACAGAGTATTTTTTTAGCATTTGTCTGTGGTACGTTATTATTATTATTATTTTTCTTCTTTTTTTCTTTTTATTTAATAAAAAGTGCGAGTAAAAAAGACGTAATTATTGTTTTTTTTTTTTTTTTTATAATAAAAATGGAAAATCTTTTTTACTCCACTTGGCTTCTTATTTCTCTTGAGGCCCTATGATTTTGTGTGCATGCGGATTTTTTTTCAAAATTTTCAAAAGTTCAAAATTTTTATTTATTTTTTCAAATAGTCGAATTTGGGAAAATTGCTATTTTTCAATTTTTCAAAATCTTAATTTTTGGCTCGAAAACACATGTTTTTTTTTTTTCTTCAAATTCATCAATTTTTAATAATTGTGAAATAATTTATTAAATTAATTTTTTTTTTGCAATAAAATTGTAAATAATTCTTTTTTTTTTTTGAGTCTCGAATTGAAAGAGATGATTAGAAAAATAATTAAAAATTGTCCTTTTTTTTATCTATAAAACATTTCTTCCACTCTTATGCATACACATACACACACACGCATACACACAGGCTTTCCCCTGATTATGAGAAAAAAAAAAGAAATTAAAACAAAAATGGCGATACCACGTGTGCAAAAGGAAACGAATCCCTAGGCTGTCCCTCTCGAAATTCTTTTTCCATTTTTTTTTCTTCCTATTTTGCGAAATTTATTTTTTGGCTTGCTTCTTTTTTTTCATTTTTTCTTCTTTTTTCTTCAATTGAGGGAAAACCTGCTTCCTCGTTTCCCACGTCGACGAAACGTTCACAAGACTAGATAATACTGGAAAGAAAATTAATAAAGTCAAAACACCCAACGCCTTTTTTTTCAATTCTTTGTATTCTTCATCATCATTCCATTTTTTTTTCCAATTATTTTTTTTTTATAATATTTTTTTTTTTTCAATTTTTTTCATCACCTGAAATAAGTTAACAATTTTTTTTTTCCCACTTTCAATGTCAATATTTTTATTTCAGGCAAATTGTCAAAAAAAAAAAAAAAAAAAAAAATTTCCAATAAAAAAAATCCTGATTTTTTCATCTCTACCTGGAGCCTGCCGCGGTTTCACATCATATCGACGTCCACGAATAAATTAAACTGTAGAAAAGTTCTTTTTTTTTTTCTTTTTTTTTTTTTTTTCTTATGTTTGCTTTATACAAATGTAATATACAATATATATTTAGATTTCTTGTTTCTGCGTTTTTTTTTTAATTATTTATTACTTCATTACCTCTTATTATTTATTTTATTTTTACTTTTTTTTTTTTATTAATTCCTTGCATCATATAGTTATCTATATATTTATAATATATAATCGCTATCTAGGCTGTAAGTGTCGTGTACATGTCTCTGATTTATTTCATCTTTTTTTTCATATTTTAATTTTTATTTTTTTTTACTATTTTTCATGTGTGCATGTGCGACTCGTTAATTTCTCTTTTTTCCTCAATTTTTTTTTTTCAGAAAAAAAAAAAAAAAAAAAAAGAAAAACAGCCATTCTCAAAAGAAACCTCGCACACTGTCTCAATCCGCCCATAGTTCAATTTAAACAAATAATAATAATAATAATATAATAATAATAATAAATACAAAAAAAAAGGGGGTAAAAAAAGACACTTGGGCATCGAAAAATAAACAGTTCTTTTTTTTCACAAGAAAAAAAAAATCGCTCCTTTTAAATGCAACTCTTGTACTAATTGCGCACTAAACTCTCTCAATTGTTCCATTGAAAAAAAAAAAAAAAAATCCACTTTTTTTTTATAAAAAAAAAAAAATCTCACAATTCCGGCGTAACAGGATCGAGTAGTCTTTTTTCCGGATCCCTTGAGTCTCTTGTAACAACAATATTATCATTATTATGATGCCTTGAATTAGGATCACATCTGCAGCCCTGTGCAGCATGTCTAGCATAGCATGTTTCACATATTGTTACACATCCCTTCAATGGCCAATAACACAATAGACATGGTAATACCATAGTAAGTGCAGCTAAACATGCCCATCTAGCTCCTTTTCTATTACCAGAACATGAGCATGGTTCATCAGCACAACTACCGCCACCTTCATTATCACCACTACCACTGCCATTATCACCGCAATGATAAAATAATCCTTTAACACAGCACAAACACGATGCATAATCAAGTGCTGTTTCAGCTGAACAAAAACACGTATTATTACACAACCAACGTGATGGTAATGGCGGTGGTTCTCTGCATGATTCACATTTACATTTACCACAATAATCACACATTATTGATAGACTAGGATCATTTTGACGTAAACCACTGATTTGCGTGACAATTGTACTTGATGGTTCTTTAGTAAATGATACAGGTTGCTTTGTTACCGGCTGTTGATTTGGTGATGACTGTAGTAGGGTCTGTTGATGTCTTCGTGGCTGGCGTACATCTGTTTTTTGTTGATGTGACGTATTTTGTTGTAATTCACGTAGATGCTGTTGTTGTTGCTGTTGAAGATGATGATGATGATGTCTCCTCTCGTTTTTCAGACATTTTGGATTAGGTGCATTTGTTGGCTGACGGAATGGCGTTTCAACGTACTCGTTTACAGCCCGCTCAACATCTGGACGTGGAACTGTCAGGGTTACTTCGCCAATTTGACTTCTGTCGTTGTTACTCGTACGTGATGATATGCTGTCGCTCAGCGGAGTCATCGGCAGACGCGATCGAAAGCTACTTGATGTTGATAATGGAGTCAAGGGAGCAGTTATTGGGACGATAGTTGATATTTGCTGTTGTTCTGGCAATCTGGGAGGTGGTAGAGGTCGAGTGTGATCGTGGCCATGAACTCGGGGCAAATTACTTGTTGAACCGCCACTTGATGCCGATGATGGCGGCCGCGATGGCGGATTCAAACTGGTCGGGGTCATTAGTGGTGAGACTCCGCGTAGTTCTAGACGCTCCTGCCATCGGGCGACAGTACCTGGTACCTGGCGAGTTGACGGCTGTGGCTGAACTGTTTGCGTTGAGGTTGATGTGTGGTTGAGCTGGGCCAACACTGGGGAGGAAGGAGAGTTGCGGGACTGGGTAGGAAGACGATCGGACCACGAAATTTGTGGACTCGGGGGCTTTGAGGGGGTTGGGGATGGGGGAGACGGGGATGATGGAGAAGAAGAGGGACCTGCACGCACTGCCCAACCAGCACGTGGTGACTGCTGTCCACGGGATACTCCATTTGGGTGGCCGCTAACCGCCCGAGCAACACGCGCTTCATCCCCACCTGGAACATAGTAATTCAGAGTAATTAGACTTTTATGTACATTGTTGAGATATTGAAATTGAGGATTTTTTTTGAGGGTGAAGGAGTCGGAGGAAAAATTGGAAAAAATTCAAAGATAATATGGGTATGTTCGAGCAGCTTTTGAAATTTTTCCAGATTTTTTCAGAGAGTTTTTCGGTCGGAAAAAAATGCTGGAATATTTTTGATCGAATTATGTGATTTTTGGAAATTTTCGAGGAATTTGAATGAATGATTTTTTTTTTAAGTGAAGGCCTTGATGGAAAAAAATGAAAAAATTCAGCAACAAGATAGACATGCTGGAGCATCTTCTACATTTTTTTCAGATTTTTTTTCTTAGGTGAATCGTTGATATTCAGGAGTAAAGAAATGATATTCGATGAATTTACTCGTCTTTAGGGGTTTTCTGATGAAATATTTCGGAAAATAAGCGAGATAGGGCAATTTTGGAAGAGAGCTTTTTTGTAGGGGATAATCAGAGCCACAAAAAAAGTTTCTTACAAAATTTCGATATCTCGCTTAGTTTCCAAGATATTTTCAGAGGAAGACTGAATGAAAAAAATCGCTTATACAATTGTATCTGTTTGCTGCCGAATTGGATCAATAAGATGTGTCTAGAGAGCGTTTAAATTAAACGAAAGATGATAAAAATATCTTTTCTCATTCAATTTTCACTTTCCTTCATCATTCAACACATTTTCCTCCTCAAATATACAGAGACGAATTATTAATTCTAAATTCATATTTTTTTGTCATTATTATCTCAATAGCTAATAAAAAATGATAATAATCATGAGTTGGGTGTAATAAGGGCGTATAAATTCTGCTTAAACATGGAACATACGCCTTTTTGAAAGAAGCCTGGGATATCTTGGAAATTTACTTGCAATATCTGAAGAAAATTAAAAAAAAAAAAGAAAATACGTTTTTCTAAAGGAAAAAATATTTAATTTTTTAGGGCGTCGATATTTTAATGAAATCAGAGGGATTTCAATTTAAATAATTTGTTCAATAGGAAATGGTTGTGGAAAATATAGAGACAACAACAGAAATTAAATTCTAGGGGGAATTGGGGCAAAATGGACCGCCAGGGAAGGAGTAACATGATTCATTAATTCTTTTCGGAGTGAAGAACTCTATGAAAAAATGTGAAAAAATTTGAGAATATGCTCCAATATGTGGAGATTGTTAGTGAATTTTTTGAAAATTTTTGGAGAAGCCTTGACTCTCAAGAAAAAATCCCAAATCATTTTGATCTGTAGGTCCATTTTGCCTCAGTCTCCCCTTTTTTCGCGACTATTTAGAATATCTCGGAATTGCTTGGGTTTAGAGAAAAACATGAAGATACCTTTTTTGCAGAGAATTTTGAGACCTCAAAAAAAGGTATCTTGACAAATTCTCCTAAGTCACGTCATTTTCGAGATATTTCAAAAATAATTTCAGTCGAATTTTTAGACTTTTTTCACGCGAAAATTTGGTTCCTGAACCCTTCACCCATTCCCCTTGCGATTATTTCTGAAACGAGTGGATTTAAAGAAGAGCATGAAGAGACTTTTTTTGTAGAGAATTTCAAGGGCTACAAAAATGGATAAGGGTAAAAAGGGCGTATCTCCATTAGTTTTCAAAGTATAGTTTTGAGAAAAACTGGGAAAATCTTTTTTTTCTCTGTTTTTTTACTGAATTATTGATAATAATAAATGGTCAATAATTCTTCTGCAAATATTTTAATTTCAAATTACTCGCTTTCAACATTTTCAACACATGCATTTCAATACGATAACATTCACAAACTGAAGCGTAAATTTTCCCGCAAGTTGAGAAGAAATATTTCATTTGTCAGAAAATAGATATGTAAACAATTAAAAATAGTTTTTCTCAAATAAATAAATCAATGAATTATACAACATGAATTTTCCTATGTAAAAATTTGAAAAAATTCAACAATGATGAAGAAATAATGGAGCATCTTCTGGAATTTTTTCAGATTTTTTCATAGTCTTGCACTCGAAAAAAAAAATCTTGAATTCTTCCCCGGACTTCATTGTTTTTCACATTTTTTCCAAAAATTAAAAAGTAATATTTTTTTTTGGTGTGAAGGCCTTGAGGAAAAAATTTGAAAAAATTCGTCAATGATTAAGATATATTGAAGCATCTTCTCAAATTTTTTCAAATTTTTCCATAAAGTCTTTCACTCCGATAAAAATTCCCGGATCATTTTTCCCCCAATTACAATGTTTCGATGAATTTCACGAGAAATTTAAATAAAGAATTTTTTTTAATGGGAAGGCATCAACGAAAAAATTTGAAAAAATTCAACAGATTTGTGGGAATATTGGAGCATTTCCTGGAATTTTTTCAGATTTTTACTTTAATTCCTCCACTTCAATAGACACGTAAACAATTGAAAATAGTTCTCCCCAAATAAATAGAGCAAAGAACAATATCCAACATAAATATTCCTCCTCTCGCAATTCATTCCCCAAATTCTCGGAAAAATCATGAATTCAATGAAAATTTTGCTCTTGGAATTCTCTACAAAAAAGGATTCTTGCAAAATCGCTCTATCTCGCTTGAATTCTGAGATATTCTCCCAAAAAATGTAAGAAAAAAAACAGAATTTCCCAGTTTTACCTCTTTTTCTAAATCCATTCTATAAGAATATCACGGAAATTAAGCGAGATAGCGAAATTTTCATCCGAATCTCTTTTGTAGCCCTTGAAATTTCCTATAAACCCATTTTGAAGCAAAAAACCACCCTACCTCGCTTATTTTGCGAGTTATCTTCAAAAAACTACTAACAAAATCAAGTCAACTGCACTGTTAGAAAAAAAAAATGGAAATTTCATAGAGAATTTGATGGGAATTTTCATAAATGTGATATTGAATTTTTTTCTAATGGGAAGATGTTTATGAAATCTGTCAGTTTCAGAGGAAATTCCGAGGGGTTACTCACTGAAGGATTGAATGACACCATGACTTCAAAATGAAGTCGACTTCACGTGAATTCAGTGTCTGATTTCAATGACTTCAGAAAAATGTGATTTCAATGACTTCAAGCGCTGATTAACGTGACTTCATGACTGCAATTGATTGCCAATGACTCCATCAATTTGTAGTCAGTGACTTTAAATAGAATGAAGTCATTGAAATCACAATAAATAAAATTTTACGATTAGAAGAGGGTGGAACAACGGGTTTTTATCATATTGAAACAAAAACTTTTTATATAAATTGACACATTACAATATTCAGATGTTTTTCATTGGAAATATTTTTTAACAGCCTTAAAAATATTATTACGTAGTTTTAAATCCCACTCTCAGTTATCACAGGAGGGGAAATAGTTTTTCAATACTGTTCAATATCGATGTACCCATGTACACTCATTAGCTCTAATTTCAAACAATTCGTACTTTTATCAAAAATATACTAGTGGCAAAAGAACACTAATTTTAGGGACTTCAATGATTTCAGAATTGATTTTTAAAAAAATGAAATCATTTGACTTCAGTGATTTCAAAAAGATTGAAGTCATCTGATTTCAGGGATTTCACTGATTTTAATGACTTCTCAAGTAGAATTGAGACGGAAATTCTACAACTTACTTGAATTCTAAACTGAACATGAATATTCAGAATTAAAAAGAATAGAAAAAATTGAAAAAATTTGAAAAAAATCGAAAAAAATCTCAAATATTAAAGTAAAACTGATTTTTGTAATATATATGGGCAAAGGAATGTTGCTGGAGTTTGATTTGAGAAAATTTCGAAAAAATTTCAAAATTTCAAAATTTTAAAAATTCAAAAAAATTTGACAAAAATCGGAAAAAATCTCAAATGTTAAAATAAAACTGATTTTTTTTTTTTTTTTGAAATTTTTTCTACTTTTACTAAATTTTCAAGAAACAATTAAACTGAAATTTACAAATTTCATTAATATCCAGCAATGAAATTATTTGAAAATCGATGATGTGTTCAGTTTTCAATGACGTAATTACATGAAAATTTTTGAAATTTCCGGGATTTTGCACGAAAAATTCAGAAGAAAATTTTTAAGTTCAAAAAAAGAAAAAAAATATTTTTTTTAATAAAATTCTTCAAGTCCATAATTTTCACACAATTGTGATAAAAACCAGTTTAAGAATATTTCAGGATTGCATCGTTACCCCGGAGTTGAGTATTTCTATTATTATTGCGCCCGCATCTATTTTTGTCGGACGGTACAATCTATTATTGTCCATTATAAAGATAAACTGGCGTGTACCATTTAACATGTAAGACGACCCACGCCGAATTAACTCTACTAAATATTTCAGGATTCCCCTATCTCCCCAACAAAATCCCCTCCCCCCTCACCCCCCCCCCTTACTCATCCCAATGCCTCTTCTTGTGCTTCTGTATTCCACTGCATTTTCCCCATTATAAAATTGAAATTTTTATTTAGGGCATTTCGAAAGATACAATTTTGAAAAAAAAAAATTGAAAAAATAATTTTGAGAAAAATATTTCGAAAAAAAATCGATAAAAATATTTAAAAGAGGAATTTCGAAAAAAAAGATTATGAAAAAAATATGAAAAATTTTAGAAATCTTTGAAAAACATGAATTCCGACAAAAATTGGAATTTCATTTGGAGTATATAGAAAAAAAAAAAAAAAATCTACAAAAAAAAATTTCCAAGATATAAATTTTGAGGAAAATATTTTGAAAAAAAATAGAAAATTTTCTTTAGAAAATAAAAATTTTGGGAAAAAATGAAAATTTTGAAAAATCCCAGTAAATATAAAATTACGAAAAAAAAAAAAAAAATTCTTTTTTCCCCTGAAATTCTACTTGAGTACCCCATTTATAAAACTGGAATTGTTCATCAACCCCGTGGGGTCATTCTCACTTGAGAACCAGTTTTTATTTTTCTGTGGAAAATGAACTTGATCTACTGGTTTTCTCGAAAACGAGAAAAAAGAAATAATAAAAAATGAAAAAAAAATAGACGAAGGAAGGAAGGAACTTCAGGTAAAAGGCAAGAATTTTTTTTTTTTTTTTTTTTTTGAAAAAAAATTGAGGGGAGGATATTATCCTCAGGTAAAGTCATTCGCTATTTTTCAATGAGAAATTCTCGGGAATTTGGGGCAGATGCAAAAGCCCTTCGAGACAAGAGAATGAAAGGAAATATGCCCTTGGATGACAGAGAGAAAAAAGGCAGGGACAGATGGCCGCACACGTCTCGATACCGTTTTTGGAAGAGAGGAAGGGGGGGAGGGGGGATAGCCCAGGACTTTCATTGTTATACCTTGAATTTTTTTTCTTCACGAATTTCCGAATTTTGAGGAAAATTGAAATAAAGGATTTTTTTTTGTGTGAAGACCTCTATGGAAATTTCTGAAAAAATTCAATAGTAATGTGGACATGCTAGACCATCTTCCACAATTTTTTTAGATTTTTTTATAGAGTCCTTCACTCCGAAAAAAATCCTGAATCATTTTTCCCTGGTTTATATTGTTTTCCCGAATTTTTCAAAAAATTGATTAAACGGATTTTTTTTGTGTGAAGACCACTATGAAAATTTCTGAAAAAATTCACTAATAATGCAGACATGTTGCAGTATCTTCTCAATTTTTTTCAGATTTTTTGGTCAAGTCCTTCACTCACAAAAAAAATCCTGGACCATTTTTTCCAATTTTCTCAAAAAATTGAAATAAAAGATTTTTTTTTAAATGAAGTCCTCTCCCCAAAAATTTGAAAAAATTCACCGACAATCCAGACAAGTCGTACCATCTTCTCAAATTTTTTCAGATTTTTCCATAAACTCCTTGTTCTCCAAAAAAAATCCTCAATCTCCCCCGCAGGTCCATTTTCCCCCATTCGTCAAAAACACGTGGGCTGAATTATTATTCCTATTACTCGGATCTTTATAACATTTGCCTTAGCCAACAACCGTGCTCTTTCACTGTGGCACACACTGAAATTTTATAATCCACGTATAATAAAACGACAGTGCCATAAGCGCAAGAGTCGAGAGATCGTCTCGTGTCTCTCGGTGGGCGCCCAATCGTGGGCGTCACGGCGCCCACTCCATTCGCCCACGCGACCCGGGCTATCCCCCCTCCTTCCCCTTCCCCTATAACTTCATCTTATTGAAGGCCTACTTTCGACTTTCGCAGAGAAAAATTTTCCATCCGAATAACGAAAAAAAAAAAAAATTCCAAAAATCCGCGAAAAAAAAAACATTTAATCGAAAATAATTAATTAATTGAATTAATAATTATTAATTTTTTTTCGAGGTCAAACACATATTCTATTTGAAGAAACAAGTTTTTCATGAAGTTAGACGAACGATAGGTGTTTTCATTCGTATTTCTATCTTGAGAACGCTTCCTTCCATCATAAAATACGTTGGCGGGGGCTTTTGAAACAAGCGTACCATTCAGGCCGATGCTCGACGAATGGAATGTGGCTATCGGGGGACCTCAAGCCAAAGCGCCTAGCCCCAGCAAGAGAGCATTTGTGCGAGAGCGATTGCCACAGGTCAGAGCCTTCAGTCAACTATACATACACAATCGACTTGACTCTTGGATAAAAGATAATGCCTTTGAAGAAAAAAAAAAGAGAGATTCACTTCCCCTTGAACACTCTAAATTCGAGGAATCGATTAATTCAGTTGTGGAAATAGTGAAAAGTTCGAGTGTTAACGATTTACTAGAAATCATTTTTTTTCGGAAAAACAGTAGTTTTAGGTCGATTAATCGATTATCGATTAATCGAATTCCATTCGATAATTGCGATTTTCATCACTTTAACTTTGTTTTCTTCCGAAAACAGTCATTTCTGGTCGATTTTCAAATTTCGATTAATCGATATCGGTTATCGATTAATCGAAGTTGATTCGAGATATCATGTATCACTCGATAGTTTTGTTGCACGAGTTTTAGATTTTTTTTCATGCCGAAAACAGAGATTTCTCATCGATTTTCAAATTTCGATTAATCGATATCGATTAATCGCCAAGAAATTGAAAATATCGCATATCATTCGATAGTTCACATTTCACCAGTTTTTCTTTCTTCCATCTAAAAACAGCAATTTCCTATCAATTTCCAAATTTCGATTAATCGATATCGATTATCGATTAATCGCACATTTCTCAATTATTCCATTTCACCAGTTTTCTTTTTTTTTCTTTCGAAAACACCAGTTTTCAATCGATTATTTTCAAATTTCGATTAATCGATATAGATTAATCGCCTAAAATTCGAGATATCGCACATCATTCGATAGTTTCATTCCACCACTTTTAGTTAAAAAAAAAAAATCAATTTTTCCTCTCAAAAACAACAACTTCCCATCTTGCTCAAATATAGATTAATCGCTGCGATATATCGTCACCATAATTCGATAGTTCCGTTTCATCACTTTCAAGTTTGCCCGGGAAAAATTGCTTGGAATTTATTGAGAATTTTTCGATAGAAACAAAAATCGACCCTTTGAAGGACCAACGAGCGACACCTGTCATCGAGAGAATGAGGGGAAAAAGAGAAAGAAGGAAGAGAAGCCGCATTCCTTCAGGTGAATTGTGTTTCAAACACACAATCGACTCTAAAGTAAAAAAAAAAAAAAAACTAGAATTTCCAAGAAAAATCCGAAAATTACCCGCAGGACGTTGTCTTCCCACGGAAGTTATCCCGTCTGTCTCCAGCACTGCTAATCACAACTACCGGCACAATCACCGGCTCAACAGCCTTAATCACCAAAAAATAGCACCACTTCACATTACCATTATCATGATAATATTTATTATCTTCACTCAAGCAATTAATAATAATAATAATAAATTCACAATATAATCCGAGATGCCGATGATAATTCATGAAAACTTATTCCATTGTTGCACAAACTTTTTTTTCCATTTCTCATTTAATTAAAAAATTAATAATTACCACAAAGATAAAAATAATTATTTCAAAGAATTATTTGAAATAAAACTGAAAATTTCCCGGGGTTTAACTGTTTGCGATGCGCGCGCATCGGCCGCCAGCGAACGACTGAACGGCTGGTATACGTTTCTCATTGGACGAGGGTTTACACTAGAGTGGGTGAAGCGAATGAGTGCACGGGTAGTGGGGAGGGAGGGGAAAGGGATGTGGAGGGGAGAGGGGGGAGGAAGGAAACGCCGTAAAGAACCATACGCACATCTCTTCGTAATGCCCCGCGGCTTCGATGATGGAACGGCCGGATAGGGGAGGTAAGGGGAGGAGAACGGAAGGAGAGAGGGGCAAGTGAGGGGAAAAAGAGAGAGGTAGTAGAATAAATGTGGGAGAGCAAGGAGGAGAAATAGCAGTAGGCAAACTGTTGTTGGACGAAGACGACATCTGGCGGCAGTGGGGTGGACGAACTTTTCTGCCTCGGGCTTTTTATGAATGGATGGAAGCTATCATTGAAGTTTCGATTGAATGGAAACATCCACGCGCTCTCTCTACACACCCGAGCTACGAGGACACACAACGGCCATTTGCCTTAACGCGGGAATTTTAAATAAAAAAAATAACGTAAATTTCAAATGGGATTTAATGAAATGTAAATGTCATTTTTTTTCTCATTGATTCTAGATTTTCTTGGGGGGGGGGGGGGGGGGGGGGTTGCTGGCTATTGTCATTATTGATATGTTTGGCTTGCGGATGGATGCTGAGAATGAAAATTTCTTGTCTCAAATGAGATCTACTGGTAAACAAGTAGGTAATTTATTTTTTCCAGATAAATTTAATCGAGATAATTTTTTTTCTCAGCACTAATAATTTCATAAACGTATTGTAGTGTTTTGCATCTTCAGGGCTATGAGCTCCAATTCTGAGTCACGTGGTCAAAGGTTAGTCCTTTTATATTTCCCTTCCGGTTATGGGAGGGGGTTGGGAGGAGAGGGGGTAGAGTCAATTGATCAGCTGATGTAAAAAATATTTGATTTTGATCATCAGGAAATGCCTTCCCCTCTCTATTAGGATCTTCCAGATAAAGTGAGGGGGAAAAATGAAGAGGGGGGGGGGGGTACGAGGAGTTGATGATGGAGGAATAGAAACGTGTTTGTAGTGCCTGTGGAATAGAGATTCCCCTTCGTCCGGTTGAAGCCTCTCCCGTTTTTATCCCTTCCCCTCTTTTTTTTCCCCTCTATTTGTGTGTGTGTGTGTGTCTATCTATCTATTTATCTCTGTTGCTCCTATCCGTCCAGTGGTACGTACAAGGCACTTGGGGCTTGCTCGGATACCGGATGCTGGTCTCCGAGGGCATTAACAGTTTTTGTGCGTGGGGCCATGTTATCTAAGTGACATGGCACCCATATTTTCTATACCTATATAAACTGCTCATTATATTGAAAAACTATTTTAATGTATTTTTAAAAAATATTAATTAATAAAAAATTTTCAATTGAAGTAAAGCATTGAAATCTCTGGATGTGTTTATCACTGATTTTTTTTTTTTCCTTTTCGATTTGCAATTGAATGAAAATTCTTCAATGAAATTTCAATGATGTACCATATTTTGACTGTCTCTCTGTTATATCAGAGATTACATATCGTCAAATTGACGCAATCGATTGTGGATAACCCGAACGATAAGTGAAAAAAAAAAAAAATAAGAAAACCAAGATAATTCCAATTCTTTCTATTCTTATTACAATTTTATTATCTCTATCACTTTGTGTTTTATATTTATCGTGACATCGAGTTTACTTAGACTCCACAAATAAAGCTTTTGAATAAAAAAAAAAAAAAAAAAAAAATCTGCGATATAATTTTAATTGTGTTTGAAAAAAACGTCAACATTTGCACGAGTTTTGCTCGAGTACTGCCTTCTCGAAAATGCCCTCATCCGGCCCGATGAGGGGAAACGGGGGTAGGAGAGGGGAAGAAGGAAGGTGGGGGGGAGACGAAGGGGAAAGAGCGAGAAAGAGGTAAAGTCAAAGTCTTTGGAGGAATGAAAGAGGAAAAGAAGCCAATGTTTTTAGGTCCGTATCGTGCAGCAAGGCCCCCAGGAAGGTCGACCGCCTTCTTCACAAGCCAACTTGTGTGTTGGTTAGTGTATATTCCGAACCAGGTAAGGCTCCCTCCCCCCCTCCACTCCCCTCCCCTCTTTCTACTCCCGTGCACACATAACCTCTACTCCCGATTCCCTTGCAATTCCCCCCCCCCGTATTTTTGCCTCAATATTTGTCCCTTAAATTAATTAATGATAATAATAATAATGAAAAATTCCCCCCCTTTTTTTTCTTTAACGCCTTTCGATGAAGAAATATTCCGGCAAAATACAGTGTAAATTTTCATGCGTCTACTTCTGGCAGTCTCAACTGTATCTATATTTATCCCACTCATTATATCTATCCTTCTTCAACACTGTTCATTCATGAATCGTTCTATCCTTCTCTAACCTCCTCTCCCCCCCCCCCGCCCCCTCTCTGCCCTCTACCATTTACATTTTCGGAAAAAAGTGTCTCACTCACTCACTTACTCACGTTCATTCATCCCTTCTCACTCTATCCAAAGAAGAATCTATTTCGTTTTATATACATTCAATATATACATATATATATAACTATCTTTATTTAATACTTCAAACTCCTACTGATTTTATTTTCAAAACTGCAGGAAAACACACGAATGAGACATATTTGTGTATATATCTGTGAGAGGGGAAGTGAGACGGATGACTAGTGGTGGGGGGGAGGGGGGAGGGGAGGGTTAAGGGGGAGAGGGGAAGAGGTTTAAAGCAGAAGCCAGACGATACAGAGTAGCAAGAGAGGGGAAAGGGTAAGGGGGGGGGGAGGGGAGAGGAGGAGAGGGGAAGTGGCGCATCTGTAACCCGGCTAAAATCGTGTAGCGTGCTTTCTCGAGATCTCCGAGTTCGTGAGATACCGAAATAGGAACCCGAGGAGTAAACTCAGGGAGACCAATTCGACCCCAATGAGAGAGACAAAATGATAAATAGAAAGAGAGAGAAAGAGCGAAAAAAAAAAAAAAAAAAAAAAACGGTCGTACTCTTTCCGTCCACGTGGCATTGCCCCAAACGTGCCACAGAAAATCCATAAAACATTTCTATGAATTTTTTATTAACAAAAAAAAAAAAGTCATAAAAAAAACAAATTCCAGAGGTTTTTACAAGGAAAATAAAGGAATTCTTGTGGCAAAAAAAAAAAGTGTTCTATATATATGTATCGAAATTTTCATTTTTTTTCTTCAGTTTTACTCATTGATGGTCAATGAGGTGATAAATTCATTGGTCTACAGTCAGGGACGATTAATTAATGAGTCAACACAAAGTAAACACATGCAGAGGAAATCTAATATATATATGTATAAATATATATATATATGTGTAGTGACGCAATATTGGAGAAGGCCTTGGGTGCGTATTGAAACACGTGCGTTGTCCAATTATATCGCCGGATGTCCGTTCGATAGTCAGGATGTTGATAATGAAATAAAAACGGTGATAATTCCGTTGTTTTTTTTTTTTCAAGAGAAAAAAAATGAGAGCGAGAATTTATGGCAAAAAGTCACTGCATTTTTATGGAGATGCTGTTTTTTTTGTTTTTTTCTAATTTTTTCAACGGAAGAAATCCGTTGAAATTTTCAGCCTTCTACTTGAAAACGTTGGATGTTTGGTTCCAGGAGTTAGCGAGGGAGCACTGCCAAGAAATAAGAAGGCTATGGCACGTTGCGAAAACATCAGGCTCATTGAGTAGAGAGACTCACGTATACCCAAGTAGAGGCTCTCGTGTTATTTCTCTACAGCCAATATACACAGCTTGGCTGGATATAATACTCTCCTTCGTTTTAAAACTTTCAGGCAAAATTTTCTCTCAACTAAAACGGAAGTTGATAGACACAAAGTGTAAAATGGGTAAAATTGATCGTTTTCGTTTTTGAGTGCTGCCATCATTACAATATTCAACTTTTTCAACTTTTTCTTGATGTATCGACAGCGTAATTTTATTAAAATAGAGTGTAGTGGTTTTTGAATTTTCAGTTTCAGAGTAACAGATGAACACTTATCGTCGATTTAAAAAAACGATGTTTTTCTGCTCAGGATGCTGGAAAAATGTGTTTCATACCGAACGAAGTGAGGTTAGAAACGCATTTTTTCATAATACTCGAGCAAAAAAATACTATATGCACTATGAGCGGATAAAAGATAATTTTTACCAAATTTCTCTCCTAAGCAAAGCAAGAAAAACAAAAAAAAAGGTTAAAACCATATCAAAAAATTTGAGGTTCTGACTGAAAATCCCGAAATATCGAGATTTTTTGAAATCAACTTTTTTCCCGCCCTAGATGGGTAATGTACTAATTCGTGTCTTCTAATGTACAATAAAATACTCTACAAATTTCAAAACGATCGGTCCAGTAATTGGGTCAAAAATCCCAAAAATTTTAGTAACTTTTGACCATTTATATGTATTTTCCCCCTTAATGATATACAAGTTTTTAATTTTAGTTTTTTTTTTTTAATTTTTTAGTTGAGTCAAGAGAAGAAGAAACTTTGGATTGACATCTGGTGGAAGTATCACCGCGTGGGGGCTAACCATCGCCCTTTTCTCAAGATTCAAATGGCTATAAAAACAGTTTTATTCTCCCATTTTTCTCTCTCTTTCTAAAATTCTGTCTTTTTTTTTTTTAACGTAACAGATGTTACACCACAGATCGTTAACACCGCAGCAATAAAACGGCAATTCTACCAATACGAAAGACATGCAAAAAAAAAAAAGTCTTTGAATTAACAAAAAAATTTCTAACGAATGTCTTTCATCGTATAAAAATTGTATTCAAATTTTCTTCGGTAGTCTAATGGTAGAATTTCTATTTAAATTGGAAAAAAAATAAAGAATTGGAGAAATCTCAAACAGCATTTAAATCGAAACGCCTTTAACCATACAGAACAGAGGAATAAATAGAAGTAAAGGAGGAAGAAAAAAAAAGAAATATATATATATATATATATGTATATATATATGAGAAGAAAAAGGCGAAGGAGATGCCCCGCTGTTTTACGGGTTGACCACGAGAACTCAGCTGGTTTCTTCAAGTGGCCAAGTTGAGGATAGAGAGGGACTGTATTTTCAAGTGATGGTATGAAGAAAGAAGAGGAATAAAAGAAGAGAAAGAAGATAATGTTGAGTAAAAATAAAAGAATGAGAAACTTGGGGGGGAAGGAGAGAGGGGAAAGAGGAGAAGGCCCACTATGTTGGAAAAGGTTCTTTTCTTCTTTCACGCAGTGTGACAGCGTGATTCCAGTCAGTGGCGACCTGTTGGTGGTTGTTGCCTGCCTGGCTCCCGCAGTTACGCGCCTTCGTTCCACCGATACACACACGGACACATTGAAAAAGGGACACGTTTCCTCCCCACCATTTGGCCACCAAGAGTGAACGTGAATGAACGCATACACTTATACTGTTTTGAGGTAGGTGAGGGGAAAAGAGGGGAAGGAGGGGGGGACAGGCCAACGCCGAGTCCAACTCGGGCCGAGACAGCTTGTGTTACGAGAGTGCAAGAGAGATGGAGGAGAATGGAAAAAAATGTGGGAGAGAGAGAGAGATAGAAAGAAAAAAGGATGAGGGGAACGATACGAAGCGCTCACACTCGTGCGAGGCAAGAGTTGGAGGCACGCCGGATCAACGAATACAAAGACTAGGGACAGGGACGGAGGCTGCTGGGGACCTGCAAGGGGCCTCACTAGTTGAATTATTCAAATTCATTTAAATCATGAAATATCGAAGGAAATTTTGGAAATTCACTTGTCAAGGAGATATCTTGAAACGTAATGAAGATACGATTTCTTTGTAGGAATTCTTTTTTGTAGAGAATTTCAAGAGCTGCAGAAAGAATTGAGGTGAATTACTCTATCTCGCTTAATTCCCAAGATATTCTCAAAAATATGGCAATGAAAAATTTATATTTTTTTAGAATTCATCATTGGATGCACTTGAGGGGATGCAGAAGTGCAGGAAATTTTTTTTGAGATAGAAGGGCAAGAAAGAGATTGGACATGGGGTGGAGAGACATGCAACACCGGATATCCTCCAGACGCTATTCACGCGACGTGCTTGCGTGGCTGCTTTTGCACCCTCTTCTTGAATTTTTTTTTTTTTTCTTCTCCTCAGGACTAATCGAGACGTAAATTGAATTGCAAAAAGAAAAGCAAGCATTTATACTATAATTAAAAGGATAAATAAATTGTAAAAATCTATCCCTAAAATTTTATCCGAAGAAAAAATATCCTTTGGACAAAATATATCAGACGTCGAATTTTCCGTGAGCTAAATATGTAGGCGATAAATTATCCAGTCGATAAATTATCTGCGTCTGTAATTTTGTTTATCGATATACGATGAATTGCATTCGATTCTCTTTGTGATTTTCATTATCAATATTCATTGTCTGTTTATTGATTTTTGATGTTTGACACTTTTTAACGAAGATAATTTTCAATTATTATAATTTTTTTATTTTCTTGTGTTATTATGCGGTAAGTTAATACGTTCTAATGGAGATACGCCTTTTTTCTTATCCTAATCCACATTTGTAGCCCTAAAAATTTTCTACAAAAAAGGGCGTATCTCCATTAATTTCACAAATAAAAGAAAAATTTTCATTGAATGTGTTTTTTTCTTTTTTTTTTTTTTTCTTTTCTCAGGAAAATTTTATTTGCTACAAAGTTATGTTTGAAGCGAATCGCCTGAGATCTGGAGTGTCTCCGTTCCGCACCGTTTAACACACAGCTCAACGATTATTATTATCATACAAGTTTTACTGAAGTAGTTGTGCCCCGTGAGCTCAAGTGAGCTCTCTCTCTCTCTCTCTCTCTTCTCCTCCCCTCATGATAATAATTACGCGTATCAATTAATTCGTTCGCAGCTTGGTGATTAAGACGAGAAATTCCAGTCACTGCATTTCCAAGCAAAACAACACCCATTCATTATTTCACGCTTTTAAATTTTCCACGTCAAAGAATTTTTCAAATTCAATTAATTTTTCTCTCTTCGTGCACTTTTTTTTTATTTCAAGAAAATATTTAGTATTAAAAATCATTGCCTTAGGAGAAAAAGGGCGTAAGTGCTATGCTTATATAATGGCACTTACGCCCTTTTCCTTCTAAGGCAATTTTTAAATTTATTTCCTACACTTTGCGCAATTAATCAATGAGATTCATTACGTAAATTACGAAAAAAAAAAAAAAAAAAAAAAAAATGAGCATTTGAATAATGACTTTTGCATTTTGTCCTTGATTCAAACTTAAGAATGACACTAATGTTCTCAACTTTTAAATATTATTTTTATTCATATACATATATATGTATATGAATATATATATATAGATATATGTATTTTTATTGCAACTACTTGACTTTTCTCAGCTGGTGTTTACTAGAGAGAAGCGACAAGGCATTAATTCATTCTACCGACTAGACATACACTGAAGAGTTATCAATGAAAACCTCGTGTGTGACATCACGTGTTTACGACCTGAGAGAAAATGTTTTTGTCTCACTTCAATGTCATTTTTTTTTTTTCCTTTTTTTTCCTTCATTTTATTTTTCCTTTTGTTTCTTTTTTTTTTTCTTGTTTCATTCATTTATTATTACATTGAGGAAATACATCCAAGCACTTATCACTTGAATTTACTCAATTTTTATTATTATTATTATTATTATTTTCAATTTGCACAATCTATTAAGTGACTTGACAGAGAAAAAAGTCAAAATTTTGCCAATATTTAAAAGATTTTTGAGAAATTATCGGAAATAATTTAATTAATAAGTTTATCGTTGCCTTAGAAACAAAAGGGCGTAAGTGCTATGTATAAAAATAGCACTTGCACCACTTAGTTTCTGAAGCGATTATTATTATTATTATTATGAGGGGAGACCAGGTAGAAATGAACGTCTGAGGCAATATGATTCAGGAATTTTTTTCGGAGTGAAGGATCTTATAAGAAAATCTGAAAAAATTTGAGAAAATGCTCCAATATGTCGACGTAATTGATGAATTTTTTCAAATTTTTTCATAAAGGTCTACACACTCAAAAAAATTTTTCATTCCAGTTTTCCGAAAAATTCAAGAATTTGTGGAAAAAATAATTCAAAATTTTTTTTTGGAGGGACAGACTTTATGAAAAAATCTGAAAAAATTTGAGAAGATGCTCCAAAGTGTCCATATTGTTGGTGAATTTTTTCGAATTTTTTTATAGAGGCCTTCACTCTCAAAAAAAATATTCAGATCACTTTGCATCATCATCGTCATCATCATCATCATCATTATTATTATTATTATTATTATTATTATTATTATTATTATTATTATTTTTATCATTATTATTATTATTATTTTTATTATTATTATTATTATTATTATTATTATTTGAATTATTAATAGCTCTAATTGGGTTATTTCCATTGGATCTATATAGATATATATAGATATTTTTTTAATAGTTTTTAAAAATTTTTGCATTTTAGAATGAATTTCAGGGCTTTATTCGAGTTCCTCGAGAAATTTCTACTTCTCTTTGGATGTGATGGATGGAATGTGGATGCCATATGGCCGGGACTTCGTCCACCCACCCAATCCACCCACCAGGTCGTCCGTTCCACCTACACGAGAGGAAAGAAAAAGAAGAGAGAGAGAGAGAAAAAAAAAGATGCGATTTTTTTTTGAGATGAAAAGAGAGAAAGAGGAAGTTGTGGAACTCTGGTTTCTTTAGAGGTTTTCTGAGCGTCATTTCGTCGTGTCACACCACTTGGCACGCATACCATGAAAAAATCTATTTTAAGATGCACCGAGAAAACACAGAAAAGAGGGAGAGGATTATTTTAGTGTCTCTCTCTCTCTTTTAGGCGTTGGGGGGAAATCGTTGGGCAAAAGTTATTTCAGTTTTTATGAAACATTTGCAATTTTTTTTGGATAATTTTTCGGTGAATATTGCGGAGAATAATGGAGATAAAGCGTTTTTTTGGGGGATTATACCTTCTTTTTTTGAGGATTTCGGGAGTTATGAAAGAGGAAGTGAAGAACGCTTCTCCGAAAATTTCTGAAAAAATTCAGTAACAATGTAGATATGTCAGAGTGTCTTCTCAAATTTTTTCAGATTTTTTTACCGTGTTGCCGATTTGGAAAATGAACTTTAATCATTTTTTTACCCAAAATTCTTGAGTTTATTGAGAAATTGAAATGAGGGAATTTTTTTGAGAGCGAAGAGTTATATGAAAAATTCTGAAAAAATTCAACAACACTGTAGACATGTCAAAGTGTTTTTTCAAATTTTTTCAGATTTTTTCAAATTGTTGCCGTTTTGAAAAAAAATTATTAAATCATTTTTTCCTAAAAATTTCTGAATTTTTGGAGAACTTGATTTTTTTGGGAGTTAAGGACTCTCCCGAAAATTTTGAAAAAATTCACCAACAATGTAGACATATAGTACTACTTTCTCAAATTTTTTTCAGATTTTTTCAAATTGTTGCCGTTTTGAAAAAAAAATTATTAAATCATTTTTTCCTAAAAATTTCTGAATTTTTGGAGAACTTGATTTTTTTGGGAGTTAAGGACTCTCATGAAAATTTTGAAAAAATCCACCAACAATGTAAACATATACTACTACTTTCACAAATTTTTTCAGATTTTATTTTCAAACGGCACAATCTCGCTTAATTTCCAAAAATTAAAAAAAAAAAAATCCCCATTTTTTCAAGCTTTTTTTCAGCTCATTTTACCTCAAATATCTCAATAACCACTGGACATACGTCTTTTTCATCCCAATACACTTTTGTACCTCTCAAAATTCTCTAGAAACTCATTTGCGGGCAAAAAAGGGCGTATCTCCATTAGTTTCCAAGATATCCTCAACAAAACAGTACAAAAAAAAATCAACAATTGTTAAAATTTTTTTTGGATAAAATAATCCTTAATTAAATTAAGTAGACGTAATGAATTTTAAATAAAAGAATGGGGGAGGGGGGGGGGGGGGGAGGTGGCCTCATGATAAACTGAACGGACACGCAGACCGGATATGACGTGACGACACATAATGATGAATGTAGATCGCTCTCTCTTTCTCATTTAAAAAGAGAAATAATAATAATAATAATAATAAAAAAAAAAGAAATGATGAAAAAAAATAAATGAAACAGAGTAGAAGAAGGTGGAAGGGGCAATGAGATAACGGGGTTGGCAAACAGAGATAGCGGTGTGCTTGAGAAGAAGCTTTAGTAGTCGCATGCTGCGAAAAATTTACGATATTATTTAATTTCATCTTTTTTCAATGAAAAAAAAAATAAGGAAAATAATGGAAAAAAATATGAAATTTAGAATTTTTTTTTTCTGAGGATTTTTGTAATTTTTATTTGTGTGAGAACACGAGTGGGGTTGGATAAAGCACTTTGATGGAAAAAAAAATGACGTCGATCCACCTGTCCCGAAGAACCGGAAGTGGAGGACACACATGGTACCTTGTGAGAGCTTCCCCCCCCCCCCCCCTCCTCTCCCTTCTTCTAACCACAGAGATCGCAATCATGACCACATGCTCCACGAAATGAAAGAGTGATCGAAAAAAAAGAGATAAAATCTGGAATAAGAGACAAAAGATGATTTGGGATTTTTTTGGAGAGGGAAGATCTTCACGAAAAATTCTGAAAAAATTTGGGAACAGGGTGGATATGTTGGAGTATCTTCTCAAATTTTTTCAAATTTTTTTGAGAAGTTGCCGTTTTGAGAAAAAATCATGAATTAATTTTTTGTCTGAAATTTTAATGTTTTTTGAGAATTGAAAAAAAAACTATTTTTTTAATGTGAAGAGGTCTTCCAAAAATTGAAAAAAAATTCGGTAACAATGTAGACATATTCTAGCATTCTCTCAAATTTTTTCAGATTTTTTTGAAAATTCGCCGCTTTGAAAAAAATTCCTGAATAATTTTTTTCTAAATCATTGTTTTTCCACGAATTCTCGAACTTATCGAGAAATTGAAATAAATGATTTTTTTTGATATTGAAAGCTTCTTCCAAAATTTTTGAAAAAAATCAGCAGCAACGTAGACATGTTCTAGTATTTTCTCAAATTTTTTCAAATTTTTTTAAAAAGTCGCTGTTCTGAGAAAAAATTCTGAATCACTTTTTCCCTACAAATTCTCAAATTGTTCAAGAAATTGAAATAAATAATTTTTTTTTTTCATGAAGACGTCTTCCAAAAATTTTGAAAAAATTCACCAACAACGTAGACGTGTTCTCCCATTTTCTCAATTTTTTTCAAAATTTTTCATGGAGTCGCCTTTAAAAAAAAAATTCCTAAATTATTTTATTTCCTAGAAAAATTATTTCACTTGAAAAAAAATGAAAAAAAAAAATAATAGAACGATTTATATTTAATTAAAAATACAAACCGCATGCGCAAAAAAGTTTGATGCAAAGTGGGTGCTAGTTTCATTCATGCGACCGCCCCGATTTCTCCCCCTCTCGTGCCGCGCCTGCGCCAATCACGTAACACAGTAAAAAAAAAAAAGAAAGAATCACTGCATTAGCAGAATGCAAACAGTTGCAATTTAATAAATCTCAAAATGTACACACACACAGACACACGCATAAAATTAACGGAGTTCTTGAGGAATATTTTACGTTTGTGTTTGTGTTTATATTTGTGAATAAAAGAGTGAACGGAAGCGAGAATGATGCTGGATCACCTCAACTTTCTCGTGGCTTTCTATCTCGAGTTGTTTCATTCATTCCTAACTTGTGTACAAACTTAATATAAACTTCATGTAACTAGTGATGGGTAATCTTTGAAAAAAGAAAAATCCATTCATCGAAGAAAATATGATTTTTTGAGAATCAATTTTTTTAAGAAAAAAAAAAATCGAAGTTAGAAAAACGATGAATCGATTTCAAATGTTCGATTAATCGATGTGATGTCTCGCATTAAATTCGAAATATCGCATTTCATTCGATAGTTTCGTTTCATCCTTTTTAGTTTGAGGGAATCGATGAATTTCGAATATTCGATTAATCGATGCGATATCTCGCATTGAGTTCGAGATATCGAATATCATTCGATAATTCCTTTTCACTAGTTGTAGCTTGAGAGGATCTTTCCTCCAAAAACAGCAACTTCTGATCGATCATTTTCTAAAAATCGATTAATCGATGCGATATCTCGCAATAATTTCGAGATATCGAATATCATTCGATAGTTCTGTTTCCCTAGTTTTAGCTCAAGGGCATCTCTCTTTCAAAAACAGGAATTTTCGATCGATCATGTTCAAAAATCGATTAATCGATGCAATATCTCGCATTGAGTTCGAGATATCGAATATCATTCGATACTTCCGTTTCACCAATTCTAGTTTAAGAGCAAATCCTATTTTTTATTTTCTTCTTCCGAAAAAAAAATCGATATGATTTTTCCAAAAAAGAATCGAAAAATCGATTAATCGAGTTTCTTAAAATCGCCTGAAAAAATCGATTTTTTAGAAAGAAAAAGGGATAAATTTAAAGAATCTTCGGAGAAAACGTCATTTTTTTTTTTTTTTTCATTTCAATTTTTTTCAAATAAATTTCAGAAAATTCAATGAAATTCACTGATTCTCAATGATTGTTTATTAAATACACAATTTATTTTTAATTTCTCATGTTAAAACGCATCAAATTGCTCGTTATTTTTAAAATGGTGTCAATGACACTGACTCGAAAAAAAAAAAATGAAAAAAAAAAAAGAAAAATGAAGAATGAACGTTTTTTTGTCAATGACTCACGATGATTTGGTGAAAGTCCATTGGGGATTTAAAAAACGTGATTTTGTTGAATTTTCAACAATCGTGGAATGCAACGAGGTAATCGCTCCATTCTATTCAATTGTTCGAAGTTATGAACGAGAAGTGAATCGAAAAAATTTTTATGAATGATTTCTTTCAAGAATTCACATTTTTCCCCGATTTTTCGTAATTTGATGGAGAAAAATCTGACTTTTGTGCTGTTTTTTTTTTAAAAAAAGAATATCTTGTGGAAGGAAACGAGATAGGGTGATTTTGTCTGAAACCTTTTTTGTAGAGAATTTTGAGAGCTACAAAAAAGGTTTCGTGGGAAATTGCCCTATCTCGCTTAGTTTCCGAGATATTTTTAAAAGAATTAGCAAAAAAAAAGTGAAAAATTTGATAATTTCATTTTTTTGTTCATCTTTTCTTGAAAATAACTTGGAAATCAAACGAGATAACGTGATTGCATGATTTTTGGAGGAACCTTTCTTGTACAAAGTTTTAAGGGCTACAAAAAAGATTTTCACAAAAATTTCCCTATCTCCTTTTTATTTTCTAAAATATCCTCGAAAAAACACTTTAAAAAAAAAAAGAAAGAAAAATTCTTAAAACCACAAAAAAAAACGATTTCTTCTCTCAACAGTTTTTCTTAAATATCGCAGAATTTAAGCGAGATAGAGCGATTTTGCTCTCATCTTCATTTGAACCGATTTTTCAAAGCCTCCAAAAGCAGATTCCCCCCCCCCCCCCCCCGCCCCCTCCCCAGAAAAAACCCCAGAAAACTAAAAAAAAAGGCAAAAAAAAAATGAAAAATCCGTTCTTTTTCTCAAATATCTCGGAGACTAAGCGAGATAGCGCGATTTTGTTCGCATCTTTTTTTGAACCGAATTTGAAGAAAAATTAAAAAAACACTTTTAAAAAAACTTGAAAAAAGGGAAAAATTCTTCAAAAAAATAGAAAAAAAAAAGGGAAAAATTCTTTAAAAAAATAGAAAAAAAAGAGAAAAATTCCTTTAAAAAATAGAAAAAAAAGGGAAAAATTCTTTAAAAAAATAGAAAAAAAGGGGAAAATTCTTCAAAAAAATAGAAAAGAAAAGGGAAAAATTCTTTAACAAAATAGAAAAAAAAGGGAAAATTCTTTAAAAAAATAGAAAAAAAAGGGAAAAATTCTTCAAAAAAAAGGAAAAGAAGGGAAAAAATTCTTTTAAAAAATAGAAAAAGGAAGGAAAAATTCTCTTAAAAAATAGAAAAAGGAAGGAAAAATTCTTTTAAAAAAAAGAAAAACAGAAAGAGAAAATTCTTTAAAAAAATAGAACAGAAAAGGGAAAAATTCTTCAAAAAAATAGAAAAAGGAAGGAAAAATTCTTTTAAAAAATAGAAAAAGGAAGGAAAAATTCTTCAAAAAAAAAGGAAAAAAATGGAAAAATTCTTTTAAAAAATAGAAAGAAAAAAAAGGAAAAAATTTTTACCGTTTCGACTTGGTGGTCTAGGTGGTGCTGGATAATGTGGTGGCGCGATTGACGGGGGTGGCAGCTTAGTAATTTGATTAATCAGTTGTCCATCCTCCCAAATATTATCCCTAATACGCCTCGTTGTAACAGGTGATGATAAATTAGATTCACAACTTTGACTATTTGTACTTGATAAACTTGTATTATTATTATTATTATTATTATTATTATTATTATTAAATGCCGTTCCGGCAGCTACCCCGATGCTCCTTAGGGTCGCTTTGCTCAATTCACTGTTTGGCGGCCAGGGCGGACGCCGCGGGGGCAGCGCCGGTGGCGGGGGGGTACAGTCCAAGGTATCCACACTTCCACACTTATAAATCCACCGCAACTAAATTTAATTTTTTTTTGCAAAAATTTACCACAAAAAAAAAAACTTCACTTTTATAACAAAAAAAAAAAAATTAATTTTTTTTCATGATCTTTTTTTTTATATTTTCACCAAAGAAATTAACTTAACTCTTTTTTTGTCTACGTCTTCTTCTTTTTTTTCTCACAATACAATCATTGATAATAATAATATTACCAACTGGGAGATGATGGGTACGCGCAGCGCGTAAACGCAGCGCGCACCATACGATAATCCCGAGGCGGCTCCTCGAGCCCCGTCTTTGAGCCACGATAAACTCTCCTTCTTTTTTTTTTTTTATTTAGAGGGGGATAGTGTAAAAAGTGCCTACACTACAGATATATATATATGTATATATGGGGGAAAAGGTGAGTGAGAGAGAGAGATAAATAAAGTTGTGTCCTTTATTATTTAAAATTTTAATTTCTCAATATTTAAGTCGATTGTAACTCCCCGCACTTTGTGATAATGATTTAAAAAAAGAGTTTCGAGTTTTTTTTTTTTTTTTTTTAATTCAATAAAAATGTAAAACTGCACATTTAAAACAGAGACACACACAAAAGACACAAGTGAATTTTTTTTCCTTTTAGAGTCTCCAATAAATCATGAGACTAATAACTGGAGAAATGTTTCCCCCTCCCCCTGGCCCCCCCTCCCACGAGGAAGAAATTTTTCCTCCCCTCCAATCACTCGAAAAAATTATAATTTAAATCCTCTAAAATCACTTTTTTAAGTTCAACACAAAAAAAAAAAAAAAAAAAAAAAACACTTTAAAATACTCCAAATTTCACTTGAATATCTTTTTGTCGTCACAAAATCCTTGTTTGAAAAATTTCCATTAAAAATCAAGGATAAAACTTTAATTGAAATACGTTTTTTTTTTTTAAATTCTTTTCACTCATTTAATTTCTTCAAATAAAAGAAGAAAAAAGACAAATTTAATTGTATCTATTTTTTTCGTGAGAGTCAACCGGAGGTTACGTACAAAACTGATTAGTACAAAAAATGGGGAATTTTTCTCCTTTTTGTTTCTCAAAGAAATTACGAAAAAAAGAAGGAAAAAAAATAATAATAATAATAATTGAGAGAAAGAGAGAAAAAAGAGAGACGGTTGAAAATGAACCGATGGCAACCTCGCAGGCGCTCCTCGCACACTGTTCGCCTCTGTAGCTCGACACTGGCTACCCCCACTCCCTTACGGAAGCCCATAGTCACCCCCCCCCCCTCCTTTCCCCTCCTCTGCTGTTCTCCGCTGCACCTCTTGATACGTTCAACGCGCATGCGCACATGATGTGTTTGCCGTCTCTTTTTCTCGTGAATGCTCGAGGCATTGGTGGGAGTGAGAGGAGCGGAAGAGGGGGGCGAAGAGGGGAAGGGAGGGGAGGGTGAAGGGGTGGGAGGGGAAATCACCTCTTGTCCGAGAGAAACATAAAGTTGCAGAAGGGAAAAAGGATGAAAGAATTGAAGTTTGTTGGGGGAGAGGGAGGAGGGGCAAGAGGGGAAGAAACGGTGGAGAGGGGAGGGGAGTGCGGGTAGGAGAGGATAGAGGGAGGCCAAGAGAGTCAAGTAAAACGAAGAGAACGGGCGATCGCGTAGGCCGTCTCCCGCCAGTAAACAGGCTCCTTCATTCACTGCTTATTTTATACTGTCGGCCCCTACGACTACAGAAATAGCGTGGTTATATACTTTTCTCTCGCTTCAACTTTTACACATGTCTCTTTTAATATTTTTTCTTTTTTTTTGCTGGGGAATTTTTTAAAGAAAAAAAATTCTCTTTTTTGCTAATTTTCTGCGAGGAAAATTTTTGAATTTCGCAAGTTTTCCCGCGGAATTTTGGGAAAAGGGGTGCGATGGAGTGGGGGGGGGGGGGGGGTTGAGTTAGGGGAAAGGGGGGAGAGTTACTCGCGTAGAGTTGGTTGAAGAGAAAAGGACGGATTGCATCTCTCGAAGTTCAGCTGGCCTCGGCGGCCATGTCGTTACTCGTGTACACTCTTTGCCAGGGCCGTAGCCATTACAACGAGATACAATGTTCCAAGAGTTTAATGTACTCGAGACCATCTCCTTTAACATCTCAACCGCATCATTACTCTCATTTATGAAATAATATTTATGTTTCCCTTGGACATTTATCGCAGTTTGCAAGAAAAAAAGGTGCCATCCGCCATTTTGAGAGACATCCGCCATTTTGTTGACGATCAAAATTTTCAGGATTCATGCGCTCATTGAGCATCAATGAAGTGATTTAAGGAACCTTTACACACTTTTTGCGGAAAAATTTAATGCGCATGCGCAGAATATTTTATACAACGAAAACGCGGACTCTCGGAGCCACTGTCGTATATTCAACTGTTGTATACCCCTCCCCTCCACCCCTCTCCCCTCTCTCTCTCTTCGCCTAAGGTTACCTCTCACCTTAAACAATTCTCGTCGCACGTAGCTGTTACCGTAGGCCAGACGCGATACTTCATTCATGCTCGTATTGTGCAAACCAGGACCGTAAATTGTATTACGAGGTACCCTCGTATTTTTTGATGGTCAATTTTATTTTTACATTTTTTTTTTGTATCTTCCTCTCTATCGTTCCTCCCAATTGTTTTTTTTTTTTTTTTTTTTTTTTAATTACTTGTAATAAATCAATTTGATCGGAATTTTGGAACATTCTCCTGACAGAGGGAAAGGAATTATTGGATAGATTATTTATTAAAAATTTTGGAAAAAATAGATTTTTAATTTTTTTTTTGTTAAGTTACACTACTGTAGAATTTTTAAAAAATAGATTTTTTTTTTGCTATGAAAATTACTTTGGGCTCTCCAGAATACGAGCAAGAAAAGCTATCACCTGAAACCCATTTTTTCTCATGAAATTTTGAATTTTTCTCAAAGCATTTCTTTATATTCATAGCCCAAGTCAAAACTTCAATCGTATTTTTCTCGAAACATGATTTTTCAAATTGGCACGCAGCATAACTGCAATAATTTTCATTATTTTCATTTGAATTTCCCACAGCATCTTGAAAACAATATTTCGAACAGCAATACGTAGGGGATTTTCAAAAAATTGATTTGCACATTTTTTACTGATAAAAAATTGCCGATTTTTTGGTCGAAATTTGAATTTTTTCATTTAAATAGTCACCAATCCCACAAAAAACAATATTTTTGAAATTCTTTACGTATTTCTATAGCTATATGTATCTAGACTGAGCCAATTTTTTTTTTCAATTAAAATTTGCACCAGTTACACTGCGTGCTGCAGAGTGTTTTAAATTCGAGGAGCCTCGCAAGAATGGCTCTTGTGTCGTCATTTTTTGATATTGTTTGATGATTTTTTTTTCTGAAGATTCAAATCTATGCTCAATCACTTCCTCAAATATCATTAATTCATTGCCTCTTTTTCTTCAGAAAATCCAAATATCAATCCAAAAATATCCAAAAAACGCCTTTTTTTAGGCTTTTACAGTGGTGTAACCCCTTAATAAAAAATTGTTATTATCATTATTATTATTATTTAGTTTCGAAATTCGCGACGTCTCGCCCCTGATTAGGAGCATCGTCAGGCCAATATTAAGATGAATGTAAATTGTCATAATGAAAAAAAAACGAAAAGAATGATTTTCTTACTTTCTATCACTTTCCATTGTAATGATTATAAAACTCAATAAATTATATGTGCTCGATAGATTAACTATGAATCAAGGAAATTATTCTTTTCGTTTTCTTCATTATCACAATTTACATTCATCTTAAGAATCTGAGGATGCTCCTAATCAGAAGCGAAACGTCGTCAATTTTGAAATAAATGTGAAAATTGACATTTACAATTTATTTGGTTCGATATCCCAATTAATCTAAAAATCACAATTATCATTATCATTATGATAATTACTTTTTATTGATAATATTTCTCTAAAACATTGTATCTCTCTTTCTATAAGAGAATAATTACAATACATTAAACTATGAAGTTGCATTTTTACTTTCGTTGTGAAGAGTATTTTATTGTCCTGATGTGCAAAGGTGGAGAGTGACTTTACTAAACCATTTTAAGTAAATTTTCTCATTTCTCGTCGTAGAGAGAACATTGCCATAAAATATGGTTCAAGTCTTGATCAGGATATTCACAGGATGAATACTGCTGATCTTTATTGATAAATTTTGATGGAGAATTTGAGGAAATATTGCAAAAAACACAGAATCAGACAATGAAAGTGACATTGAGGATTGGAAGATACATCTTCATAGTGCAGATGCTAGGATAACACGACCAATAAATAGACACCTAATATTTATCAAATTTTAACTATGACACTATTAATTCGGCATCATTCTAAAAATCCTATGTATCGATTCATCCTGGAGAGAAAAATAGAATTGAACAAAGAAGTCAATTTGAAATTAAGTGAAGTCATCAGAATCAGTGAAATCACTGAAGTCAGATGACTTCAACCTTTTTGAAATCACTGAAGTCAAATGATTTCATTTTTTTAAATCAATTCTGAAATCATTGAAGTCCCTAAAATCAGTGTTCTTTGCCACTAGTATATTTAGGATGAAAGTACGAATTGTTTGAAATTAGAGCCAATGAGTGTACATGGGTACATCGATATTGAACAGTATTGAAAAACTATTTCCCCTCCTGTGATAACTGAGAGTGGAATTTAAAACTACCTAATAATATTTTTAAGGCTGTTAAAAAATATTTCCAATGAAAAACATCTGAATATTGTAATGTGTCAATTTATATAAAAAGTTTTTGTTTCAATATGATAAAAACCCGTTGTCCCACCCTCTTCTAATCGTAAAATTTTATTTATTGTGATTTCAATGACTTCATTCTATTTAAAGTCACTGATTACAAATTGATGAAGTCATTGGCAATCAATTGCAGTCATGAAGTCATGTTAATCAGCGCTTGAAGTCATTGAAATCACATTTTTTCTGAAGTCATTGAAATCAGACACTGAATTCACGTAAAGTCGACTTCATTTTGAAGTCATGGTGGGTTTATATCCATCTTTTCTCTTAAATTTTCAAATTGTATTGTCATTTGATTATAAAATTATTATAGTATTGAGTCTGAATCGATTTATTGTATTTTTCAAAATGTAAATTGTCCTTCATATGTAGCTAAAGCTAACTGGATGCATTATCATTATTATTATTATTATTATTATTATTATTATTATTATTATTATTATTATTATTATTATTATTATTGTTATTATTATCATTTGAAATATATATTTTTTATCTAAATTTTGAGAAGTGGGGTTAAAAAAAATGCGTACAAAGTAAGAAGACACTTAAGGTTTCATCTCGGTATCGTATTACTGTCCTCTGAAGCACACACGATACCCTTTTGGAGTCTGGTAGTCAACGGTGTTATACGAACGGGTTCTTCAACATCCTTTTAAATATCTCACCTTTCAAATGAAAATAATTCATTACAAATTATGATTTTTTTTTTAATTGTAATTTTTGGATGATTTAGTGATGAGTTGAGACGAATTTTCTGGAAATAAGGAATTATAGTATAATTTTTGAAAGGATCACTTTTCCGAGATTCCCAAGCCGTACACGAAAAGAAAAATATAATTTTAGTAACAATAAAATTATAATTGAAGAAGACCTCAACCATTAGAATTCGGTGATGCTAACTGTAAGAATTAGAATTTGAAAAAGTACCACCGAAACTAGAGGAAGAGAGAAAATGATTTTATCGATGAAATAAAATAAAGCAAGAGTAATATTGGCACTCTGCATATTTGGGTAAACACAGGACAATGGACTACGAGCCCTGAAATTTTACACTGTTCGCTCTCTCGCTTCTTATTCTCTGTAGAGGAAACATCGCTATTGTCAATTATATTAATTATTATTTTTAAATTCCATGGAATCGTTCATTTGTTCTTATATTATCTTATCATTGACTTATTATTTATTGTATTGAAGCGGAGCAATTTTTATTTTTCCTGAAATTAAAAGATAAGTAACATATTCATCAAGAAACTATTGTTTGTCACCAAAAGTTTAAGGTATTATAATTTATAATTTTTCTATTGCACTTATAAAAAAAAAAGTAAAATTTCACGTTATATATTTTTCTTATGTACAATTTGAGACGAGAAAATATGATTGAGAATTTGCCAGTTTCATTGATTAAAAGTTTATTTCTCACTATCTCATTTTTTTTATGAACATTAATCCTTGGAAAAATTGAGTTTAGCTTCAATATTATTTTCAAAATTTACGTTTAAAGAAATTATTTGAAATAAAAAAATGAATAAAACATTACACAACTTTAGACATGAAAAGTTAGTATCATCATGTCAAGTAGTGAATAAAACCATATCAATCGACTGTAACAGAAGAAGATGATCACAATTTAGTGATTACAATTTTTCGCATAGTGAAAGTATCAGTATGATTATTTGTCAATTATAGAAAATTTTATACTGCATAGAGTCACGAAAGTAACAACAAACAAATTGAGTTATTTTTGCAAAGAAAAATCTAATATCTTTACGATGAAAAATTTAATGAGTTACAAAAGTAGAATGAGAATAAGAAGGGCGTATCTCCACTAGTCTCCAAGATATTCAGAAAAAAAAGAGAAAAAAGACTTGAATTTTTCTATTTTTTTTTATTTTCAACTCGAGATGGCAATCATTTACCGATGAAATTCAGCAGAAAAAGGATCTTAGATAAGGATCACAAAATGTTGGAGAACATTTTAGAGCCAGAGAGAAGAAGAGAATAAAGGAGATTGTACGGAAATAGGGTAGTTTGGTTACTGCATGACGTCAGAGTAAAATTGGTTTTATTCTTGGTGACGTTATCGATATTGCAATATCCTTCCTCTCTTTCTTCCCCTCTTTTCCCCTCCATCATCAATTATCTGTGGCTAAAATTGCTTCAACGGATTTTCATCTAAAATTGGACGACAGATACCGGGCAAAGTATTGTTTCAATGAAAATTGACGTTTTAATTAAAATTTTATCAATTTTCATTTTCCAAGTTGATTATTAATGCTTCAGTTAACTTCTATATGACAGAAAAATTTATTTTCAGATGACAAGTAACAAAAAAAAAAATCATTATTTTCTCATTTTATTGATTTTTTTTTTTTAGTTAATTGGCAAAAAAAATAAGCAAAATTTAAATTTTTTAAATTTTTTGTTATCTTAGAAATAAAAGGGCGTAAGTGTCATGTAATAGCACTTACGCCACTTTATTTCTGAGGATATGAAAATTAGGTGAAACTGGGCTCTGGCGTAATCATCACGCCATTGAATCCTCGAACACCCCCCCCCCCCCTTCTCCCCCCCTCTCCACCCCTGCGGTTCATCCTGACACGAACTTTATACTGTATCCTATGCGTACGCTCACACGCATATATATACATGCGTAAGAACGAGGCGAAACACTGCGAGGACAACCTGCGGATATATGAATGACTCGAAATGACGTGCATTCATTGAGCTCTCGGCCTGGCGTGTATACGTGTGGTACCTAACTTCTCTTGTAACGACTCTCCTTCCTCTTTAGTGTCTCTCTCTCTCTCTTTCCCTCTTTTTCTCATATACACGCATTTATGCGGGGAGAAGTTTGCAGCCATAGAGCCAAGCAAGGACATGACACATTTCTGTTACTAGAGAGAGATAGTAATGTCTCGGGCAATACTTGTCATCCTCAATTCTAAATTAAAACGATAAACTTGAATTTATTTAGTTGAAGAAAAAAGAAAAAAATACATATTTTTCTTGAATGTTTTAGTGGGAACTTGGAGGATTTTTTTTAGGGTGAAGGAGTTGAGCAAAAATTATGAAAAAATTTGAGAATATGGGGGAGTGTGTCTATATTGTTGTAGAATTTTTTCAGATTTTTTTGCAAAATTCTTCATACCAAAAGAAAATTTTGAAAAATTTTTGAGTTTCTCTGCAGAATTGATTGAAAAATAGGTCAACTGAAAATTTGAAGATTTTTTGGAGGACGAAGGACTTCAGGGAAAATTCTGAAAAAATTTGAGAATATTGGGGAGTGTGTCTATATTGTTGTGGAATTTTTTCAGATTTTTTCGCCAAGTCCTTCACACAAAAAAAAATTCCAATCCCCTCTGTTCTCCTCAATTTCCAAAAAAAAACGAAAAAAAAAATTATTTTCAAATGATTTACATGTGCGAATAGTTTCTTCAGTAAATTGTGAATGAGAACTATTTGTTACACTGATATACTGATAATCTAGTACTGCGAGAATGAACGAGGAAGGCCGAATAGTGACGGAAACAGCTCGTAATAAGCTACATTTGTAAAGGCCTTATTATGCCTGTTGGCGTTATGTAATTTAAAACGTGCAAATGTGTTATATATCCGACATTTTTTATCATTAAAACTGGCTCTGACGATTTTTCTTTTGCTCTATCTCCTCCCCCCCCCCCCCCTTTTTCTTCTCTTTATTTCCACGTCGACGATTCATTCAAGTATTCAACGCTACAAGACAGCTGAAATCGATTTCTTCATTCATGAAATCAAGGAAAAATAAAAAGTCTTTATACTAGGGGTGTGCGATTAGTGTTCGATTCAAATTTCGAATCGAATAATTCGAAATCATTCAAATTATTCGAAAATATTAGAATTATTCGAAAATATTAGAATTTTTAAAAATTTTTAGAATAATTCGAAAATTTTCGAATTATTTGAGAAGTTCGAATCATTCAAAAATTCGAATTATTCAAGAAAATTCGAATTATTTGAAAATTTGAATTGTTCGAAAATTCGAATTATTCAAAGAAATTCGAATTATTCAAAAAAATTCGAATTATTAGAAAATTCAAAAATTCGAAAATTTGAATTATTCAAACCAATGCGAATTATTCAAAAAATTCGGAATATTCGAAAATTCGAATTATTCAAAAATTCTAATTATTCAAAGAAATTCGAATTATTCAAAAAAAATCGAATTACTTGAAAATTCAAAAATTCGAATTATTCAAACAAATTCGAATTATTCAAAAAAATTCGAATTATTCAAAAAATTCAAATTCTTCGAAAATTCGAAATATTTGAATTATTAAAAAATTCGAATTATTCAAAAAAATTCGAATTATTCAAAAAAATTCGAATTATTCGAAAAAATTCGAATTATTCAAAAAAATTCGAATTATTCGAAAATTCGAATTATTCGAAAATTTAAATTATTCGAAAATTCAAAAATTCGAATTATTCGATTCAAATTTCGAATCAAATATTAATATTCGATTCGGTGCGAATAATTCGTGGATTCGAATTATTCGCACACTCCTACTTTATACTCAATTTTAAATTACTACGTTGATTCGCATCAATGGCCTCGAATTATTATTATTATTATCATTATCATGCTAAAGGTATTGAGATTTTTTTGCAACAGAAAATGAATTTCTTTCAATTTAATTTAATTTCGCAATTTTTTTTTTCTGTATTTTTTTTTTTTTTTTGAAAAAATTGATTTTTTTGGCAGATTTTTTTTCTCATTTAAAAAACAATCTGGGGCAAAATGGGATATGTGGCGTTTGTTACTTATTTTATTCTGCATCTGCAGAAATAATGAATGAATCAACAATGAACGAAAAAAGTCTCATTTCTGAGGTAATTTTTTTCAATTTAATAGAAAATTTTTTTTCTCTTTATTAAAAAAAAAAAAATTCTCTTCAAATAAAATTCTTGTGAAAAAAAAAGAACAATAAGAACTGCTCGAGTTTCTTCTCATTCATAGTAAATCCGGAAGCAGGAAGTATCCCAAACTCGTAAAACGTGTCACTAAGTAACACAATCCGCAAATGAAAAAAAATGTGCGAGGGTCAGAAGAGAGAGAGAGTTTTTTTTTCATTTCGAATTCTTTCTCGGTGGAAATGACGTAGAAAAAAATTGTAAATGTGATGAGAATATGCGGCGTTATCCTGAAATAAAGCCGGAAATCCTCTGAAAACGGAAATTGTCCTTCAAAGTGTTTTTTTCTTTTGCACTATTGAGAAATGAGAAAGAGAAATGGGAAATGAGGATTTTTTTAAAGGTAAAGGAGGGGGGAGAAAAATTTGAAAAAATTTGAGAATGTGGTCGGGTATATCTATATTGTTGTGGAATTTTTTCAAATTTTTTCGTAGAGTCCTCAATATTCAAAAAAATTCCAATAAAGTTTTGATTTTTTTTTCAATAATTTACATGAAAAAATATTTCAATTGATAATTTCTGAGGATTTTTTTTCAGGATGAAGGACTTAAGGAAAAAATCTGTAAAAAATCGAGAAGATGGTCTAGAATATCTATATTGTTGTGGAATTTTTTCAAATTTTTTGAATGAAATCTCCTATATTTAAAAAAATTTCGATGAGATTTTAATTTTTTTTTTTTTCAAATTTATGAAAGATATATTTTCACCAAAAATTTTTCATCAATTTTCTTTCGAATTTCTTTCAATTTATAGTAAATCCGGAAAGCACTAAGTAACACAAAAAATCTAAAAAAAATTAGAAAATAAAAAATAGAAAAAAAGTCTGAAAAATGTCGAAAAAAAAAAAAAAAAAATTTCTAATACTAATTTTGAAAATACTGAAAAATATCAAATATCGAAATGAAACTGATTTTTGACATATATGTGTGCAAAAGAAAGTTGTCGTTGTTTAATTTGAGAAAAATTTCAAATAAAAAAATCCAAAAAAAGTTTGAAAATTTTTTGAAAAATGATTTAAAAAAATCTTAAATATTGTAATAAAACAGATTTTTTTATGGAAAAAAATGTGCAGTTCAAAAAATGTTTTTTCAAATTTTTTCTCAATGGAAATGACGTAAAAAAAAACTATAAATGTGGTGAGAATATGCGGCGTTATCCTGGAATAAAGCCGGAAATACTCAATATACAATTCTTGAGAATTTTTTTTTATTTTTATTTCTTTTCAAAACTTTATTTAATCCGCTTATATCTCGATTATTGTCTCTCTCTCTCTCTCTCTCTTTTGTTTTTTACCTTTTATCTGTAAATAGCTCGTTACATATACAGGGACAAGAACACTTGATCATTTGTGTCCCATAAAAAGAATGTTGATTTTTTTTTAACACTTTTTTTTTTCATAATGAATAAAAAAAAATGTATTTTTTTGATTTCGTGATTCTGTTCACATTATTTCAAAAATTTCTCTGAAACTAACGGAGATACGCCTTTTTCACCTCAATCCTCATCGGCAGAGAATTTCAAGAGCTACAAAAAAGGATTCTTGCAGAATCGCTTTATCTCGCTTAGTTTCCGAGATATTCTCAAAAAAGGAAATTAATATTTTTCTCAAATTTTAAAATTTTCGAAATTGAAAAAAAAAATTTCAATTTTTTTTCTCAAATTTTGGAATTTTTAAAGTTAAAAAAAAATTGTATTTTTTTTTTCGAATTTTGGAATTTTCAAAGTTGAAAAAAAAAAATGCAAATTTTTTTCTCAAATTTTGAATTTTTGAAATTAGAAAAAAAAAATTTCCATTTTTTTCCAAATTTTGAAATTTTCAAAGTTGAAAAAAAAAATTCAATTTTTTTTTCTACTTTTGAAATCATGAAACATGTTTATTGACCGTGAACACAAACAGCAAAACGTGAGTAGTGTCACAAACAACAATAAACACATTTCCATGACTCATTGCCTCAATTGATCAAAAATTCTTAACAAAGTTCATTCATTTTGTCTCAATTTTTCACAAGTTTATTACGAAAAAAAAAAAAGAAATACATTTTCTTTCGCACTCGATGACGAAGGCAGGAAGTTGTTTGATGACGCAGCAACTCGATGACTTTAATCTCTTTTCATTCCGTAAAAAATAATTATTACAACAGAAAAAGAATTTAGTAATTAACTTTAAAATTAAAAAAAAAAAAATCGAGTGAAATAATTTTTTTTTACAAATTTTCATTTACATCAATTTTTTTATTAAATGTATTATTTATTTTCATGTTTTTATTATTTTTTTTATCAATGAATTCTAACATCGAAATAATTCGCCAAATTAATTAATTAATTGAAGAAGAAATAATTAATTCTCTTTTAGTGTATATATCACAGCGAATTTTTCTCATTTCCTCATTAATTTTTTTTTTCATAATATTTTAATTTTTTCATTGAATAGAAAAAAAAAGAAGGAAATTTTCATTAATTTTCACTGAATTTATTTTAAATTAAACATTGACTAAAATTATTTGTTTTTTTTTCATCTCTTCTAATTCATCTGAACGCAACGAGTTAATTAAAAAAAAGAGAAACAAAAGAAAAACGAGAAATTCTCAAAATTATTTGAAACAAACTAAAGGAAAACCTTTAAGTACCACAAAAGACCTTGAAATCCCTTTAGGCTTTTTTCATCGAAATTTCTGTGTTACATGAAAGCACTCGAAATCCTTCAAATTCTTCTCTCTCATTAATTGCAAAATTTTAATAATTATTATTGGGAGGATTTCAATATTGGCCCAATTTCGGTCCAATATTGGACCATTATGCACGTTTTGACACTTGATATTAGGACAATATTGGCGTGATAACTCATGACGATAATGATACCATAATAAAAAGGCAATATTGGGTCAGGATAAAGTGCACATATTGGGCCAATATCGGCTTGTGATATCAGGGTGAGATTGACCCAATATTTCCACTTCATCTTGGCCCAATATCACTTTTATATCATGAAATCATTATCGGCAGGTGTTATCACGACAATATTGCCCCAATATCACGTGTCATAATAGGCATAATGGTCCAATATCGTCGTGGGAAATCATGTCGATTTTGTCGTATAATATGGGCCCAATATTGGACCACTATGCACGCTATGATACGTGATATTCGGGCAATGTTGGCGTGATAACTCATGACGAAAATGATACCATAATATAAAGGCAATATTGGGTCGGGATAAAGTGCACATATTGGGCCAATATCGGCTTGTGATATCAGGCTGAGATTGACCCAATATTTCCACTTCATCTTGGCCCAAAATCACTTTTATATCATGAAATCATTATTGGCATGTGTTATCACGCCAATATTGCCCCAATATCACGTGTCATTATATGCATGATGGTCCAATATCGTCGTGGAATATCATGTCGATTTTGTCGTATAATATGGGCCCAATATTGGACGACTATGCACGCTATGATACGTAATATTGGGGCGATGTTGGCATGATAACACATGCCGATAATGATCCCGTGATATAAAGGCAATATTGGGCCGGGATAGAGTCGAAATATCGGACCAATATCGGCCATTTTTCATTTAATAACACATATCAATATTGTCTCTACGATATAAAGGCAATATTGACTGCACAATAAACATATAATATTGGGCATCAGCATGCAATATCAGCCCGATATTGTCTCCATTGTATAAAGTCAATATTGGGCCGATAATTCTTTAAGAGGTCGTAGGAATTGTTATTGATTTTAAAAAAGCGATATGGCCTACAATATAATAATTATGAGCCTCCCAATATAGTGTGAATATTTAGCCAATATTTACACTTGCAGAATGCAATGTAAAGCCGAAATATCACATGATAGAGACCCAATATTGGACCATTATACATCTGATAACAGATGTCGATACTGTCTCCATAATATAAAGTCGATATTGGGCCAATAATTCATCAGAAACTCGTGAAAATTTTGATTGATTATAAGAAAAATTATAGCTCAATATCAGCGTGTTATCACCTGCCGATATTAACCTTGACGATATGAAGTTAATATTGGCCCAATATCAGTATGTATATCAGGCCCATGTCGTCTTCATAATATAAAGGCAATATTGGGACAATAATTCATCATGAAATTGCTGCAATATCAGTCGATTATAATAACAATATCAGTTCAATCTCAGGAGGTTATCACATGTTGATATTGACGCCGGATATGAAATGAATTAGGGGCAAATATCAGCATGCGATATCAGGCGCATATTCTCGCTCAATGAAGACCCAAAATTGGACCACACTCCACGTGATAACACATATTGCTAATAGCTCCACAGTAGTGTATTCTTATTGAGTCAATATCAGGCTGATATTTTGCTATAATGGAGACGCAGTATTGGTCCAATATCGGCTCAATATCAGAAGGATATTCTTCCATAATATTGGACCACTTTCCAACTGATAACACATGTCTATATGAGCCCCACAATCAAGCGTTCCTATTGGGTCAATATCAACGTGCAATATCAGGCCAACATTTCACCATAATAAAGACGCAGTGCTGGGCCAATATTGGTTCAATATCAATATGTTATAATGTCTCACCATTGACTCCTCAATATACAATAAATATTGGACAAATATCGAACAAATATTCTTCCACAAAAAAGACCCAATATTGGACCATATCACACGTGATAACACATATTGCTAATAGCTCCACAGTAGTGTATTCCTATTGGGTCAATATCAGGCTGATATTTTGCTATAATGGAGACGCAGTATTGGCCCAATATCGGCTCAATATCAGAAGAATATTCTTCCATAATAAAGACCTAATATTGGACCACTTTCCAGCTGATAACACATGTCTATATGAGCCCCATAATCAAGCGTTCCTATTGGGTCAATATCAACGTGCAATATCAGGCCAATATTTCACCATAATATAGACGCAGTGCTGGGCCAATATTGGGCAAATATCGGACAAATATTCTTACACAAAAAAGACCTAATATTGGACCACATCGCACGTGATAACACATGTCAATATAAGATACACAATCAAGTGTTCTTATTGGGCCAATATCAAAGTGCGATATCAGGTCGATCTTTTGCTATAATATAGACGCCAATATTGGACCACATAAAGGCAATATTGTCTCAATATTAACACGTTATCACGTATTACTCTTGACTCCTAAACATAAAACAAATATCGAACAAATATCAACCCAATATCCCACTCCTTAAATTTTTCCATAAAATCACAGTAATTTTCATTGTCTTCATCCGTTTTCATTCTCTCATTGCAGAGTCATTTGGGCTCGGTTATTTACAAGTAATGGAAATGACGTGGATTGAAAAAATATGAGGCATGACGTGTTTATGATGCGATTCATCGTTCGAACAAAAGGCAGAATGTGAACGAATGGAAAATAAATCGGATGAAGACTAAATAAAAAAATACTTAAAGAAGAAAGAGAAGTATTTGAATGATCAGAAGGAAGGTCAAGATGACGTGATGTTAAGAGGAAAATTAATTACTAGCATCATTCAGGTAACACAAAAAAGTCTTCACATAATTCTTCATTTTTTTTTCTTAATTTTTTGACGATTTTATTGGCAATGATTTCACTTCTTTCTCGCTTTATTTTTTCCTGAGACTGTGAATTTCTTAATTTTTTTCTTCTTTCAGCGGTTCCCACTGGTTTCTGTTGATTTTCCTCCTCGAGAAATATTAGGGCAGTTTTTTTTTTTTTTGAAGTTTAAAAAATTGCGCAGAGCTCCATCCATGGTTGAGGCAAATAAAAAATTACATTGAGGCCACGTATTTATTCATTTTTTTTTTGCAGGTTTGATGTTGGTCCGGAATTGTTGTTTTTTCTTTGAACGTGACTTACAGGATTTGGAAGAGCTTCTTCAGTTCCAACATTAACTGCCAGTCTGTTTTTACGAGGTCATCACGGAAGTAATCTTTACATGCATCTATACTCTGTCTCGTTATCTGTAACATTAAAATAGTCAATTAATTAATTTTTTAAAATCATAATTAAGTGCAAAAAAAAAAAAAAAATTTTAAAAGTTCGAAAATTTTGGAAAACAAATTCGAGAAGAAGTCAAAATTTTTCGAAAGGTTTCGAAAGTAAAAATCGAAAAAAAATTGAACATTTTGGAAAATTGTCGAAAATAACAAATTTAAAAAAATGGAAAACTCTAGGAAATTTTTGGAGCAAAAAAATTACAAAAAAAAAAATTATTTTTAAAAAAATACAAAATCCCAAAAAATTTCAAAATAAAAAAAAAAAAAGTTATTTATCCTCTTTTGAGTGGACCCTTTTCTGTGTCATTTTAACGTGGGCAGAATTGCGGCAGTTGCCACAGCGTGGGGTGGTAAACCAAAAAAAGCCTGATGGATATTGGTTGTAACATTCCAAAAATAACTAAAACCACAGGCAAGAAGGTGGCAACATCATGAAAAACAGTGTACATGTTTGTAACGAGACTATGAAAATATCGTTAATGGCTTAACCATGTTTTCTCAGCAGAGAAACTCGTTTTTTTTTTTTTTTTTCATTCTACCCTCTGGGCTTGAGTTTTCAATACTGGCAGTTTGCGTGGGTGCATTGAATCGTATTTGTATCACTTCCAGATTCGTTGAATTAAACCCTCAGACGTCATTCGCATACAGTCAACCCAAAAAATTATTATTTTGTTGATGGATTTTAGAGTCAATATAAATGAGGATGACGAGTGATGTTGGTGCAAAATCATCATTATAAGATAGGGGAAAGGGGGGGGGGGGAAATGGGAATTTTCATGGAAGATTTCGAAATTATTATTTTTTTTTTAAATAACGGAAAATTGACTCATTTTTGGGATTATTCCCAATTTAATAGTGATGAGCGATTTTGAGTCGATTATCGAAAAATCAATTCTTTTTTCTAAAAAATCGATTTTTTCGGGCGATTTTAAGAAACTCGATCAATCGATTTTTCGATTCTTTTTTGGAAAAATCGTATCGATTTTTTTTCGGAAAAAAATAAAAAATAGGATTTGCTCTTGAACTAAAATTGGTGAAACGGAAGTATCGAATGATATGCGATATCTCGAACTCAATTCGAGATATTGCATCGATTAATCGATTTTTGAACATGATCGATCGAAAATTCCTGTTTTTGGAAGAGAGATGCCCTTGAGCTAAAACTAGTGAAACAGAACTATCGAATGATATTCGATATCTCGAAATTATTGCGAGATATCGCATCGATTAATCGATTTTTAGAAAATGATCGATCAGAAGTTGCTGTTTTTGGAGGAAAGATCCTCTCAAGCTACAACTAGTGAAAAGGAATTATCGAATGATATTCGATATCTCGAACTCAATGCGAGATATCGCATCGATTAATCGAATATTCGAAATTCATCGATTCCCTCAAACTAAAAAGGATGAAACGAAACTATCGTATGAAATGCGATATTTCGAATTTAATGCGAGACATCACATCGATTAATCGAATATTTGAAATTGATCGATTGGAAGTTGAGATGATAAAGTTTTCTTTAATTCCATTTATTTATTGAAATCAATTCATCGTTTTTCTCACTTCGATTTTTTTTTCTTGAAAAAATTGATTCTCGAAAAATCATATTTTCTGAAGATCGATTCTGCGATGAATGGATTTTTCTTTTTCGGAGATTACCCATCACCATTCCCAATGGAATAATAATGTGGGAAACAAAGCGAGATACAGCGATGTTTCCCAGAACTTTTTTTACAGACCTCAAAATTCTCTATAAAAAAAGCTTCTAGTAAAAAGGGCGTATCTCCATTAATTTCCGAGATTTTCCATTGAGAATCATCCCAAAAATGGGTCGATCATTTTTTTAAAATTTTTTCTCTCTCTTCAATCAATAAATGCGATAATCCAATTTTCGTCCTCCGTTTTAAAGAAATAAAACTGGAATGAAGCCATACGTTGCGTGGGTTGAATAAAACATAATGGAATGAGTAAACAAAGTAACTTCCAGTCAGAGAGTCTGGAGGCAACTGTGATTGGGATTTTCTTTTTTTTTTGGCGAGAACCAAAAAATTGAAGTTAATCAAATATTAATGAAATTAACATTTAAGGATGTTCTACCGGTATTTTATCAAAATTTAAAAATGTACGATTTCATTCAAATTTTTTTCCAAGGTTCTCCAAATCATAAAAAAACCGTATGCAAAATTTTGGATTTTTTTCATACCTGGTTTAAAAGTTATAAATTTTTTAAAAACCATTTTTAACATGATTCTTATGAGAAATTCACAAAAGCTTAAGAAACTTTTCAAAAAATTGTTCAAATTTGATGAAACTTCGGATATAGGTGAGAAATAATCCCCCGCACAATTTGTTCATTTTTATACAACGATTGGGTCAATAATTGGCATTAAAATTAATAAAAATGCTTGAAAAATTGTCGATTTCGCGTAAGTGCTGCCAACTTGTGTCGCCAGAATTCCCTAGAATTCAACGCCTTTTTCCAAATAATTCTCAAACTAATTAAATAAAGGATAAAAAAAATATCTATGAAATGTAATGATAATAATATAATATTTGAACACCCACAGCGTTCCATAATTCCCCGAAAATCATTTTAATGAGGAATTTAAAAAATCATTATTTCATGTTCAGGGATTGGAACACTGACGAAATCACTGCCCCTCTCATGCCGCACAACCCCCGCTTACGGTAGGTGTAGAACATCCTTAATAAAAATAATTGAATCAATTTTTTAAAAATATTCTTAAACAATTTCCTTTTAAAGAAATCATTAAAAATTTGTTGAAATTTGTAAATTTTGCTGAAATAAAATTATTATAATTATAATTATGATGATTATGATTATTATTATTATCATTATTAGTAGGGAAATGATAATAAAAAATAATGGAATGAGTAAATAAAGTAATTTCCAGTCAGAGAGTCACGAGGCAATTGTGATTGGGATTTTTTTTTTTTTTTTTTTTTTTTGTATTCAAGTGCCTTATAAATTCAACGGATGAGACGAACGAATCCAGTGCCAACGCGTGGGTGCCGGAGGGTGGATTTCCTCGTTGAATATCCACAGCCAACTGGATGAATGAAAGGAGGGGGGGGGGGGGAGGGGAGGGGGGTCTGAGGTGATATTAACCATGCACGCCCCCTTGTTACGTAATAGAAGAATCGATCGGTGGAAGGAAAAACTGTTTTAAGGTGGGGGAAGATCAGGGTAAAATGGATCTGTAGGGGAAAATTGTCTGGGAATTTTCTTTGAGGGTAAAAGGATTTTTGGAAAATTTTGAATAAATTATGGAATATCGAGGACATGTTGGGAGAGCTTCTGGATTTTTTTTAGATTTTTGCATGAAGTACTTCATTTTTTCTTTAAATTCTTCAATTTCTTTTTTTTTAATAGGACTTTTTTTTTGTTGGGGAAAAATTATGTGGAATTTTTTTTGAGTGTGAAGGGCTCTGAAGAAAAATTTGAAAAAATTAGGGAATAATGAAGACATGTTGGAGGATCTTCTCAATTTTTTTCAATTTTTTATTTATGGATTTTTTTTTTTAATTACGGAATTTTCATTGAATTTTAGTGAATTTTTCCACGGAAGATCTTTCATTCATTCATTTTTAGAGAAGAAAAATCGGGAAAAAATTGACATATTGGGGAAAATGGTTACGGATTTTTTTTTTGAGGGTGAAGGACTTTACGAAAAAATTTGGAAAAAAATAGAAAATAAAAAGACATGTTAGACGAGCTTTTGGATTTTTTTTTCTGATTTTTTCATGACTTAAATTTCCTTAAAAATTCCTGAATTTCATTTCCTTTAATAGGATTTTTTCTTTTGGGCGTTTTATTTTTTAAAAAATCACTGGAATCAGTGTAATTATACTGAAGAAGTGATTTCACTAGTTTTTCACCAAAAATGAATTCAAGGGAAGAGAGATAATTTTTTGGAGAGGGGACTCGTTTTTTTTTTTCTTGAAATTCTATGAATTTTTAATTTTACAGGTTTTTTTTTTCAGCGACTACTCATTGTTTCATTTTTAACTATTTTCAGCTATTTATCAGTCAGTGCTGTTACTGAGTACAGTGACTGATAAATGAATGAATATTCTTGAAAATTCAAATTTTAGAAAATTTAAGTTTTTAGTTGAAAATTGTGTAGAAAAATCTATTTTTACTTCCAACAATTTGGAATGGAGTACCTACTGGGATTAATAATCATAGATAACATATAAAATGGATTAAATTATGGAATTTTTTTTTTCCTCAAATTTGTGAAATTCTGAATTTTTTTATTGTGTTTTTTTGTCTCTCATAACATTAGTAATTGAAAAGCGTCATTAAATAAATTGAAGAAAAAAATTCTGAAATATTTTGGAAACTAATGGAGATACGTTTTTCTTTTCATTGATCCCTTTTTATGGAAAATTATGGAATAAAATATAGTTTTTCCTCTTCGCAAAAAAATTGTTATTATCATCATTTTCTCTATTAAAAGTTTAACTCATCACCAAAAAAATGCATTTTTCCAAAAAAATTGAAATTTTTCATTGATTCTCAATGAGAGTGTGAAAAAACATAATAAAAAATGCAGTTTTAAAAATTAATAAAAAAATATTATGAAAGAAAAAAAAAATTCATTTTCCATTAATTCCAACTGAAAATATGGAAAGAAACACTAAAAAAAAAACGTTTGTAATTGATTAATTTTCCTAAAAAGTTTGACATCAATTTTCCATCAGATAGTGAAAAAAAGTAATAAAAAATGCAGCGATAATAAAAAAAAAACCTCTTTTTTATCCAGTAATTTGCCCAGAAAATTAGAATCATCGAAAAAAAAAAAAAAAAAAATGTTTTTAAAAAAAAATGCATTTTTTTTTCAAAAAAAATGCATTTTTTTTTCAAAAAAAATGTAATTTTTTTCGAAAAAAAAAATTTCCATTAATTCTCCACGAGAGTGTGAACCAACATGATAAAAAAATCCAGTAATAATAAAAGTTAATAAAAAAAAAAAAAGGAAATATTATAAAAGAGGGGAAAGCAAAGTTAGACACTCGACGTTCTCAATAGGTGTACGTAAAACGTACCATTGTGACCGATTCATGAATGAAACGGGACTTCCGGTGTGTGCGGGCTCGCGCGTCCACGCGGGTGGGGACGGAAACAGTTGTAGAGCGTTACGTTATAATGCCCCGATGAATGGAGGACACGAACCGTTTTCCTTCACTTCACAGCCAGAAGCACATACCAAAAACCGGCTTTGACAATTTCACGCTTTGCCTCACCATTTCTCTCCTTTTTTCCTTTTTTTTTTATTTTTTTAATATTTTTTTTTTTGCTCATTCCTTGTTCGATAATCAGACCAGCTGCTCGATAAATAACAATTCTCAAAAAAAAAAAAAAAAAAAAAAAAACGTGTTTTCATTCATAAAATTCCGTGGCAAAGTCGAGTGTAAATGAGGCACTAGATAAGACGAAAAAAATCGATAAGACGTAGATAACGTTTTATTTTATCGGGCAAGAGCTGTAACGGCCTTGGAACAAGTCATTCATGCCAAATGCCACGTTTCTCAAAATATCCATTCTATTTTTCTCTCCACCCTCCTCCTCTAGCTCCTCCTCTTTTTCCTTGGAAAAATAGCGTGACACGACCGTGTAAATAATTTTTTTTTTCCACCTTCTATTATTCAAAAAAAAGGAAAAAAATTTGAATGAAATTCTTTATCTCACAATTTCAATGCCAAATGATAAAAATTGATTTATGAATGGAATAATTTTCCACAAAGACGAACTAATTTGATAAATGGTAAATTTTTGTTTATACAATTGATGCTTTATCACAGGAAAAATATTTCAAGAAAAAAAAAATTCTAGTAAAATTTACAAATTTTTTTTTTTTTGAAAAATAAAATTATTATAATGACATTTTTTATAAAATGATTTTTTAAGAATTATCGTAATTATTTTGTGTTTTTTACTCATTTTTTTGTCTCATTGTAAGAATTAAAAATTTTCACTACTTTTGTTTATTGACAAAAAAAGAAGAAATTTGGACTTTGAAGAGACTTTGAAACATTTAAATATTGACAGAGAGGATAATCTCTTTGCAGAGAGAGAGAGCCTTGAAAATATAATTTTTCCACTGACACGTGATTTTTCCATGATAATCGGATTTATCAAAGCTAACACGAGTCCATTGAAGTTACGAGTGAGAATTCATAAAATTGTGTTGAGGAAAAGAAAAAAAAAAAAAAAAAAAAAATTGAATACGATGATCGCCGTGGGAACGTCAAGACTTCCGGCTGTTGGAACTGGAGACTGGAAGAACAGAAGGTTTCCTTCTCAAACTATCAACATCTTCCTCCAGCCTATTATTTTTAATCCCCCCTCCCCCTAATTGTATTCTGTAAAAATTAATTTAATTATTCTTTCAACACCTCTGAACACAAGATGAACAGTTTTGATAATAGGAAAAAAAAACAAAGTTCCAATTATTTAAAATTAAAAATTAAACAATTCTTAATTTGATGATTTTTGTTTTTTAATGGAATGAGAAATGAGTTCCATCTGGCTGAATTCAACTTCTCAATTTTTCTCACTCGCTTTTTTCTTATGCTTTTTTTTTTTTTTTTTGTATGAATGTTGCTATGAAGTCTTGTATACATGAGCAGCGTCACGGGGCCTTAATATGCGGGGCCTCGTTCGGAAAAGGAAGATGCACATCCGGCGACCACCTGTCTACACTCTTCCGGTGTATATCTAACTTCCTGTCTTCGTTGTAAGTCTATCTTCACGCTTTTGTCTCTTAAAAATTTCAGTTAATAATGAAATCAAAAAGGTGAATTAAATCACGATTTTATTCACTTATTATGTGGTTAAGAAAAGATTTTTAAAATAGACAATTGAATATTCTGTTTGGAAATTGTTTTTAATTGTGGGTTAATTTCCATGATATATCTTTGTTAATGCGGATAGGTATTTTTTTTTCAGTCACTTTTTTGAGATGGAATTTTTTGCAGTTGCAGAAAAATCCATTTTTTTAGAAGTCAGGAAGCCAATCAGGAATATTGACCCATTTTCTCGAGAGAATATATTAATTTGATTAAAGGTTCAATATTCTGTGTCGAAATTGAATCCGAGGGGTTACTCACTCAAGAATCGAGTGACACCATGACTTCAAAATGAAGTCAACTTCACGTGAATTCAGTGTCTGATTTCAATGACTTCAGAAAAATGTGATTTCAATGACTTCAAGCGCTGATTAACGTGACTTCATGACTGCAATTGATTGCCAATGACTCCATCAATTTGTAGTCAGTGACTTTAAATAGAATGAAGTCATTGAAATCACAATAAATAAAATTTAACGATTAGAAGAGGGTGGGACAACGGGTTTTTATCATATTGAAACAAAAACTTTTTATATAAATTGACACATTACAATATTCAGATGTTTTTCATTGGAAATATTTTTTAACAGCCTTCAAAATATTATTAGGTAGTTTTAAATCCCACTCTCAGTTATCACAGGAGGGGAAATAGTTTTTCAATACTGTTCAATATCGATGTACCCATGTACACTCATTGGCTCTAATTTCAAACAATTCGTACTTTCATCCAAAATATACTAGTGGCAAAAGAACACTGATTTTAGTGACTTCAATGATTTGAGAATTGATTTAAAAAAAATGAAATCATTTGACTTCAGTGATTTCAAAAAGATTGAAGTCATCTGACTTCAGTGATTTCACTGATTTTAGCGACTTACTCGATTTCAAATTGACTTCATTGTGATGTGGCACCACTACTTCAGGAGTGAGCAGCCCCTCGATTGAATCAGTATTACATTCATATATCGACCCAATATCAAATGCAAATGCAATGGTACAATGATTGAATTCAAGTTACCATAGATATTCTGATTATTTAGTAGTTGATATTCTGATATTAATATCAGAGGAAAATATTGGTCCGGAATGTGCGTACAGTATTGTCCCAATATTGCATGTCTATATTCGACTATTATGACATATTGATGTGGCATAATATCAAAATCTAACATTAGTTGAATATTATTTGTATATTGTGGATATTGTCGAAAAGTCAAACGTGAATATTGAACTGATATTGCAGAATGATATTCTCCCAATAGTCGTATGTATTATTAGGACAATATCTCCTGTCGATAATAGACCATTATGACATATTAGCATTGGCATAATATCAATTGCGAATATTGGTCCAATATTGCTTAATGATATTCTTCCAATATGTCCATGGAATATTGGGACAATAACACCCGACCATATACGTCGAATATTGGACCATTATGACATATCAACATTGACCCAATATGACACATCATATCAATATTCGCAATATATAATGCCAGTGGCACATAGTTATATCCTGATATCAACAGATTCGTCATGATATTGACCCAGACAGATCAATGCTGGTCCAATATTCTATACCAGAAATCTAGAGAAAATCGACCTAGGGTCTAGCATTGTCCGTAATTCTTAGCAGCCACACCTCAGCTAGGCCATATGGGATAACTCATTACCCCACGCTGAAAAACCTAGTTGTACAACACATATGGGTGTTTCAAGGCTTCTAACCGATTGTTTTATGTTTGTTGAAGAGTTCTCTAACATTTCTAATGATTTTCAGTGGTCAATTTATAGATGGCGTTCAAAAAACCGGTCATATATGTGACTTTTTTTTCGACTTCCTATGTAATGGAGTCACATTTCACACTTCTCTACTACCGACAGATGTACTTACATCAATTTCGAAGTGTTTTAGACCGAAGATCTCGATTTGCCAGGGGCTGACCTAGAGAGCAAAAGTGATCGGAATTTTTACCAAAAGGAAGACCTTACGGAAAAATCTGAAAAAATTTGTAAAGATGTTCCAGAATGTCAATAGTGTTGGAGAATTTTTTCTAATCTCTTCATGAAGATCTTCAATCCAAAAAAGAATCGATAATCAATCCGAAAATTTTAAACCCCTATATGAGGATATTACCCCCCTAAAAATGAGGTAATCTTGAATCGAATGAAGCTGAGGCAACTTGAATGAACGAGGGGTTACTCACTCGTGAAGTAATGGTGCCACACCGCGATGAAGTCAATTTGAAGTCAGATGACTTCAACTTTTTGAAATTACTGAAGTCAAATGATTCCATTTTTCTGAAGTCAATTCTGAAGTCACTTGAATTCGATGAAATCAATTGAAGTCACTCAAATTACGTATTTCAGGTAAATTTCAATTCTATTTGTTATGACTTCAATGACTTCATTCTTTTAGAAGTCACTGACTGAAAATTGATGAAGTCATTGGCAGTCATGAAATCACATTGATCAACGCTTGAAGTCATTGACTTCAAATTCTGTTGAAGTCATTGAAGTCAGTGACTGAATTCACGTGAAGTCGACTTCATTTTGAAGTCATAGTGTCACTCAATTCTTGAGTGAGTAAACCCTCGTGAATGAACGTTAAATCTAGACTCACGTACTGACCCACTTTGAGGGGTTGGATCAACCCCATGGAGCAGTCAGGTCAGCGGGTCATCCCCGTGGTAACGCTACAAACGTCAATGAAAGAGTGTTCCATTAACCTTATTTCGAGAATGAAGATGACACGACCTGGCATCGACCATCTAGGACAAGATTCTAGTGGCCTCGAGGGGGATGAATACAACTAAGCTTCTCTCAGCCTCAAAATATCACTCTATTCTCATTTCCTTTTATCGCAAGTTGTTCCATAAAATCCACTGAAACCTCGAGTTCAGGAATAAATATTCATTCTCAAATATTTCTCGACATTTGACGTTTATTTTTTCATGAATATTATTTTAGACATGGACCCTTTATATTTTCCAATAAATATTGATTTTTCAATGAGAAAAAAAAAGTGGGGAATTTTTTTTTTATTTAAAGAAATGAATGAAAAAAAAAAGAATTGAAATGTTTCATTTGGAAATGATAATAGAGCGAAAAAGGAAGGAGACATGAATGGATAGGGTGAGCCAGCCACGTGAAAAGTAGAACGACGAACTCGCTGGGGTGAATGGGCAATTTGTAGGGGAGGAGAGAGAGAGAGAGAGAGAGACAGAGATAGAAAGAGAGTGAGGCCAAGCCCAGATGCCCTGGTTTCATTCTGAGGGACTTTCTGGCTGTTTCCAACAGCTCAATGGAAACTCCACACGCGTGTTTCTCTCTGTCTCTCTTTCTCTTTCTCTGAATGGAGTGGATCGATACAGCCACGAAGGGGCTGAATAACACTGATATTTCATTCATTCAAGCATTTATGAGAAGAAAATAGAGAATTTCAAAGGAATTGTAAAAAACAGATTTTTTAAAAAATTAATTCTCATTTTTGGTTATTAAGAAAATAATTTTTTTTAAATGAAGATATTTATCAAAAAATCTTTAAAAAAAATTGGAAAGATGCTGGAGCATATCTCCAACAATAGGAAATTATTTAATATTTTTCTTATTGAATTTTCAATCATTTAAAAAAAATCATGAAAACTTGAATTTTATTTTTTTTTTAATTTAAATAAAATTTCACTTTATCCATGTTAGCATTCATGTTATTTAATCAAAAATTAATTAGACAATTTTATTTATTATCAAGTTGAAGAAAATAGAGTGATTAAATTGGATCGTTCGATCATTCGTGGCTGCAAGGTGTGTCTATACCGGTCATTCCATTAAGCAGATTGCCATGAGAGAGTGGCGAGGGCGGTGCCGTGAGGGCAACACGAATTAATTTGCAAACTCGCAAGCAACAGACGTGGGCGTGTGTTACATCCGGTGCGTACACATTTCTTTATTTGCATTATTTTTTTTTATTATTCTTTCCAATTATCTTTCTCGTTTCTTCTGGTTGTCATTTCCCTAAGAGGAGATAACAAATTATTTTATGATTATTTTTTTTTCATCAAATTAATTAATTAATTTTTCTGATTTTCTGTTGATTTAGCTTCCAATTAAAAGAAAACAAATTAATTAAAATAATTTAAAAAAAATTATTAACTATTAACTCGAAATTTTTCTCGTGACTCAACGTCACTTCTACTTCCTGGTTCTTTGAAATTTCTTGCGATGTCTTGTGTTGAAAAAAAAAAAAATTGTACAAAAAAATGGAATGAGAGAGAAAAAAAAAGGGAAAAACGTGTCTCGTCACATGCACACGAGGCTCTTCTCAGATCCTTGTGACAGAGCGCCCTGAGGCACATATTTGTGCACACGTGTTCAACATATGGATTCTTGAGGCATCTCTTCTCCTGCGAATTTACTCACTTTGACTATTACATTAAAAACTGATTTTTTTTTTGCAAAAATTGAACGAAAGATTGAACACTAATTATTGCATGTGTTTTAGATTAATGGAACGATTATTTTCAAATATCGATTAATCGATGCGATATCTCGCGATAGATTCGAGATATCGAATATGATTCGACAATTCCGTTTCACTTGTGATTAATTGTGATTAAGGTGACTTTCAATCGATTTCTTTGGAATATCGATTAATCGATTGAATATATCGAATTTCTTTCGATGTATCGAATTCCATTCGATAATTCTGTTTCACCTGTTTCAATTTGAAGGGATTTTTTTCAATCGATCATTTTCATAAATCGATTAATCGATGCGATATCTCGAATTATATCCATTTCGATATATCGAATTAGATATATCGAATTTCATTCGATAATTCAAATATGATTCGATAATTTCATTTTATACCTGTTTTAGTTCAAGGGGATATATCGATTAATCGATTCGATATATATCGATCATCACTCGATAGTTCTATTCGACCAATCTGAATTTCCGAGAATAATGACTCGAAAAATTAGGAAAAAATCCATGCAACAACCCATTTTCAATAAAATAATTCAATCGAAATAATCCCCCCCCCCCCTCCTCTCCCTCCAATATCCAAAATGAATGATACTGCAAGCGTTAATAATAAAGTAAAAGTAACATATGAATGAGTAGACGTCTGCCAGATCTACTTGTCGTCTCTCAACCAGGCTAAATGTACTCTGTGTCTTTGTTCAACACAGACAGTTCTAGTTCGAATTAACCAGATTGTAATTATATACATATATATATACATATATATATATATATATATCGGTATATCCTGGCAACTGTTTCGAGATTCACGGGCTGCCTTTAAACTCGCGTTGAAAGCGTGATTCATAGAAGAACTTTAATCGTTAGTGTTCAGAGAAGAGAAGAGAGGAGAGGGGGGGGGGAGGGGGGGGGGGGTATTTTTGTTTGTAGTGGTGGCCTCGAAATACGGTGGCCCGAGTGCCGCAAAGAATGATCGAACGACAAATGACGGCAGTCGTAAAAGGGGAAGGAGGGAGAAGGGGGGGGGGGGGGGAGTCAAAGGGAAATGGGTAAAACGGATGGCGGAAGAGACTGAGACAGACACTTCTCTCTTCACTTTATTTTTTGCTCTTTCCGCCTGTTTTTTTCCCCTACCAGTGTGAAAAATAAAAGAGTAAGAGAGAAAGAGAGAGAGAGAGAGAATAGCTGAATCGTTACATAATCTATACAAACGTGATCCGGTGGTTAAATGTTTCACTATTTCCACATTGCTGACCGCAGTGCAATGCTCAATGTGTTCTAAATTTAATTTCAAATACTGACTGTTGAAAGATTGATTTTTTTATTTTTTTTTTACTTTTTTTTTTTTAAGAGGGTTCAAAGTAGTTTTATTCGATTTTGAGATATCGAGAGATTTTTGTGGAATTTTTGGGGATAATTGTTCATGTTATTTCTGATTTTTGTGGGAAATTATTTTTTATGACCATTTGAATAAAAAAATTCAAATTTCGACCAAAAAATCGACAATTTTTTATCAATAAAAAATGTGCAAATCAATTTTTTTTAAATCCCCTACGTATTTCTGTTCGAAATATTGTTTTCAAGATGCTGTGGGAAATTTAAATGAAAATAATGAAAATTATCGGAGTTATGCTGCGTGCCAATTTGAAAAATCATGTTTCGAGAAAAACACGATTGAAGTTTTGACTTAGCCCATATGGAAAAGATATATATTGTTAAAAATATAATTTTGAGTAACTGATGAATTATATAATATTATAAATGCAATATAAGAATTCATAGGCATATTTTTGCCGAAATATTATATGATTTGATGATGAGAAAAATATAATGGTTAATTATAATTCTTTTTTATTGGAACATATAATTATAGCAACTATAAATTTGGAATATATTCCAGCATATATTGTACTATTTATAATATGAATAAGTGATCAGAATATAATGTAATATATAATATTGGCATATAATGGAATAAATACTTTAAACATATAATGAAAAATATCAGTTGAAGATAGTTTGTAAGAATCATGAAATTCCAAGAAACAATATAATTTTAAAATTTTCGAAACAAAAAAATATTCACAATATTATAGAATTTCCAGATGAGTCTTTTTATTCATTGCTCTCTAGTCATGAATTTTTCAACAAATCTCTAGTCAAAAACCAATTATTTTCTAATAACTTTTAATTAAACAGTCAAATATTCAACCAAAAATTTTTTAATTTTTTTAATTTTACTTTTATTTTATTTTATAATTAAATTTTTATTTTTTATCCAATTTTTGAATTTTATGAAGAATTTTTCTTCATCCTTTTCTTATAATTAATGACACAATTTTTCAGAATCTTGACTGAATTTTTAATTCCAGACAAGATTACATTTTAACCTAATAAAGAGCAATGATATGAATTATTTTTAAACTAAGACTGAATTACCGCCATATTTTATAACTGACAGGAGATCTCATAACCAAAAAATTGTTGTTTATCTAGTTTATGTCAGTGGAGGATTTGAAAATGTAGTGTTTTGTATTAACGATTTATATTAAGGAGGTGCTACCCTTCTCAAGAGTGAATTTAAATTTTTTGATATTTTTGCATGAAATTTTTTAAGGTTACAAACAAATATATCATACACGTTTTAGTTGAATGATTAATGCATTGATCGTCTAGTTATCGAGAAAAAAAATAGTAAAAATGAGTAATTTCACATGATTATAGAGAGCCCTTATGACAGAACCACTCTATTGGCGACGTTTTGTATTTTTTTTTTATAGATCTAACAGATATTTTCCTACTAAAAATTAATATGATATAATTGAATATGTATAGAATTGAATGATATTCTTTCGGACCCACCTCACCGGCCAAATAAGCTCAAGAAACGCAATACAAAAAAATTTATTTGTAGTAAACACGTCATGGCGGCGGAAACGATAGAGGGCCTGGCTACGCTGCATGCATCAGCTGATCGAATATATATCGAATGTATACCGATATGTTTCTATTCCGTAATTTTTTCTTTTCAAATGCAATAATTTGATGCTAACAGATTCTTAACATTGGTAGAAGAATTTATTAATATTTTTGAGAAACAAAGCACAATAATCGAAAATTGACATCCAAGAATTTGAAGTTTGCACGCAGCCGCCATTCCACTACTTGAATATTTCTAATACTTCTATTATTAAAAAAATCAATTAATAAAAGAAGCGAAATAACATGTATTTTTTATAATTAAAATAGTTAATTTTCGTCGGGTTTTTAATGGTCAAAAAAATAAAAAAATTATGTTGCTTTCTTGAACTACCGTGTGAGGGTAGAACCTCGTTAAGAGAGATGATTTGTATGAAGGACAAAATTATAAATTATAAGAGAAATGTTTATTACCGTTATTATTGACTGATTTAGAAATATGTAATTAAATGATAAATGATAATTGTATTGATATTTTTAGAATAAACATGAAATGCACCCTGATGAGGTTCACGCAGAGTGGACGGAAACGTTGATGCATTCAAAAATTAAATTCAATTAAAATTTTAATTTTTTTGGGAGGTACCATAATGGCCGATTTTTTACCAAATCTTAATTCAACGAATGGTCGGAGAAGAAACTTCAATAAAAAAATATTCAATTTATTCTATAGAAGAGGCTCCCTACGTAACGTACTCTCCACAATATCTGAATGGATCATGGGAACATTTGAAATTATTGAAGATGTCTATCACACTGGATTCGCATTAGGGTAACGATACAAACTATCTAGTCATCATAAAGTGCAGCTATATAAAATAGAATATAATATATTTTATTTTTAATAAAATATATGATCAAATATAAACTAAAAATTCTAATTATGTCCATACAAAACAGGAAAACACTATTGAGTATACTGCCATTATTATATGATGAATTGCAAATGAAATGATATATTTTTCAATATCAAATGACTCAGATATAGAAATTTACATGATAAAATATCAAAATCTATATAATTGAAATAGTATAATTATGTATATAATTACATAATATATTGGAAATCACACATATTTTTGCCGTATTATATCACCCGTTATTAATCCGATATTATTAAATATATTCATAGCAATATATTTCTTTTCCATGCGGGAGGCTATTAATATGAAGAAATGCTTTAAGGATGTTCTACCGGTATTTCATCAAAATTAAAAAATGTACGATTTCATTGAAATTTTTCTCCAAGCTTCTCCAAATCATAAAAAAACCGTATGCGAAATTTTTGATTTTTTTCATACCTGGTTTAAAAGTTATAAATTTTTTAAAAACCATTTTTAACATGATTCTTATGGGAAATTCACAAAAGCTTAAGAAACTTTTCGAAAAATTGTTCAAATTTGATGAAACTTCGGATATAGATGAGAAATAATCCCCCGCACAATTTGTTCATTTTTATACAACGATTGGGTCAATAATTGGTATTAAAATTAATAAAAATGCTTGAAAAATTGTCGATTTCGCGTAAGTGCTGGCAACTTGTGTCGCCAGAATTCCCTAGAATTCAACGCTTTTTTCCAAATAATTCTCAAACTAATTAAATAAAGGATAGAAAAAATATCTATGAAATGTAATGATAATAATATAATATTTGAACACTCACAGCGTTCCATAATTCCCTGAAAATCATTTTAATGAAGAATTTAAAAAATCATTCTTTCATGTTCAGGGATTGGAACACTGACGAAATCACTGCCCCTCTCATGCCGCACAACCCCCGCTTACGGTAGGTGTAGAACATCCTTAAGAAAAATTCAAAATTTCATGAGAAATAATGGGTTTCAGGTGATAACTCTTCTTGCCCATATTCTGGAAAGCCCAAAGTAATTTTTAAAGCAAAAAAAAAATCGATTTTTTGAAAATTCTACAGTAGTGTAAACCCTTAAGATGGATTTCCCTACAGAATTCATTTTCATTCACGAGTTTTAAAATTGGGAAGATTGGTATTTTCAGTGTAGGATTAAGACGCGGGGGAGGAGGAAGGGGGATAGGGAGGGGGGGGGAGGAGGGGAATAGAAACGCGGCATAGCAGTGGCATATCTCGCGTGACTCGGGATATACCAGACGACCGGATGCGGGCGCGGAAGGCGTGGGTGCCTGGAAAATCAACGAGCTCAAAGCCATCCAACACGAGAGGGATATTTATCTATTTTTAAATGGAATATTGATTTTAAAAAAATTCATTATTTATTGTTTTTTTTTTTTCTTACTCAATGGAAATGAAAAATGTTGATGTTAACCATTGGCTTTTGTGTTTAATAAATTCATGAATTGGTTAATTAATGTTAATAAATAATTCATTGCAATAAAAGTTATCGACTTTTAAAATTTATGGAAAGAAAAAGGAAAAAAAAATATATTGACATTTTTAGCATAGTTTGAGGAAAAAATGCAAATGTCAATGACAGATGAAAATTACAGAATTTAATGGAAAAAAAAACATGTAATTAGTTAATTCAGAATCAATTAATTTTTACAATTTCTTCTAGCATCAGTTTCTTATGGATATATCTTGGAAAGTAGTGGAGATACGCCCTTTTTACACGAATCCTTTTTTGAAGCTCTTGAAACTCTCTACGGAAATGGGTTGGGGTGAAAAGGACGTATCTCCATTAGTTTCGAAGATATTCTCGAAAAACTGATGATAAAATAAAATTGTTTTTTTTTTCAAAATTTCATAGTTATTTTTTTTTTAAGTCAAGGCTTAGAGTAAAAAATCAGAAAAAAATTGTAAAGATACGTCAACAAGTCTCAATTATTCCCTAATTTTTTCGTCTTCCCCAAAACAATCTCCTTTTTGAAATAATTAATTTTCCAAAAACTCACAAAATTTCCAATTTTTTTTCAAAAAATTCAAATTTTTTTTTTTGACTCAAGGGTTATAATAAAAAATCTGAAAAAAATCGTGAAGACGCTTCAACATGTTTCAATTATCCTCTAATTTTTTCGTTTCCCCCACCACAATCGCCTTTTCGAAATAATTCATTGTTTGAAAATTCCCAAAATTTCCTAATTTTTCTCTGAAACTCCAGAATTTATACAAGGGAAGAAAAAGTATGAATGAGTGAGAAAAACGAGGGCGACTATTCATGAATGAAGTGGATCGATGAATGGGGTTGGAATGAAGTAACACAGAGGGCTGAAGCCCCCATTGCACACAGGAAGTTCCATTCACAGCCCACGCACGCACTTAAACTAATTGGATAATTAAAGTTACGTAAGTGGAATATTGAAGGATATCATCATGCGAACGTCAAAATCGATGACGTCATCAAACGTAAAAGTCTTCGATAAAGTAATTTAATTAATCATGAAAATTTATGGACAATAGAGTTCCTCTATATTTGACTTGTTTGTCCAGGACTATTTTTTTAAATTTGTTAATAAAAAATCAAATTTTGAAAAAAAAGAAAAAATCAAATTTTGAAAAAAAAAAAAAAAATCAAATTTTGAAAAAAAAGAAAAAATCTAATTTTAAAAAAAGGCGAAAAAATTTGTTTTAAATAAATGTGAAAAATTCAATTTTTTGATAAAATTAGAAAAAAAAAATTGATTTTTTTATAAAATTGGAAAAAATTCAAATTTTCAAAAAATAGGAAAATTTTCATTTTTCTTTTCTTAAGGAGTCAAATTTAGAGGGATTCCGCTGTAATAAAAAGGAAAAAAGTGCTTACTTTACTGACGATCATGTCTTTGTCCTCAAAGTGTCTTCCAAACATTTTCGGTGCTTCACCAGGCACTGGTTCAATTTTTATACAGACCTCCTGGCCCTTTCGTGCCGTTTCAACGGCCTTGTGGTTGTACTCTATGCTCGTTACGATACCCAGGTCAACAAACTGAAAAATAAAAAATAAATAAAAATTATGATAATTGAATTATAAAATTAGTAATCAAATTTTTAATGGAATGATTTTTTAAAATAATGGAGATACGCCCTTTTTATCCTAATTAATTTTTGTAATTAAAAATTCAGAGAAATTGTGAATGTTGAATTGATTTAAGGGTTTTTTCTTTAATTAAAAAAAAAAAAAACACTTAAAAAAAAAAAAAAAAAATTCAATTTTTAAAAAAAGTTGAAAAAATCAAATTTTCAAAAAAAAAAAAAGAGATCCAATTTTGTGGAAAAAATTTATTTTTCGCGAAAAAAATTGAATTTTTTCAATATTTAATAGTGAAATTATCAATGAAATCATCGGAAAAATGAATAAAGATACGCCCCTTTTATTCTAATCCATTTTTTTAGATAATTTCAAATGTGACTAAAAATTCTAAAAAAAAAAAAAAAAAAAAAAATTTATGATCAAGAAATCATGTTTAATTAATGTGAATTTCACTTAAAAAATAAATGTCAAATTAATGAGTGTATTGAACTTTTTTATCCTCATTCATTGAAGAAAAAAAAAAATAAAAAAAAATTTATCATCCAACTCCAGGAAAATTTTATTTATTTATTTATTTTTTTTTTTTAATTTTTTATTTGAAATCCACTCCAATATAAATTCAAAACAATTATTTTTTTCACTGATTATTATTATTATTGTTATCCAGATTATTATCAAATTGATACCTAGAAAAACACGATGTTATCATGAGAAATGATGAAGTACAGTGTTAACAAATTGATTTGACTGGTTTATTATCATGAGTTGAGATCAGTCTGTTGCGTGGGTGTCAAAGCACCGAAGAAGGTGAAGAGGCATCATCCACCATCACAGATGCATTTTATATGGATACCAAAAATTTCACATATATTGCCTCAAGGTAACAAAAAAAATTTTTTTTTTTTTTTTTTTTTTTCAATAAAAAAAAATACCCTTAAGGTAGATGTCTTCTACGGGGGCAGAGAAAGAGAAAAGAGAGAGAGAGAGATTACCTGCCCACCTTCTTATGCGAGTGTCTTGTTCGCGACGAAGAGACACGCCCAACAAATTCCATACTAACGTGTTTCAGGATCGTTCCATGGGTTTTATCTCATCGCTTTGAGGAAGTGTAATTATACTTTGCCTTGTACATGCTGTGTATGACTTAATTCGAGAGGTGGTGTTTTCTTTTCTTTTTTCTCTCTTTTTTTTTTTAATTTAAAAATAGAGGAGGAAGGATGACAGAATTTATTGTTTTTAAATTGAGGGAATTTTAAGAGTTTTGGGGGTAATGGGATTTTTTTGGGGGTGAAGGGGTACGCGGAAAATTCTGAAAAAATTTGGGGAGGTACTGCGATATATCTATATTGTTGGGTAATTTTTTCAGATTTTTAGGGCAACGCTTTTTATTTAAAAAAAAACTTTTAGGTTGGTTATACCTCTAGTAATTGTGCGGTGCTGGGCTCTGATGGAGGGGAAAAGACCGGCAGAGGCCCCCCACTCTACAGTGGAGGAGGAGCCTGAGCGCACGTGAACTTGATTAGGGAATTGAGGGGAAGAGACGTTGAGACAATTTATTGTTTTTAAATTGAGAGAATTTTGGGAGTTTACTGAGGTATGGAATTTTTTTGGGGGTGAAGGGGTGCACGGAAAATTCTGAAAAAATTTGGGGAGGTGCTCCGATATATCTATATTGTTGAGTAATTTTTTCAGATTTTTAGGGGAAGGTCTTCACTCTTGAAAAAATTTATTAGGGTCATTCTTTGAGTGATTGTGTCGGGTTGGGCTCTAATGGAGGGGAAGCGATAAGCAGAATACCCCCCCCCCCTCCTCCCCCTCTACATAGGAATTTTCAAATTTTATTCTAAAAATTGTCAATTTTTTAATTGATTTTTTATCTGTTAATCGAGGGCTGAAAATAATGTATTTTTTTCGGAACGAAGGACTTTACGAAAAAATCTGAAAAAATTTGAGGAGATGCTCCAATATATTTACATTGTTGTGTAATTTTTTCAAATTTTTTTAAGGAACGGCCTTTATTTAAAAAAAAAATATCGATTCATTGCGCTTCACGAATGGAGGGGAAACGATCAGCTGACCCCGTCTCCCCTCTCTGCATGGGAGGCGGAGCCTCAGTGTTGGCGCATGCGCGCGTGACCATAACCTCAACGTTCTTCTCTTCATCACCCATTGAAAATTGTTTTTTTTTTTTTTTTTTTTTTTTTTTTTGGTGCAAATAAGGAACTTTAAACGCGAACTAAAAGTTGAGAATCCGCCTATGAAAACATAAGAAATAAAATAAGAATGAAACAACGAGGGAAATAAACACATGGAAAAAGAGTAGAAGTTTCTTGACAGCCTACACGTTGTACTTCAATAAGGAGTCTCAAAGGCCTAGGCCCACGTCTTCTTCTCTCCCACTTTTCTCTCCATAAACATTCTTTTTTTTTTTTTATGTTTTTTAAAATAATAATAATTCTTCATTTTTCACGAACCCACAATTTTCTGTGGACTTTTACAGACGAACGTGGGTTATAAGACCCACCTCCGGAAATTTGTATCACCAAATTTGTCTAGATGTGTTTTTCAAAATTTAACTTATTTTTAATTTTTTTTTAAATTAATTTTCAAAAAATTCATTTTTTTAGAATTAATTTGAGAGAAAAAATTCATTCTTTTTTGAAATTTATACTTTGAAAAATTAATTTTTTTTTGTAATTTATTTTTGAATTAAAAACATTAATTTTTTTGAAAATCAATTTTTTGAAATTTTTTTTTTTTTTTAAATAATTAATAAAAAATATATTTCTACGAAATTTTATTGAATAAAATTTGCCTCAAAGAAACTTCAAATTTTCTGCATTTGCAAAAAAATAGAAGAGAATCACAAATTCTGAGGTAAAATGAGAGGAATGGAAGATAATAATGAAAGAGAGGTGGGAGGGGGGAGGAGGGGGAGGGGGGGGGGAGAATACGATGAAGTGGATAAACTGAGAATAAGTCTTGGCAGGGGGTCTGGCTTGAAATTCGGTTGTAAATTTGTTTTGTCACAGCGAGAGAATGAGCCCAGGTGATAAAGGTGCTAAGGCACCAAAAATGAAAGTTATACCTATCCAGTGAACCCCGGGGACCCTGCCAGTCTCAAATCGAAACATCCCCAAGAGAAAAAGAAGAAATGATTTTTGTACAAATAACCGTATACTTGGTGAATACAAAGAAAAAGAGACTTATACCTTTTGTACCTTATTACCACTGACTCTTATATTCTCTCTCTCTTTCTCTTTCTATCCTATCGTGCTTTTTCGATTCTTTCATTCAGGATTTCCTTTGTACAATCATCATTACACGTCTGACCATTGACATTTTGGCAGTTTAATGAGAGATAAATAAAAAAATTTGAAAAATCGCAAATTTTGAAATTGCATGGAGATTTGAAGATTTAAAAAAAAAAAATGATTTTGTCAAAAGTTGAAAAAATTTATTTTGAAAAAAAGTTTGAAAAAATTCAAATTTTTAAAATTGGAAAAATTTGATTTTAAAAAATTTCAATTATAAAGAACAATGGAAACTTTCAATTTTCCCCCAAAAAAATGAGAAAAAGTCCATTTTTTGGTTGAAATTGAAAACATTTAATTTTTTGGAAAAAATGAAAAAATTCAATTTTTTTTAGTTAAAAAATCTCAAAAATGCAGTTTTCTTAAAAAATTGACCAAAATTTAATTTTAAAAAATGAAAAAATTTATTTAAAAAAAAAATTGAAAAAATTTAATTGAAAAAAAAATTGAAAAAATTTAATTTAAAAAAAAATTGAAAAAAATTCAATTCTGGAAAAAAATGTTTTTTATTCATAATTTATGAAGATGAAATACGAAAGATTTTTTTTCCCTCCCTTTTGTGTTATTCGAGGCTTTTTTTTCTTCTCGGAAGATGAAGTGCGAAAATTGTAATTTACAAGGCAACATCTTTCCATCAAATTTCTTTTTTTTCCTTTTTTTTCCTCTTTTTTTTTTTTTTTTTTTATTCTCATTTTATTCTTTTTCCTGGAGATTTCTGAGAGTGCCCGAGGCAGTTGCGTGGGACGCTGTACACAAGTACCAGGCGTCACCGGATGGTTATTGTGTACCCATTGGCACCCATGGGACTTGAAATTCATCCACTAGATAGAAGTAAAAAAGAAAGATGATCGTTCAAATGTACTTGAGAACATCTGGACTTGAGAGATCTTTGAAATTGTTTTCAGGTGTTGAGACATTTTCATTGTTCATCGCCACTTCAGTAAATTTTCATGATTTTTTTTTTTCGAAGGGGAATTTATTTGGTTTGTTAAAAGTTTTTTCATCTTATTTGGCTCCACTTTTTCCAAAATTGTAATGAAATTTTTCTCTGTAGTTAAAAAAGTATGTTTTTTTCCATAGAATTTCATTAAAATAATGAATTTTAATATTTTAATTTTAAAAAATTCGAGTTTGAAAAAAAAATGATTTTTTTTCAAACTCGAATTTTTTCAAGAATTTGAATGTTTGAAATTTTATTGAGGTTTTTTTGAAAAATTTCTAAGTAATTAAAAATGAGAAAAAAACATATTTTGCAAAGGAATTGCCGAAAAAAGCCAATCTTTAGAGCAATATTTAAAAATGAAGTGACAACGATTTCATCAATTTTTTCCGAAAAATTGAAATTTTCCAAAAATTTGATTCTTCCACATTTTTCCAAAAACTAATTTGTTTTTCATTTTTTTGTTTAAAAATCTATTTTTTCCTGTTTTCAAAATCCTTTTAATCTTCATTCAATTCAAAATTAACATTTCTTTTTTTTTTTCAATTTTTTATTGTTCTCTCATTGACCTGCCAAAATGTCAAGGGTCAACCAAATCCCGAAAAACCTCAAAATAAATTCTCAACATCATAATGAGACACAGATTCAATGACGTAAAAAAATAAAATTTGAAAATAAATTACTAGTGACAACACACAAGATGATGCAGAATAACTGCATCATTGGTTAGTGCATGACACATCTGATACGCAATAATTCCAAACGTGAGAATGAAAAAAAAACCCGAGCTCATTTCAGACATACACAAAATAACATTAGCTTGTGTATTTGTGTTTGTGTGTATTAGTGTGGCGGTATAAACTATAAAGGATTTCTAAATTGGTGCGGGCTACGAAAATAGACTTCCGGTTCCCGTCTCGAGCAGTGTCTGCTTAATCGGGGCTATGCCAAACGCTGCCGCTTGCCTGCACTCAGAGACGATGAGTCGTTTTATTCTCACTTTTTTCCTTTTTTTTCTCTCTTTCTATAACAGATTTATTCATTGATCATTGCCCAAAGTCATTCACACATTATCTCATAAGTTTTAATCATTATCGAGCAGAATATTTTTGAAGATTTTTCAGTTTTACGCTCTTTTACCAATTTTTGAGTGTTTAAATGGAGGATTTCTAGGGGTAATTGTGTATAATAGAGCCCACAATAAAATTAATTAATTTATTTTAAATTACCTCAGGAAGGGAGATAGCGAAAATGATGTAATACAGTGTAACCTTAATATAACGAACCTCAATATACCGAATTCCTCGATTTAACGAATTTTTCAAAATCCTCCAGAACTGCCCATAAGAGTCTATGTAAAATATACCTTGACATTACGAATATATTTTTCAAACAACCTCGGTATAACGAAAAATCAATCTTTGCAGAATATAGATAGAAACTATTATTGACCTTTATATAACGAATTTTCCAGCCTGAAACCTCTACATAACGTATCCTACAAATTATCCTCACTTAATTCCACAATAACTAATGTCTTAACGAGTGCTGATACGTTTAATTCTTCATAAGATAGTCATTGCTGTTTGATCACTGTAAACATTGCTGTTTGTAATTGTTAGTAATTTTGAAGTTGTCATGGCTGAAAAACGAAAAAGGTGTTCTTTGAGTGTTGCAGAAAAACGGAAAATTATTAATTATGTAAACGAGAATCCCATAATGAAGAAAATTGATATCGCAAAGAAGTTTGAAATTCCCAGTAATTCGCTGGCTACAATTTTAAAGTCTAAAGAAAGATTTTCCGAAGAAAGTGGGAAAAATGAAGATTAAGCTATAATTATACCTTTATCATGTTGTCAATTTTCTCTTTTATATTCTATGTTTATATTCTATTTGAATGTTTTCAAATAAATAATTCTGTTTTTTGATTCAAATGAGTTGTTATTCACATGAGTTGTTTCAATGGAAATTTTCTTACCTTGTTATAACGAATCGAGTTTAATCTAACCTCTATATAACAAACCTCACTGTTACGAATAACTCGATATAACGAATAATTTCTATTTCCCTTCAGTTTCGTTATATCAAGATTACACTGTATATCTTGATCAAAAATTTGAAGGAAAGTATAGGAACTCGAAATAGCTCAATGGTAGAGCACCTGACATGTAATCAGAAGGTCGTGGGTTCAAATCTCGCTTGCGCATTTCATATTTTTTTCCGAAGATTTGACTTTGATAATTATTTAAATTTCATGGGCGCTGTTCTGCACAAATACTCTTCTAGGTATTGTTTGAAGTAATGTTTTGCGAAATGTATAATTTCATGTATGATTTAACTTATGAAGTGCTTAATGAGGTTCTTCTATAGAGTTTGCCAATTTATTTCGATAGCAATGCCATACGATTGAATGAATGTTGAGTGTAAATCTCTCCTTGTTTATTATAGGGAAAGGTGGGGCAAAATGGACACATTTAAATTTTTAGGTAAATATTATGGAAAACTCTTGAAATTAATAGAAATATTGGCGGTAGATAGTTTTTGATGATTTCATTGGAAAGCTGAGGAAATTTTAGGCGGGAAAAGAGTTTTTGGAATGAATTTTTTTGAATTTCTGGCGATTTTTACTTTTTTGAGCATTTTAGAAAGGTAAACCCTTCCTTTTTTTGTAAATTTTTAGTTTTTTGAGGATATCTTCGGTTCTGGTTGTCGTAGCGTGAAAATTCTGACGGGAGGTGAAAGGTGAGATCATTTGCCGTTGATTCCTAGGGTTTTCAATTCAAAAATATCGATTTTTAAGGTATTTATGGGCATTTTTGTGAAAGACTTTCGTTAAACAGTTTTTGGCCTATAACTATCCCAAAAATGGATATTTTTGATTTCAAAATCCCATAAATCGATGGAGAATGAGCTCACTTTTCATTTGAGAGCAGCCCCGAGTTGCTAGGACCAATAGAACCAGGGATATTTGCAAAAAACTGAAATTTTCTAAAAAGCATAGGATTCTACCCCTCAAAAAAGCCGAAAAATATAGAATTTTTAAAAAAATCGAAAAAAATACATTCGTTTTCCGGCTAAAATTTCCTCAGCTTTCCTATAGAATCATCAAAAAAAATCCATCTCCAACCGTTTCATTACAGTGTCCATTTTGCCCCACTCTTCCCTACAATTTTGAGAAAAAACATCTTTGCAATTTTCGAAAAAAGAGAATCAAAAATTTAGAACAAGAAATTTTATTCAATTTTTCTAACAAACGAAAAAAAAAAAATTCTTCAAAAAATTCATTCATTTTTCATTTTCTTTAAGAAAAATTTGCTTTTTTTTCTACTACGATGAAAGTGACAAATACACTACTCTCTCAAGCCCCCCTCCTCTCCCTCCCCGCCTTTTCCCTCTCTCCTTCCCTCCCCCCCCCCTCCTTCAAAATTTCTTTTTCTTTCTCATGAATGGATTTCATTCAGGATCAATCCCCTTTCGCCCACGTTTCCACGCGCATTTGTATTCCCCCAGTTTGAGTTTGCGCAGCTGAAATATTTTTCCGCCTTCACTGCCTCTTTGTATTATTAATATTTGAATTGAAAAAAAAAAAGTGTACATTATTTATTGAGTTATAACTACTTTACAAGTGGATACGAGAGAAGATAGTACTTCATTTATTTTTCATCCTTATCTTTATGCCTTTTTTTTATTTTTTTTTATTTTTTGAAGGATTTGAGTTGGCAGACGGAGATGAGGAGACAGCCTCACCCCCCAGTGGGAGGGCAAATCCTTTTTTGTAGCTGTTGAAATTATTTTTTTCAAAAAAAATCAATATTTCGTGGAATTGAAGATTTTGGAGAATTGAAAATTTAAAAAAATAACTATTTTTTGGAAAAATTTGTACTTTTTTAAAATTTGTGTTTTGTTTGGAAAATTGAGATTTCCTTGAAAAATTTTGTTTTTTTTAGAAAAAATTCTTTTTTTTTTTCATTTGTATTTTTTGGAAAAATTGATATTTTTTGGAAAAATCAATATTTTTTCGAAAAATTTGTATTTTCTTGACAAATTGGTAGTTCTTTAAGAAATTGGATTTTTTTTTTAAGAATTGGTGTTTTTTTTTGAAAAATTGGGATTTCCTTGAAAAATTTGTATTCTTTCGAAAAATTGGAAATTTTTTAGAAAACTAAGTTTTTTTGAAATTCAAATTATTGAAAAAATCTGAATTACAAAAAAAAGAACCGATTGGCACCAAATTACCCCATCTCGTTCAATTTCCGAAATATTTTCATAAAAATCAGTAAAAAAAACATCAAAAACTCAATAATTCAATTTTTTTTTATTCTCTTGCAAAAGAATCTCAGAAACTAAGAGAGATAGTGTAATTTTACCCGAATCCTTTTTTGTACACAATATCAAGAGCTCCAAAAAAGCTCTCTACAAAAATTTCGTCATCCCCCCACATTTCGAGATATTTTCAAAAAGAATTATCAAAAAACGCTAAAAACTCGAAAATTCCATTTTTCCCCTTTTTCAAGAATATCTTGAAACTCAATGGAGATACGTCCTTTCTCTCCAAAAATCAACGAGTTGGCAGACAGAGATGAGGAGACAACTCGCTTCCCCAGCGGGGGGCAAATCGATACGTTGTCTCAGGCTATTTTGTTCATTCTCATTTTATTTTTCCATTTTTTTTCCTCCTTTTTTTTTTCAACTCGGACAGGTGATTCGAGTCAAGAAAGATGAGCGCGAGAAAGAGAGAGAAAGAGAGAATAAAAGGGGATGAGAGATGAAGAGGAAACGTCGACCTTGCTGAGTTCCTTCGAGGAAAGAGGTAGAATTCTTCGTATAATTCAATTTTTTTTCTCTCTCTCTTTCTCTCTTTTAATTCTTCTTTTTCTTCTTTCTTTTTTTAATTCTAACCATTGGAGAACACTCGCACACACAGGCATTTCTCGTCCCACGTGGCCGTGAGGAGCGTTTAGGAAGAAATAAATTCAAACCCACGCTGGATCTGGGGAAGGGGGTGAGGGGTGGGAGGGGGGGGGAGTCCTTACGAGGACCTTCTCCATTGTGAATTTATGAAAATTAAATGTTTCAGATAATCAAAAGAATTATTTTGTTGTGTTTTTACTGGGGTGGGGGGGGGGGGATTTTTAGGAAATTATTGGGTTAAATGACGGATTTTTTGAAAATTTCCATTCATTGAAAAATTGACGAAAAATACATCAAAAATGGAATTTTTTGAAAAACCAATTTTTTGAAAAATTGCATTTTTTAAAATTGCATTTTTTCAGAAATTGAAATTTTGGATGAATAGATTTTTTTTTTAATTGCATTTTTTGGAAAAATTCATTTTTTCGAAAAATTGATTTTTGAAGAAATCTATTTTTTAAGAAGAGAAAAAGGAATTAAAAAACAATAAGAATGAAAAAAATTAATTTTCTTCTTGAAACAAAATAAAAAATAGAATTCTTGATTTTTTTTGCAACGACTTTCTCCATTGTGAATTTATGAAAATTAAATATTTCAGATAATTGAAAGGATTATTGTCCACTAATTTTGAGGGGGGAAGGATTGCAAATTATTGAGTTAAATAAAAGATTTTTAAAAATCCTTTCCATTCACTGGAAAATTGAAGAAAAGGAAAAAAACAGTCCTTGGAAAAATTGAATGTTTTAAAAAGTCTTTTTTTTTACCCCCGACAGCAACGCAGAGGGGTATATGCGTTTGGCTTCGGATGCATTGGTATTACAACGCGTTTGTAACGCCTTATCTTATTGAAAACGAATTAAAAAATATAAACTTCTCGACTCGAAATGTGAGGATTTGTCCAGAGATGGTTTTAGGCATATATTAATAAAGATTCCGACTCGTATTTTCCTAAAAATTGCGAAAAAAGAAATGATTTTTCAGAAAATAGTAACTTAGATTAAAATTCCCCACGCAAATAAAAGAAATAATGAGTTGGTACCCTTGCGGTTCCGTGCTGACATTGGGGATATGTCTTTTGAGCGGGGAGAAATTTCGTGTACAAATGTTCAAAAAAGAAAAAATGCATTATTAAAAAATCTTAAAATAAAAAAGAAATGAAAAAAAAAAGAAACAATAAAAATTGACATTTAATAACCCCCGACAAAAAGATTATAATAAAAAATTTAGATAAAAATCTGAAATAATTAATAACATTTATATTTGGGAAAAAAGGGAAGTCGGGGGACGTCCAGATTTCTCCATACAATATGCTCTGGATGTCCCCCGACTTCCCTTTTTTCCCAAATATAAATGTTATTAATTATTTCAGATTTTTATCTAAATTTTTTATTATAATTCAAAAGGAAATGAAAAATCGAATGCAGAAAAAGGTGGAAATGTCTTATTAAAAATTATTTCGCTTCTCTGAAAACTTTTGAAGAAAATTCAGGAAGAGTTGGATAATGCTATAGATTTATAAATGCTGCAGTAATTTATAAATGATTTTTTTAAACAATTTTTCAATTTTTAAAATTAATCTTTCGTGATTTTGTTCATTTTTTTCTTAATGGAAGGATTTTTGTTTTTATTTGCAATTGATGATGGGAATTTTCGTGCGGAAAATGGAGAGATTGGGAATTTTAGTAATGTGGAATACAAGTTATTTTTTTTTTCATGGTGTTATCGTAGTTTTTAGTCGAAACATCCTTTTCTGAAAATCAACGATTTTATAGTGCGGTTAGATGCGGAAGTATTGTAGATGGCGCCATCTACTAAAAGGTAATTGCATTTTTTTAAAACCATGAGAATTTCAATAAGCCTAAAAAAAATATAAATGCAAAAATGTTAACAATTTCTATTTTTAAAAAATCTTAATTATTTTAATTCAAATTTTTGCAAAAAATGAATTGAGTAACACCACTGTAGAATTTTCAAGAAATCGATTTTTTTCTTGCTTTAAAAATTACTTTGGGCCTTCCAGAATACGAACAAGAAAAGTTATCACCTGAAACCCATTTTTTCTCATGAAATTTTGAATTTTTCTCTAGGCATTTCTTCATATTCATAGCCCAAGTCAAAACTTCAATCGTGTTTTTCTCGAAACATGATTTTTCAAATTGGCACGCAGCATAACTCCAATAATTTTCATTATTTTCATTTGAATTTCCCACAGCATTTTGAAAACAATATTTCGAACAGAAATACGTAGGGAATTTTTAAAAAATTGATTTGCACATTTTTTATCGATAAAAAATTGCCGATTTCTTGGTCGAAATTTGAATTTTTTCATTCAAATGGTCACCAATTAAACAAAAAACAATATTTTTGAAATCCCCTACGTATTTCTGTAGCTATATGTATCTAGACTGAGCCAATTTTTTTTTTTTCAATTGAAATTTCCGCCAATTACACTGCGTGCAGCAGAGTGTTTTAAATTCGAGGAGCCTCGCAAGAATGGCTCTTGTGTCGTCATTTTTTGATATTTTTCGATGAATTTTTTTTCTGAAGACTCAAATTCCCTCAAAAATCATCATTTTATTGCTATTTTTTCTAGAGAAAAAAATAACCAAAAAACGCCTTTTTTTAAAGACTTTTAGAGTGGTGTAATCCCTTAATTTCAAAGTAATTCCTCTTTATTCCACTAGATTCAAATGTACTGCACATTTAAATCTAGTGAAACGAGGAAAAATTGATTTTTTAAAATTTACTTTATTTCCCGCGAAAATTCGAATAAAATTAATTGTAATTTTTTTTTGACTGAATTTTTCAAATATTTTTTTATATAAATTCGTTTAGACATTTCATCTTTGAAGAATATCTCGGAAACTAAGCGAGATAAGGCGATTTTACCTGAATATTTTTTTTTAGCTCTTGAAATTCTCTACAAAAAAGTATTCAATCAAAAAAGGCGTATCTCCATTAGTTATTGGAGATATCTTTAAAAAATGGAATAATCCTCTTTTTTTCGCTTCACAACCGAATTTTAACACAAAATTTCACTTTTCATGAATTCTTCATTGACTATTTTTTTTTTTTCACAAACGCAAACAGAAAGTGTTTGTAGAGTTGACATTCCTCCAGAGCTATTTTTACGTGGGGAGCGATAAAAATTATCGGTAAAAGAGACAAAAGCATTCGAAAATTCCGGAAATTGTTTGAATTTCTTGAATATTTTTTTTTTACACTGAAAAGAAATAGTAGTGAAAATTATAAAATTGATTGTTTCTAGAGTCCTTAAAAAACATGGCGATTAACGATTTTGAATCGATTTTTGCAGGATCGATTTTTTCCTCTAAAAAATCAATGTTTTCGGGCGATTTTAAGAAACTCGATTGATCGATTTTTCGATTCTTTTTTGGAAAAATCATATCGATTTTTTTTCGGAAGAAGAAAATAAAAAAAAGGATTTGCTCTTAAACTAAAATTGGTGGAACGAAAGTATCGAATGATATGCGATATCTCGAACTCAATGCGAGATATTGCATCGATTAATCGATTTTTGAACATGATCGATCGAAAATTCCTGTTTTTGGAAGAGAGATGCCCTTGAGCTAAAACTAGTGAAACAAAACTATCGAATGATATTCGATATCTCGAAATTATTGCGAGATATCGCATCGATTAATCGATTTTTAGAAAATGATCGATCAGAAGTTGCTGTTTTTGGAGGAAAGATCCTCTCAAGCTACAACTAGTGAAAAGAAATTATCGAATGATAATCGATATCTCGAACTCAATGCGAGATATCGCATCGATTAATCGAATATTCGAAATTCATCGATCCCCTCAAACTAAAAAAGATGAAACGAAACTATCGAATGAAATGCGATATTTCGAATTTAATACGAGATATCACATCGATTAATCGAACATTTGAAATCGATTTATCGTTCTTCTCACTTCGAGTTATTTCTTGAAAAAAATCGATTCTTGAAAAATCACATTTTTTGAAGATTCATTCTTCGATGAATCGATTTTTCCTTTTCGGAAATCATCCTTCACTATTTTTGTAGATAAATAATAAAACAAATGGTAAAATACGTAAATTTCGTTGCAAAAAAACATTTTTGGAAAAATGATTTTTTAAGGATTATCAAAACAATTTCATCATTTTTACTTCTTTTTTTTTCCAAGTAAATTTTTGCTCATTGCCATTGGTTATATTTTCTTATCAAAACGACAGTCTGAGCCTCAAAATTATGGAGCTCGTTATTATTATTATTATTATTATCATTTTTTTCCTCTCATTTTTAAAGGGTGTTATTTCAGAGTGGATCGATATCGTCGTCTCGACGTCGCGACTTTCAGGTATGCGTTAGTGGCATCTTTTGAAAACGACAATGTAGGCCCACACACGAAGCTCATCCTTTTATTCTCAGGAGGGGCCACCGGTTTAACCTCTGATAACAATGTTTCTTTTTTTTTTTTCTACATATTTTTTTCTCCTTTTTTTTTTTCTTTCTATTTCCACTCCAGTTAAGAGTTTTTGAGATGAAAAAAATGAATTGAATTTGCGAGGAATTATTCAGGGGAATTGGAATCATGAATGATTCTATCGAATAAAGTGGTCGAAATAAAAAAATATAACTTGAAAAAAAAAAATGTTAATTTTTGATAATTAATGAAAAAATGTGAAGCGATGAAGTCAATTTGAAATTAAGTGAAGTCATTAAAATCAGTGAAATCACTGAAGTCAGATGACTTCAACCTTTTTGAAATCACTGAAGTCAAATGATTTCATTTTTTAAAAATCAATTCTGAAATCATTGAAGTCATTAAAATCAGTGTTCTTTTGCCACTAGTATATTTTGGATGAAAGTACGAATTTTTTGAAATTAGAGCCAATGAGTGTACATGGGTACATCGATATTGAACAGTATTGAAAAACTATTTCCCCTCCTGTGATAACTGAGAGTGGGATTTAAAACTACCTAATAATATTTTTAAGGCTGTTAAAAAATATTTCCAATGAAAAACATCTGAATATTGTAATGTGTCAATTTATATAAAAAGTTTTTGTTTCAATATGATAAAAACCCGTTGTCCCACCCTCTTCTAATCGTTAAATTTTATTTATTGTGATTTCAATGACTTCATTCTGTTTAAAGTCACTGACTACAAATTGATGGAGTCATTGGCAATCAATTGCAGTCATGAAGTCACGTTAATCAGCGTTTGAAGTCATTGAAATCACATTTTTCTGAAGTCATTGAAATCAGACACTGAATTCACGTGAAGTCGACTTCATTTTGAAGTCATGGTGTCACTCAATCTTTCAGTGAGTAACTCCTTGATTTTATGACATAAAATTTTGGAATAAACAGAAAATATATCGGAAAAAATTAAAATATCTTCAATAATTAATAAAAAAGATAGACTCTTTTTTCGGGTGTTTTTTTCGTCACGATATTTCGGAAATTAATGGAGATACGCCTTTTCCACTTCAGTCCTTTTTTTCCCTATCTCTGTAATCAACCAAAAAAAAACCTCAATTTTTTCTCTTTCCCCTCTTTTTCGCATTTCTTTCCCAATAAAATTGAATAAAAAATGGTATTTCCGGGAAATCGAATACAGATTTCCTTCCGCCTTTTCTGTCTCTCTTCTTCCGATATTTTATCTCTTTTTCGGTAAGAAAACAAAGACATGCGCTCTCTCTCTCTCTCTCTACTCCTTTGTTGGTTATATCCCCTGAAAAAGACATGCGCTCGAACAGCTCATAGACAAGCACTTGTATTTCCGTTTCCCCTCTGCCCCCTCCTCCCTTATTTTCTCGAGTCGAGATAATTTTTTTGTCCCTTCAGCGGACGATGAAAATTGAATTTTTGGAAAAAGCCATCTTTCGAATGAGAAAAAAAAAGGTGCAAAAAACAGTAAGAATAATAAAAGTGGAAAAAAAAAACAAAAAAAATAAATATTATGGAATTTTTTTGAAAAAAATAAAAAATAGAATTTTTTATTTTTTTGAAGATTTTCTCCATTGTAAATTTATGAAAATAAAAAATTTCAAATAATGAAAAAAAGTTATTTTTTAAGGCAACAATTTTTATTGGGTAATCATTGGGTTGAAATAAATATTTTAAAAAATTATTTCCATGCACCAAAAAATTGAAAAAAAAAAAACAACATTTTAAAGAATTTAATTTTTTTTTAAAATTGAATGTTGGGAAAAAACAATTCTTTCAAGAATTGAATTAGTGTATAAATCTATATTTCAAGAGAAGTAAAAAGAAATTAAAAAAAAAACAGTAAAAATCAAAAAAAAATTTTAAAAACAAAAAATTAATTTTTTCATAGTGATGAAAAATTCCATTTTTCATCCCTTTTTCGGTAATGAAACAAAGGCATGCGCTCAAACAGCTCATAGACGAGCATTTGTCCCCTCCCCCCTCCCTGCTTCTTACTTCCTCGACTCGAGATGATTTTTTTCGTCTTCAGTGGGTGATAAACGGCCGGAAGGAAGCCGGGGGCGTTTCCACCACGAGCCGGAAGCCAGGCGGGACGTGTTCCTCTTTATGCCTCTCTCTCTCTCTCTTTTTTTTCTCAACACAATTTGGTTGTACATGAGACTGTTGGTGGCCAAACTAGAATTCATCCGGTGGCACATGCCACTCAAAGCTGCCGACATTTCCATTTACGGTCGCTTCGAATTTCGTGGAATATGGCAGTGTGACGTTCTCAGTTAGTTCCCCAGCCTTTTCTATTTTTTTTAAAGTGTTTACTAAGGTAGGGGAGAGTGGGGCAAAATGGACCCTCATGGTAACATGATTAAGGAATTTTTTTCGGAATGAAGGACTTGACGAAAAAATCTGAAAAAAATTGAGAAAATCCTCCAACATGTCTATATTGTTTGTTAATTTTTTCAGATTTTTTGAAGCAACCGCTGCTTCTTAAGGATGTTCTACACCTACCGCAAGCGGGGGTTGTGCGGCATGAGAGGGGCAGTGATTTCGTCAGTGTTCCAATCCCTGAACATGAAATAATGATTTTTTAAATTCCTCATTAAAATGATTTTCAGGGAATTATGGAACGCTGTCAGTGTTCAAATATTATATTATTATCATTACATTTCATAGATATTTTTTTTATCCTTTATTTAATTAGTTTGAGAATTATTTGGAAAAAAGCGTTGAATTCTAGGGAATTCTGGCGACACAAGTTGGCAGCACTTACGCGAAATCGACAATTTTTCAAGCATTTTTATTAATTTTAATGCCAATTATTGACCCAATCGTTGTATAAAAATGAACAAATTGTGCGGGGGGTTATTTCTCACCTATATCCGAAGTTTCATCAAATTTGAACAATTTTTCGAAAAGTTTCTTAAGCTTTTGTGAATTTCCCATAAGAATCATGTTAAAAATGGTTTTTAAAAAATTTATAACTTTTAAACCAGGTATAAAAAAAATCCAAAATTTTGCATACGGTTTTTTTATGATTTGGAGAAGCTTGGAAAAAAATTTCAATGAAATCGTACATTTTTAAATTTTGATAAAATATCGGTAGAATATCCTTAAAAAAATCTCGAGTCATCTCATCTTCTTGGTCCATTTTGCCCCACTCTCCTCTATTTCGAGCGCGAAATCACTTTAATTGAGATTTTTTTCGGAGTAGGCTCAAAATGGAGATAAAAAAAAATTAAAAATTATTTTTATGTCCGAAAAATTAATTTGCCAGTCTAAAAACAGAGATATCGGCCCTCAAAGTTCGCCCTTTTCTCCATTTGATAACATGGAAATTCGTCAATTTAGTCATATTTTTTCCGATAACTTCTTCAAAATAATTGAGATTGAAAGGAAAAGAATCCTAATGATAGTGCCAGTTGTTAAAAATATTTACAAAAAAAAAAACAAATATATTTGCCCGTTTTAATCGTGGATTTTTATAGTTTTTTTTGGAATTTTCAAGTTGGTAAGAAAATATCTCGGAAAATAAGCGAGATGGCGTGATTCTACTGGAATATTTTTTTGTAGAAAATTTCAAGAGCTACTAAAGAAGATTCTGCAAAAATTTTGATATCTCGCTTAGTTTCTGAGATATTGTTAAAAAAGAATTCCCATAAAACAGACGTTTCAAATTTTACTTGAAGTAGATTTTTTTTTGAGGTCAAGATCTTTACAAAAAAATCTGAAAAAATTTGACAAGAAGCCCCTGCATATTTCCATAATTGTATAATTTTTTTGAATTGCTCTATAAAGCCCTTCACTCCAAAAAAAATTATTAAATTCATTTTTTTACCTAAAATAAACTATTTTTGATAAAAAATAGTTGAAAAATGAAATGCACGCTTTACCAATTATCCTCTAAATTTGCGCATTTTCAAAGAAATAAAAGCGAGTCAAAAGGAAAAATGATAGACAATTTTGGAGAAAAGAATTGCCCTCTCCCCCCCCCCCCCCCCCCCCCTAAAAAAAACACTTATTTTTTTCTTCAACTAGTAAAATTAAGAAAAATAAAGTTTTTATAAATAGTTAAAAATTAATTTGGGAAATTAAATTTTTTTCCAATTTTTTCATTTCCAAACGACTAAATACGAGAGATAATCGACAGTTTTGAAGAGTAAAATTACCAAAGTGGATGAAAACTCTTCCGGGCAATGGGAGAGGCTTTAAACGGGATATGTGTGGCTTGATAACGTGTTGTTGAACTTGCGGATGATAATGTTACGTACACTGATGCCAATGAGACACGTACTAGCCCATTATCTCTCTCTCTCTTTCTCTTTCTCTCTTATTCTGTCAGTCAAACAAAAAACTACTTGAGTGAGATTTACACTCCTCTTTCGCTATTATTGCGGTTGAATAAAACGGGCGCTCTTGCGGCCTACTTTTGCTGGATAAGAGGGAGATACGGGATGTGATACAACTCAATGATTCAATGGAGTTGATTTCTAGATGAAATAAAAAAACAATTAATTTATTCATATTTTTTTAATCAAAAATTTACGAAAAAAAAAAATAGAAAAAAAACTTCAATTTTTTTTTGTTAATCTTTGATGAAAAGGATCTCGGAAACTAAGCGAGATAGAGTGATCATGCATGAATCCATTTTTTAAGAGAATTTCAAGATCTACAAAAAAGGTTCCTTCCAAAATTGCGCTATCTCGCTTAGTTTACGAGATATTCAACAAAAACAAGTAACAGAAAGAAAATGAGATTTTCATTTTTTCCTTTAATGAGTTACACCACTGTAAAAGCCTTAAAAAAAGCGTTTTTTGGATTTTTTTTTTAAAGAAAAAAAGGCAAGAAAACTATGATATTTGAGAGAGTGATTCAACATATATTTGAGTCTTCAGAAACAAATTCATCAACAAATATCAAAAAATGACGACACAAGAGCCATTCTTGCGAGGCTCCTCGAATTTAAAACACTCTGCAGCACGCAGTGTAATTGGTGCAAATTTCAATCGGAAAAAAAAATTGGCTGAGTCTAGATACATATAGCTATAGAAATACGTAGGGAATTTCAAAAATATTTTTTTCCGTGTGATTGGGGACCATTTAAATGAAAAAATTCAAATTTCGACCAAAAAATCGGCAATTTTTTATCAATAAAAAAAGTGCAAATCAATTTTTTGAAAATTCCCTACGTATTTCTGTTCGAAATATTGTTTTCAAGATGCTGTAGGAAATTCAAATGAAAATAATGAAAATTATTGGAGTTATGCTGCGTGCCAATTTGAAAAATCATGTTTCGAGAAAAACACGATTGAAGTTTTGACTTGGGCTATGAATATGAAGAAATGCCTTGAGAAAAATTCAAAATTTCATGAAAAAAAATGGATTTCAGGTGATAACTTTTCTTGCCCGTATTCTGGCAAGCCCAAAGTAATTTCTAAAAGCAAAAAAAAAAAATCGATTTTTTGAAAATTCTACAGTGATGTAACCCCTCAAATAAAAATCTTAAAAAAATTAATTAGCGTATAAATTTATATCCGAGAGTGTTTAGAATCAACTGTTTTTCCGCTGAGTGTCGGCGTGCCTTTTTTTAATGAGGATCGGACGTCGTTGGAGGCTAATTACGAGCCATGGAAGATATCTCAAACGGCAAAACTGTGTGAGGCCACACTGTGAAAACAGTCTATCCATTGAAAAAGAATTTGCCGGATTTCCGTTTGCTCGTGGATGGAAAAAAAAGAGGCGAGGGAGAATGAAGAAACAAAAAAAAAAAGAAAAAAAATGGAGGAAAATTTTTTTTTAAAGAATATATATATGAGAGAAAAATGGAAAAAAAATTTACTCGGGTGATATCGAGGTCGTTGCGTAATACATCGATAACGGCTCGTTGTAACGTGACACAAGTAAACGTTTGAGTTTACATAGTAAATATACAATCATTAATTTATTAAAAATATGTGTATTTCATTCAGTTCTCCTTTTTTCCATCTAAACTGAGATGGGGGAAACAGAACTATCGAATGATATGCGATATCTCGAAGTCAATGCAAAATATCGAATCGATTAATCGAAATTTTGAAATCGATTAATCGAATTTTGAAATCGATTAATTCAATTTTGGAATCGATTAATCGAAATTCCAAATCAATTGATTGAATTTTGGAATCGATCAATCGAATTTTGAAATGAATTAATCGAATTTTGAAATCGATTAATTGAATTTCGGAATCGATTAATCGAATTTTGAAATCAATTGATTGAATTTTGCAATCGATTAATCGAATTTTCAAATCAATTCATTGAATTTTGCAAGCGATTAATCGAATTTTGCTATGAATTAATTGATTTTTCAAATCGATTCAAACGAAATTTTGAAATTGATTAATTGAATTTTGAAATCGATTAATCGAATTTTGTAATCAATTAATCGATTTTTGAAATCGATTCAATCGAAATTTTGATATTGTTCGACTGGTAGTTGATGTGATCTGGTTTTCTTCAAATGTCATCACGAGGAATTAAATACATGCTATACGCACCTGCATCAATATTTATTACTTCTAAAAAATAGCAGCCTCCAATCGATAATGCTTAAACTTCGATTAATCGATTTCGACATTCGATTAATCGATTTCGACATTCGATTAATCGATTTCGAAACTCGATTAATCGATTTCAAAACTCGATTAATCGATTTCGAAATTCGAGTAATCGATTTCAAAACTCGATTAATCGATTTGAAAATTCGATTAATCGATTTAAAAATTCGATCAATCGATTTCCAAGTTTGATTAATTGATTTCCAAGTTCGATTAATTGATTTCCAAATTCGATTAATCGATTTGAAAATTCGATTAATTAATTTAAAAATTCGACTAATCAAATTTTGGATTTAACCCGAGATTTTTCATCGATTAATCGATATTTGATAATAATCGATTGGCAGTAGTTGATACATTGTTTGTAAGTCATGAAATCATGTTAAAACGTGAATGTTTTTCCAAGAAATTTTTTCTAAAGCAATCATTGATGTACGCGCTTCTACCTACTAGTTTCTCAATAAAGACGTTTTTCCCTCGTTTTTTATTTGTTTTTTCTTTTTTTTTTTTCTTCTTCTCTAGTGAATGGAGAAAAATATGTCAACGAAGCAGATGCGAACAAGGGGCCGGAAGTGTGCGATTCTAACTTACGATTCGCTTGCGAGGTCACGTAGAATCCGAGGGGAACCAGAAGTCGTTGAATAAAAAAATAGAAAAAAAAAAAAAATTTCAGGATAAAAGTAACCGAGTTCCTCGAGCCTCTCTCCTTTACACGTCGACATCATCTGCTTTTTTTTTCGTCTATTCTTTCATTTATTTATGCCTTTTTTCGAGTGCACAGGAGAATGAGAGGTGAATTTTTATGTACGTGAAACATGTGTGCTACCTTCGGGCAAGAACTCCTGACCTGAGCCAACACTTCGTGACGGCCAATATCCGGCCGAGATGATGCTGCCTCGGGACAACTTCCAAGTTACGAAGCTGGGAGATAAAATCGAGACACATTTACTACGTTTTATTTTCAAGTTTTTTTTTTTTTTTCAAGTGAAGAAATTAGATTTTGTTTTGGTCAAGTTTAGCGGTAGATGTTTTTTTTTTTTTTTTTTTTTTTTTTTTGAAGAGGAAGATCAATATCTTGAAAAATCTAAATTAAAAAAATAAAAATTGTCTTCCAACTTTTTTTTTTTCTTTGCGATTTTCATTAATTGAACTGAATTATTAAATGCACAATAAGCACAAAAAAAAATAATCAATTCAAAATAAGATGATATGATTATGAGTAAATTTAATAGCCCAAGAGTATCAAATTAAATCGACCAATCAATTATCTCGTAAATAATAGTTTTATCGTGAGTGGAACGTTGGAATTACCAAGTGTGGGCTAAGTATATGGTGGGGTCTGCTTTCTATGCGCGGGCGACAAGAATGCAATGATACCCCCCAAAGTTGTCTCCCTCCCCTCCCGCCCCCCTCTCTCTTCATCTTGTTAAGCACCTAAGTCGTATTCATGAGTCTCAGGCACTCTCTCAACATTGTCCAATGTTTCAGTTATGAAGGTACACAGAGCAAAATGTGAATTAATCCCCTACTCACGAGCTTCCCACCTCAAACGCACACGCATTTATTGCATTACATTAAATCCTCTGGACTGAGAATAATTTTGTCTCTCTAGATAATCAAGTTGATTGATTCCATGGAGAATTTTAAGAAAATTTAGAATTGACTTTTGATTTTTTTTTCCTCAAGGAGGTTCTACCCTTCTCAAGAGTGAATTTAAATTTTTTGATATTTTTGCATGAAATTTTTTAAGGTTACAAACAAATATATCATACACGTTTTAGTTGAATGATTAATGCATTGACCGTCTAGTTATTGAGAAAAAAAATAGTAAAAATGAGTAATTTCACATGATTATAGAGAGCCCTTATGACAGAACCACTCTATTGGCGACGTTTTGTATTTTTTTTTTATAGATCTAACAGATATTTTCCTACTAAAAATTAATATGATATAATTGAATATGTATAGAATTGAATGATATTCTTTCGGACCCACCTCACCGGCCAAATAAGCTCAAGAAACGCAATACAAAAAAATTTATTTGTAGTAAACACGTCATGGCGGCGGAAACGATAGAGGGCCTGGCTATGCTGCATGCATCAGCTGATCGAATATATATCAATGTATACCGATATGTTTCTATTCCGTAATTTTTTCTTTTCAAATGCAATAATTTGTTGCTAACAGATTCTTAACATTGGTAGAAGAATTTATTAATATTTTTGAGGAACAAAGCACAATAATCGAAAATTGACATCCAAGAATTTGAAGTTTGCACGCAGCCGCCATTCCACTACTTGAATATTTTTAATACTTCTATTATTAAAAAAATCAATTAATAAAAGAAGCGAAATAACATGTATTTTTTATAATTAAAATAGTTAATTTTCGTCGGGTTTTTACTGATCAAAAAAATAAAAAAATTATGTTGCTTTCTTGAACTACCGTGTGAGGGTAGAACCTCGTTAAGGATGTTAGGGCGAAGTGGTCGGACATAACCTTAATTTTTTGTATAAAATTGTAAATAACTTCGTATACACAATAAAGTTCTAAAAATCATTTTCTTCATGTTTTAAGAATATAATGAGGAACAAAATAAGCCGTAGAAACAAAAAAATGATTGAAAATTGAAAAATTGGCTGCATTTTTTACATTTTTTGAATCTTGAGAAATTTCAGATTTGTAAAAAATACAGGCAATTTTTCAATTTTTAATCAATTTTTTGTTTCTACGGCTTATTTTGTTTCTCATTACATTCTTCAAGCCTGGAGAAAATGATTTTTAGAACTTAATTGTGTATACGAAGTTATTTACAATTTTATACAAAAAATTAAGGTTATGTCCGACCACCTCGCCCTAACATCCTTAAATTAAAGAATTTGCTGTTAAAGATATCGAAGTTATCTTTATCATCAGCAGATTGATATTAATTGATTTCCCTATTTTGTATCTACTCTCATATAACATAATCTAATATTATAGCATTTGCCAACAAAATCAATGAAATTCCATCAACGAAATTATTCATTCATGCCTACACTTCCTGTTTTTCTTGTTAATACATTAGTATCTGGTTAAAAAAAAAAAAAAAAAAAAACCAGATCCTAATAATTTTCCTTTCCCAATTTTTTTCTTTTTTTTTTTGCATTTCGCAGAGACAGTTAAAATCGAAAGAAAGGGGGAGAGGAAACAAAATGGTTAACTGCCCACACTATTTCAGTCAGGTAGTTACGTCGTTAATATCGGTTAGGCCCATAGGGAAAAACCACGTCCTCCTACGGGGCAACTTCGACTCCTTACTATCGACTTTATCGTTGAATCAAAAAAAAAAAAAAAAGAACGGTGGACGGGTTCACCTACACACGAAATCTTGAGAAACAGTGGCTATCATGAATTTTATTATTATTATTATTATTATTATCATTTTTTCATCAATATTTGTGATTGCTTGTAATGGAGAAATTCAGGAAGTTCGGAGTAACAGATTCGATAGTAAAAATGTAAAATTGGATAATTCGATTTTTTTTGAAAATGTTTTTTTTCTAAAAAATATCTTGCAAATTTTAATCGCTCTATCTCGTTTAGTTTCCGGGAAGTTGAAAAATAAATGCACGACAAAAGAATTCATTTTTCTTTTTGGTACTGTTTTTTTTTTTTTTTTTTTTTTTTTTGTGAGTACGATTCTACAAATCTTCAAATTCGAAGAAATTTCAAGAAATTTTAAAATTCTCTGTAAGAAATTTTGAGCCAAAAAAATCATCATTTTGATTTTTTTTTTTATTGCAATCATCTTCTTTTTATGACGAAAGATCTTTTTACATCAGTCGAAAATAGGAGATTATGTAGAAACGTAAACGCCTTATCGAAACTAGAGATAGAATGTTTTTTTTTTTTTTTGTTTCCATTGAGAAACTGTGGCAAGTTTCTGGAGCAGCAATGAAAAAAATTGAGACGTTTTTTTTTTTTTTTTTTTTTTTTGAGAATCATCTTTTTGATACTACATTGGCAATAGACTCAGAATTTCCTCTAAAATAAAGATCACAATAGAAAAATTTGAAGTTTTTTTGTTTTTTTGGTAATTTATTTTCGTAATAGAAAAAAATTTTTTTTTGGAGATTTTAAAAAATTTCGATCTTCCGTCTCGTTTTTGTGATTTTCCTAAAAAATGGATCATAAAAAATGTATGAATCCTGTTTCCCTTCTTTTCCAACATTTTCACAATTCTGATTTTTTTTTTGGGTAGAGGTCTTGACTTTAAACAAAAATTCCGAGCCATTTTCCTGCACAGGTCCATTTTACCTCAATCTCCCCTTCCTAATATTTCTGAGAAAACGAACTTTTAATGGGTTCTGAGAAATTGAAGGAATTATTAAATTTTTGAGTGCAGAAGAAAAAGCAGACACTGACGCAAGATGAATTAAGAATTTTTTTCACAGTGAAGGCCTCTCCGAAAAAATTTGAAAAAATTACACAACAGTGTAGACACAATGAGCTGTCTTTTCAAATTTTTCCAAATTTTTTTGTAGACTCCTTCCTTCCGAAAAAAAATCCTGAATCATCTTACCCCTCAGGTCCGTTTTGCCCCAGTTTTTCCTTCATTATCATTGAAAAAATGTAAGGTTAAATTCAGATTATCTATAATATATTGATAGTAATGATCGATTGACAAAATATTTGTTCATAGTGTAAATATTCAAGACACTAAAAACTAAAAAGATAGGAAAAATCGAGGCAAATTGAATCTAAATTAAAAAAATGAAATACAATTTTTTTGGGAGTGAAATCCTCCGCGAAAGAAATCGAAAAAATTACCCAACATCACAGACATGTTCGACCATTTTCTCAAATTATTTCAGATTTTTTCGTCGAGTCCTTCCCTCTAAAAAAAATTCCCGATTCACCTCGCCCTACAGACCTGTTTTGCCCCTGTTTCCACTATATATAAATGGAAAAGCTGGCACATAAATTCAGATCATCATATTCATAGTGACGCCCAGCTCATGGAGTATTACTTCATAGTGTCAATATCATAGGCCTTGAAAAATGAAATGATTAGGGAAAATCAGCAGAAAATGGACCCAAGTAGAAAAATAATTTTGAATTTTTTTTTAGTAATGAAAGACTCGCCAAAAAAATTTGAAAAAATTATCCAAAATTGTGGATATATTGGACCATCTCTTCAAATTTTTTCAGTTTTTTCCGGAGAGTCCTTCACTCCCCAAAAAAATCCAAAACCATTTTACACCACAGGTCCATTTTTACCAAATTTTCCACATTCAGGTGGAATTGATGATTAATACCTTGATAACCACTATCTCAAAAAGCCAGACATTAGAAAAACATATATAATGCATGTGGATTGGATTACACAGGCACATCTACTCGATCCACGGAACAGTGAATTTCCAAAATTCAATGATGATGGAAAAAAAAAATCTACTAGCAGTTTTCCTTGCAGTTTGCATTTCTGGTGAGTTTTAAAAGCACTATTTATGCATTTTCCACTTAATTATTATTATTATTCTAATTATTATTATTAATAGTAATAAATATTGCTAATTATTAATTATCACAATTATCGTTCTTTCTAATCAATTAAAAAAAAGTAGATTCTTTCAAAATTATAAAATATGAGGCATTCCACGCTATTTCACTCGATTTTGGGAAGATGATTTTTGATTTTGTTCATTTTTGGATGTGGTGTTGGAATGGCTAATAGAAGTAATTTTCAAGGGTCAAAAATAATTTTTTTTTTTCTCAAAATTTATGACCATTTGAAATTTTTAAAAAATTGTGAAAATGCCTATTCCACTCCAACTTTGAATGCTCTTGTCTCATTAAATATTAGTTCTATCAAAAAAGTGGAAGAATACATTTTTTGTGGGAAAAGAGCATGAAATTTCATTAAAATTTTTTCCAAAAATTAAATCGTGATTTTTCTATTTTTTTTTTTTAAATAATTGGAATAAACAAATTAATGGCAATTATCCCCACCACTCTTAAAAATCTGAAAAAAATATATGTTGAAGATTGATTAATTCCGATTTTCGTGTAAATTTATGTGATACTCCATCGGACCATTCGCGAGATATTACTTTTTCCATGTTTTTCCGCGATCCGAAGCCGCTGCTGAACAGCCATGCGCATGCGCACACCGTTCTAGTTGCGAATCACGTGATTACTGGCACTGGACTTACGCGACGTCAGCGTCGACCTTACAAACTTCAGGGGCTTGAAGGATCAACAATTATAATTCTAATACCGTCAAAATCAATGGAATCAGATAGAAAATCAGATGGTTATTCTCCGAATTGATCCATTTTTACACCATTGGAATTGTCATTTCTTATTTTTCTAATCTCGTAAATAATGAATTATTTTCTGCAGATTTTTGAACTTTTTTGTTCATAATCTGAAATTTTGAGTAATTAATTTCTCCTAGAATATCCAAAAATTTTGCCACTTTTTGACATAATTAATTATTATTAATTGTTAAATTAATTATTGTATTTTAATTATTTATATGAATTTATTTGATGAAAGTTGGAAATGCAAAGACACCGCAAAAAATAATTGGAGGAAAAATGGCGTCGATTATGGAGTTTCCATATCAGGTGTCACTACAAACCAAAAAAGGGATTGCTTTTTGTGGAGGTACTATAATTGACGAGGCGCATATTCTGACAGCTGCACATTGTATCGTCAAACCAAACTTGGAATATTATGATAATGAGTTCAACGTCATCACTGGAACTGTTGACAAAGAACACCGAACACTGGACAATACATTTAATGTTATTGAACAGATTTACCATCCTCATTATGATTACAATAATAATGCCAAAAATGACATTGCTATTTTAAAGGTAATTAAGGTAGAGAGAGAAATTACCAAGGTAGTTCTATCGAATTTCGAGTTATCGAGAAATTTTTTATAAATTTTGTGGAATAATTGTTTATGTTATTGCCGATTTTTGTGTTGAATTTGGAAATTTTTGATCGTATAGTTAATGAGATATTCAATCTCAAAGTTTCAACTTTAGATACAGAGCAAATGGCCTAACCCCAAGCGGGATTCGAACCATCGATTTTCAGTTTGCCAGACCCACTACTCCATCAGCTGAACTACCGCGAGTTCCCATTTTTTCAAATCGAATTTAAATCTTCATAATTTCATTACTGTCTGCCTCCTTAAAGTATATTAAAGTGATTTTTTTTAGATTAAAGGCTTCCAAAAAAAAAATACCCACTAATGCAGACAAGCTGGAGCATTTTCTCAATTTTTTTCCAGATTTTTTAATAAAGTTTTTCACACTGAAAAAAAAATCCTAAACAATTTTAGTCCGGAGGTCTATTTTATCCCGATCACTACTAGTGCCGTTTTCTTTCTGGTCCTCACTACTAAATGTTATTGACGCTAAATTTTGCAGTTGGATCGACTGATTCCATTCAATAAATACCAACAAGCCGCTCGACTGCCAACCACAGATGCCTCTGCAGGCGCGAAGCTAGTAGTAACTGGCTGGGGAGCAACAGATTTCTTTCGACCCACATGGCGTGGCGGACGCGTCGCGCGGTATCTCCAAAAACTTGAAACATTTGTTATATCAAACCAGCAATGCCAAATGGTATCATTCATTCCTGATTCCGTAGCTGATGGATTGCCTATTAAAGTCCGTGAAGTGCTGAGAAAACGCAAAGTACAAGCTGAACAAATTTGCACTTACACAAGAAGTGGAGATGTATGTAGTGTAAGTATTCTCCCGAATGTTCTTAAAACGAGAGCGTGCGCGTGCTGCGCACGCGCCTTTCCATCCAATGGTATAAATGACACCAGATGTCGCGTCGGTTTCGGTCTTACGCATTTTCGATATATCTTTCGATATATATCGATATCGTAACTCCTCTTCTCCTTTTTAATATAGGATAGATGTCTGATTTCTAAGAGTAGTCTCATTGCGAATGTGTAAAACATCAGTTTTTTTGTACCAGTGCGTGAAACACCAGTTTTTTGCACGAGTTTGTGAAACATACTAGCATGTCTTTATTGTTGTCTAATTATTTCATGTATTCCTTCGTAGGGTGACAGTGGAGGTCCTCTCAGCTCCAATGGCACAGTATTTGGCATTGCTTCATCGGCTGTAGGATGTAATCAAGGATTTCCAGCTATGTACACACGGGTTTTTAGTTACCTACCCTGGATCAGGAAAACTGTCAAAACTACAACATCTACTGTCTGGATGACTCGCTAGTTTCTATTACTCTTGCTTCATTAAGAATTGTAGAATATATTTCTAGGATATGATTATTTTAGATATCAACGCATTCTGATGTAAATCATAATAATAAACCAGTCTAATACATTGAGTTCAATGAATCCATTTTGCCTCATTATGTACGAGTGATAAAGTCTTTGGCGAATTTGCAGTGGATCGAATGGACAATCTGAAAGCTGTAATTTCAAGTCCGTTCTGAAGAGCATTAAAATTATTTTTATTACGTGCCGCGAACAAAGTGGTGTCATTGCAGAACTTGCATCCAGCTCATTCTGCAACTTTCACATTTATCAAACAATACTTTATCGCATTTATGAGGTAATGTACCACACTAGACTCCCGTAAGTTGCTCGAAATTTTCCTAATTCTTTTTTTTCTGTTGTTCAACTGCTTTTTTCAACACCGCACACCGTAGTGCTGCTCATCTTGTGTTTCCGATCTGACCGTTTAAATTTCCCAGAATCAGGGTCAAAGTGATTGTAGGATGGGAGCTTTCGCAAGTTGCATTTGTTCAGAATTTGAAGATTTCAGATGGAGAAAACGCTTCGATTGTGGACTTTCCGCATCATGCATTTCTGATAATGAATGCATATGATAAGACCTTGCTATGCGGAGGTACTACAATTGACGCCAGGCATATTCTGACAGCCGGACACTGTCTTTATATCCACGTCACATTAGTGCCCAGTGAAAACATTACTGTTGTCGTTGCAACTGATAATGTTCAGCATGGATTCATTGAGAATTCATTCCAAGTCCTGAGACCTACTCGACATCCTAGATTCTATAAGCTTGGTGTACAGATACATGACATTGCTATTTTGGAGATAATCATCGTAATCCTAAAGAACATTACGGATGTAATTCTATTGATTCAACTTTTGCAGCTCAAAAGATCAATTTCATTTACCGCTCGTCAGCAACCTGGTAGACTTCCAACCGAAGATATAGTAGGAAAGACGGAGGTAGCGTTTACTGGCTGGGGAAAGTAGATCAACTCATTATCTTGTATCATTTCTTCAGAAAATGAAAACAACTGTTATCAGTCTGAGGGAGTGTAAGGCGCGGGTTCTCAAATGGAAACTCCATTCCACCCAGATTTGTACCTTCTCAGGGAGAACAGCTGCTGCGTTTAAAGTATGATTCTAAATCAGAAGAAAAGGAAATCAGTATTTTTTCAGAGCAAAAGTCTCTGCGAAAAATCCCCAAACAATTACTAGAGATTCTTCAGTATGTGAAAATTGTTAACTAATTTCCTTCAATTCTTCAAGTGAGGTCTTGACTTCGAAAAAAATTCTAATTCATTTTCCACAGCAGGTTCCTCTTGCCCCGGTCTCCTCTTCCAACAAATAGCTTATATAACTTAGATGTATTGATTCGATCATTCCCAGTAACGAAGTTTCTCGCGAAATTTCACACACGCAGTAAATGAACTTAAATATGCAATAAATTCTATATTATGAAAATGATTTTGATTTTCTTCAATCCTTACACATGATTCTGAATAAAATGGAATCGCTAGATTTCTTTAATCGATCTCTTTTGGGAAATATCTTGGGAACTAAGCGAGATAGAGCAAGATTGTGATCTGGATTCAGATTCCTTGTTGTAGCTCTTGGAATTCCCTACAAATAAAGCTCAGGACATTGATTTGAAAAATAAACAAGAAAATAACATATCTGTCATATAAAGTAGGTTTCATAATAAGCCAGGAATATTCGGAGAAGTATTGGAAGTGATAACGATTTCATTATTGACAGCTGAACAAATATGATCATGCTGAGAGCTATTTCTTACCAAAGTATAAAGAAGCTCCGTTAATTTAATTATTCAACTCTAGTTGTCTGGTCCATTGAATTTTGAACTACTGGATTAAATTATGGCAAGCTGAAAAATCCAATTGTTTGCAAATTTAGAGTGGAAGAAATGAATAATATACATAAGCGTGAAGTATCGTCGTAGATTCAGGTGCTGACTAAAGACCATTAAGGTAGTGATATTTGAAGAGAATGTATGAAAATTGAGGTACCTCCCTCCAAATTCATTTATTCGATACTCAAGTATGAAATTTTAGTATCTAATTATGAGTTTAACGAAAATTTTAACATTTTTTTAAGTAAACCCTCGATATCCCCCAAATGATATGGTGCTGTAGGTACACATCTATACATTCATTGCACGTATAGGACCATAGACTACACACACAACTATGCGGAACGAAGCAGCCAATCACGTCTGAGCACCGACCAGCTGATTGCCTCATTCAATCGTAGATTCTACCAAATTTTCCTGTCTTTAAAATTAAAAACAACAATACACGTTGAAAAAATCTGAATTAATTTCAAATTACTCCGAAATACTGGAAGAATCCCTACATATTTTTTTATTGATATCTATTAGATTATTGATAATTCTTGAGGTTACCCCATTTTCTCAGTGTTCAAAGTTGAAACTTTGAGATTGTATATCTTATTAATTATACGGTCAAAAATTTGCAAATTTTCCACAAGAATCAAAAATAACATAGATTATTATTTGACAAAATTTGAAAAAAAATCTTTGGATGACTTGAAATTCGATAGAACTACCTTAAAATCAGTTTTATTGCAAATCGTTCATCAAAAATCTTTCGTTCTGCAAAGCTCACACTCATCATTATTTTTCATCTATTATTTTCAATTAAGACCCAACAGCTTCAAAAGCCAATAATAGGGTCACATAATTAAAAAATATTCTATCATATTTATTTCCTAAAAAATACCATTTCAAGATTTTGAAGATAAGAAATTATCAATTTGACATTTAGGAAATAGAGCATGAAAAATTAATTATTCCATGTTTTTCAAATGTAAATTCAGAATATCCATGAAATGGAAGTCTCTTATTGGCCAAGTTTCGGGTGTTAGAATTGATCCAGAATGGGTTTCAATCAGCACAAGGTTAAAAGAAACTCGAATCAGTAGTATTGATATCGTTACCTTCGACACAAAGTGGCGTAAGTATTAAGTATGAGCATAGCACTTACGCCCATTTGTTTTCAATACGATGATACGATGTATAGGAAGTGATAAACGAGATACGATATTTGAATTGATAAAAATCTTCTGATCAAGAGCTGAATAAATATTAACACACTCGAAAATGGTTGATACCTAGGTATAAAAAAGCTTCATAAATTCGATTATACAGAGTAATTCATCTGATCTATCGAACACTGAAGTACTGGAGTCAATCATGGCACATCGAGAAATTCAATTCCTGGCAGTACTACTTGCAGCTTTCACGAGTAAGTTTTCAGAATACAGTATCATATACTTATATCGAAGGGGTAATAATTCCTAGAATCTGTGTACACTAAACTTCAAATTGTAAGAAAAATTTAGAGATTTTCGGAATTTGGAGCAGACTTCATGAGAATTTATAAGATTTCTTAAAATTTGTGAGAATTGATCAGATTTTTGAAGATTTCATAAATTTCCAGGAGAATTCATGAGATTTAAGTGAATACTTAGAGATTTTGAGATTTCATGGCAGAAAAAAAGATGTATGAATAATAAAAATTTGATTAAAATAATGCGCTTACGTGTCACCATGGAAATTATGTAAAAATCTTCATGATACTGAAAATAGCAGACATCTAACTTTTTTGTTCTATTCCATTTCTTTGAAAAATAAATTTTTGAAAGAATGAAAAATATTTACACATATAGAATTTGAAAAATCTATAAGTGCACATTTCTCAAATATAGTTTGTGTAATAATTGATTTGTTTGAAGAAAAAAATCAAAAAATAGTCAGGTGCATGATGATTTTGTTATTATAAATCTTCTATGTTTTTTCTCAAATGGATTTTTCATACATTGTCATTATTAAGTTTAGATAATATTCCAAAGACTCATCAAATTTTAAAAATTCAATGAAATTTCCATCGAATTTCTCTAGTTTTCAGGTGATTTCAAGATTCCTTTCCATCTTTTCTGGGATTTAAGAATTTGAAAATTTTAGGAATCTTCGAAAGAATTCTGACATTCACGGTGAAATTTCTGATTCTAATGTACACCAGATTCTATAAGTGATTACCCCCTCGACTACCTATTCTAAAAAGTTAATACATATCATTTTTATTTTTCGTGAATCACTTTTTACGGCAATTTCGGTCATATAGATGCGTTCGTTCATGAGAAATTCATCTGAACTTAAGTGGAGAGAAGGCCCAGAATGCCTGAGTATTTGAACTTCTAACCTATTCAGGTTATAGTAGTTGAAATCTCATATTATCGCGTAAAGATGGAAATTAAATTACTAAATAAATCAATTAAATTAAAGAATTAATGGATTAATTCAATTGATTTAGTCAATAAGGGGCTATATTACTAATATAGCATACTTTTATTCAAGTTGGATATGCAAGACCACCGCAAGCAATTATAGATGGAGAAGACGCTTTGATTTCTGAATTTCCATATCAAGTATTTCTGGAGATTTATTTATATAATGCAGTCAAAAAGTGCGGAGGTACTATAATTGATGAAAAGCATATTCTGACAGCCGCACACTGTTGTTATTACAAGGGCTCATTGATATCCTCTGGAAGCTTTAGTGTCATTACTGGAACTCACGATATTAGGTTTGTACGCCGTGGGTATATATTCCGAGTCATGGAATCTACTCCACATCCCAATTATAATAAAACTGGAAAACAGGAAAATGACATTGCTATCTTGAAGGTAAATAGAGGAATTCGGGACAAAATCGAGCTGCAGAGCAAAATGATCCGGAAATTTTTTTTTTTTGAAGTGAAAGATGTGGAAAAATTTAAAAAAATTCAGCAGCAATGTCAACAGGTTGAAGTTTTTTCTCATTTTTTTAAAGGATATTTCACGAAGTCTTCCACTTTGAAAATAAATTATGAATCATTTTTCCCTGGTCCTCTCTGATTGCTAAAATTATTATTCAACTCTACTGAGCCAGTTTTCGCAGTTATATAGAAGAATTGTATCCAACGAATATCGGAAACCTGCTCAACTTCCAACCGAAGATATAGCAGTAGGTACAGAAGTGATCTTAACTGGCTGGGGTAATACAGCTGATCATACTGGGTACCAGTATCCATATCTTCAAAAACTCAAAACATCTGTTATCAGTCTAAGGGAATGCCAGAATGAAGCTTCCTCATGGGCAATATATAAGACTCACATTTGTACATACCTCCCAGAGAGAAAAGGTGCACCGTGTGAAGTAAGTATTCTTCGATTGAGAGGAAGAAGGAACCAGGATTTTTTCAGAGCGAAAACCTCTGCTAAAAATTATGAAAAAAATTGTAGAGATGTATGTGAAAATTGTTGACCAATTTCTTTTTTCTGATTTTTTGCCTGAGAACTTCACTCAAAAAAAAACCCAATTCATTTTCCACAGCTGGTTCATTTTGTCTTGGTGTTTTCCATTTCATCTATCAAATGGCTCATGAAACATAGATACAGAAGAGACCAGAAAAAATGGACTCACAAGGGAAAAAACAATTGGGATTTTTTTAATCGAGTAAAGGTTTCTATGAAAAAATTTGGAAAAATTCAAGTAGAATCCAGGCATATTTGAGCATCTTCTCAAATTTTTTTCACAAACTTCATTACTCTGAAAAAAAATCTTGGATCATTCCACCCCAGGTTTTCCTATTGGTTCGATCATTCCGAGGAATGGATTTTGTCTTGAACTCTCGTACATAGATCAAAATGAATTTTAAACATATCAATTTCTATCCAGGGCGACAGTGGTGGTCCTCTCAGCTCCAATGGTGTAGTGGTTGGTGTTCTTTCTCAAGGAACATGTACTGCTGACTATCCAACTCTCTACACAAGGGTTCATAGTTACCTACCATGGATCAGAAACATTACCCAATGACGGAAAATTTATGCCAGTGATTTTAATGATTTCTAACATTGGTGGTCGTGTATTTCAATGATTTGTTGTTTAATTAAATTTACTGCATCAGTAAATGAACTTAACTCGTAGTTGTCACATTGGATCCAGATGACCCCAGGCAATGTTCGAGCTAATGTGGCTCTAAAAATATGATTCAGAATGAAATTTGTGGCCATCATTCACGGCAGTTTGAAGGTACTACAATTAGTTCCAACGGTTTTCGGAAGCCTACGTGACGTCAATGCATCGATAGACACTGATTCGTACAGACGTCTTTTTTCGTTGGGTCAGCTTGACCCAGTGTGGCATAAATGAGAAATAAAGTGTGCTAAAATTGTTTTTTTTTGTTTTTGGAGGAAGCGAGAGGAAGACGACATATCAGTGTCCTTCATGTCTGCGACTATGTGTGACGAGCATTGCATGTATTTATGTATTGAATATGTATGTCGAGATTGATTTTTCATGTTTCATATATTCGTGACTTCTTTTGTCAAGAATGTAATTGTTGATAAAATATATAGTTTTTTTAAAATAAAACCAGTTACGTCACTTCATTTCACACCTTCAGAATTGATTTATCTCATTTTACGAGTTTCATTAAAATTTTCTCTTCAAGGGTACGCTATTTCAAGTACATGACAGGTTTTTTTAAAATCAATTTTTGCAAAAATGGGACAAGTTTGAACAAAAAATTACTTTTTATGCATAAAAATTTGAAGTGAATTGTTCATAAGAAGAAAGAAGTTTCCATTAAATCACAAAAACAATGTAGTCCTTCAGAAAATGAGATTGCTAACCTACAGTCGAAATTTCAAAGCAATCCATCAAATGGTTTCCAAGCAGGATTTCCGCCCAGTTTTAAAAATTGAATTTAAGCGAAATGCATTTGAACTTCCATAAGTACTCAAATTTTTATATTTAATACTTCAATTGAGGAAATGATTCAAAAAGTTGAGAATAAATTCAAACGTGTATTTCAAAGGATAGCCATTACAATAGAAAGCAGCGACAAAGGATGAGCACTGTTTCTTCAAGAAGTAATTGGCATATTTGATGACTGATCAATAAATTAGGATTTGATCTAGATTTGACATACTTATCAACATAAATATTTGAAAATTTCGTTTTATCTCCAATCTGCGATGTCTGTACTGTACATGTGGCCAACTGGATATTGTTTTTATGATCCTAAAGTATTGTTCAATCAAAAAAAAAGCAAAAATTGCTTTTTTCAAAATCTTAGAGTGATGTTACCTCTTAACAGTTATAAATCAGTTCTCGAATAAGAAAAATTATTAGGTAAGCATCTTTCCATCTGGAATAGATCAGAATGATGTCTAAGACTGGCAAATGGCTTTTTGATCTCGATTGGTACGTTTCATTCACCCTGAACCGATTTGCTTCAGTTTCACTTCTATCATTCCCTATTTGAGAAGTTCAGGACCATGTCACTAGATGGCATTTGTAAGTAGAATAGGTCTAGGTAGAATATTAGGCAGAAAACTTTGTTTTGATCGAGATGGAGTCAGAAGTCTTTATCAGATTAACAGCTCAACAAATATTATGACACTAAAAAGATAAAACCACTTAAAAAATAGAAACCAAGTTATTAATGTGTTTATACATGAATTTGAGAAGCTCTTTTATAACTTGGTTTCTATCTTTTGGTGTAATAATATTTACCAAGCTATTGTATACGAGCACATTGAAATTTCATGCGACGATTCATTCTCCACGGTTCCTGTCATCGACCATCGGTCGTTGATCATTTCAATGATTCGTTGGACAATCAAGGGGTTTGGGGAGCTAACGCTAAACGACGTAGATAAGTTCATTTTTCAAAAAGGGATTAAACGAATTGTTTTGAATCACCTCAAATTTTTTCAAATTTTTCATCTCATCGGTTTCCAAGTAATGAATTTGCAAAATTGGGTCTTATGCATCAAACCTATCTTAGCACGCCTCTTCGTTACCAACCCAGTCGGTAGCAAAGATTACGTACCAAGACAGGTTTGATGCATAAAAGCTCATGTATAAGACGCAATTTTGCTAATTAATTACTTAAAAGCCGATTAGATGAAAATTTTGAAAAAATTTGAGGTGATTCAAAACAATTTGTTTAATCGCTATTTAAAAAATGAACTTTTTTCCATCGTTTAGCGTTAGCTCCCCAAACCCCTTAAATTTACGGAATCTGTGAATGAACATGAAAATGCAATAAATCCTATATTAAGAGAATGATTTCAATTTTTTTTCTCAATCTTAATGCATCTCTCAAGTTTCCATGATTCACGTATAGGTCCGAAATTAAATATAAGAATTCAGTAGCGGAGAGAATTGAGAAATATTGCAAAATATCTCGGAAACTAAGCGAGATTGAGCGGAATCATCCGAGCCCTCCTTTGTAGCTTTCGAAATTCTCTATAGAGAGAACTTAGGACAAGAACGCGCTATTACGCTTTCATTGAAGGTATTCTTGAAAAATGGACAGCAAGAGAAATAAACGTATCTTGCTTTACATTTTTGTTAATGAATTTTCATGATATTCTTTTTTTGATGATGTTCCAAAATTACGCGAGGGAGAGTAATTCTCTCCTCATCCTCTTTTGTAGTTCTTGAAATTCCCTACAAAGAAGGATTACGGCTTTCGCTCTATCTCGCTTAGTTTCTGAGATATTATAACAAAATGAATATCATGAAAATTCATCCTGTTTTATCTTTCAACAACTGAATTGTACTATAATTCTCTCGAAGGGATATCAGCACCAAAATTCTGACAGTGACGCTGATTCCCAAGAGAAAAAAATAAAAATCACATATTAGTCGTACGAAGTAGGTTTTTATAATAATCGAGAAATGGTATTCGAAGTGATAACGATTCCATCATTGACAGCTGAACAAACATTATCGCGTCAAAAGCCACTTCGTATCAAAGTATAAAAGAGTTTCATGGATTCGGTTATTCAACTTTATTTATGTGATCCATTGAATTCTGAAGTGCTGAAAATATATGATAGTATGCTGAAAAATCGAATTGCTTAGTTGTAGCGAAAACTGGGGCAAAATGGATCTACGGAAAAAACATTAACAAAGATTTTGTTGGCAGTCAAGTCCCCCTGAGATTTCCTGCCAATTCCTTCTGAAATCCCCCCCCCCCCCCCCATGAATTTCCCCTAGAGTCTTCCTCCAGTTCTCTCTGAAATCTATTCTGAATCAGGAAAATTATCAGAACTACGGCATCTAATTTCTATTACTCTTGCCTCCTTAGGAATTGTAGAATATATTCTCAGCATATGAATATTTCATATATCAACTCATCATAATGTAAACTATAATCTGAATTGACAATCTGAGAACTGTGGGTTCAAGTCACGATTGAAGAGCATTAAAATCACTTTTACTGCGTGTTGTAAGCAAAGTCGTGTGATTGCAACTCTTGCCTTCCACTCTTCCAGCAACGGTCACACTAGTCACAAAAAAAAACTTTACCACTGTTATTAGGTGATGTACTATTTCAAAATTGGAATATTCTGTTTCATTTTTTTTTTTCATCGAATTATTGACTGTATATAAAAATTGAAGTTTCGCATTGGCCAAATCTCGCGCCTTCTCACAAATTTCAAAGAAGCGATAAAACATCGTATTGACATGATCTATGGTAAATGATAAGCCAAATACGTTATTTGATAAGAATTTCGGGATTAACAGCTGAACCAACATTATTGAACTGAGAAGCTACTGATAAAAAGTATAAATGAGCATAAATTCGTTTTATACGAAGTCATCCACCTCAACCACCGAACGTGTAAAGTACTGAAGTCAATTATGGTACATCGAAAATATCAATTCCTAGCAGTACTACTTGCAGTTTTGACTCCTAGTAAGATTTCCATCTACAGAATATAAAAGGTATTGATTCATTATTAATATTGAATATTCTTGTTCAAGTTGGGTATGCAAGAGCACCGAAGAAGATTGTGGATGGAGAAGACGCTTCGATTCTGGACTTTCCGTATCAGGTACATGTTGTGATACGTTTACGTAATGGTTTCGGGCAGTGTGGAGGTACTATAATCGACGCCAGGCATATTCTGACAGCCGCACATTGTAGTTATCATGAGGGCTCATTAATACAACCTGAAAACTATGTTGTCATCACTGGAACTGATAATCTTTGGTACAGACTCTCTGAGAATACTTTCCGTATTTCGAGAGTTACTCCGCATCCCAATTACAATAGATCTGGTGAAGCGGAAGATGATATTGCTATCTTGATGGTAAATGGGGGGATTGGGACGAAACAGAAATGTTTTTCGAGGTGAAGGAATCTACGGAATTCAAAAAAAAATGACCTAATAGTGGAGACATGTTAGAGCATTCTCTCATTTTTTCCAGAATTTTACGTAAATTCTTGCACTCAGAAAAGGAATCTTCAAAAAATTGTGATTCAATTCTACTAAATCAATGTTTACAGTTAGATGCACCGCTTTCAATTAACGATCGTCAGAGACCCGCTGAACTTCCAACCGAAGATATAGCAGAAGGTGCAAATGTAATAGTCACAGGCTGGGGAGATAGAACAATTAATTACACTGGAGCTCCTGATCCAAATCTTCAGAAACTCAACACAACTATCATCAGTCTAATGGAGTGCAAGTCGCGGTTTCCGAAATGGAAACTACGTTCTACCAAAATTTGCACCTGGTCAGAGGAAAGAGGTACTCCGTGTTATGTGAGTATTCGTTTAAATAAAGAGAAGAATGACCCCGAATTTTTTTAAAGTGAAGATCTCTGCAATATGACCAGAAACAAATTTGTGGAGATGCCCCAGTATGTGAGAGAATCGTTTATTAATTTCATCCGTCTCGCTCATCTCTTCCCTCATATCGCTCATATCAAATTTTCTACATAAGGGAGATCGGAACAAAATGAACTAGTGAGGCAAAACGATCCAGAACTTTTTTACAAATAAACGCGTTTTCAAAAAAAATTGAAAAAATTCACCATCAATGAAGACATGTTGGAGCATCCTCTCATTTCTTCAGATTTTGTCATCAACACCTTTACTCCAAAAAAATTCCTAAATCATTTTGCACTGGAGATCGATTCTGCCCCAGTTCCCCCTATCAAGGATTTCTCTCAAATTCTGCACGCGGTTCAAGAAGATTGTTTCTCATATAATTTTTCATCTAGGGCGACAGTGGTGGTCCTCTCAGCTCGAACGGTGTGGTGGTTGGTGTTTCTTCCCAGGGATTATGCAGTGGTCACCGTCCAGCTATATACACACGTGTTTATAGTTATCTACAATGGATCAGAAGCACTATCAGAATAGGGAGGTTTCCTTCAAGGGTCGACTATTTCGAAATTGGAGGAGACCCTTCTGACCATTTATGAAGCTCCTATCACGGTTGTTTGATTATGTCTAATGATTTGTTGGTCAATCAGAGTTGAGGTGTGAGTGAATGAAGTTCAATAAATTCTATATTATGTAAATAATTGAAATCCTTGGACACATTTTCGAATTTTCATAATTCCGATTTCCTAATAATAAAAATGTCCATTTCAAAAAGCATATATATTCATTCATCCTAATGTGAACCATAATTAATAAGAGTCTCTCTTTCGCATCAACAGTTGTAAATCAATTCTAGGATCTACTAATTTCAATTTGCCCTTACGACAATGTCTTATTCCCATAGTTTAAGACAAAATTATGAGGGTATGCATCTTTCCATCCAGAGTAGGCTAAAATGACGTCCAAAATTGGTAATGGCTTTTCGATTTTGATTGATCGGTTCCATTTGTTCTTTAGCCTTCACAAGGTTGAAAGAAGCAATAAAAAAAAGTGTTGTCATGAGCTATGTAAACTGATAAACGAGATACGCTATTTGAAGTGATAAGAACTTTATAAATTAGAGCTGAGCAGATATTCCCACTCAACAAACGAGCTAATTCCAATGTATAAATGAGCTGCATAAATTCAGTTATACAAAATTATTCATCCGATTCATCGAACACGTGCAGTATCGGAGTCAATTATGATACATCGAAAAATTCAATTATTAGTAGTACTATTCGCAGCTTCTAGTAAGTTTTCGAAATCCAGAATATAGAAATCACTGGCTTATTATTAATATCACATGCTCCTATCCAAATTGGCTATGCCAGAGCACCGAGAAAGATTATAGATGGAGAAAGCGCTTCGATTTTCGAATTTCCATATCAGGTATTCATGGAGATATGTATACGTGTTGGTCTTATGGTATGCCGAGGTACTATAATTGACACCCGACATATTCTGACAGTCGCACACTGTTGTTATTGTGGAGTCTCATCAATACCACCTGAAGCCTTTACTGTTATCACTGGAACTCCTTGATTATTCCAATGATTCGTTGGACAATTAAATTCACGGCATCTGTGAATAAACTTAGATATGCAATAAATTCTATATTATGAGAATGATTCTAACTTTCTTCAATCCTAACGCAGACTCCCAAATTCGCATGATTCATGAATAATTGCAACATTTGCTATTAAAGTGCAGTAGTGAAGAAATATAAAAAAATCATTTGATTTTTCCAACTGATCTTTATTGGCAAATATCTTGGGAACTAAGCGAGATAGAGCGAAAGTGTCCGAATCCTTCTTTAAAGCCATCCAAAATTCCCTGAAAAAAGAGCGCATCTCTTGATTAGACAATTTTCATGATATTAATTTATTGATGATATCTCAAATCTTAGCGACATAGAGTGATTTTACCCTTATTCTTTTATGTAGTTCGCGACATTCTCAACAAAAAAGCATTGGAACAATTTAGCTCTATCTCATTTAGTTTTCAAGATATTATCCAAAAAATGAATATCATAAAAATGTGTCCTGTTTTACCTCATCACAATGGAATTGTACTAGTTTCATTGACCAAGTCTTGCACATGTGAGTCGACCCAGAGTTTGCTTAGATAATAGTTTGTGGGGATATCACGCCCATGACAAGTGGTCGTTCGGCCTTCATGAGAGCACAAGGTTCGAAGAAACAATAATTAATATAATAGATGAGTTGGATGTGAAACGATAAACAGAAAATGTGGCTTGCAGAGATAGCAACTTCATAATCAAAAGCTGAACAAATATTCCCCCTCTAAGAATTAGCTAGTACCAAGGTATAAATACGCTTAATAATTCCGGTTATACCAAGTTATCAATCTGATTCATCGAACATATGAAGTATCGAAGTCAATTATGACATATCAGAAAATTCAATTCCTGGCAATACTACTTGCAGCTTCTACTACGGGTAAATTTTAAAAATAGAGAATATTGAAATCACTGGATTATTATCGATATCACATTTTTCTATTCAAGTTGGCTATGCCAGAGCACCGGAAAAGATTATAGATGGAGAAGACGCTTCAATTTTTGACTTTCCGTATCAGGTATTTATAATGATACGTGTGACTACCGGTATCCTAGAATGCGGAGGTACGATAATTGACAACAGGCATATTTTGACAGCTGCTCACTGTTGTTATGAGGAGCGCTCATTATTACCACCTGAAGCCTTCACTGTCATCACTGGAACCAATGATCTTCAGTATAAGCCTACAGAGAATATATTCGGAGTCCTCAAAGTTACTCGACATCCTGATTTCCATAGAACTGGTCTAGTGGAAAATGATATTGCTATTTTGAAGGTAAATATCATGATATTAGATAGCATTACGGATTCAATTCTACTGATTCAATCTCACTGATTCAATTTTTCCAGTTGAATAGATCAATTTCCTTTAACGATCATCGAAGACCCGCTGAACTTCCAACCACATATCCACTCGTCACTGGGGAGGTAATGGTCACTGGCTGGGGAAAAAAGGAAATTAATGAGACTGGACCCACTGAACCATATCTTCAAAAACTCAAAACAGATGTTATCACGGCAATGGAGTGTTTTCGCCGCAGATGGATAGCTGTTTCGTGGAGTATACAATTTACTCAAATTTGTACCTTATCAAAGATAAAAGGTACCGTTTGTCATGTGAGTATCCTTCCAAATTAGAGGAAAAATGAATCAGGTTTTTTTTTTCAAAATGAAAGCCTCACATCTTCCATCAAATAGCTCATAAAACGTAGATGTATTTTTTTTTGCTCATTTCGAGTAATCAATTTCTTCTCAAAATTTCGCACAAGGATGAAAATAAATGTTTTCAATATGATAAATTCTTATTTAGGGTGACAGTGGCGGTCCACTCAGCTACAATGGTGTAGTGATTGGTATTGCTTCCATGGGAGAATGTAGTACAAACTCACCAGCTATCTTCACGAATGTTTTTAGTTATGTACCATGGATTAGAAGCATTCAAGCACAGGCGAATCCTCAATCGGGGTTCCTGTCATCGGTCATCAGTGGTTGATATTTAAATGACTCGTTAGACAATGAGATTCAGCGTATCAGTGGATGGATTCAAAAATGCAAATAAATTCCATATTATGATAATGATTTCAATTTTATTCAATACGTATACTCCTAAATTTCCAAATTCATGCATAATTTCAAAACTGGATATCAAAATCCAGTAGCGTGGTGATGTAACAGAGCGATTCGATTTTTTTACCGATCCTCTTTGGAAGATGTCTCCGAAACTAAGCAAGATAGAGCGAAATTGCCTGAATCTTCTTTTGTAGCTCTCGAAATTCTCTAGAAAAAAAGGAATGATCCGATTTTGCTGTATCTCGCTCAGTTTTTGAGATATTATGAAAAAAGGGATATCCTAAAAATTTGTCCTGTTTTACTTCTTAACTACACTGAGAAAACGATTCGTTTGGCTGCAACGAGCGTCGTTAACTATTAACTCATATTAGTTGGGGTGGAAACCAAACTAATATTCGTTAATATTTAACGAATGGCGTGAGTTGACTGTTAACAAATCGTTCTCTCAGCGTACGGAATTGTACGATAATTTTTCCAGAAAAATATCAGGACAAAGACCCCGACAATGACTTTGATTTGTTAAAGAATCAAGAATATTGTTGTTATCATGTCCTTTCTTTGAGTAGGGCTCTCGCCATGTCCCATTCGCTCGTTGTTGTTTAAGATGGCTACTTCGTTCGTATCACCTTGTCCCTTCTGATTTAATTTTTCCAATGACTGCCAATAGGTGGCGTCTCTTTCTTCCCGGGGTTTATTCAAATAATTTTTAGCCTTGGGGCTCCATTTGATGTTCTTGACGCTGGTGGTTTCACAATGACGGGGCTCTTCTTGTCTCTTTTTTCCAAAAGATAGGAAGAAAATTCAAGAACTTTACACATTAGTTATATGGAATAGGTTACATAATAAGCGAGAAATGGCATTCGGAGTGATAACTATTCCATGATAGGCAGCTGAACAAACAGTATCACGTCAAAAACTACTTTGTGCCAAAGCATAAAAAAACTTCATGAATTTGATTATTCAATTCTATTCGTCTGATCCATTAGACTCTAAACTGCTGGCGTAAATTATGGCACGCTGGAAAATTCAATTAATAGCATATGCACTTTTCACTCATTAAATAGATAATCGACCCAAAAAAAGTAGCGTAATTGCCAATCACTTGAATCAAAGAGGCGTATCTCCAGAAACTTACGCCTCTTTATTCCAAGTGATTTACTCGATTAAGATCGAGAACTGTTAGCTGTGTCTACATACGTGTTTATGGTCACGTACAGTGAATCAGAAGGTTATTCAAGCTACATACAAGTCTTATGTAATTGTTCGTATTGACTGGAGGAATAGAAACAAGAGGTTTCTCAAGAAAGTTTCCTCAGGAATTACTTCATTAAAAATCTAATCAGTCTACATTATGAAAGAGAGGACATTCCATTTTCTGCGGAAAAACTCCCAAAAAAATATAGAAAAACTGTCATTCAAATTTCCAGAAACGTGAAAAATTCCGATAATTCTTTACATGAATCTGGCATTTTCTAGAAGATAGTGAAATTTGGTTCAGCATTACTATTGATATTCAATTATTCACATGAATTAGGTAGAATGATTAGCAATTGAAACTGTACGAAATGATAAGGCTTCCATGGCACCAACTGAACAAATATCATCGCACCAAAAGCCGGGTGGTATCAAGCTATAAATGAGCCGCCTAAATTCATCAACACCAGTATATCTATCTTATTCATCAACTGAAGTACTGGATCTAATAATGGCTCAAAGAGGAATCCACTTGTTGGCAGTAGTACTTGCAGCCTTTGTTTCTGGTAAGTTTTCAAAATCAAAATCACTGCTCGAGAAAAAATGAACAGATCTGATTAGATCTAATTTGATCAGATCAAACTAGATCTGTTAGGATCTGATCTAAACAGTTGATATTAAACAGCATGTCAGATCCATGTGGATCAAATGAGATCTGATCTGAACAAAGCTGGTTAATGCCATGTCTGTCTCAACCATTTCTAATCAGATTCGGTTTGAACTAACTGGATATCATTGAATCAAAATTTAGATCTATTCGGATCAGAATTTGAACAAGGAATTAGATCTAGTCAGTCTCGAAAATTAGATTTATTCGGATCAGATTTGATCAGATTTTTACTGTTCATTGTTTCCCGGATGATTCATCATTAATATCAAATATTCCCATTCAAGTTGGACATGCAGGAGCTCCACAAAAAATTATTGAAGGCGAGTCCGCTCGATTTGCGGAGTTCCCATACCAGGTGTATCTCGACATACTGAATGGAGGTGTGTGTGGAGGTACTATAATTGACGCTATACATATCCTGACAGCTGCACACTGTATTCGTCCTTACGGCTCACTACTAGCCAATAAAGACATTGTTGTTATTACTGGAACCAATGATCGTCAGTATAGACCCAGTGATAACGTATTTCAAGTTGTGGAAGCTACTCATCATCCTAATTTTAATGATTCTGGTTATGGGAATGACGACATTGCTATTTTGAAGGTAAATATCGCAGGAACAAAAACCACTGGAAATTAATGTTTATCCGTAAAAAATTCCTTTGTTCACATGAGCAATTCAGTACTTAAGAGGTAAATCGAAATGAATAGATTTTCTTTCACTGATATTTTTTGGAAAATATCTCAAAAACTAATGGAGATACAATCATTTCAAGATATATAGAAGAGGATTAAGATGAGATATTTGAAATGAATTGATGGAAGAAAAAAAATTGAATTTTTTGTTCAAGCTGCTGGGAAAATAGCTTTTTAACCTCACTTTGCTAGGTTTAAAATGCATTTTTCTAGCATGCTTGAACAAACGAGTACTATACGCACCATGGATCGATAAAACATCATTTTGTTGAAATTAACTTTTTTCCACCCTAGATGCGTAATGTACTATTCCTAGTTTTACCTCTCTGCTTTTCAATTTCCAAAGTCTTCAAAGATCAAAGTGAATGAATTATTTTAGTTGACACTCCTGTTTTTGTGATAAAATTATGTGAATAAGTCTTTGATTCATTTTTCATAGTTACTTTGAATTAATGACTGAAATTTTGCAGTTGAATAGAGAAATTTCATTCAATTATTATCGACAACCTGCTGAACTGCCGAAAAAAGATACACATGAATACACATGGGTAACATCTAGTGGTTGGGGACTGACAATGAAAAATGGAACCTATTCGAGATATCTCCAAAAGCTGGAACAAATTGTTCTCAGTCAAAAAATATGCAAAAATTGGCTGCACGCCACCAAATATGATACTTCACAAATTTGTGTCTGGGCACCAGAGGGAGGTGACGTGTGTACCGTGAGTATTCTCTCGAATCTTAAAATTATTTTTTTACATTGAATGGCTGATATGATATCAATGTTTCCCCAATCAAAATTTTTAATGAATTCAGTATTGAAGAGTTAGAACCAGATAAATTCAATTTTTTTTATGGGGGAGACCGGGGCAAAATGGACATACAGCTCAGAATGATTGGGGATTTTTTTTGACAGTGAAGGACTCTTTGAAAAAAATTGAAAAAATTCACAAATAGCCTCGATATATTAGAACATATTCTCAAATTTTTTCAGATTTTTTCATCAAGTCCTTCCCTTCGAAAAAGAATTCCTGGAGCATGTTGCTCCATTCTCTTCTATTCATTCTGGTAAAATATTTCGGGAACTAAGCGAAATAGCATAGTTTTGGTTAGAGCCTCTTTTTCGAGAATTTAAAGAGCTCCAAACGAAGGTCTTCATTGCAATTTTGCTTAGTTTCCGAGATATTTTCAAAAATTATTGGAAGAAAAAATCGACTTATGCTGTTTCATCTGTATGTTACTGAATAATTTCCAAAATAAAATATTTACTGAAAATTTTGTCTTTACACCTAGGGTGACAGTGGTGGTCCTCTCAGTTCTGATGGTGTAGTGGTCGGCATTGCTTCTCGAGGATCATGTGATAAAGAATTTCCAGCTATTTACACACGTGTTTATAAGTACCTGGCATGGATCAAAATGATTATGCGATCCAGGCAGTCTACTGTCTGGTAGATCTAATACTTCCTGGGCCTTTTTGCTCGATTTCTATCCCTTATTTGTAATTTTTCCTTTGTCTTCTGAATGATAGAAACGATTATATTTTTTTGCTTCAATAGATCTTTCTGGCCATTTTCCGTAATTCTTGTGGAAAAAAATGACTAGTAACAAATAGTTGTAAGTGCCACTCACTAAAATCAAAGAGGCGTATCTCCAGGGACTTATGCCTTTTTGTTTTCAGTGATTTATTCAATTTACTCGGTTTTCGAAAGGAATCCTAGTAAAAGTGAGAAAAAGGCATGACTTCGAAAAAAAATAGTTTGAAGTATAGAAACTATAAGAAAGGCCCAAGTCCAAATCTTGTCATAGATGACACGATTTGGATAAATAGGAAACACTTTATTTTTTAAACGATAGCAGTCTAATATTTGATCTAATGTCTAATGTTTTGATGATTTATTGAATAATTAGGTTCAATGTATCAATTAATAAACTGCAACACTTTCATTCTATATTATTGTTAACATTTATTGAAAAGGAAAAATTGTGAGTATTATTTAATTATAAAAATCTAATGAGACAGAAAAATTCAAATTTTTTCTCATTCCTTCGAGAATAGAAAAAATTGCAAATTTAGAAAATGGTAAAATTCTGGTTCGGAAGCAAGAATAATGGCAAATTATAACTTCAAAATTAATTTTAATTAAAATCTGGAATACGATAAACCGGAGTAGTCGAGTAAAAATAAAATTGGATAGAAACAAGTGAAAAAATACTTTCCATTTTGATGTGTGGGCGGGATTGCCATTTTCGACTGTCAATTTGCAACTTGAAATTTGTGTGGGTAGAAAGTTGTATTATATCTTGATCGAGGATAGTATCAACGCTCTATAAACAAATGGAGAACTGGTGGGCGCATGAATACGTTTATTTCGAGCGTTCAAAGTGTTAATATTTATTTTTTTTTTTTTTTTTTTTCGTTTTTTCGATTTACTAGCGACATTGTATTGACAGAAACGTCAATGGAATGCACGTGTGTGTTTTGGGATGAAAAAGAATTAATTCTCCTATAAATAAAATAGCTTCTGAATATCGAACATGTCGGATCATTGAGCACACTTCGACTAATCGAAACTCGCAAAAAACTCGAAGTATTTCGCTTCAATTTCTTGAAAAAAAAAGTTTTCAAAAAAATATTCATGTTTTGACATATTTAATGATAAAAGATAAATATATCATTTCAATTTTCAATCGATTATTTTTGAATATTGATTGATTGATGCGATGACTCGAATATCGATTAATCGATGCAGTGTCCCAAATATCGACTAATCAATGCGATGTCTCGAATTAAATTCGAGATTTACTGATAAAAGATAACAATATCATGTCAACTTTACATCGATCAATTTTGGAATTTCGATTAATCGATGCGATATCTCGCACTGCGTTCGAGATATCGCAATCGATGCAGGCACGTAACACACCTGTTTTCCTTCAAAAGAAGTCAATTTTAAACAAAAATATTTACTTTTCAATAGAATTTGATGATCTAAAAAAACAATATCACATCAATTTTCGATCAATCGATTTTCAAATATCGATTAATCGATGCGATAACTCGCATCAGATTCGAGATATCGAAAACAATCCGATAATGCCTTTGTACCTGTTTCAATTCAAGGGGAAAGAAAAACACAATATCACTTCAACTTCCGATCGATCATTTCCAAATATCGATTAGTCGATGCGATATTTCGCATTCGATTCGATTGTTCCCGTCTCACCTGTTTTATTTTAAGAGGCTAGCAATTAAAAAAGCACTGCGTGTATTTTTCTTGCAGAAACAACTTCCGATCGTCATTTTTTCAAATATTCGATTAATCGCATTCAACTTCGATATATCGCATAGCATTTCGAATATCGATTGAATCGATGCGATTTCGCATTAAATCCGAAAATTGATGACAGAAAAAAAATAATATCACATCAACTTTCGATAAATCGATTTTCAAATTTCGATTAATCGATGCGATATGTCCCATCAAATTCGAGACATCGAAAACAATTCCGGTAATCCCGTTGCACGTGTTCTCTAATTCAAAAGGGAAAAAACAGTATCAGATCAATTTCCTATCGATCATTTTCGAATATCGATTAATCGATGCGATACCTCGCCTAAAAATTCGCCAAGGCACTATAAAGAGATAGAAAATCTACTCACGTCTTTGCTGGGAACACAGACTGGGGTGCCCTCTTTAACTATACCAGCCTCAACCATAACACCCATGACGATTGGATCTCTCGAGTTGAATATATACTGTAAATCAATAAATATTTTCAATTAAAAAATTGATAAAATCAATTTTTTTTCAAATTTAATATCAAATTTTTTTTTTTTATTCAAAAATGAATAATTTTTTTTTTCAATTCAACATCAAATCAAATAGTTTATGATTTTTATCTTAGAATTTTTTTTTCATTAGGAGGGATAGGGGCAAAATGGACCAGGATTTTTTTTATAGATTTTTTTTAGTGAGAAAATTGAGAAAAAAGAAAAATTGAAAGAAAATAAAAAAAAAAAATTGCGGAGATTCTCCTTTTTGTCTGCATTATTGGTGATTTTTTTTTAAAATTTCTCGTGAAGCCCTTCACACAAAAGAAAATGATTATCCATCAAAAATTAATGTTACAAAAAAAAAATGAAAATAAAAAAATCACCAAATCAAAAAATGTAAAATTTTACCCACTTGAAGTTAATTTTATAAATGATTTTTTTTTAATGAAAAATGTAGTTTTAGTCTCAATTCAAATGGAGAAATTCTCTTCATTTAAATTCATCGATCACAAGAGGAGATAGTGTCCACAAATACTATACATTAGTGTCATTTAACAAATATCATTACACCAATACGATAACTAAACAAATTGACTTCTGTATTTAATTTGAAAATTTAATTTTTTTTTTCTTAAATACTAATGTTCGTAATAACAAACGTAGAAATATTAACTCGTAATTACAATTTTTCTCTTAGTGAAATTCAAGTAGACTGCAATTATCAGTAGCACGTTCTAGGAAATCGTTATCTACTCATGTAGCACGTTGAGCTTCTATATTAAACCGCCTTAACGTTTGATACACCTTTTCCTGTTGTGTTGTACGCAAATATTCGTGGAGAAAAAAAAAAAGAAGTTTCCACGTTTACGTTTATGTAATTTTGTACTGGACAGTATCAGAAAAAAACTCTGACGCAAGGGACAGAAGTAGAGAGAAAATCGAGTAAGGTAGTTCTATCGGATTTTGAGTCATCGTGAGATTTTCTTCAAATTTTGTGAAATAATTATTTATATTATTTCTGATTTTTGTGGAGAATTTGAAAATTTTTGACCGTACAGTTGATGAGATATTTAATGAGGGGTGTGCGAATAGTGTTCGAATCGAATCGAATCGAATATTACTATTCGATTCGAATTTCGAATCGAATAATTCGAAAAGTCAAATTCTCCGAAATTATTCGAATTATTCAAAAATATTAGAATTATTTGAAATTTTTGGAAGAATTTGAAAATTTTCGAATCATTCGAGAAGTTCGAATTATTCGAAAATTCGAATTATTCAAAAATTCGAATTATTCGAAAATTTGAATTATTCAAAAATTCGAATTATTCAAAAATTTGAATTATTCAAAAAAATTCGAATTATTCGAAAATTCGAATTGTTCGAAAAGTCGAATTATTCGAAAATTCGAATTATTCGAAAATTCGAAAATTCGAATTATTCAGAAATTTGAATTATTCAAAAATTTGAATTATTCAAAAAAATTCGAATTATTCGAAAATTCGAATTATTCGAAAATTTGAATTGTTCGAAAATTCGAATTATTCGAAAATTCGAATTATTCCAAAATTCGAATTATTCCAAAATTCGAATTATTCGAAAATTCGAATTATTCGAAAATTCGAATTATTCGAAAATTCGAAAATTCGAATTATTCAGAAATTTGAATTATTCAAAAATTTGAATTATTCAAAAATTTGAATTATTCAAAAATTTGAATTATTCAAAAATTTGAATTATTCAAAAAGACTCGAATTATTCGAAAATTCGAATTATTCAAAAAAATTCGAATTATTCGAAAATTCGAATTATTCGAAAATTCGAATTATTCGAAAATTCGAAAATTCGAATTATTCAAAAATTTGAATTATTCAAAAATTTGAATTATTCAAAAAAATTCGAATTATTCGAAAATTTGAATTGTTCGAAAATTCGAATTATTCGAAAATTCGAAAGTTCGAATTATTCGAAAATTCGAATTATTCCAAAATTCGAATTATTCGAAAATTCGAATTATTCGAAAATTCGAAAATTCGAATTATTCAGAAATTTGAATTATTCAAAAAAATTCGAATTATTCGAAAATTCGAATTATTCCAAAATTCGAATTATTCGAAAATTCGAATTATTCGAAAATTTGAATTGTTCGAAAATTCGAATTATTCGAAAATTCGAATTATTCCAAAATTCGAATTATTCGAAAATTCGAATTATTCGAAAATTCGAAAATTCGAATTATTCAGAAATTTGAATTATTCAAAAATTTGAATTATTCAAAAATTTGAATTATTCAAAAATTTGAATTATTCAAAAATTTGAATTATTCAAAAAGACTCGAATTATTCGAAAATTCGAATTATTCAAAAAAATTCGAATTATTCGAAAATTCGAATTGTTCGAAAATTCGAATTATTCGAAAATTCGAATTATTCGAAAATTCGAAAATTCGAATTATTCAAAAATTTGAATTATTCAAAAATTTGAATTATTCAAAAAAATTCGAATTATTCGAAAATTTGAATTGTTCGAAAATTCGAATTATTCGAAAATTCGAATTATTCGAAAATTCGAAAATTCGAATTATTCAAAAATTTGAATTATTCAAAAATTTGAATTATTCAAAAAAATTCGAATTATTCGAAAATTTGAATTGTTCGAAAATTCGAATTATTCGAAAATTCGAAAGTTCGAATTATTCGAAAATTCGAATTATTCCAAAATTCGAATTATTCGAAAATTCGAATTATTCGAAAATTCGAAAATTCGAATTATTCAGAAATTTGAATTATTCAAAAAAATTCGAATTATTCGAAAATTCGAATTATTCCAAAATTCGAATTATTCGAAAATTCGAATTATTCGAAAATTCGAAAATTCGAATTATTCAGAAATTTGAATTATTCAAAAAAATTCGAATTATTCGAAAATTCGAATTGTTCGAAAATTCGAATTATTCGAAAATTCGAATTATTCGAAAATTCGAATTATTCGAAAATTCGAAAATTCGAATTATTCAGAAATTTGAATTATTCAAAAATTTGAATTATTCAAAAAAATTCGAATTATTCGAAAATTCGAATTATTCGAAAATTCGAATTATTCGAAAATTTGAATTGTTCGAAAATTCGAATTATTCGAAAATTCGAAAGTTCGAATTATTCGAAAATTCGAATTATTCCAAAATTCGAATTATTCGAAAATTCGAATTATTCGAAAATTCGAATTATTCAGAAATTTGAATTATTCAAAAATTTGAATTATTCAAAAATTTGAATTATTCAAAAATTTGAATTATTCAAAAATTTGAATTATTCAAAAATTTGAATTATTCAAAAATTTGAATTATTCAAAAATTTGAATTATTCAAAAATTTGAATTATTCAAAAATTTGAATTATTCAAAAATTTGAATTATTCAAAAATTTGAATTATTCAAAAAGACTCGAATTATTCGAAAATTCGAATTATTCAAAAAAAAATCGAATTATTCGAAAAAATTCGAATTATTCGAAAATTCGAAATATTCGACAATTCGAATTATTCGATCCAAATTTCGAATCGAATATTAATATTCGATTCGGTACGAATAATTCGTGGATTCAAATTATTCGCACACCCCTATATTTAATCTCAAAGTTTCAATTTTTAACACAGAGTAAATGGGGTAATCTCAAAAATCAATCAAATTCGGCAGGTTTTCATTTTTTTTCTCAAAATCCAGTCGTGAGATTTCAATAAAGAATTATGTAGGGATTCTTCCAGTATTTCGGAGTAATTTGAAATTAATTCAGATTTTTTCACCGTTTATTTTTTTTTTAATTTTGAAGACAGGAAAATTTGGTAAAATTTTATCATCTCTATGGTCCTATACGTGCAATGAATGTTTAGATGTGTGCATATAGCACTGCATCATTTGGGAAATATCGAGAGTTTACTAAAAAATCTTGAAATTTTCGTTAAGGCAGGATTCTACTTTAAAACTTCGAAAAAAATGCTTTTTTTGGAATTTTTTTTTTGAGAGAATGAATAAAGATATTCATGTAGGGTTTGTGAGGCTCAATAAATACACTCTTGAAATACGTTAGAAAATTTTTTTCCATTTATTTTATGCACTTTTTATACCCAAAAATATGACTTTAATCCAATGCCTCGATTTATAGGTGGATATGCGCCGGGACTCGAATATTGAAAATGGGCGATCCGAAAAAAAAAAAAAAATTCGTTTTAGGTTCAATGTAACTCCAGCAACCGCCTGAACTAGGATTTTCAATGTGAATGCAAAAATGAAGGACTGGCGGCGAAAACAAGAAAAAAGGAAAAAAATTGCCTTTTTTCTAACTGTTTTTTGCAACAAAAAATTAGTAAAAATCAAAATTTTGAGATTATCCTAGTTCAGGCGGTTGCTAAAGTTACATTGAACCTAAGACAATTTTTATTTTTTCAGTTCGCCCATTTTCAAAATTCGAGTCCCGGTGCATAAATTGAGGGTATTGCATTAAAATGATATTTTTGGCTATAAAAAGTACATAAAATACATGGTAATTTTTTTAAAAATGTATTTCAAGAGTGTATTTATTGAACCTCACAAACCCTACACCAATATCTCTATTAATATCACTCATAAAAAATTTTCAAAAATAGTTTTTTTTTCAAGAAATTTCAAAGTAGAATCCTGCCTTAAATTCGAAATTAGGACAAAATCATTTCTTTCTATTTTTACTTCTCAAATAGTCAATCAATATCGACTATTCAATTAAATTTTTTATTCATCCTCCTCAACAGGAGAAAAAAGCACAAAATTTAATTATCTCATTTCCTCTTCGATACGCCAATTAATAGAAAATTCAATTCCAGATATTTCAATTCAATTATCATCACAAACTCTCGTTTTATCAAATAATAATAATTATTATTATTGTTGGATATTTAAAACTACCAAAAGAAAAATCTATTTATCGATACTGATTTTATCTAATTAATTTATATAATATTATTATTATTATTTTTATAACCCAAGAAGGGAGCTTTTTCTACCTTCTCTCATAATTTATGTAAATCCTCATTCTGCTTCAAAATGTTGTGAAAAAAATTGAAGAAGTTGAACCAATAAATAATATGCAATCATTGAATATTACACTGAGAAACTCATTTGTTTGGCTGAAACGAGCCTAGTTTCCTGTTAACGTATGGTATTTAGAATGATAAGCAAACTAATATTCGTTAATATTCAACGAATAGTTTGTTTATGAAGCTTCGATTGAGACAAGTCGACTCGTAATTCGAATGACCCAAAATGTACTGTTTTTTACGAAAAAAAAAAAGAATTTTCATGACAATAATTAAAATAAATTACTTCAACGAGAGAAAATACATCCCAGCAAAAATGACGATTGTATTTGTCCATCATAGTGCCTTAATTGCATATTCGTTAATATTTAACGGATAAGCTTTTGAGTGAACTGGCTCAAGCATTTGAGGGCATCTAATATTCGCTCAATGCAACTAAATCCGTGAATTAAGGATGTTCTACCGGAATTTTATCAAAATTTAAAAATGTACGATTTCATTGAAATTTTTTTCCAAAGTTCTCCAAATCATAAAAAAACCGTATGCAAAATTTTGGATTTTTTTCATACCTGGTTTAAAAGTTATAAATTTTTTAAAAATCATTTTTAACATGATTCTTATGGGAAATTCACAAGAGCTTAAGAAACTTTTCGAATAATTGTTCAAATTTGATGAAACTTCGGATATAGGTGAGAAATAACCCCCCGCACAATTTGTTCATATTTATACAACGATTGGGTCAATAATTGGCATTAAAATTAATAAAAATGCTTGAAAAATTGTCGATTTCGCGTAAGTGCTGCCAACTTGTGTCACCAGAATTCCCTAGAATTCAACGCTTTTTTCCAAATAATTCTCAAACTAATTAAATAAAGGATAAAAAAAATATCTATGAAATGTAATGATAATAATATAATATTTGAACACTCACAGCGTTCCATAATTCCCTGAAAATCATTTTAATGAGGAATTTAAAAAATCATTATTTCATGTTCAGGGATTGGAACACTGACGAAATCACTGCCCCTCTCATGCCGCACAACCCCCGCTTACGGTAGGTGTAGAACATCCTTAAACGAATCCTTTTCTCGTACTGGATCATTATGATCGATTGATTTGCCCGGATAATTAAAGTCCATAAACAACAATTATTGTTATTGTCATTGTAATTGAATAATAATAATAATAAATAATGAGATGAAACATCCTCTGTAAAAGTGTATGGAGGTGTAATCGATAAAGACCAAAGGCTATCACTTGCGGTTGACGATCGAGGGGGCCAACGAGATTCGACTTCCTGCCTCGAGCGCACTCCAACATCCGGCGTTGATAAGCCCCCCCATTCTCTTCATCCGGAGTTCACAATAACCAGAGTGACAATATCACACTCGATAACGTTTGATTTCCCTCAAAAATCATCCTCCCCACCGTTACATTATCCTATTCTTTATCATTTTTTTTTTTCTGTTAAATTCTTTACATTTTCTTTAAAAAAAATTTTTCTCTTTTAATTTTTCTTTGCCGTTCAAAGAGAATATATATGTATATATTGTGTTTGTCTTAGAAATAAAGTGGCGCAAGTGTAATTTTTTGATTTTTTTTTTGGATAATCGATTTTTTTGTTGGTAAAGTTCAATTTGGGAAACTTTGGGAAAATTTTTGAAAAAAAAAATTGAAAAGAAAAATATCAAAAATTGGTCAACTCACACCACCAATATTCGATCATTTTTACCACTTTTATGTTTTTTTTTTAGTGCAGTAGTAAAAAAAATCTCCCAAAAGACACGAAAATGAGTAAAAAAAAAATAATTAAAGAGATTAAATAAAAAAATTAACCTGAGGCAAAACACGAAGTTTGCATGGAAAAACAGCTATGTGTTTATGCTCATCTCGTTTTCTCTGTTTCAGCTCCTCCCTGAAGGCGGTAAACTTGTCGAATAAATGGTAGATTATGTCTGCTTGGAATATCTTAACACCAAGTGAATCAGCTAACTCTTGGGCGTCACGCTCAATTTTAACATCGAATGCCAATATCGTTGCGTATCTGTCAATAACATATATTTAATAATATTTAATATTATTATTATTTAAAATTAAAATATCAATTTGAAGATTATCAATTAAATTGTCATTTCCAAGGATTTTTTTTTAAAATCAAAATTCGATTAAAAGTCAATTTTTTTTTTTAACATTTTTTTTTTCAAGTATTAAAATTATTTTAAAAAATGGGATTAGAATAAAAAGGGCGGATCTCCATTATTTTCAGAGATATTTATTAATGAAAAATGACCAAAAAAATTGACTTATTTTATTTAAAAAAAAAAAAAAAAAAAAAGAAAAAAAATTCTTTAAAATTTATTTTTCTACTCGAAATTCATAAATTATAGAATTAATGAAAACAAGAATTCTATCAACTTCATCACTTCAAATGAATTAAACTCAGTTATTCAATGTAAAATTGCACCTCACTTTTTAATCAATGGAATTTAATTAAACAGCATGCGATTAAGCAATTGCATTTTTATTTTTTTTTCCAACTGTAATTAGAAAGTAAATAACGACGCAACTGCAAAATAATATTAAAAAAAAAAAAAAAATCAATCGAAATACTGATTATGAAGGGAGAAAAAAAAATTCCAATTTCAGAGTAAAATAATTGGATTTAAGGTTGAAATTAAGGAAAAAAATATGTTTAAAAAAAAGGGGAGGAGGGGGGGGGGAGAGTTGAGCCACGCGCAAGCCAGGTGCCACAAGCCACCCCCCCCCTCCGCAAAAAGCAATATTTCTCCTCAATTCTCATCTTCTCAGCAGTTTGGATAATTTCCACGGTCTCCAGAAAATGAGTTGGCAGTAAAATGAAAGGAATAAAGAGAAAAAAAAAATCACTGAACACTTCCTCAAGAAAAGAGGCTGAAAAAAAAAATGGGGCAAAATGAAGAAGAGGGGAAGCAAAAAAAAAAAAAAAAAGGCAATTGCGTTTGGGTCTCACAGAAGAGCCCCCAAGACATGCCGGAAATAGAAGTAACCCATGAATAATCGAAGCAATGAGGCGAACAAGAAACGGATGAGTGATTTTTTTTCTTTCATTTCTTCACTTTAAAAAAAAATTATTTTTATTTATTTATTTATTGAACTTTATACTCACTGGCTGTCGTGCTCGAGCATTATTGACGCTTTCATCACGTCTTTTTTCACGACTGGACCAATTCTGATGCCCGCATACTGAAAAAAAGAGAAAAATAGAGAAATTAAATCATCTTGGAGAAAAAGTGGCGAATGTGTTTAAAATTTTATTTTTTTAACAATTTTTAAAAGGCGTAATTCTCAAAATTTAATGGCAAAATGCTTTTTCTGGTGACAATTAACGTCATTCCTTTCATGAATCATTTTTTCATTATTAAATGGCAGAATTTCGGTTAGAATTAAAAAGACGTATCTCCATGCATAAGTTTTCATTTAATTTTTCAATTATTATTTTTTTTTTATTGAGAGGAGCTTCAGTTTGGCACTTACGCCCTTTTGTTGTTGATTCTTTTTTTTTCATTTTAAATAAGAATTTTTTAATTAATTAATTTATTTATCTGATAAACGACACCACAACAGCCGAAGCCAATAACAGGGTTGAGAGTGATCCATACAAATCTGATAACAAAACTTAAGGGAATTCATCCGATAACTGAATTGATAGACCAATAATTACGAAAAAAATTGAATATACTTCTGAAAATATAAAAAAAGTCACCTGTTAAAATTTCAAAACTCTCCGGATATCTTGTTTGGGAGAAATTAATAAATAAAGATTTTTTTCAATTAACATGGTCCCTTATGGATTTTCGTCTAGAAACATGAAATTTGTGGTAATCAACAGGTTTTCAGGGGGGAAATTTGCATAATGGATTAATAAATGTGTAAAGAACGGTTTAAGAGCTTCCTTAAATCCCTTAGATACTTGGTGATTTTACAATAAATTAATTTGTCTCGAAAAATGCTGATTTTCAATAAACATTACATGAAAATTGAATTTTGAAGAGAAAAACACCATTTTTATTCATAAGCCCATGAACTCATGAAAATGGGGAAATTGAAGAAAAAAAAAAGCATCATCACTATCATCAGGATTTTAACAAAAATTCTGAATTTGAGACTAGCCTGAAGGACTTGCGCCTTTTTTCTTCTTCAATTAGTACTTCTTTTTATCGAGAGATTTAAATTTGGCACTTGAGCCATTTTTTATTGTTTTTTATTTTCCATTTGAAAAAAACAACATTTCGACTTACGCCTTTTAATTCTCTAATTTTTTATTTAATAGTATTTACTCATGAAACTAAATGAATTAAATGGAACATTAGTAACAAAAAGGCGCAAGTCCTATCCATCATAAATATTTAATTTTCTCCAAAAATTTCACCATAAAAAAGGATGACATTTTTTTTCAAACCCGATAAACTTATGAAATATGAAAAAAGGGAAAATCGAAGTTTACGTTCCATTATCTAAAGAACTTACGTTTTTTTTCTATCTTCATTCTTTTTTTTTTTTTTTTTTTTCATCAAGACAAGAAATCTCAATTTGGCACTTGCGCCTTTTTTTTCTATAATTTTTGCTGCCCTTAATTTTTTCGCTAATAATATTCCTTCAAATAAAATCCTAGGAAGAAAAAGGCCAAAGTCCTATTTTTCCCAAATCTTCCAATTTCCCCAATAATTTTACCATAAAAACATACGCCCCTTTATTTCTGAGTTGCTGAACTAAAAAAAAATAAATAAATACTGCCAATCATTTCATTTCTCTTTCGAGTACATTCGTAAACACGACTTTATAATAAATTTAATATATAAAAAAAAAGCTCATAAAAAAAAGACGAGGGATGGAAAAGAGAGAGGGAGGAGGGGGGAGAGGAGGGCTTGTTGATGCAAAATGCAGAGACTTCCAGGAATAACTTCTTGGTACTCTCTTGCAGAGACGCTGAATGCAAGTGTATTGAGGTACAAAAACACGCATCCCGGATGTCACACGTTGCGTGCACAAGAGTATTTGGTAGATGCATGAACTCTAGCATCTTTCTCGCATACTAATTCATCGATTCCATTACTTCCTTGTTTATGCGTTTTTTTTTTACAGTGATTTAATAATCCGACAAATATTAATTTTGCTTTTCCATGTAATTTCCTCTAGTATTTACGAAAATTGCTTTATTGGGGATATTTTGTCGGATCATTTTTCTGTGAAAAATGATGTAATGATGTAGTTTATCAGATTCCCTTAAAAGGATCTCTGAATTGAGTGGATTTAGGAAAAAATGTCAAGAGACCTTTTTTGTAGAGAATTTTGAGAGCTATAAAAAAGCTCTCTTGACAAATTCTTTTAAACCTCATCGTTTGCGAGATCCTTTTAAAATTACGGGCGAAAAGGTAAATCAGGAAAAATTTGATTCATTTTTGTAATCAATTGAATATCTAGGTAATTAATAGAGATAAGTCATAGGGAAAGGGTTCTCAGTGCATATATTACATATTAATTTTCATTTTCATGCATTCAAAATGCATTCATTCCGAATTTGATTATTTTTTGAGGTTACCCCAATTACTCTGTGTTAAAAATTGAAAATTTGAGATTGAATATCTCATCAACTGTACGGTCAAAAATTTTCAAATTCTCCACAAAAATCAGAAATAATATAAATAATTATTTCACAAAATTTGAAGAAAATTTCACGATAACTCATAATTCGATAGAACTACCTTAATCATATTCCTTCTACCGAAATCTTTGACAGAATTTTTGAAGATATCAATTCACATTCAACCACTCCATCAAATGAGTCTCAAGTTCTCAAGATAAAACGAAAATCGCTTAATTTCTTCTTTTATTTTGGTTCAGCGAATCGCATTGCCATCATCATGTCTCGTATTTCCAGTGTTGGAGAATAAGGCGCCATAGTTATCCATTTTAGCCCGTCTCAACTTCATTTCACCGTTGCCATTTACTAAAGTCAAAGCCGATAAAATGAGGCTTCATGGCCTCGGCAACCGGAAATGTGACTCGAGACGATAAACAAACATCCCCGATAAGCCACAAATTGAGAGAGAAGAAGAGAAAGAGAGAGAGAGAGAAAGAGCAAAAAAAATTGTAAGAAAAATATAGGAAAAAACTTTATTTATTATTCATTTCCTCATAGTTGGATAATCCGGAATTTTTCCATTACTAGTTCCGATAAATTTGTCATTGAGAATTTCATTACATGATTGGATCATTTCATTAATACAAAACACTATTCGATTATATATTGGAACCTATCCAAGATATAAAAAAAAATTGGAAAAAAGTCAACTTTTCCTTTTTTACCCGTTCGCTAACGAATTTTCAATTTAAAAAATCTAAAAATTCAGCAAATAAGTGATTTTTTTTTTTCAAGAGTAGTCTCTTGAATCGAGTGGATCTGATCTCTGAATTGAGTGGATTTAGGAAAAAATGTCAAGATACCTTTTTTGTAGAGAATTTTGAGAGCTATAAAAAAGCTCTCTTGACAAATTCTTTTAAACCTCATCGTTTACGAGATCCTTTTAAAATTACGTGCAAAAAGGTAAATCAGGAAAAATTTGACTCATTTTTGTAATCAATTGAATATCTAGGTAATTAATAGAGATAAGTCATAGGATAAGATAAGTCATAAAAAATCTAAAAATTCAGCAAATAAGTGATTTTTTTTTTAAAGAGAATATTCAAGTGCAATTCGATATGGAAGATTGAGTTGTATTGCTATTTCGTGCGCATTGTTGCAAATAAAATGTAATGTGTGCAGTTGACTATCAATTGTGTCGGTGAACAGAATTTTACAATTTAATTTCTGGAAAACTGCGGAAATTTGTAAGTAATTTCCCGATTTTTCACCTATTTTTAAGAATCAGGAATTTTTTGAAATTCAAATGAAAGATGTTATTAATTTTTTGAAGTCTGTTTTTGGTAGAAAAAAAAGGAGGTCTGAATTTTTAGTTCGTAATGCTCAAATTTTTCCGGAGATCTGAAAATTCCATTCATTTATTATAATATTAATATTATTAATATTCAATGCAACAGAAGAAAATTTATAAAAAATGATTAGGAATAGCAACTTCCATGGTAATTTAATGCATTAGAAGGAAGCTCGGAGCCCAAAGAAGTCAAATCGATAGATTTTTCGTTCAAAAAACGCAAAGTTCTATGTTTTCATTGGTCGTCCAAAAAAATTCCCAGAAAAAGCTCAAAAATACGGATCACGTAGATTAGTAAATCGAGTACATAACGTCGTGGAGATGCCGGAAAATCTCGAATATCATATATAGAGAAAACTGGGGCAAAACGGACTTCCGAGCAAAAGGATCCAGAAATTTTCTCGAAGTGAAGGACTCAATTGAAAATTCTGAAAAAATATCCTAAATTACACAAAAATATTTACGTTGTTAGTGAATTTTCTCAAATTTTTCTATAAATGCCTTCATTCTCAAAAAAATCCCGGATCATTTCGTACTGCAGATCCATTTTGCCCCACATTCCCCTATTTCAGAAAAAAAAACATTTAAAAAAGTGTAATCTAATCATTTTTTAGAAAAATATCTTGCGTAGTTTCCGCGATATTCTCAGAAAATGATTTTTAAAAAAATTAAATTATTCTGTTTTTTCCTCTTTGCTACTGATTTCGAGTAAAATTTAAGGGGAAATACGTCACATGCAAATAGTTATTGATAAGAAAGACACGAAAAACGAGTTACTAGTTATTTGATTAGCTAAGAGTCAATAAAATTCCACTGGAACAATCGCTGAAAACACGAATATTTGATTATTAACGTATTTAACTTGAAAAACGTAGGTATATAAATGAACTGATATGAGCAAGGATTTATCATAGTTTCGAAAAATTCCTAAGTGTTGAGCTGCAATGAAGTTTAAAAATTTTTGTCTTGGCGTACTAGCAATAATTATTGCAATAAGTATTGAAAATGTAAGTAATAACCATAAAGCTAATTATAAAATTAAAAATAAAATAAAAATCGTATGTTTTTTTCTTGTTACGAGAATCAATATGAAAATTAATTTTTTATTTGAATTTTTTTTTAGAAAAACTTTTGTGATTTCAAATTTTTCCTCTGATATTCTTTGAAAAATAGTTTTTGAGATATTTCCTACAAAAGATCGGCAAGAAAAATTGATTTGTCGATTTAAATGATGAATTATAGGAAAACGTGACCCCCAATTTTTATCTGAGGAAGTCAAATTTCCATAAAATTCTCAAAAACTCATTTTGATATGTGTTTTCTAATGGAAATTTCCTCAACTTTTCAGTAAAATCATCAGAAAGAACCTATTTCAAATACTCACACTAATTTTCCACGATTTTCATAATATTGAAAATTAAAACGATAATGTCTTCTTTTGCACCCATTTCACCTCACTTTTCCCAAATATAATCATAATAATATTGAGTATTATGAGCATTATGACTATTGCTGAAGAAAATTGTGTTAAGAATTCGAAATAATATTTTTCTCTACTTTTTTGCAGGTCAAGAGTGAAGTTCGAGATGACTTTGTCTTAACCTTCGAAGGATTTTTACCACTCGTAGATGAAGATTATCGTTTGAAAGCAATGAAAAATACTGAAATTTATGAAAAAATATCACTCTCAATGTATCGTTACTACATGGTTCAACATCTGTATGCAAGATTAGCATTGATCCATCAAACTGATGGCTTGATCAACCAAGAAGAGGAAAAATTTATTAAATCAGTCTATTCAACATCTCCACTTCTACCACGTTCGATTCTCAAGTACTTGTGTACAATCGGAAATATTGAACTGAAAGAATCAATTAATGCAACAAAAGTGCTGAAATATGCTTTTCTGATGTGGCCGAATAGCGAGGGTCATTTTGGACGAATCAATGATACAAATCATTGGAAGTACATGTCCCTACCAGCGCCATCAATAGTGGCACAAGCTATTCAGGAGGACTATTCCTACTCTGTCAATCAATCAGCACGTGATCAGATATTCTGGAATTTGAAGCAGCATCTAGTACCTGATAATAATGTAAATGCTACATCAGAAAAGTGCAAATCTCCAGGACTTCCAACACAGAATCTACTTGGCTGGAAGCCATACACTGAATTGACTCCACAACAGCGTCGAATTCTGCAGAGCTGCGCAATTACAAATCATATTTTTGATACTGTAAATTCAAGATTTTATCTGAATCCTTGTTTACTAAGATATGTTCATACTATTCTACGTGAACAGTGGAGTATTTTTGACTTCACAGACGCTACTCCTGTGACGTTTTACCAAAGCAAGACAGAAATGAAATTATTGAGTTGGTTGACAGCATTTAATGATAGATTGGATACATCATTCAGTAGAACTGCTGTTCATACCGATCAAGATTTTGAGATACACGCGGCAGGCATTGAGGACGACTCTGAAGGAATATCGGCAATGGCGTTTCGGGTTGAAAAGGGGAATGGTGTTCCAACTTGGAGTATATACGATTGGTCTGGGTATCAATGTGTTCCGGAGAGTTGGGTTGTTACGAGTAATACTGTCCTTGATTATTACCACGTCAAAGATGTGAAGAATCGAATTGAGCATAATTCCGGGAGGGAAGAATTACGGGTGAAGTTCCTTGAGAAATCGCATCGATGACTGAGGAAAAGGTAGTAAAGGCAGAATATCGTCGTTTTGAAGTCAAAGTAGCTTAGGTGCTGTGTATAAGCACTTACGCCACTTTGACTCTAAAACGACGATAGAATGAGCCGATTCTTCTGTCAATTATCTTCAGAATGTATTTGATTGTTAACCCTTCACACTCGGAATATTGTCAATTTGGTTACAATACGTCCGACTTTTATTCACTAACTAAAATAAAAGAATAGATCTGTGAAATAATATTTGCTATCGTTTTTTGAATCTCCTTATTTCCCTTACATGAGAGTAGATGAGCTAAAAGGAAGTTAGATGAGCAATTTATTCGTGCCCTGATTGGTTGATCTGCTGAAGTCTATTTTTTTCAGCAATTTCGCGCGTAATCGATTGATCATAAAGAGATGAAAACAGCAGAACTGATGCTTTTTTGAGTAATAATGAATGTTGATAAAAAATTCTTGTTGACTCGGTCATCCATGTCTCCGGCCGCACACAACATCTCCAAAAGGGGGTGAATAACATAAAAAACAAAGTGAAAAAAAGAAATGAGGAGAAAAAAGAAATGATTGAAGACGAAACCGGGAGATGTGTCGGGTAGACTGCAGGCGAGAATACCCAAAATAACATCTGACGCACGTTTTCTCTCGTGATTCCATCTCTCTCTCTCTCTCTGTCTCTCTTTCGTTTACTCTGAGTTTATATACGTATGGAAGTGTATTCCTCGGGCACGCGTGATGCGTAGAAATATACGCACCTATAAACAAGCGAAGGGGTCAGGCACGCCGCTGGCGCAATTAGTCACTGCCCCTGGGGGCGGCGTTTACTCATTCCATCTTATTTGAAAAATAAATTCAAGTGAAATTTTTAATTTTTCACTTTTTTTTTTTATCTCTTCATCAATTGTCGAATATATTGCCAATTTATTTTAGAGTTTTTCGGTATTTCGATGCAAAAATTTTCGGGAAAAATATTTATTTTAATTAATTTTTATTTTTTTAAAAATTAAATTGAGAAAAAAAAGAAATTTAGTAATTTAGTAACTCTTGATATTTCCTACATAAAATCGCCCTATCTCGTCTAATTTCCAAGATATTTTTGCAAGAATAAATGAAAAAAAAAAAAATTCATCCTCCTTAATAAAAAAATTAATTCAAAAAAAAAATTAAAAAAAATTAATTCAATAATATGATTAAAAATAAATTTTGAACTTTTGAATCATAACAGGAAGTTGTATAAGTTATTCACAAGATACTGGAGGTTTTATTTGGTAGCTGGAGAGATATTTTGGAGTCCCAAATATCTTTATTTGAAGTCCAACGAGGTACGATTGGCGTTCCCTCGGTACTTCCAAGAAGCCGCGTATTTTCGTATCGGTTGGAGACTCTCGATTGCACCCGACGAGTTGACTATTTTCACTTACATCTGTGTCGGATGACTCGGAATAAAACGTGAAGATATAAAATTGCACAAATATTTTCAACGCCCTTATTATTATTAATAACAATTATTATTATTATTATTATTATTTTAATGTATAATTTTCTTGTATTTCCTTCAGCAGAATGGGAACGGAAATTGAGGGGAAATTAAGGAAAATAAGAAACGTAAATTGTGAGTTATTTTGAAAACAACGGAACGTAAAACTCATTGTTGTTGACAATGAATGGAAGTAGTCACAGTGAATGAGACAAAATGAATGAATGAACGAGTCACACAGGCCTTTTACGCTCTCTCCATCCTAGAAAGCGTGCCTACCATTTACTGAACAAGGCCTTTCTCTCTTTTTCTCTCTTATTCAATGAAATCACGTAAATGTAATTCTTTCATTAATTTAAAAAATAGTAAATTACGTATTTATGGAGATTTACGTGAAATAAAATAGGGCAGAATAAATTTTTATTAATTGAGAAAAAAATCAAATTAGAAATTTTAAGAAAAAGGGAAAATTATTATTTTTTTGTTGAAAAATTAGATTTTTTTTTTTGAAGTCATTTTTTAAGAACATCTTGGAAATTAAAAGAGCTTTTAATTAAAAGAACTTTTGAAGCTGTTGAGATGCTTTACAAAAAGAGATTAGAATAAAAAAAGGCGTATCTCCATTAATTTTCCGAAATATTCGTGAAAATAATTGATTAATTGATGAGCTTTTTTCCTGCTCTTCTGAATTTACTAAATTCAGTTAATTTAACAGCTTCTTTAAATATTTGCCGAGGACCAATGCCATCAATATTTGATAGTTTCCACCATTTTTTTCCTTAGTATGAAGAGTTATTGAAAAAAAATGCCTTTTTTCAAAAATTCACATTTTGATTCTCTGAGATGATTTTTTTGTAATATCTTGGAAATGAAGCGAAATAGCACAATTTTCTCCTAATTTTTTTAAGAAAATTACAAAAGCTCCAACCCAAAATGAGATAAAATGTCTTTACCTCGCTTAGTTTCCAAGATATTTTCAAAAAATCATTGGAGAAAAATCCGATATAGTCTAGTGGTCATGATTCTTTTTTGCAGCTCTTAAAATTCTTTACAAAAAAAAATATAAAGACAAAAAAAAAGCGTATCTTCATTATTTTCCAAGACATTCGTTAAAAAAATCTGGAAAAAAGTCAATTTCATGAGCTTTTTTTCTGCTCTTTTCTAGAGAAGATTTCAGAAATTAAGCGAGATAGCGCGATTTTTCTCTTGATAATTATTTTTCCAAGAATTTTAAGAGCTTTAATAAAAAAGGTTTGAGGCAAAAACGCCTTATCTCGCTTAGTTTCCAATATATTTTCAAAAAATCATTGAAAGATAATCCCATATAGTCAAGTGGTTATGATTCTTGTTTTTCACTCATTGAAAAAAAAAATAATTGACGTGTCCTGTATTTCACCTCTTCACTACTGAATTAATAACAATAATTAAAGTGTGATGAAAAAAAAAAAAAAAAAAAAAAACAATTCAATGTTTAATATCAACTTTAATGAATGTTATTAATTTTTATAAAATCATTTCCACGAAGTAAAGTGATTTTAAAGTGTTTTTCATTAGTTAATAAACGGTATTTCAGTGCGTGGACGGATTTTCACGCTCAGAAGCGTGGGAAGTTGTCTGACCACTGCTGGGGCGATTTGACGGAAATACTTGATCGTTCCTCTCCTGCTCACACGGACGAATTACCCACTTTTTCATCCGCGCTCTCGCAAATTGCCTAGGATTATCCAGTTGAGGGTATTCCGCCCACCTACCGAGGTCCACAACCTTATCAATTTCATTTTTCATATTATTTTATTTACAAAAAAAAAAAAAAAAAAAAAAAAAAAATTCTTTTTGAGCGTTTTTGTTCAGAAGAATAAAAAAAAAATACGTAATTATCAAAAAAAAAAAAAATGGGGAAATTTGTTTGAAGTGCAGATGATCTAGAAACGTGCAATTTTCGATTTTGGCAGACCGGAAGTTCGTCTAAACCAATCTTCTTTACTCTCTCTCTCTTTCTCTGTAGTATTATAAACCAGCTTGAAAATTAGCTCGTAAATATGGCCCCATTATCCAGCGCTTTACCTCGCAATTATCGTTATTGCTGATCGCCCTTTCCTTCATCCGTTTATCTTTTATTTAATTTTATTTTTTTTTTTAGTTTCAAAAAATAATTTCTCTGTTATTTTTTTTTTCATTCGAGTCTATGGAAACTTTAATCAAAAATTAATTTTTTCATTTTTTATTCGTCATATTCGAGGCTTAGAATCAGAGAGGCGAATGTAGACAGCTTCATATTCTCGAGATAAATTTGAAGATCGAATTTTTTTTAATTAAAAAAAAAATTAAATTCACCGTACAAACCAATAATTTTGAGAAAAACAAATTTTTCAAAAAATTCGAAACAATAGAATTTTTCACAAATTTCGCAAAAATTGCATTTTTCGAAAATTTCGTCGAAATTGAATTTTTTTTTTAATTTTAGAAAAAGTTAAATTGTCTGGAAATTTCAAGAAAAATTGGATTTTTCAAAAATTTCAAAAAAAATGAATTTTCAAAATTTTTGAAGAAAATTCATTTTTTTTCTGCACTAAATGAGTTTATAAGGGGTGAGAACTCGCGGAGAATGACGTCACAATGGTAAAGTTTTTAATATTTTTTTCCAAAAATTTCAGAAATTTTTTATCAAATGTGTATCTTCAAGACAGTAAAAAGTTTGAATAAAATATCCCATTTATCATATTTTTAAAAAATTATAGAAAATCGGCCGTTTTTTACGTGCGAAAACCCATGTAACGCCTTAAAAGATTGAAAAAGAAACATGATTTTTCAAAATTATCACTCAAGATCCATTTCACATCTTTCTCCAAAAGTAACTTCCTTGCACATCTTGACTACTGAATAATCGATAAAAAATTAAAAAAAAAAAAAAAAAGTTGAGAATGAGAAAAAAAGTCAAGATATCAGAAAAAAAAAAAAAAATTCTATCAAAACGAAGGACACTGAGATAATTGCGGATTCATTGATTCAAAGTTTATATTCATTGTATACACTTTGGACTCGACCGGTGGACGTACAAACACGCTCCTCTATCGTTCGTGGAATAGTGTATGCAATTGGCACGTGCGAGGATTAACAATTGCTAATTTTCCACCGGCTATCATCATTCGACAGTATACAAAGCATTTTTATCATTGTGTATTCGAGTTTGAAATAATAATAGTGAAAAAAAAAAAAAAAAAAATGGAGGTTAATTAGCCGAAGAGAATAATAAACTGCAGAAGAGATAGGATTAATAAAGAGAGATGGTTAAATAAAAATGCATAATAATATTATATAAATAGGATGAGAGAGAGAGAGAAAGAGGTGCATTGGCAGCAGGAAAAGATGGCGCTCTTCCTCACATTGTCTTTACCAGGTAAGCAGTTTGTGGAAGACATGGGAGCGGATGCCGAGACTCCATGCACGCTCCGTCAGCTATGCAAGCCCGGATTTCCACGAGTTGCCGATGACGAATATGACGACTACAACTTCCTTTTAACATTCCTTATTATCTACATCTGCGCTAAATTTTTGCATTTTTTTTTTTTTTATGATTTCAGAGAAAAATTCAGTAAGAAGATCAATGATTCAATGTTTTTGTCAATTTTTTTTTGAGAATATCTTGGAGCTTAAACGAGATAAGGCGACTTTGTCGCTCTTTTGGAGATCAATTCAATTTTTTTTTTTTTTTTTTATTATATTGCCTCCAGATCTATTTTTTGGTCCATTCGGCATAGAAAGTATCTCCAGTAGTTGAAGATATTTGAGGGAAGTTAAGTCGCAGAGGAGTAGAAGAGGATATGTAGATTTTCTCTTCTGATCGATCATCTCCAGATATCGATTAATCGATCATCTCCGGATATCGATTAATCGATGCAATATGTTCGAGGCATTAAATTCGAGATTTGATGAAATGAAAAAAGCAATATCACATGGACTTCCGATCAATCGATTTTCAAATATCGATTAATCAATGCGATATCTCGAAATAAATTCGAGGAATCGATAACAATTGGAGAATTCAATTGCACTTGTTTTAATTCAAGGGGAAAAAACAATGCCGATCAGCTTCCGATCGATCATTTTCGAATATCGATTAATCGATGCGATATCTCGAATTAAATTCGAGATATCGTATATGATTCAATCATTCCGTTTTTCACCACTTTTAGTTCAAGGAAAGATCATCTTCCAATCGATAAATCATAAACTTTCGATTAATCGATGTCAATATTCGATTAATCGAATTTGAAATCGATCGATAATTCGATTTCGTTTTACCTGCTTCACATTCAGGGGATCATCAGTTTCAGCTCAAGGGAAATTCGAAATTTCGATTAATCGATACGATATATCGCAAAGTCGAGATATCGCATCATTCCTTATAATTATTGCAAAAATAGATGAAAAAAAAATACTTTCCATTCACAAAAAAATGTAAAAAAAGTAATAAAATATTTTAACCATAAAATTCTATTTCTCAAACAAAATCCGCGGTTATTTTACTCAAATTATTTCAATATATAATTAATGGCTCTCGGTAATTTTTTTTACCACCCAAAATTATCCTTAATTTTGTTTTATGATATTGTTCATATTTTTTTCTTTCATTTTTAATTTTTTTTTTTTTCAATTTTTTTCCACGATGAGTGGTAATTTGGATATCTTATCCGGGATCGTGTATCGGTGTTGGTGTTGGGACCAATCGCCGTAGCAAATCGGGAATTGCGCACGATTCAGCGCACGTGCAAGTATTAAAATCGAAAGGAGTGCCAGGGTGTTTTGTGTGTGCGAGACTTTCGAAATGGATAGTTAAGTGCAAAGTTTTCTATTTTTTTTTTTACTCAATTTTTTCTTCTTTTTTCATTGTGTGTGTCTATACGGTTAGTGCCAATGGCGATATCATTGTTGAATAATCGATGTCAACGGGTGTGAACTACAAATGAAATTAATCTTCCAAATAAAGCAATGTGCAGAAAAAAGAATGAATTCAATAATAAAAAGATAAAATAGGATGAATTGAATTTTCTCTCATCTTTGGTAAAAAGGAACTCGGAAAATAATGGAGATACGCCCTTTTTGCCCTACAAATGTTTTGTAGAGAATTTCAAGACCTAAAAAAAAGGGTTCTTGCAAAATCGCGCTATCCCGCTTAGTCTCCGAGATATTCTCAAAAAACTGTTGAAAAAAATCGATCAATTCTGTTTTTGAGAATTTAGGATTTTTTTTTCAGGTAAAAGCCTCTTCCGAAAATTTTGAAAAAATTTGAGAAAATTCTTCAGCATGTCTACATTATTGCTGAATTTTTTCAGATTTTTCCATCGAGTTTATTACTGCGAGAAAATTCAGGTCGAATTGAAAAACGGATTATTTACGCAATGAACGGTTTTTCTGTTGCGTGAATGAACGACATATTGTGTATGCTCATGCTTCACCTCCGCCTGTTTGCCAATCTAGGCAAACGGACGACGAAAGAGGACGGGTACTATCCAATTAACCGCTGCGAAATAGAAGAGAGAGAGAGAGAGATGCGTTTGTAACAATTGAATGGAGGATGATGATTTCCAGGTTTTTCAAGCCTTCTCTCAAGTCGTGCGAACATCCTCTTCCTTCGATTATTATAGCAGGCCTTCCGGTCCATATTACATAAGGCCTTACAATTTTTACTCTAGAGAAGAAGAATGAATGAAATAATTTAATGGAAATATTCTCATAAATTAATTTATTTTAATTCATAATTTAGCTGAGAAAAGGTGGAAACTCTGAAACTAGTGGAGATACGCCTTTTTTGCTCTAATCCTTTTTTGTAGAGGTTTTGCAGAGCTGCAAAAAAGGATTACGGTGAAAAAGGCGTATTTTCATTATTTTTTGAGATATTTCTAGAAAATTTAATAGCAAAAAGGTGAATCAGAAAAAAATTGATTTTTTTGGTCAATAAAGAACTATTTTTCTTTAAGAATATTTTGGAATTTTTTTTGTGAAGATTTTAAAGATCTACAAAAAAGAATTCGACCGATATATATATATATACGAATAATATCATTTAAAAAAAATCGACTTATCCTCTCATTATTTTTCCATTCACATTAAACAAATTGTGAAAATTCATATGTGCAGTGAATAATCAATTAAAATAATTAACAATTTTTAATTTTAAAAATTCATGAATTATCTGTAAATATGTTTTCTCACTCGAATTACAAAGTTTAAAATCACAGGAAACAAAATGAAAACACAATATAATAATCGAAGCACATGTGTAAATCATTAATATTCTCAGTGTCGGCTCGTTATTACGGTACATAATGAACCACTGGAAAAAAAATCTAACATACGAATTGTTATGAATTACTGAATAAACTGAATAAAGATGAGAACAGTCAGGAAGGAATTAAGAAAATTGAGGAATAATAGAAAAAAAATCAGTTGAAACGGAAATTTTCATTTTAAAAATTCATTTGAAACGAATAAAAGTTAATTAATGCAAAATTAATTTTCAAAAAAAATAATAAATTAACAAAAAAAAAAATTACTATTTTTTCTCAATTTAATGATTATTGAATTAAAATTAAAATTTAACTCAATTTTTTGAATTTATTTTTGTTAATTATTTTTCCTTAATTTTTTTTTAAATTTGTCGTTTATGATTTATTTTTATTTTGCACTAAAAAATGATAAATTATGAGAAATTTTTGAAGAATTTAACTCCTCACACTCTATCATAAATGAAATTACATGGAACGAAACATTTCCTCAATAAAATAATATCTCACCTGAGTGAAATAAAAAAAAAAAAAAAAAAGGTCTGAAAAACGTGTGAAATCGATATAAATCCTCGTAAATGCAGATAAAAAGATGAAAAAAACAATTTGCTGTATTTTATAGATTAAGGGTTTTGGTTCTGCTGAAAAACATACGTTCGGATGATTCGGGGTGGCTGAATTTCATAGCTTTGAGAGATTGCGTGAAAGATTAACGATTTCACTGAGTGAAATAAAAATTCACGTAATTGAGTCTTATCACGGATCTACTTGAAGATAACTGATCGAGGGTTTATGATTCTCCGTTACTTCATCCATCTCATTGATACTTAATTACGAGTAATCAAGACGCACAGCATGGATTATCGATCATAGAAAAACGGATATTGATTCATTTGAAACACGCAAACATTTTTCGATTATTAAAAAATTAATTTTTTTTTTCGTATTTTTTTTAGATTTGAAGTTGTATCCAAGACTACAGTTAAGGATGTTCTATACCTACCGTAAGCGGGGGTTGTGCGGCATGAGAGGGGCAGTGATTTCGTCAGTGTTCCAATCCCTGAACATGAAATAATGATTTTTTAAATTCCTCATTGAAATGATGTTCAGGGAATTATGGAACGCTGTGGGTATTCAAATATTATATTATTATCATTACATTTCATAGATATTTTTTTTATCCTTTATTTAATTAGTTTGAGAATTATTTGGAAAAAAGCATTGAATTCTAGGGAATTCTGGCGACACAAGTTGGCAGCACTTACGCGAAATCGACAATTTTTCAAGCATTTTTATTAATTTTAATGCCAATTATTGACCCAATCGTTATATAAAAATGAACAAATTGTGAGGGGGGTTATTTCTCACCTATATCCGAAGTTTCACCAAATTTGAACAATTTTTCGAAAAGTTTCTTAAGCTTTTGTGAATTTTCCATAAGAATCATGTTAAAAATGGTTATTAAAAAATTTATAACTTTCAAACCAGGTATGAAAAAAATCCAAAATTTTGCATACGGTTTCTTTATAAATTAGAAAACCTTGGAAAAAAATTTCATTGAAATCGTACATTTTTAAGTTCTAATGAAATACCAGTAGAACATCCTTGAACGATGGTTATTAAAAAATTTATAACTTTTAAACCAGGTATGAAAAAAATCCAAAATTTTGCATACGGTTTTTTTATGATTTGGAGAACCTTGGAAAAAAATTTCAATGAAATCGTACATTTTTAAATTTTGATAAAATACCTGTAGAACATCCTTAACTACTGTAAAAGCCTAAAAAAATGCGTTTTTTCGATATTTTTTTTTCTATAGTAAAAAAAGAAAATAAAATTGAGCATATATTTGAATCTCCAGAAGAAAAAATTTCATCAAAAAATATCAAAAAATCATATAGCTACAGAAATACGTAGGGAATTTCAAAAATATTGTTTTTTTGGGTGATTGGTGACCATTTGAATGAAAAAATTCAAATTTCGGCCAAAAAATCGGCAATTTTTTATCGATAAAAAATGGGCAAATCAATTTTTTGAAAATCCCCTACGTATTGCTGTTCGAAATATTGTTCTCAAGATGCTGCAGGAAATTCAAATGAAAATAATGAAAATTATTGGAGTTATGCTGCGTGCCAATTTGAAAAATCATGTTTCGAGAAAAACACGATTGAAGTTTTGACTTGGGCTATGAATATGAAGGCCTTGGGAAAAATTCAAAATTTTTGCCCGTATTCTGGAAAGCCCAAAGTAATTTTTAAAGCAAAAAAAAATCAATTTTTCGAAAATTCTACAGTGGTGTAACTCCTTAAGGTAATTCTATATCTACACGAGTTTAAAAATTGAAATCTGAAATAAATTTCAACTTGAAGCTTATATGAATCTGAACTTATTCTAAATTTATTCAATCAATTTTTTGTCCACTTCCGGTCTATTGTGTGGATTTAACGTAGGGGGGGCTCCTACGTTCATCTCGAAAGGCGGAGTTTGCAAATAAATCCGGCAGAAACAGAGCGGAAAGAAATCGGAGAAGTAACTCGCGCTTCGGAGTGAACGGACGTTGCGATTTTTCCACTGTTTTTTTTCATTCTCTTATTCTTCATCAAATTCTGAAAATTAATTCCATCTCGTTCCTCCAATGTTCATTATTTCTAAGAATTGATTCCACATTTTTTTTTATACAATTCCATTTTTTTTTCACGATTCCATTGATTTTTTGGGGGGAAATTTCGATGAATTTGATTTTTTTCACAGCGGCATCTCTATTAAAAAATCTGAAAAAATTACCCAACAATCCAGGCATGTCAGAGCATCTTCAGGAATTTTTTCAGATTTTTCCACAAAGTCCTTCATACGCTAAAAAATCTTGATTCACTTTATTCACAAAAAAAATGAACCAAGATTTTTTTCTCAGTGAAGCCTTTCTCGAAAAATTCTGAAAAAAATCATGAAAATGCTCTACCATGTTTTCATCATCCTGTAATTTTTTCAGATTTTTCAGCAAAGGCTTCTACAATTAAAAAAAAATCCAACCCGTTTCGACCCGCAGGTCCATATTCTTTCAATCTTTCCTATAACCTCCATAACATTATCCACACATTCCCTCATTATCTCCTACTTTTCCTAGTCACTTAAGCTACAATCCTAAAATTATTATATTCCAACAGTTTAGTCTCTAAATCTCATGGCGTATCACGTCTAGACGCCTTTCTAACTGCCTCTACTATCAATTTTACTGTCGTTAGTTGACGGTAGAAGTGAGATAATGGATAGTATATAACTTCACAATATACTCAAGGCACTTCACCACATTTTGCGTCATTTTATTTCAGACTGGATCACAAAAATTTTAACGTTACGAGTTCAGCTGTTCACCGCATCTCATTTCCAACCTAATTTCATAACTCTAATGATGAAAGAAAGAAAAAAAAGGTGAAGAAAAAACAAGAAAATAAATAAAAGATTTCAATTTTCTTCTCTATTTCAAAATTCATCATTCATCCCATTGAAGTAAGAGAAATTATTTGAAATTTTTTTTTTCCAGATCCTACGAAATGTACTTAGAAAAACCGTAGGAAGCCATTCACGTGTTTCCGTTCAACAGGAAACACAGCGGGACACCCATTCATCAATTCTTCGAATGTAAACACGTAAAACTGAGTAAAAATATGTGGGGAAATAAATAAATAGCTGTGAGAAAAATAAAATATTGTAGACTTCCAATAAAGTTTCAGTCATTAAAGTTTCTCTTTCTTTGAAGTTGTCAGGATTTTTTCATTGACTTCCCCTCAGTCTGCAGTTTTGACAATGAATTGCGCAGATGAGAATGCTTTTGCACTGGGACAACGATTCGTTAACAGTTGAGGATGTTCTACAGGTATTTTATCAAAATTTAAAAATGTACGATTTCATTGAAATTTTTTTCCAAGATTCTCCAATTTATAAAGAAACCGTATGCAAAATTTTGGATTTTTTTCATACCTGGTTTAAAAGTTATAAATTTTTTAATAACCATTTTTAACATGATTCTTATGGGAAATTCACAAAAGCTTAAGAAACTTTTCGAAAAATTGTTCAAATTTGATGAAACTTCGGATATAGGTGAGAAATAAGCCCCCGCACAATTTGTTCATTTTTATACAACGATTGGGTCAATAATTGGCATTAAAATTAATAAAAATGCTTGAAAAATTGTCGATTTCGCGTAAGTGCTGCCAACTTGTGTCGCCAGAATTCCCTAGAATTCAACGCTTTTTTCCAAATAATTCTCAAACTAATTAAATAAAGGATAAAAAAAATATCTATGAAATGTAGTGATAATAATATAATATTTGAACACTGACAGCGTTCCATAATTCCCTGAAAATCATTTTAATGAGGAATTTAAAAAATCATTATTTCATGTTCAGGGATTGGAACACTGACGAAATCACTGCCCCTCTCATGCCGCACAACCCCCGCTTACGGTAGGTATAGAACATCCTTAAGTTGGTTCTATATCTAGACTTCAATTATTGAAATTGGAAATGAATTGCAACCGAAAGCTTAATTAAGGAGGTTAGGGCGAGGTGGTCGGACAAAGCCTTAAGGCAGGATTTTACTTTGAAATTTTTTGAAAAAAAACTATTTTTGGAAATTTTTTATGAGTGTATTAATAGAGATATTGGTGTAGGGTTTGTGGGGTTCAATAAATACACTCTTGAAATACATTTTTTTTTAAATTACCATGTATTTTATGTACTTTTTATAGCCAACAATATCATTTTAATAAAATACCCTCGATTTATGCGCCGGGACTCGAATTTTGACAATGGGCGATCCGAAAAAAAAAAAATTGTCCTAGGTTCAATATATTTCCAGCAACCGCCTGAACTAGGATAATCTCAAAATTTTGATTTTTACTAATTTTTTATTGCAAAAAACAGTTAGAAAAAAGGCAATTTTTTTTCGTTTTTTTTTTGTTTTCGCCGCCATTCCTTCATTTTTGCATGCACATTGAAAATCCTAGTTCAGGCGGTTGCTGGAGTTACATTGAACCTAAAACAATTTTTTTTTTTTTTTTCGGACCCTCCATTTTCAAAATTCGAGTCCCGGCGCATACCCACCTATAAATCGAGGCATTGGATTAAAGTCATATTTTTGGGTATAAAAAGTGCATAAAATAAATGGAAAAAAAATTTCTAACGTATTTCAAGAGTGTATTTATTGAGTCTCACAAACCCTACATGAATATCTTTATTCATTCTCTCAAGTCATACAAAAGTAGCTGTTAATGTAATGAATTTACCTTTTTCTATTTGATCTTCAAAAAAATTATTTCTATAAATTCGATTTTTCTACAAAAAAAAATTATGATTGATGAGGAAGCATTCCTGGTATATATCAGCTGCACAGGTTATGACTACGCTAGTTGTACTGATTTTTTTTTACTAATTAAATCAGTACGAAATGGAAACTTTAACGAGATGTCCGGGATGGATGTATGAACTTATTTGGAGGTTCACTGTGATTTCGTTTCAAAATTATTTGAATTCATAATTTTATCATCAATGGAAACCCCTCTCCCCCCCCCCCCCCCACTTTTTTCTCCACAACTTTACGTAGAATCGATTAAAAATATGTAAAAAAAATACATAAATAACCAAAAAAAATATACATTTTTCAATAATAGATGAATTCATTATTTTATCATCAATGAAAATTCCCCCTTTCCTCCTTCATCATGGATACTACGAAATCAGTGGGTTCTCAAAGGAATACCGACGACAATGTGAACAAGAGGACGTTTCTTCGTCACCTACGCAAGTGGAATCTCTCTTCTTACCTCAGCGAGAGAGTTGCCCTTTTATTTATCGTTCATTCGCACACTCTTGTGCGCGGCTGAGAAACAGTCTCAGCAAATTTCCAGAAAAACCCACACGCCAGTACACAGAGAGCGTGGGTTTGTCCCCTGGGTCTTCTCCTCCTCTCGTTTCTTATTCATTCTCAAAATTCTGTTTCGACAATTAAAAAATGAAGGAATGGGAAATTGAAATTGGTTCTGAAAAGAGGCAGATAATGGAAAAAAAATTGAAAATTATTAAATTCTCATGAAAATGATGGGAGTTATGAAGGCAATGGCTTAACACTTGAGCTACTTTGTTTCTAAGGCAGTGATATAAGGGAAACCGGGGCAAAATGGACCACCGATTCGATATGATTGCCGATTTTTTTTCGGAATGAAGGCTTCTACAAAAAAATTTGAAAAAATTCACCTAAAAAGTAGAAATCCTGGAGCTTCTTCTCAAATTTTTTCAGATTTTTCCACAAAGTCCTTCACTTCGAAAAAAAATCGTAAATCATTTCAACTTGGGGGTCGATTTTGCCCCGATTTCCCTTATATTAATGAAATTTGTAAATACAATATTGTCATATTTTTTTAAAAAATAATTTAAAATATATATTATTTTCATGGAAAAATGAAAAATAAATACTGAAAACTTGAAGAATTGGCAAATTGTTCAATTGATATGGGTATATATAGAGATGTAAAATTACCGTCATTTTTTGGATGTGTCAGGTCATGTGTCAGGTCATTTCTGACCTGACCTGTAATTCCTGTTGGAAACTGACGGTAATTTTTCATTTCACTCACTTTTTCGGTCATTTTTGTCTAACTTTTCTTTTTTCTTCAGACGCATGAAGCTTCAAAAGGAACGAAAAATATCGATCATTACATTTCAATGAATTTTGTATTATGTAAAACAATAGTGTAAACGCCAATATTTCCTGTGAATTTAGCTCTCCAAAATGAGCGAACAGAGAAAAAAAATTTAATTCAGCTATATAGATGTAGACTGACTGTAATTTGAATAATGGGTCATTTTCCTGACGCAAGATTTAGTCAGTTTATTCCTGATGAAAACCGTCAGTAATTCACCTTTCGTCAGTTACGAGTAAGTTACACAGAGAAAAATGTTTTCTTAATTTAAGAATGTGCAGTCACTTAATTTAAAAATGGGTAGGTCACTTAAATTAAGTGACTTCTTCTTTCTTAATTCAAGAAAGTAAAACTCACTTAAATCAAGTGCGTTTTCTCACTTAAATCAAGTGCGTTTTCTCACTTAAATCAAGTGACTTTTCTTACTTAAATCAAGTCACTGTTTCTTTCTCAATTTAAGAAAGTAAAAGTCACTTAAATTAAGTGATTTTTCTCACTTAAATCAAGTGACTTTTTCTTTCTTAATTCAAGAAAGTGAAACTCACTCAAATCAAGTGCGTTTTCTTACTTAAATCAAGTGCATTTTCCCACTTAAATCAAGTAACTGTTTCTTTCTTAATTTAAGAACGTAAAAGTCACTTAAATTAAGTGATTTTTCTCACTTAAATCAAGTGATTTTTTCTTTCTTAATTTAAGGAAGTAAAACTCACTTGAATCAAGTAACTTTTCTCACTTAAATCAAGTAACTGTTTCTTTCTTAATTTAAGAAAGTAAAAGTCACTTAAATTAAGTGATTTTTCTCACTTAAATCATGTGACTTTTTCATTCTTAATTTAAGAAAGTAAAACTCACTTAAATCAAGTGACTTTTTCTTTCTTAATTTAAGAAAGTAAAACTCATTTAAATCAAGTGAGTTTTCTCATTTAAATCAAGTGCGTTTTCTCACTTAAATCAAGTGCGTTTTCTCACTTAAATCAAGTGACTTTTTCTTTCTTAATTGAAGAAAGTAAAACTCACTTAAATCAAGTGAGTTTTCTCACTTAAATCAAGTGCGTTTTCTCACTTAAATCAACTAACTGTTTCTTTCTTAATTTAAGAAAGTAAAAGTCACTTAAATTAAGTGATTTTTCTCACTTAAATCATGTGACTTTTTCATTCTTAATTTAAGAAAGTAAAACTCACTTAAATCAAGTGCGTTTTCTCACTTAAATCAAGTGAGTTTTCTCACTTAGATCAAGTGACTTTTTCTTTCTTAATTTAAGTGACCTGCACATTCTTAAATTAAGAAAACATTTTTCTCTGTGTACCGGTAAAATGACGATAAACTTACTGGTCACTTTTAGTTACACATCACTAGGTATATATCCATCATTTAGATGCAAGGTGAAACTTGTATCGGTATGCCGTTGAGTGCGGTGACACCTTGACGATGGGTTGGGCAAACCGTGGGCTTGCCAGGTCGTTTTCGCCTACGAGATACGTTATTTTTTTTCAATTTTTCATTTCCCCCCTGATTTCCTTCTATTCTGTCATTTCCTCCGAGAAAAATATTTCGTGAAATTCTTTTTTGTTTTACTAAAAAAAAAAAAAAATTCCTCTAATTTTTTTCTTTTGATATCAATAAAATTCGAGCCTCAGAGTAATTGCAATGAAATTTGAACTCGAAAATTTACAGAAAAATTCGGGCAAATTTGTGGTTAATTTTCTCAAAAATATAGCTTGATGAGAAATGAGAGAAGGAAAAAAATAGGCGTGCCATAATCGATAAATATCGTGGGTGGAGAAAGACGAGCGGAATCTTCGTGGGCCACGACCTGAAATCTTTTACTGAATGAAAAGAAAGCCACGTGGGCGCCACGGGGCAATGTCCCCCCTTTGCTCGCCTCCACTCTCTTGTTCATAGTATGGCCGCTAACACCTCACACACAATTCTCGGGCACACTCTTCTCACGAGCAGGAGCCTTGAACGACCTTTTTTGGTATCCGAGAATTAAATATTTTTATGAAAAAAGGTTGAAAGTAACAATTCTAATTAAATCAAAAATAAAAGAAAATTATGTGAGAAAAAGTCGTAAAGGGGGGAACAGAAAGGAGGGGGGGGGGGGGGAAGACGTATAAACGAGATTAATAGAAGTCCCCCGAATTTACTATTATGCTTTTTTTTTTCATATGATTTTTATTTGTTTTTTTTTTTTTGTTTTTTTTAGGCAAATTTAGTAACGAAGAGGTTTTTTTAAAGAAATTCTTTGAGAATATTCCGGAAACTAAGTGGGATGGAGCGATTTATCCCTTCCCCTCTAATTTCTCCCCATCTTGCATTTTTACTTCTTTTCCCCTCTCCGAGGAAAATTCCACTTCACGTAAAAGGGCAATGAAATATTTCATTTTTTTGCCACAAAAAAAAAAAACATGAAAAAATATTAATTGACAACGCAAATTAGTTAGAAGACATAAAGATTTGCGGTGAGATGGATGAATAAGAATAAAAGTTATAAACGTAAAGAAGACCGTTTACTGTGGCCGGAAATGAGCGGTGCGTTTTACGAGCACGCCTCGTATTGCCAGTGATTGCCTTTGGCTTTAACAAAACTACATTTATTTCCTTTTCTCTCTCTCTCTCTCTCTCTCTCTTCTCACATACTCTGCCCTTTAATCCAGTCCAATCGTTTCGTCCTCTTTTTTCCCTATCAATGGAGTATGAATGGTACCTCTTGTGCCCCTCCCCCTCCTCCCTCCCCCCTCCTTCAGCGTCATTGATACATATGCAGAAACGTCATTTGTATCATTCAACTCTCAATCCAGAAAGAAAAAAACTCAGAAAATAAATATTTCTTTTTTCCTCATTTTTTTCTAAGAAAAATTTCATTCAATTAAGAGGAAAGAAAAATGTAACACAAAATGGCGGAAAGATAGTTATCAAAAAAAGAAGAAAAAAAAAAAAGAGAAGAGGCCTAGTCGAATAATCCCACCGGAAGAAAGTCGTTGGATTTTAACGAGAAGGAAGACGTGGAGATACGGTAGGCGAGTTTGCTATGGCGGATACGACCCAGAGACTCAGTGAAAAGAATGGAAAGAAATCATCAAAGAAGAAGAACTCTCAAGAACACATCCTCAAAGAAATTCAAATATACTTTTATTTTTTTTTATTTTTTGCTTTTATTTTTATTTGAGAAGATGGATTTATTCCAGTCGTTTAATCTTGAATTTTTATGACGATTGGATCTTGAATTTTTGGAATTTTTTTTTTTTTTTTTTTTTTTATTAAATTTTGGAATTGAGGTGAAAAAAAAATTTTTTGATTAAAAAAAAGTCGATTTTTGATGAGAGCTTCTTTGTGAATTTTCTATCGAGATTTTCCAGAGATTCAGACAGACTTTTTTTTGAACCTTCAGGAAAAATAATTCAGAGCAATTCAGTCAATCCTAAAAACAGATTTGGATCCTTCAATCAATTGAATTAATAATTAAAATTAAATTTAATCAAAAATAAAATTAAAAAATGAGCAATTCTGTACAATTCCATTTGAAATTAATTATTAAATCGAGTTTTCATCAAAAAATTCTTCAAACTTTTTTTTTTACTAAAAACTTCCACAATTTTCTGGCACAAAATCAAATAAAAATTACATGAATTTCAACAGCAAATTTTAGATGAAAATCTTTTATCCAATAAACTCACAAAACATGAATTTTTCATTCATGTAACTCTTCCCCCCCACTCTTTTACGTCCATTCTTCAATCACTTCCAGAATTTCAAACAAAACTTCACCCTCACCCCTATCTCTTGCGATCAAGTTTTATATTTTGCGTGGGTGCCCGAAACGACTCGAGAAAGAAATTGAAGAAAACGGCAAATGGAGAAAAAGAAGAGTAGAAGAGATCCAAACAAAATGGACTTTCGAGGTAAAGTGGTCCAGGATTTTATTCAGATCGAATAATTTTATGAAGGACTTCAAAAAAATCTGGAAAAATTTAGTATTTTGATAGAAAAAAATCTGTCATGACAAAAAAAAAATTTTTTAACAAAATTTTTCTTTGCAATTTTCATATAGATCTATAGATATGGGAATTTTCTGGAATTAAGCAAATTTTCTTGTCACAATTCGTGCTCTCAGTTTACTGGAGAGGTAAAAAAAGAGATTGGCATGAAAATTATGAATAAAAAATGATAATTATATACATTTTTTTAGTGATTCGCTGATTTTTTTTATAAATATCGTCAATGTCTATTTTTAAAAAAGAGGCATTTATGAAGAAAAATTTGAAAAAAATTGTGAAGCTGCACCAAAATGTCGACATTATTGAGGAATTTTTTCAGAATTTTCGGAGAAGAATTTCATTGAGAAAAAAAAGAGATTAAAGAAAAAAATCACCGATTTAGAAAAATTTATTTTGTTCAACCTTTTCGCTAATGATTTATGAACTTTTCGTGAAATTCTTCACGTCAAAGAAAAATACTGGTTCATTTTGCCCCTCAGTTCCATTTTCTCTTGCTCTTCCCCATTTCATATCATATAAAGAAGATGGAAGAGAAAAAGATCAATGTCTACGTTTCGAATTCAATGTGACGCGATCGCTGTAGTAAAAAAGAAGGGATTCACCTCCTCCAGAAGTTCGGTGTGTGGGCGAGACTTCTAAAAACTAAAAGAAGTTTTGAAAAATCCAACAGAATTGTGGAAAGATAAAATGAAACAGAGAGGGAAAAACAGATCCCTTTTTTTTTTTTGGATCTGCGTCGTTTCCGCCCACGAGGAATTTCATTCATCGTTTTTTCCACATTTATTAACATTTTTTTCCTCACTTTTTTGTGCATTCAATCAAATTAACGTAAATTATCTTTAGTAAATAAAATAAAACTATATTTTTCATGAATATATCCACTGAATATCAAAAAATGTTAATAAATGTAAAATCACAGAGTTAAAAAATCAATTCTCGAAGAATCGATCTTCAGAAAATAATTTTTTTTTAGAATCTATTTTTTAAAAAATAGATTAAAAATTATGAAAAAATTAAAAAAATGTCAAAAAATATAATCTTTGATACAGCATCCCAAAAAAATAAAAAATTAACTGTACTCAAGTTTGCTGTAGAACTCCCTTAAAATTCATTAAATTTGTCATAATTAACTTTTTTTAACAAATACCTCAAAAAAATGGAGATACGCCTTTTTCGCTTAAGTCCCTTTTTAACGAAGAGCCACAATCAGAATTAGGACAATCGCCTTATCTCGTTTAGTTTCCAAGATATCCTCAAGAACAAAAAATTGTCCAAAATTTTTTGCATCGAAAAATAATTCATTGATTTTCATAAAATTATTGGCAATATTCAGTAACAAATTTTTTTTTTTTTTTTTTTTTTTATTCATTAACAAATTGCGAATGAATATTACGTGTAGTTTAACAAAGTCCATTCAAACAAAGCATGCCAAATGATTACCACCTGCCTCATACCTATGCATGACAAAAGCCCAGGTTAAATTCACTGCGCAAGAATCGCAAGAGGCGATAAATTTTCCATACGAACGAGAAACTAAACGAGTAGAATGAACGATGTGTTTGGAAGCCAATGGGCTTCGATGGGCTCCATATATATGTTTAAATAGGGTAAAATGGTGCAAAATGGACCTAGAAGATGAGATGACTCGAGATTTTTTATAAAAGCAGCGGTTGCTTCAAAAAATCTGAAAAAATTTACAAACAATATAGACATGTTGGAGGATTTTCTCAAATTTTTTCAGATTTTTTCGTCAAGTCCTTCATTCCGAAAAAAAATCCTTAATCATGTTACCATGAGGGTCTATTTTGCCCTACTCTCCCCTATATATATATATATATTGGCACCTTAGAAACGAAGTGGCGTAAGTGCTATGAATAAGCATAGCACTTACGCCCCTTTAACTCTAAGCCAACGATATATGTATCGATATATATAAGAAGAGAAGTGGGTACTCGAAGGGGATCTTCTCTACATCACTGGGGCACCCACCACGTGATTTCCACGATGGCACCAAGTGGAGGGGGAAATCCATTCATAACACGAGCAAGGCCGCACGTTTGAGGCCACTCCCAGATACATTTGCAAATTTTATTGGATTTTTTTATTTAAAAATTAAAAAAAAGGCGTTTTATTGCTATGTCCATTTATGAAGTCTATAATTTTTTTTTTACTCATGAAAAGTAGAAAAAGATTGGAATGAAAATAAAAAAGAAGGATAATTCCATTTTTTCTGTGAAGATTCACTGTTTTTTCTTCTGATATCGTTAATTCTTTTTTTAAAAAAAGGGGCATACGAAGAAAAATCCGAAAAAAATTGTGAAAGTGCACTAACATGTCTTCATTATCAGGGAATTTTTTCAAAATTTTCGATTGAGAATTTCACTCGAGAAAAATTTGAGATATTGAATAAAAAGGAATTTGTTAAAAAATCTAGTGTTAATGTCTATTTAAAAAAAAGGCTTTTACAGGAAAAAATCTGAAAAAAATTGTAAAGATGAACCAACATGTCTACATTATCAGGAAATTTTTTCAAAATTTTCAATAAAGGATTTCATTAAAAAAAAAATTCTGATCCATTTTGTTTCTCTGCGTTTCTATCGTAAAAAAATAAATTATTGAATTTACTTTTTTTTTTAAATTAAATTATTGAATTCGAATCACGTAAACGTATTCAATGCTCGTTCTATAGAACGAAGAAATAGAATATTACAATCGTACGATGAAGAATGTCACAGAGTCAGAGAGAATGAGAGAGGGATGATCATCAACTTCGTCTCGTTTACCAGAAACCATCACCTGCAGGCAACGGATATGAAACTGGTTGGTTCACGGGGCACTTGGTAGAAACTCACTAACTATAGTCAACTTGGGATCTCTTTCATATCGAATTATCGAGCATCGCCATGGGAGACTTGGCCAAAAGATCGAATAACGCAATCGTGAAAACGAAACAAGCTATTCAAAAGAAGTCGAGACGAAAAAGAAACGAAAAACCAGAAGATATCGGAGTAAAATGAATGGAGATTTTTTTTTTGGTGTGAAGACTTCTCTGGAAAATTCCGAAAAAATTCAGTAATAATTAAGACATGCTGGGGTATTTTTCCAATTTTTTTGAAATTTTTTCGCAGCGTCTTTCACTTAGAAAAAAAAAATTTCGATCATTTTTCGTATAAAATTAATGGTAACAAAGGGGCGTATGTCCCAAAAAATCTGTAAAAATTCATGAAAATATTCCGACAAATTTCAATTGTTGTCAAATTTTTTCAAATTTTTTAGCAAAATTCTTCACTTCCAAAAAAAATATTTTTATCATTTTTCGAGATAAAATTCACGGTAGCAAAAGGGCGTATGTCCCAAAAAATCTGCAAAAATTCATGAAGATTCTTCGATATATCTCGATTGTTGGCAAATTTTTTCAATTTTTTAAGCAAAGTTCTTCAATTAAAAAAAAAAATTTGAATAATTTTTCGTAGAAAATTTATGATAGCAAAAGAGCGTATGTCTCAAAAAAACTCTAAAAATTCACAAAGATGCTCCAAAATATTTGAATCAGTGTCAAATTTTTCCAAATTTTTCCATAAGTGTCTTCAATTCCGAAAAAAATATCGTAATAATTCATGTGTGAAAATTCAGAAAAAAAAAATTTAATAAATGAAATTTTCAAGGTAAATAAAATTCCCACGAGTTCATCTCCCATAAATTTTAACGCAATAACGAAAACATTGAGCGAGTAATAAAGTAAAGAAAATTTTATAAATTGTTGTACTGAATTAATTATGTTTAACTTCGATATGATCTTGGCTTTCCCATGGGACAATCTGTACCATCAAACTCTCCAAGAAAACATGAGGCAATAAAAAGTTGAATTTATCGGTATAAAAAAAAAAAAAAAAGGGAAAAAAGGAGAAAATAAAGGAACTGCAAAAATGATGAGAACTGCGATCGTCTCTGAAACGGAAGTCTCCGAAAGACCCGTTGTTGACATTTTTTTTACCTCATTTTTCTTATCTCCAAAAATTCTCTCATTTGAGTTTTTTTTTTTTTTCAATCTCCCTTCGTGGTGTTTCAATTATTTTTTCTTTGTCTTTCATCTCCTCCCTCTTGGATCGAGCAAGGTGCATCCGCTCGTTAGTTTGATTTACGAACTACCAGCTGGAATCGACTGCACCCTGCTTCCATGTACACACGTACAAAATAATTCGCCCTCTTCCGATTTCCTCGAGTGAGTCTTAATTTCCCTCGTGTCAACAATTTTATCTGCTTTTTTTTTTTTTTAGCAATTAGATGTGTTTTTACCTCGATTTTTCAATAAATGATTTGAAAAAAGCAATCACGTTTCGAGATATTTGATGATAGAAAGAAAAAAAATATCGCATGGATTTACAATCGATTATTTTCAAATATCGATTAATCGATTGTTCTCAAATATCGATTAATCGATTGTTTTCAAATGTCGATTAATCGATTGTTTTCAAATATCGATTGTTTTCAAATATCGATTAATCGATTCTTTTCAAATATCGATTAATCGATACGATATTTCGCCTTAATTTCGAGATATCGCATATCTATTCGATAGGTCTATAGCACTTGTCGAGTTCAAGGGAAATGATTAATTTCAAATATTCGATTAATCGATATCGATTGATCGATTCGATATCTCGAGTTGAATCGACATTTTGCATTTCATTTGATGGTTCCGTTTCCCCTGTTTTCATTTGAAGGGATCGACTTCCAATCGATCAATTCCAAAATTTCGATTAATCGATGTCACAATTCGATTAATCGAATTTCGTATTGATCGATACTTCGATTCCGTTTGGCCTTGTTTTCATTTTCAGGGGGGAAAAACCGAAATTACATGAATTTCCAATCAATTAATTTGAGAATTTCGATTAATCAATGCGAGATATATCGTTTGAGGCTAAAAAATCGAAGAGCAGAAAAAAGCGCTATCTCGCTTAGTTTCTGAGATTTTTTCAAAAGTGAATCTTACAATAGGGAACTTGCATACTTTTTTTAAATTCTTTTTTCTTGCAAGGGATAGTTTTTGAAATGAGAAAATCATGTTTTTTTTTTAATTACTTGATTAATTAACTATGAATTATTAAAAAATGCATTTTTTGAACGGCGATGAAACGGAAATGACGTCAAAATACCAAATGATTCGGAAGTGCTGTCTTTCTCATTTTCAAAGTAAAAAAAAAACATAAACGAACATTTTCAATTATTATTATTATTTTTTTTAATATTCAACTAATCCTAATTAATCAATTGCAGTGGAAAAAAAAATTAAAAATTAAATATGCAAGTTTTCTATTAAATGAGAATAAATAAACGGAAATTATAGGCGTAATTAAAAGACAGGATGAAGATTTTTTTAGGGATGAAAAAATTTCTTTCATCATTCATTTCTTCTTCAGATTAATTATTGAATGAACATAAAATTCATTTTTCTTTTTACAAATTTTTCAAATCAAAATAAATAATTACAAAAAAAAAAAAATAGAAAATCGTTAATTTCCGGAATTTCTTGAATAATCTCCAATATTTCGTCATCTCCAAAAAAAGTCCTTAAAAAATTTACGAGTGCCTCGAAATGTGAAAAAAAGTCGATTTCTCAAAATTTTTTACGAAAAAAAAAATCAGTCCAGAATTACCAAAAAACTCGACTTATTCCATTTTACCCTTCCCCCCTAAATTCCAATTCCCGAATAATAAAAAATCCAAATAAAACTACAAATAACAAATATTTGACATCTATTTTTTTTGTCAAATGTTTTCAATCGAAAAATTATTTTAAAAAAAATGAAAAATATGCAGATATCCAAAATTCATAAAACTATAAGTGCGAATTTTTCAACCATTTTTTTTCATAAAAATTAATTTATCCAAAAAAAAATCCAAAAATTTGTAAGATCTGTGCTCATATCATTATCATAAAATCCATTCATTTTTTCTCAAGTCCAAAATTCTCAAAAAAAAAATCACCAAGGATTTTCCATCAATTCGTCAATTACCCAGCATCCCATTGACTCGTCTGTGTGTTTACAAACTGAAAATCTCTGAATTCTCATTGCCCATCTTCAATATTTATTTTTATTTCTTAACAATTATTTATACCCAGTAGTGATACGTTTGTGAACGCGCCAAAGTGGACGTTTAACACAAAAAAAAAAAAAAAAAAAAAAAAAAAAAAAAAAAAGTTGGGAGACTCTCTCGCGACCAGAAAACCGGCTACTGTCGCATTCCATCCGATACAGGACGTGGGAGACGCCTCCTGGCGCCTTCCACCACCCGCGGCGACTACGATCTGTACACATCTTATTCTCTTTCTCTCTCTCTCTTATTCTCTTTCTCTTCGTCTTTTTCGATCGATTCGATAACGAGGATTCAATAAAAAGGAGCATCGCACTGCGCGTACCATCCAGCTTGCGGTGAAACAATGTTAAAAGAATTAAGAAAAAAAAAATATATATATATCTATGAAGAAAGATGAAGAAAAAAAAAAAAAGAAAGAGAGAAATAACATCGTGATTGATCGTGTCAGTGGTTGGATGAGTACAGGCGCCATCCTGAATCCAAAAATTTTTGCTTCAATTATCCACAGCCTCCGGCAATATTTTTTTTTCCCATTTTTTTTTTTTTTTTCATCGTCTGGCGAATTGATTAGCACTCAAATGCAATTTGTATCCCAATCCCCCCCCCCCTCCCCCTTCTTTTCTACTATTTCGTGAAGAATCATTTACACGAGTATGCGAATTAAATTTTATAATTTGATTATTAATTTTAATTTTGTGGAATTTTGAAGATTCAAATGAATTCAGGAAAAAAAAAAGTTTGTCGTAATGACAAATCGTTGGGGATTTTTTTTCTCCTAATTTTGGAGAATTTGAAAAGTGATTTAGCTGGGCTTTTTGAGAGAAATGATTATATCGTCGACCTAAAAACAAAAGGGCGTAAGCGCGAAAAAAAAACACTTTTCAGAGGGAAAAGGGCGTATGTCCAAAATGCCTCTGAAAATGTTTTTTATGCGCTCCCGATGCAAAAAAAATGAATTTAAAATTTGAGTAACATAAGGGCGTATTTGCCAATCTTAGCAGGAATAAGGCGTATTTGCAACATATACGCCTTTTTGTTATTACGTTTTTTTTTTTTGCGTCACTTTCCTGATTTATTTAATACTAAAAGGGCGTATGTTTGAAAGATACGCTCTTTTGTTATTAATTATGACATTAAATTTTTGGAAAGTTATGAAAATTAATAACAGTAAAAGGGCGTATCTTTCAAACATACGCCCTTTTGTTATTTACTATGACATTAAATTTTTGAAAAGTTATGAAAATTTATAACAGTAAAAAGGCGTATGTTTCGAACATACGCCTTTTTGTTATTAATAATTGGAGATACGCCCGTTTGTTATTCGAGAAAAAAAAAAGCTCCAAATGATCGGCAAAGTTGAGCATAGTCGATAGAGCGAATAAAGAAAAATTACGCCCTTTTGTTATTAAAAAAAAAAAAAAAAATTAAAAAAATGGCACTTACGCCCTTTTGTTCTTAGGTCGACGATATACTAGTCCCAGAAGCAAAAGGGCGTAAGTGCCATTTTTTAGTGATAAAGAGGCGCAATTTTTTTTTTTTTCAGCACTTACGCCTTTATACTCCTGAAACGACAATATTTTCATAAAAATTATTTTTGCTTGTAAACTAACAATACAATTTTTTTTTCTTTTTTTTCCAGATGAGAATAATTAAAGACATTTATTTTATTCGCATGATACTCTTTCTTTCCAGCCCCGAGCGATATTTTATTAACTCCTCAATTTATTTATTTTCTTTTAACATTTTTTTTTTCCACATTAACAATTTATAATGCAAGAGCATGTACAAAAGCCCACCCCCAATAATTCCCTACTCCCCACAAACGTTCATCGTATTCTTTGTCGGTCTCTCGCACTCTACTGCGATTAATCACATTAACGATCCGCTAATTATCCGGCCGTCTCTCTTTCATCACGGATCACTAAGAGCCCTTAAACATGACCACTCTGTTTAACTGTTGATTTTTCATTACTTTTTTATCATTATCCACTTCTCTACCATCCACTATTTATTTTTATAAAAGTTCGAAGAATAACGTCTTTGTAGAATTATAACTGAATTCTATTAACTTTTTGTGAATGAGAGAGAGTAAAAAAATTTTTGGGAGAATTATATGGCCAGATTTTTTTTACATTGATTTACGTGAAATAATGCGATTTATTGATCATTCATTTCGTTGCATTTATCAAATGTCTAATTAAGACAACCTGGATATTAATTATCACTTTTTTTTCTTTGGATTATTTGTCCTTTTGATTTACATTAAATAACGATTAATTTTTTTCATCAATTATTCATTCATTTTTTTAAGGTAGCTCTATCGGAAAGGGACGTATAGAAATTGTGCATATCGTCACCTTAGAGTAAAAGGAGCATAAGTGCCAAAAACACGAAATTCTGGTGTGAAACGGGCGTATGTCCACTTATCACTCTAAAATGTTTTTCATGGCATCTGGAACATTATTTGGATAATTGAAAATTCAAATAACAAAGTGGCGTAACTACCAATTTTAAAATGAAAGGGACGTATCTCCACACTTACGCCTTTTTGTTATTTTCTTTTTAAACGCTAATATAATTGTTAAAGTTAAAGTGAAAAGGACTTACGCCTTATAATTTTCGTTATCTCATGAGAATTTTTGGAGTTACGCCCTTTTTTTTTTAGAATTTTTCATCCGAATTTTGGCACTTACGCCTTTTTGTTTTTAGCGATTTGTATCTAAACTATGGCACTTACGCCTCTTTGTTTTCAATTTTTTTCCGATAATTAGGGAAAATTCAATGAAAACACTAAAAACAAAGAGGCGTATCTCCGGCACTTACGCCCCTTTGTTATTAGGCAGTGGTACTTACGCCTATATATTATTATTTTTTATTTTTTTTACTAATATTGCGTAAAAGGCTTTGGAAAGCCTATTGGAGCAATAATAGTGGAGATACGCTTTTTTGTTATTTTGAAGAAAAAAAATCGGGATAAATGGCACTTACGCCCCTTTCACTCTAAGGCGACGATATATTACATATTGATTGTCATTCTCATATATCCAAAATTCATTCATTCGATATTCGAGTAGGAAATTTTGCATCTAATTATGAATTTAAAGAGAATTTTAAGATTTTTTAGTAAACTTCTGATATTTATCAAATAATACGGTGCTTTATGCACACATCTAAAATTTGACAGCATTTTTCTTCTGTTTGCAAAATGTTTTCAGCAAAATTTCAGTGGAATCGGTTGAATAGTTTCCGAGAAGAATAGAATTTTTCAAAAAAAGTTTTTTTTTAATTTTCTCGATGAAAAATTAATTCCTAGCCCCCAGCCTGGGCTATGATATTCATCTCATTAAAACTCACATTTTTCACTCGGGGTAAATTTTTCTCTGATTTTTCGTTTTGGAAATTATTTCAATTTTTTGGCATTTTCATTTCAGAGTTTAGGAGAACGATAACTCGATAAATATTTGAGCTAGAGACTTCAAATTTTGTCAGTTTGTATATCTGATGAAGGTACATTTTGGTATTGAATCTAGGCGGAATTTGTCCAGTGGTTTCTGAGATATTTGCAAAAAATGATTTTTTTTTTAAAAGGCGTATTTCTCAAAAACTACTGGGCTGATTTACACCAGCTTGTACTCAAAAAATTCGTTATAATGAAGGGAATGGACTCTATTGATTCCCAATTTATTATAAAAAATGAACTTTATTTAAAAAAATCAGAAATTTCAATTTTTCTTAATTTTTTACTGAGAACACATAGGGGAGAGTGGGGCAAAAAGGACACTATAATGAAACGGTTAGAGATGGATTTTTTTTGATGATTCTATTGAAAAGCTGAGAAAATTTTAGCTGGAAAACAAGTGTCAGATGAATATTAGTCGATTTTTTTTCAAAATTCGATATTTTTCGGCATTTTTGAGGGGTAAAAAGCCTTTGCTTTTTTGAAAATATTCGGTTTTTTGCGATTATCTCTGGTTCTACTCGTCGTAACAATTCGGGGTTGGTCTCAAATGGAAGGTGAGCTCATTTCCCATCGATTCATGGGGTTTTGGATTAAAAAATATCAATTTCTGGGATAGTTATAGGCAAAGAACTGTTTCACAAAACGGTTTCACAGAAAAGCTCATGAATACCTCAAAAATCGATATTCTTCAATTTAAAAACCCAGAATCGATGGGAAATGAGCTCACCTTTCACCTCCCATCGGAATTTTCACGCTACGACAAATAGAACCGAAAATATCATCAAAAAACTGAAAATTTTCAAAAAAAAAAGGCTTTTACGCCTCTAAAATGCTCAAAAAAGTCAAAATCGCTAAGAATTCGGAAAAATTAATTCCGGCACTTGTTTCTCGCTCAAAATTTCCTCAGCTTTCCAATGGAATCATCAAAAACTATCTACCGCCAATATTTCTATTAATTCCAAGAGTTTTCCATAATATTTTCCTAAAAATTTAGATGTGTCCATTTCATATTGAAAATAATCAATCAGAAATATATGCGATACGTTTTTTTTTAAATTGTAAAAAATCGATTCGTCGATTTTTACGTTTCGATGTTTTTTTTGTTGAAAAAATCAATTCCTAAAAAATCGTAGTTTCTAAAAATCGATTCTTTCTAAAATCCCTGCAATTCGTCGAATGATGTTGATAATAACAAAAAGCGTATTTTTTTCTATATATATACGCCCTTTCGATTTTGTGTTTTTTTTTCAATTTGAAGTATCATGCACGAAATGTCCAATAGCAAAAAAGTAGGGATAGTAAAATCGATTTTGACTAATCAAAAATCGACTTTCGTATAAAAAAAGTCGATTTTTTTTATAATCAAATTGAAACAATAAAAATCAGTTAATAATCGATTTCCGATTTTCGTTTCACATAACGTAACATTTGAACATGTTAGTATTTTTGCAATCAGCAGATCAGTATAATAATATTATTAAATTTTTATTACATATTTATATACGTATTGATTTTTGAATATATTATGTTCTCTAGTTTAAAATAATCGATATGAATGACTAATACTAAATAAAAACTTGATGATTTGAATATCAAAAGTGTCCAATTTTCAACTATAATTAATCGAAAAATCAAAAATCCATTTTTAGAATCTCCTTTCAATCCCTAGCAAAGGGGCATATCTCCTGCACATACGTCCTTTTCTTTCAGAGAATGAGGAGAATAATCTGAATTTGGAAAAATTTAAATTTTACCAAAAATCTCGAAAATTCCCAAAAAATCTCGAAATCTCCAAATTTTCGGTTAATTTCAAATTGTTTGAAATAAAACGGATTTTTGCTTATTTTTCTTTTACATCATCCAAAACGTCGTTTTCCTGTTTGAAATAATATGATTTTATCCACTCTGTATAAAAAAAAAAACCATAGAGAAACAGGCCTGATAGCTAGTACGGACTGGATCACGAGAGCAAAAGCACGGTGTACCGAGCAATGAGCTGTATCCTGCTAAACTGTTAAGAAGGAAGTGGTTCATTGCTGGCCTCGCTCTCGTGTGTCCACACTCTTTGGCATACGAGACCAAAACTACTTTACACGATGTGTTTCAATGGTCCACAAAGTGTCTTTTTTTTTATATTTTTTTTTTAAATTATCCGAAAATTTTTTCGATTTAAATTTGATGAAATTATTGAACTCACCGGAATTTTACTGGTCTTCAGGAAATCGAGGAGAGCCTCCAAGGCACCGAGGGTCGAGGCCTGAACGAATACACCACGTTCAGCTAATTTTATGTTGCCCAGGGCTTTTGATAATTCCTTGGCTATCTCCTCTTTCATTAATTCTACCTCGTCTGGTTTCTGCGCTACTGCTAGATTTAATCCTACGAAAAAAAAAAAGAAATAATGAGAATATTTTTTTGGGGGGAATTTCAGTCAAATTTAGGGGATCATTGCCGTTTTTATTTCCGAGGAAATATCTCAAAATTTGAAAGAAATTGAAAAAGAAAAAAAAAAAGTTTTTAGACTGAAATTTATCATTCATTTGGTTTTTTGCGGTATTTCTTATTTTTTAGACATTTATGTGAAAAATAATGATAAAAAAATTTGAAAAAATAAATGAACAATGTGAACATCTGAAGGATCTTCGCAATTTTTTTTCATATTTTTTTTTTAATTATATTAATTATAATTTATATTGTTTTAAGAATTGGATCGATTAAATTTGCATCTACTTGCTCATTATGAATAAAGAAAGTTTGAAAAATGCGAAAAACACAATTTTATTTTTTTTTAATATTTTTTTCTCAAAATCCTGTGATATTTTCGAATAAAAATTCGATCACATATCAATAAATATTAAAATTTCAAGTGTAAAGAAATGTTTTTTTTTCCCTCAGTGAGAGTCTATCGATTTTTAAAAATTAATCCTCTTGAATACCATTAAAATTAAAAATAATATGAAAAAATGGAAAATTTTCTTCATTTTTGAAATTACATTGAGCCAATCCACTTAGAATGCAACTCGATTTGAGAACGAATTTTCCATTTAAATTACTCGTAATGGACTAAATTCGTTGATTATTTCTGTAATTCTGGTGTTGGAATTTTTGAAGCAAGAATTGAGAGGGATTTTAGATTATGCAAATTTCCTAATTCCATCAGTTGACATTAATTTTAATTTTTCCGCTCTCCAACTCGAAATGTAAAAACAGATTTATTAAGGATAAATTGATTAAAAATTCGTTCAGAATAAAATCCTGAGTTTTCGTGAATTAAATATTATTTAACTAACCAGCGATTGCTTTTTCAAGATCTTTCGCAGCAATTTTCACTCCCTGCGCTGCTTTTACCTCCCTATGCTCCTTGTAGGCATTCTATTAAATTAAAAAAAAATCCAATAAATTAGTGTGAATTACGGATTTATGGAGAAATTGGGGTAGAATGGGAATTTTGATGGAACGCCTTGAGATGGAGTTTTTTCTGTTGATTTCATTGAAAAAATGAGGAAATTTGGAATGCAAAAAATGTGTCAAAATTAATTTTTTTTTGAATTTTGGATTTTTGGTGTAATTTTTAATTTTTTTTTCTATTTTGAATTTTTGGAAAATTTGACTTTTTTTTAGACATGAATGGAGAGGTCGAACCCCTCCCATTTTTGAAAATTATAATTTTATCAAGTGAGATGATTCGCCATTGATATATGTGATTCATTGATTTATGCTAATTTTTTTTGTCGATTTTTGAGTGATTTATATTTCTTATTTTCTAAAAATTTGTCCTTCTATCGTTTCATCTTCAAAAATCGATAATTTTCCTTTTGAAACCACATCAATCAAAGGCAAACGATTTTACCTCCCATCTATAATCGATCTCAAGTCCTTACGACCAATAGAACTGCAGATATCCCCAAAAAAGTGGGATTTTTGTATTTTTAGCTCTAATTTTTAACTAAAAAAGGACAAATTTTCAAAAAATTCTCAAAAAATAAATTTTGACATATGTTTTTTAATGGAAATTTCCTCAGCTCTTCCCTGGAATCATCAAAAAAAAACTATCTCGAAAATTTCCACTGATTCCTCGTGATTCTCATAATACAAATGAATCAAAACTGATAAAATGTGTCCACTTCATTCAATTTTTTTTATTTTTATTCCTACTTCCTTCAAAATTCTACTTTATTTGGGGACAAATGAGGTGATAAGCCCCTTCCATTTTTTTAAATTATCTTTTCTCCAAGCAAGATCATTCGTCATTAATTCAAGTGGTTCTACATATTTTTTCATCGATTTTTGAGTGATTTAAAATCATAATAATCATCAAAAATCGATCATTTTCTTTTTTTAATCACATAAATTAAAGGCAAATGATCTCATCTTCCATCTCGAATCGGTCCCAAATCCTAACAACCAATAGAACCACAAAAATTTTCAAAAAAGTGGAATTTTCGTATTTTCACCTCTAATTTTTCCCTAAAAAGTAAAAAATTTCCAAAAAATTCTCACAAAATAATTTTTAACATATGTTTTCTGATCGAAATTTCCTCAGCTTTTTACTGGAATCATCAGAAAAAAATCATCTCGAATATTTCCACGGATTCCTCGAGATTTTCATAATAAAAATAAATCGAAATTGATGAAATGTGTTCATTTTACCTATTACATCAAAATAATATTAATTATCAATGAATTTTACCTTGACCCGTAATTCCTTCAGTGGTTGTGGCATAAGTAATGACCGAATTTGCGTTACAATTGGTCCATCAGTACCCGCAACTATCATTGTATCACCTTCTCTCAGTGTACCATTAACTAGAATACAATCTATCGTTGTACCTAGACCAGGCAGTGCTTTGACTTCAAGTACAGTAGCTTGTAATTCTTCACTGTACATTAAACGTTTAGCAAGTGGTCCCTGACAGGCATCAACGAGGAGTGCTAACAAATTTCCCATTCCCTCACCTGAAACCGAAAAAATTGAATTTTCATTTAGAATTTTATTTTCATGTTTTATTTTCAGCTTTTCTTGGGATTCCCTTTTTTATGAATATCTCGGAAAGTAAGCGAGATAAGGCGATTTTGGAAGGAGCCTTTTTTCTAACTCTTGAAAATCTCTGCAAAATCGGTTTCAGGCCAAAATCACTCTATCTCGTTAAATTTCCGAGATATTCATGAAAAATGAATCACAAGAAAAATAGACCAAAAAATTTTAAAAAAATTTAAAAAAAAAAATAATTTGCATGTAGAAAATAATTTCTCATATTACTAGGAAAAAAATCATTTCTAGAATACTTTGATGGTCTTATTTTTCATTGAAAAATGATGTGCCATGAATAGCACTTGAATTACAAGAGAAAAGATCAAAAAAAGAAAGAAAAATGTAGAAAATAATTTTTTCTATTATAAAAAAAAAAAAAAAATTTGTCTTCTATTATCTAAAAAAAAATGATTTTCCAAATACTCTAATAGTCTTATTTTCATTGGAAAAAAATGATTTACCAGTAATAGCACTCGTTGGCACCAAAGAAACATAGCTCCTGGGATCCGGATTTTCGTAAAAAAGTGCAGCATTGAGTCCTTGTTCAGCAAACTGAAGAATAACATCCTTCGAACGTTTTTCAAACTCCCTCTGAGTATTTGATCCCTGAGTTTTAATAATGTCATGTACGTCCTTCCGATTCATCGTCTGCCAATCGTACAATCTTGAGGAAAAATTAAAAAAAAAAAAATTTTCTTCGTAATTAATTTGTAAACAATATCTCGATAGTTAAGTGAGACAGCGAAATTTTCGTAGATACCTTTTTTGGAGTCCTCAAAATTCTCTACAAAAAAGGATTCAAGTAAAATCGCGCTATCTCCCTTACTTTTCCAGATACACTTTCGTTTTACCTCTTCCCTAATAATTAAAAAAAAATAGTTGAAAAAATTAAAATTTACCTATCAATTTTATTCAAGGCAACGATAAAAGGACACTTTTTAGTCTTCAATAGTCCAATACTCTCGATAGTCTGTGGCTCAAGCCCATGCATAATATCAACAACCAAAACTGCAATATCACAAAGTGAAGAACCTCGATTTCTCAAATTACTAAAAGACTCGTGTCCAGGTGTATCAATAATCAATAATCCTGGAATTCTAAAGATTTTATCAGCAAAATCCTTGACATGTTTCGTAGAATCCTGTATTGCCTCAATTGGCACATTAGTAGCTCCAATTTGTTGTGTAATTCCTCCAGCCTCTCCATCCTGTACATTAGTTCTCCTCAATTTATCCAAAATCTTTGTTTTTCCAGTATCAACATGTCCAAGTACACAAACAACAGCAGCACGTAAATTATCTAGACTTTTTTTTTTCTCAGCTTCAATTCTACGATTTTGTATTCTCAATCTGGCCTTTTCCCTTTTTTTCTCAGCATCAGTCAATTTATCATCAACACTGTCCTCTTCGCTCTCCTCTTCCTCCTCTGATTCTGTCTCACTTCCACTCTCCGACTCACTGTCCGAAGATTCCTTCTTATCAGTACCTTTTTCCTCTTTTTTATCATGATTTTTCGATTCATCTGACTTTGTTGCCTCATCTGACTTGTCCTCCTCCTGTTCTCCCTCACTGCTATCAGCATCCCAAGTATCTTTGACCTCATCACCCAGTTTCTTTTCATCAATCTTCACCTGTTCATCAACAATTTCAACCTCAACTTGTTCAGGCTTCCTCTCGTCTTTCTTCTCCTCTTTGTCCTCAGTGCTTGTCTGCTGCTTCAATTTATTCGGCCTAATTCTCGTTCCAAGTTTAGTCTTCGGCTTCTTTTCTCCAGCCTCTGGTATCTCCATTCCCTGGGCCTTAAGTGCCTCCAGCATGGCCTGAGCTCTTGCCCTATCCTGTTTCTGCTTATTCGTTAGTAATTTACCTTCTGCTTTCAGTCGCTCTTTCCTCTGCTTTTCCTTGAGTTTCTTCTTTTCTTTACGTTCTTGCTCGAGCTGCAGCTGCTCGAGACGAGCCTTTTCTCGGGCTTCTTCCTGGAGGATTCTCTCCTCTTCCTCACGTTTAGCACGTTCCTCGTCCTCTTTGAGCTTTTTCAGGGCTTCCTGCATGGCTGCTATCATCTTTTTACCTGGACCTTTGCCCTTGTCCTTTGGATCCTCCTTCGCCCCTTTTTTCTTCTTCTTCTTGCCATCTTCTTCTTCATCTCCATCAAGTTCTTCGAGTTTTTCGGAAGCCTCGGGCTTCTCCTGCGTCTTTTCAACGGATCCTTCTTTACTCGCCTCGTCTTCTTGCTTGCCTTCAACCTTCTTCTGTGCTAATTTTTTCAGCCTCTCACGTTCTTTCTTCTCTTTTTTCTTCTGGGCAGCTGTTTTAACAGTACTGCCTTCATCCCCCTCGTTAACGTCGTCTTTAGACTCACTCTCTGCTCTTTGCTCTGATTTATCAGATTTTTCCTTCTTGACTTTCTTCATTTTCTCGTCTTTTACTGGTTCTACAGAGGTAATTGGAATTTCATCAGTTTCCTTTTTTTCTGCCTTTTTACCGGAATATTCCATTTCTAATTCAGCAAGTGCCTTCTCGATTTCATCATCACTATCGTCTTTCTTCTTTTTCTTTTTGCCTTTTTTACCCTGGGGCTCTTGCTTTTGTTGGGATTGTTTAGCCTTCGGTCTCTCGATACTCTGCATTTTTTCAGATTCATCGTCACTTGGTGGAGGCTCTTCAATTTCATCATCTTCATCATTATCACCCTCAATATCGAGTAAGGCAAAGCCACTTTTAGCAGCTGAAAATGGAAAAAACGTGGAAATGTTAGTTTTTTAATGAACGAATCAAATTTTTTATCTGCATAATTCACAAGAAAGTGGTGAAAATGAGAAATGATGAAGAAAAATCATTATTATTGTGAATATCTTTGGAACGAGGAGATTTAGAGGGAAATGTTGAGAAACCTTTTCGTGGAGAATTTTGTAAGCCACGAAAAAGGTTTCTCGATAAATTTTCTAAAACCCTAAATTCTCTAAAACTCTAAATAGTTTCTGAAATGTTTTTCAAATAATTGTAAAAAAAGAGATAATTCTTTAAATTGTGTTGACTGTGATGGACTACAGAGAAAGATTTCCAGCTAAATTCTACTTGGACACATTGATTTTGAAATCAAGCAGAAGAACAAAATAAATAAACAATTACATCAGTCAGTAATAAAGAGGTAGAATCGAATAATTCGATTTTTCTTAAAAAAAAATTTTTTTTACACGATCTTGAAAATAGCAGACATATTATTCACAAGTAAATGATTATAATTTTTTTTTTTTCATTACTCTTATATTTTTTCGAATTTTCTACACGTGCATATTTTTTTATTTTTTTATAAATAATTTATTTGCCAACAAAATAAAGATAATAAAAATTGTCAGATATCTGCTAGTTTATGATACTGAAAATAACAGACATTTGCCAATTTTAAGATGTTTATTTTTATTTAAAAAATAAGTTATTTTGGAAAAATAAAAAATATGCACATGTAGGAAATGTAAAAAACTATTAGTACGAATTTTGTAAAGAAATTTTTTGTAAAAATTCATTTCTCCAAAAACGAAGCACAAAATTTTTAGATATGTGCTAATTTATGATCCTGAAAAAAGCCGATGGCCAACAAATTTTGATTATTTTTATTTTATCAACAAATGAATTATTTGAAAGACGTAAAAAATATGCACACATGCAAATATAATTCATTCAAAAAAAAATCAATAATTTTTTGTCAGATTTGTGATAATTCCATTATCATGCTAATTTCCGCACTCTTTTTATCGGAATCATGATAAAATTAGCACACATCTAATCAATTTTTGGATTTTTTTAAACAAATAAATTACTATAAAAAATTTTTTTTAAAAAATTGCACTTATGATTCCTTGAATTTTCTATACGTCCATATTTTTCATTTCTTCAAAAAAGTTATTTACTAAAAAAAATCAAAAATAAAATCGTTAGATGTTTGCATTTTTCTGTATTATATCATCGAAACACTTACGTTTCCCTTTACTCTTGGAAGCTGTAATTGTAATATCATCATCCTCATCAGAAACATCATCTTTCCTTCCTTTTTTCGTTTTGCCTTTCGGCTTTGGCACATCCTCCTCCGTATCCTCATCCTTCTTCTTCCCCTTTTTCTTTCCTTTCGTCTCTTTCACAAAAATCTCCTCATCATCATCATCATCCCCCCTCTTCCCCTTCTTATTTTTTCCTTTGACTTTCATCATCTCCGGCTCTGACTCATCATCAGAATCATCTGCCTTTTTCCCCTTCTTTTTTTTTCCCTTTGCCTTTACCTTAGGTGCATCATCCTCACTGTCAGAATCAGCTTCAACACCTGCTGATCCTTTTTTACCCTTTTTATTCTTCCCTCTAGACTTCATCTCAGCCTCCGAATCTGACTCCTGATTTTTTCCTTTACCCTTTGATGCAATCGACACTGACTCATCATCAGAATCATCATCTCCTCGTTTTCCCTTCTTGCCCTTTTTTCCCTTTGTTTTATCAACTTTTAACTCCTCAAAGTCATCAATTAAATCATCAAATTCCTCGCCTTTCTTCTTCTTCTTATCTTTAGCCTTTGATTTAGCCTTTGACAAGTCTGGTTGTGACTGTTCCTCAATTTCAACATCACTGTCATCACTAAAATAAGATAATAAAATAATTATAATTAAATTAAATGACTTTAGCAGACATCTGAACATTTTTTGGATTTTTTTTTTTTATTAAATAAATTACTATGAAAGCAATATTTGAAAAATTCGCATTTGTAGGTATTTAAATTTACTAAATATGAATATTTCCAATTTTTAATTTTTTTTTTATGAAAATAATTTATTTTTTAACAAAAAAAAAATCGAAAAATCATCAAGTGTCTGTTATTTTTTTTAGTGTCATAAAATTAACATTTGACAATTTTTTAGATTTTCCTAAGCAATTAAATGATGAAAATATTTAAAAAATTGGAACTAGTTTTTTTAATTTTCTCAAAACAAGTTGTTTTTGTTTAAAAAAAAAAACAAAAATCTGAAAATTGTCAGATGACTGCCATATTTTCATTGTCACAAAAAAAAATAATTAAAAAATTGTTAACATTTTTTTATTATTTTTTTTTGATACATCAATTTTTGCCCTTTTTTTCTCTCGACAATTAACGTGATAAATTGAATTTTTCCAGTAAATAAAATTATTTAAATTTGAAAAAAAAAAGACATAACCTAGACTGGCCAGATGGCAAGTATTGCATCATCGAAGAATAAAAATATATAAAGTGCCATTAGTTACATCAGAGATAGGAAAAAAAATTGAAAAATTATAAAAAATTAAAATTTATTATTTCAAAGGGATTATTAAATTAATGCAATAATAAGTTGGTAAAAAAAACATTGTTACTGCGAGTTAAGATAAACTTACAAATCTTCGTCTTTTCCTGTTCGCTTTCCCTTCTTAGGTTTACCCATTATATCACTTTTAATATATGTATTTTTTTAAATAACTTTTTATTTATTTGAATCAATGCTTTTTACGTCTGTAATAATCGAGTGATGTGAGAATTAGCGGCATGAGAGATACACAGTTAATAATAACGGAATTGTGGAAAAATTTGTATCAATTTGACGTGCCAAGTGTGTGCACACCGGTTTTTCCTCCTTGCCCTCGCTGTGAATGACGGATCAACGTGAAGTTTGTTGTTTTTGGAGAGCTCAAGGTAGTATTACAATGAGCATGAATCTCAGCGCGGTCTATTTGAAATTTGAATGATCTTACGTTCAAATAGTTGGCGGGTAAAGGTACGGCTAGAGATGAGCGCCCGTCACATGACGGTCATGTGACGTCATGCGACGAAGTAGTTGTGACCGTGACAGGGGAGAGATTCCGCGCGGTATAAGCAGTATCCAATTAGCCTTTTTTTTTTTTAAATTTTGAATTATTTATAATTGCACTTACTGAAACGTTAGTATTTCGTTCGCGAGTGATTGTAGTGCTGTTAAAATCGTTTAAGAGTTAATTGGTTAATTGTAAGTAAATAAAATATAACACAAAGCTAACGCTTTTACGTTATAACGCAGTACCTTATAACGCGCGGAATCTCTCCCCAGACTCAGTCACAAAATTTCACTGAATGACGGTCATAAAAGGAAAATAAATTATGACCGTCGTTCAAATCAAATGTATCAAATTCCCACAGATTTATAAAATTGACTGAATAAATGACCGTCATAAATTGAAAAAATTTAATGACGGTCATTTTACATCTATATAAATGTTTTAGCATCAATTATTTTTCATTCCTTGGCAAGTGTAAATGAATTTGGTTATGAAAGACTCAATTGAAATCCGTTTGAATTGAAAAACAAAAAATTCATATTGCAATAAAATGTATTGAATATTTACTGATTTTTCAAATTGACTGAAAAAAATGACCGTCACAAATGAAAGAAATTTAAGGACGGTCATTTTACATCTAGATGTATTTTACTATTTCACTCATTTTCCAGTCTTGGACAAGCATAAATTTAATTGTGACTGTCATTTTCCATTTGAAATTTTGTGACGTCATGTGACCGTCACAAGACGGTCATTTTTTGGTCATATGACGTCGGTCCAAAAATGACCGTCATTGCCCATCTCTAGGGGAGAGATTCCGCGCGTTATAAGGTACTGCGTTATAACGTAAAAGCGTTAGCTTTGTGTTATATTTTATTTAATTACAATTCACCAATTAACTCTTAAACGATTTTAACAGCACTACAATCACTCGCGAACGAAATACTAACGTTTTAGTAAGTGCAATTATAAATAATTCAAAATTAAAAAAAAAAAGGCTAATTGGATACTGCTTATAAAGGTACGGCCTCATGCAGACGCTTGACGCTAGCGTCCAGCGTCAAAACAGGTCACGTGACACTATTTGAAATTTCCCGCCACTGAAAAAAAAATTTAGCGGCAAGCGGTCGCGTCAGAAAGGAAAGTTGCTTTTTTCAACATGTTAACCTCACTAAAATGAAACTCCATAATAATAAAAAAATATTGTTGGAACCTATATTTTCATCATTAACTAGTTAATTAAATCATGGGAGACATTTATTTGGTCTGAAGCGATTATTCGCACCAATTTATTACATAAATTGCACAACACGTATTTAGTATGGATTAATACTTTGACGCTCGCGTTTCTAGCCAAAAAGCTCAAATTGTTCAGCTTTTTCGCTGGATTTTTTTCAGCGGCGGGAAATTCAAAATAGTATCACGTGACCTGATTTGACGCTGGACGCTAGCGTCAAGCGTCTGCATGAGGCCGTACCTTAACGCGCGGAATCTCTCCCCTGGCGTCAGCGTCAAATCAGGTCACGTGACACTATTTTGAATTTCCCGCTGCTAAAAAAAATTTAGCGAATAGTCGCCACGTCAAACAGCAACGTCAACATGGCTGTTTCCAGGAGTTTTAAGCATCATTAGATGATGAAAAATAACAATTATTGTCCGAATCTATATTTTTGTAATTTACTGAAACATTTTTTAAGGTTTACATCATCTGAACTCATTATTTTTAATATTTCATGACGACAATATTGACGCTCCTTTCCCAGCGATAAAGCTCAGATTGTTGAGCTTTTTGCTACTTGTCGCTGAATTTCTCATTAGTGGCGGGAAATTCAAAATAGTGTCACGTGACCTGATTTGAAGCTGATGCTAGCGTCAAAAATGCCTGCATGAGGCCGTACCTTAAGTAATTTATTTATAAATTTTTTCACACTGCGCCCTATTGGTGGTCGCATGGTGGTCCTTGGTAGCATATTTTTATTTAATTGGTAGTAAAACTCCGCTTATAATAATTGATTGTTTATTACGGTAACTAGTTAGCGGATAAAGTACATGGAATCAATTATTTTTTGAAAATAACACCGGTTCTGTTGTTTGTAGTGCCTTGGTATCGATCTTAAATGACAGATACATCATCTTTCGCATCATCTCGCTCACTTTTCAAGATATTCGATTCAGAATGATTACAAAAATAATGTGATTTGTCCTAATTTAATTTTATCTCACTATTACCAAATTTTCCCGGAGTTTTGGTGAAGACCTGATAAGAAAATTGGCTTTCGAAATTTTCTACGAAAAATAAGTTGACACGACATGTGATTTAGTAATCAAATTATCATTCTCCGAAAAAAATACCCTCGTAAATATCTATCATCTTTGTACACACTAATCCATTCCAACTGTTTCATATGGTAAATAATCGTTTTCAATGATACTTGTGTTAGAAATTCTGTTCTCGGAAAATTGAATAAATTTTTCTTCCAAATTAAGAATTTTCAAATCACTGATGATCAATCCTCAATCACAAGGGTTTCATCCTTACCTTTTTTCTAGCTCTCATTTTTTTCCTGTAGAAAAAATCCTGTTCCAGCTCCTGACTATTAAGTGCAGTAGAGGAGAGATAAATCAGAATAATTATTCTTTTTTCCCATAGTGTTTTGAGAATATCTCGGAAAACTGAGTGAGTAGATGCAGCTTCACTCTGATCCTTTTCAGTGCTTCTTGGAATTCTCTACAGAAAGGGCTAATTCATTTACTCCCAATCGTAATCATACACGTGCGTGAAGCATACGCCTCATTTCTACACTGAAAATCCAGGGGTTTCATTTTGAGACTCCAAGTGTCTCATTTAGCAGACACTTTTGAGACCCCAAAAGGGGTCTCATCCTGAGACACAATAGCGGCAGAAATGGGGAATTGTTGATAATGCAGGTATAAAAATCTCCAGGGGAAATTTAATGCATTCTAAAATGTTAGAGTTTCAGAATGTAGAATTATGCTCGATGTTGTAATCGATAACAAATGACGTGATGACTTCGTTTGAACATATCAAGGGCAGCTCTGTTTAATGTACATAGATACTGTTGAATAATCTATTCTTCGAAATTCGTGACGAAAAAGCAACCATGTGACGTTCTTATCATGGAGTCATCATAAGTATTTAGAGGTGCTCAGCATAAGTCATGATTCAGTTGTAGACAGCGACAGGGTGATTATCATACTAGATTGAAAATGTTCAAGGCACAGTTTTTGGCTCTGTTCCTCACATTATATGTCCAGAATGCATTTTCTGGCCTACTACCTTCCCAGAGATTTTGTGAGTAAATGATAAATTTCTATTAGTTCCAAAGTAATCGATATTAATATTCTTCGAAGATCATTAGATAAATCGGGATGAATAATAATTTTTGTCAATTTCTCTGTCAACAGCTGGTGTACTGACGCCCACGATAGTAAAGCACTTCCGTGATGATTTCAATTCAAATAATCGCAACATACTGTCACAAAATGAAACTGTGAAAAAGGATCCACTCGAGGTATATTTATCACGCAAAAATATAAATGATACAAATTTTATTTTTCAATATGAAGTAAATGAAGTTCAGCCAGCAACAAATCAGAGAACGTCTGGTGCATGCTGGATATTTGCAGCATTGAATGTCATTAGAATACCATTTATGGAAAAATATAATTTGAAAGAATTCGAATTTAGCCAAGCGTATTTATTTTTTTGGCACAAAATCGAAAGGAGCAATTTTTTCCTTCACAATATTGTTAACGCAGCTAAGACGGGTAGAAAAACTGACGGTCGATTGATGTCATATTTGTTGTCTTATCCAGTAGAAGATGGGGGCCACTGGGACATGGCTGTAAATTTGATTAATCGTTATGGTTTAGTACCGAAAAGCTCATTTCCCACATCATGGACGAGCAACTCAACGAGAAGAATGAATTTATTGTTGGAGAGTAAATTGCGTGAATATTCAAAAGAATTGATTGAATTAGTTGAGAATAAGGCAGATGATGATACAATTGAGAGGAAAATCGAGGAACAAATGAATGTTATTTTTCGTATAGTTGGTATATGCCTTGGTGTACCTTCTGAGACCATAACGTGGGAGTATTACGATACTACAGGGGCATTGCACCGCATTGGTCCTATAACTGGATTAGATTTCTACAGGAATCATGTGAAGCAGCTCTACAACGTTGATGAGAAAGTATCCTTCATTAATGATCCAAGACCATCACATCCGTTTGGAAAACTGTATGAAGTCGGATACATGGGCAATTCCGTGGGTGGACACAGGACAGTTTACAATAATCAACCAGCTGAAGTACTCATGAAATTAGCTGCTGAAAGTATCAAGAATAATGAATCCGTCTGGTTTAGCTGTGATGAGTATAAGAGATATGCCCATGGTGCTGGAATCCGTGATATCAATGTACATGATATGGAGTCGGTTTTTGGTACTGATATACAATTGGCTCATTCCAAGGCTGATAGAATTATTTATCGTGAAACGGGTATCAAACATGTTATGGTGTTTCATGGAGTTTCTTACGATGTGAGTTTTTCTTTTATATTTTTTATTTTTGTCAATATCTCGAGAACGGTGGAATTCAGGAGAAAACTCGAAGAGACCTTTCTCGTAGAACATTTAATCCATTGCAAAGAAGATCTCTCAATAAATTCTCCGAAGTCAAGAGCTTTCTGAAATATTTGTAATGAGAGTTATACACGACGACTTACTTCAATCTGAATTATTATTATTATTTTTTCTTTACTTCCAGGCTAACGGGAACGTAACAAAATTCAAAGTAGAAAATTCGCAGAATAAGGAGAAGCGATTCCAAGTATTAACTGCAGATTGGTTCAAGGAATTTGTTTTTGAAGTTGTTGTTGATAAAAAATTCGTACCAGCTGATGTACTCGATGTTTTTAAACAGAAAGCAGTGAAACTGCCACTATGGGACCCATTGAACTAATTGGTTATCTGATGGTCCGATGTATCTTGTAAATGAAATATTCATCAATCAGTCAGCTATCTATTTACAAAAATGAGCTATGAAATGAAAGAATATTTTGGCATCAATCAACATTATTTAACTTATAATTTATCACCTCAAATCATATAATTTCGAAGTAATTTAGTTTTCAGCTAATCAATTAAAAACTGCTGATTAGCTCTACCCCCACTCCTAACTACCCACTCTCTGCATAAGATAAGGTATATAAGGACTACCCTTTGACCATGGAGCTCAGAATCGGAGCTCATAGCCCTGAAGATGCCAACTGCAACGTTTGCGAAACGCTGAAACCCAACGCGGCATCTATCCGGAAGCTAAAGATATTAATAATGACAATGGCTGCGAAAGCCTAAACTCTGAGAATAATTAATTTATAGTCGACTACCCGTTAACGGCCTGGTCTAGGAGCTGTAGGGGAAATATTTCCGAGAATTAGCGTCCCCCACGATAACTTTCAAATGTCACTATTTTATATGCATTTTTTTTTAGATCTCTCTAAAATCATTTAGAATGAAAAAACTGTTATGAAAGCTGAATCAAAAATTCGCTTTGCTACTTGTTTTTGAGTCGTTTTGATGAATTTATTGTAGGCTGTTAAAGGGAGTTGTGGAAAAAACTTTGAAAGAGGTATCTGGTGGGGGAAGCAGTTCGGTGCCAAATGAGGGGAAGAGGCCATTAACGGGTGCGCCGATAATCGGGTAGTCGACTGTATTGGATTTGTGAAAAATTCTAATTATTATTGAAAAGTACAATTCGTTTAAAGTCTGCTGAGCGGTATACCGCTGAAAAATTGAAAATTTATAATATATTGATTATTCCCTCGTGGAAATCGACTCGTCAGATTTTGACAAATAATGTCAAACAATTACGAAGAATGTCATAAAATGAGAAATTTAACAGATAATGAAATAAGAGTATGCAATTCGGCATAATTCTCCAAGTTTCATCAGAATATTCATGACGAATTTTGACAGAGAGTATCTATGACAAATCGATTAGATGACATATATTGTCATTATTTGACCCTTTGCGTTATCGTCATGTCCGAAAAGGTCATTCAATCACATTAAGTATCATAATATATCATATAATGCTATATTCATACAATGTCCAGTCTTCTGAGTTTTGTGTGGCAATGTGAAAATATGATGAATGATGGCATAAGATGACTTTTATGGCAAATTGTTACAGATAATGTCATATTGAATATGTCATAATTCGTCATGTTCTGATGAATTTTGACAATTATCTTGGGGGAAATATTAATGTCATAATATACTACTGTGACGTGTGGAGAAATCACACGTCGCCTATTTTTCCTAATTTCTAATATTTTGAAGAAGAGTTTTGTCAAGAGATTGTTTATTGTAGAAGAAATCAAAAAAGATACGGAATAAGCCTTTCCAGCCGCGAATATGAGTCCAGCTCTTTTTCAGAGCTGTTTGACTACGAGAAACCGCTTTGTCCATCTTTACCGTGAAGAAGACTGGCCGAAGCGTGGGAATGCTTATGAAGCAGTTTTAGGGATGTGGAAAAAGAAATGAGATTACGGTTTTCCTCAGATCACGGATTGACTTCAAAACGAGCACGTCGCGCAGAAATATTAGCTTCACGAGCGGACTCAAGCTAACCCTTATAATATTTTATTGGTTTCCTACATTATATGACCATTTGAAACTATAATATCTGTTATTATTTCAAGTTTCCCGCCAATATCCTTGTAATATCCGGGAAGTGCGAGTAAACGTGGAAGACAATCGCGGAAAGTCCACACGTCACACTACAAAATGTCATAATATATCATAAGATTATGAATAATAAATTAACAATGAAAATTAATAAAAACTAATATAATTAAGTAGAAACGAATGAAAGGAATATGGTAAATAAATGAATTGAAATTCAGCTACGTATTGAAACTGGCAAACGAGAAAACGGTAACCATTATATGTGTATGAGTGGAATTGGTAGTTCCGAAAGCGCCGCTAGAGCGCGCATTATAGAAAACTAGTCCCCAAGCCCACCATCATTTCAGAAGTCATAAATTTGAACCGGCGAGCCAGCTTTCTTCCCAATTGATGATAAAACATTTTCATATTTTGACAACAAAAAAAAAGTCAAACTATGACATCTTATAATAGATTCTGTGAGAATACTTCACATCCTGGCGTAATTTCTTTGGAAATTTGATCAGAATATGACATTTTTTAACAGAATTTCCATTCCTATTTCCACCCAAGTTATGATAGATCATGGTAGTGTTACGTCCCTCGCAGTGCCACACGCATACACTAATCCTTAAAAATACCAAGTTATCGACTGTCGGGCGCTATTTACATGTAGTATAGTCTAGATAGTAATTTTACTCAATTTTTAGAAATGTTCTCAGGCGATACGAGAACCTTAACAAATAAGAGTAAATAACAAATAATTCTTGTTTCTGGACCCCACATTTTTTTCCAAAGATGAGTCACTAAAATACAATAATCTAATTTCAACATGCGCGTATACATTTTTGAATAACATTTTGGAGAACAAATTCGAATGAGATAGGATAGGCCTTAGTAAATAAAAGATAAATAAACTGAACCTTGGAAAAACCGAAACGAATTTCAAAGTTCGAAAAACAAACGTTATCCTCTCGAGCAAGGTCCACGCTGACTCAAGGGCCAGGCGTGACCCCTTGGACCTTTTCCCACTTTTCCCACTTTCACCAATCCCGTTTTTCCTCAGTCCCAAATTCACGCCCACACGAGTTTTCCTAATTCGAAAAACACAGAAACAAAATTAGAAACTACAGAATCGTTCAAGAGTAATAAACTCAAATTTAGTGAAAACTAGTTTAACAGAAAATCTCAAACATTCCAAAATTCCAAATTCGAACGAACTCACTAAATTAAATTCAACTAAAATCATTCTGTGAAAATATAAGACAAAACTCTAAACTTTCAAAAATCAAAGGAAAACCCAAGTTCGGAATAAAGTTTAAGTTTAAATTTAAAGAACGTAATTAATAAAACCAAATTGTGAAGATCAGTGTATTTTAATTAAAGTTAAGTGTTAAATAAAACTGTGAAACCAAATTCGTATTTCGTCTGCACATTTATTTCAGCCGTGCTTAACGGCTGGTTGACGGAACCTACATAATTTTCAAAAACTATATTGTAGTTAAGGCTTCCAGTGAGAACGGGACTTCAGTCTGGGCAATTCGTGAATTTCAACGGAATCTGAATTATCAAGGGTAATTCGCAGGGACAGCCAGGACGTAACAGTAAATTCTTTAATAATTCGTCGAATTATGAAGATTTTTTTCTGATTAAATATGACGATATCTGACCTGCTTGTTCCAATTTACGGATAGAAATCGTCAATTTTTGATTGGAAGTATCAAATATGATCAATATATGTCCGATTCTGACCGAGTTTTAAAGAAATCTGACATTAATTGTCAGCCAGTTTTAATAAACTCCTACATAATTCTGCAGTTTCTGTAATTTTCTACAGAATCTGACGACTCGATTTCCACGAGGCTTGTTTCCCAAATTCTGAAAGTCTCTACTCAAATTTTCCCAATTGATTCCTAAGCGAATGAGCCGAATCCCAACTCAGAACCCTAGCGGTTCTGAAAATGCGGTGTTAACACCGTATAGACACCGTTGGAGTGTAAAAACCGTGTTACCCGGAATTTACACGGAATATTTACCGTTTTTTTGTGCAAGATTTATGCGGTGTAAATTCCGTATAAAAACTGTGTGAACACTGTGTGAATTCCGTTTCGAAACTGTAGAAAAACTGTGAAAAAACTGCACAAATAAACGATGTAAACACAGTCTTTACACCCTTTTTAAACGGCGTTTACACGGTGTTTATACCGTGTTTTCGGAGCCGCTAGGAAAGGACTTTTCCATCTGCCAAGTATATAGAAAACTGTTCTATCCTCCATGATCAAAACCTTTCCTCACAATAGCCCCTGTCTTATCGACCGTAACAAACAATCATAACCGTTCCCACAATAGCGCTGCAGTAGCTCGTGACGTCATCCACAAAAAATCGTTACCCGTGTGTGTAAAAAGCCTCCAAAACACATCGTAATAAAAAATGTCCGCCATTGCATCCAAGACCAATACATTGTGTCGGTGTCTTCGGTGATTCTGATGCAAAAATTCATCGTCAATCACAATCAAAACCGTGCTTAATTAAAAAAAAAAACGAAAACAATAACAATAGAAGGTACTCTTCACCTTCCATATAAAAAACAAAAAAAACCATGGGCCAATAATAATAAATAAACATCGAGAGTGCGGTGGATAAGTACATACTACGTAAATACTAGTAATAACAATTACACTGCATCAAGATCCCTTAGCTTCATCCGAAGATGCCGTTAAATTAATACCAAAAAAAAAAAGTAACAAATTAACATTAAAAAAAAATGTAACAAATTAATGAGACTAGAGTTACAATTTTCGGTTGAAGGCGAATTAAAATACTTTTTAAAAAACTTCGTACTGCTCCAGCCAGCAACAGGAATGATCGTTCAATGTCATTTCTGTCTGGCACCTGGAGCTACGTTGTTTATTGCATCAACGAAAATATTTAAATAAAAAAAAAAAAGAGAGAGAAAGAGCCAGAGAAGCCTAACAGAGATAAACGAAAAAAAATGAAATAAACACATTATAATGGAAAACAGGCCTCGTACTGCTAACATCAATGCAAATGTCCAATTTTCGTTGCCATTTCTTTGTTTATAATATAAAAATAATGAAAAAAAAAAAGGAGGAATGGTTTCAAATTGATTGGACTTTGGGCTCATTGGTGAAAGTGGCGTGGCCATGCGACACGCTTTTTCATTTTTTTTTCCATGTAAAGTTTTTTGTCCAAAAAAAAGAGCGATAAAAACTGAGACCTTTTATTTCCTTGAATTTTTGTGTATTAATTTTTTTTTCTTGCGAAAATGAATTAAATGCTTTTAATTAATGAGAATAGTCTTTTAGGAACATTCAGAGGACACAATGGCTGGAGAAGAGGAAGAAAATATTGGAATTGAACAGCAGATTGATGATGATGATGATGATGAACCATCACCGAAGAGACTTAAAATATCAAAATGCCCATTTAAATATTCAAATGATACGATGACTTTTGATAATGATAATGAGGGGGAATCTAGTGATAAAATAATGGAAAATATACATGTTAAAATTGAGGATGATGAGAGTCAGAAGGATGGTGATAATGAGAGAGATAATAATTCTGATAATATTGTTAATGGATACAATCGTTCGTATAATTCAGATGATGTTGATGATGATGATTTGAGACAATTTGATGTACTTGATGATTTGGAGAGACACTCGGATCAGGATGGCACTGATTATGAGAGTGATAGTAATGAGAGCATGGAATCTGATGTGCCTGATGAAGAAATTGAAGCCATGTTGGAAGAGGGTAATTAATAAATATTGAGTAATTTATTTATTTTTACTGTGAGGCCATTTTTTTGATCACTGCTAAATTTGGATAATTCGAAAGAAGAAGGAAAAAAAAGACAATTCTTTGGATTTTTTTTTAACAAGTAAATTATTACAAAAAAAAATATTTAAAAAATTTGCACTCATAATTTTTTGAATTTTTGATATGTGCATATTTTTTATGTTCATAAAAATAATTTATTTGTTTGAAAAATCCAAAAAATTGTCAGATTTCTGCTAATTTTACTGTAATTTTTTTTTACAGTACTTTTATTTTAACGAAAGTATCTAATTCACCATTTATTACAGACAAAAATTTGCTGTCGATAATCAGAAAATTTATTGATTTTAATCAATTTACCAAATTCAACAAACTTTTTAGTTATTTGAAAAAAATATTTAGGGAATAGTCCTTGAATTGAAGCAATTTATTTTTCACTGTAGTAAATATTCATTTTTTCAGAATTTTTCGAAAATCAAGAGAAAAATTGTTGCTCTCGAAATTCTCTACAAAAATTTCCCTCTTAATTTTTGAAATTTTCCCAAAAAATAAATGACAAGAAAATGAATTAAAAAAAGATAATTTGTTTTTTTATTCATTTTCAAAGAATATCTCGAAAACTAAGAGAGATAGGGACATTTTTGTAGAGACCTTTTTTGAAGCGCTTAAAATTCCCTACAAAAGTTTTCTTCACAGAAATTTCGCTAATTCGCTCAGTTTCTGAGATATTCTTGAAGAAATGATAATTTGAAAAATGGGTCATAGATTTTTTTCGTAAATATCTTTGAACTGAATGGATTTAGAGGGAAATGTGAGAATATTTATTTTGTAAAGAATTTGAAGCGCTTTCTTCTTTACGAGATTTCTTGATAAATTCTCTCAAACTTCTTCATTCCTGCTGGTTTTGTTCGATTTTAACAAATTTATCCTCGATTTTTTTCTATTTATCATGAATTCTAGGTCTTCCAGACGAGTTCAAAGGGAAGAGAAGGAAAAAGAGTGACTGTAGGCCTTATGAGGAGAAGGAGAAACTCGTCCTGGATGGTACGTTTATTTTATCTTATTTCAATTTAGTAGTGAAGAGGAGAAAAGAGATGAATGCATTTTTTCTAAGAATATCTTGGAAATTAAGCGAGATAGGGCGATTTCATCCCAATCCCTTTTTGTACAAGATTCCAACATCTACGAAAAATTATCAGAGAAAAATCGCCTTATCTCGTTTATTTGCCAGAATATCCCTAAAAGTTGAATAGAAAATGAACAATTCAATGGAGAAAAGGTAAAACGAGATAAGTCGACTTATTACCGATTTTTTAGAAAAACGTCTCGGAAACTAAGTGAGATAGGGCGATTTTGCTCCAATCCTTTTTTTCGTAGAGAATTCCCTAAGCTACGAAAAAGGCTTGGAGCAAGATCGCCCTATCTCGTTTATTTTCCATGATATTCTTGAAAAAAGATTGATAATTAAGAATCGACTCTTCCTCTCTTTTACTCCTTCAGTACTTGCAAAAAAAAAGACGTCAATGTATCCTTAATTTTACAATTTTTTGTTTTTCAGAAATTGGACACAACCATTTTGACGTGTTACCCGAGGGCTGGGTACAAGTAACCCACAACAGTGGAATGCCACTTTATCTTCACAAGCAAAGTCGTGTTTGTACACTGGCAAAGCCATATTTTCTTGGTCCAGGTAGTGTACGTAAACACGAGGTACCAGTTAGTGCTGTACCATGTCTACAGTACAAACGTGCACTACAAGAAGAAGAAGAAGAAAGAAGAAAGGAAAAAGAACGTGAACCAACAAGTGAAACATGTACACTGCCAAGTGCTAAAATTGAAACGATACAAGAAAATTTAGCTGCACATTCACTGGACAGTGAACAATTGCGTAATTATTGTCAGAATATATTTAGATTCAAAGCAATTAAAGTTATGAGATTTCAATCATGGTCAGCTAGAAGAAAATTTACAAAAAATAAAAAACATAGAAAACAATTGGAGAGACCAACACTGCCAGATGGTACTAAATTAATAACTTTTCCAATTGGTACTGCTACAACGTCTGGAAATGGAAGTCCTGGAGCTGGAGATGAGAGTGGAGGTCAACGACCACCAAAACACTGGATTATGAATCCATCTGGAAAAAGCTATGTTTGTATTCTTCATGAGTATGTTCAACATGCTTTGAAGAAACAACCTACTTACAAATTTAAAGAATTAGGTGAGTTATTCGTTGAAATATGATGAGTCAATTTTTTTCAGTCATTTTTGGGGAATGTCTCGGAAACTAAGTGGAATTGGGAATATTTTAATTTAATGAAATCGTTGGAAAAAATCAAGTTTTTTTTTGAATTTTCGACTTTTTAGGAATTTTTTTTTTCTCTATATTTTTTTTAGATGTTTCCAGAATCTCCCTAAATTGAATCCTGGCAACCTCCCTTTGCCCATATGGTTTCTTGAAAATCCATGTTTTTTCCCAATTTTAGATATTCCAGGATTTTCAATTTTTTGGAGAATTTTTCTCTAATTGAACTCCACAAAGCAATCTTTTATTCACATGGTTTCGTAAATGTTTTTTTTTTCAGAGTTTTCCAAAATTTCATGAATTTTCTCAAATTGAACTCTCGCAACCTTTCAGGGTATCTCGAAATTCAGTATTTTTCTTAATTCAAGAATTTCTTCGATTTTTCAGAATTTTCGAAATTTTTTCGAAATAAGAAGAAATCGTCTCTAAGTCGTTTCAATGAAATTTTCATTTTTTTTTCCGTATTTTCGTCGAAATCTTCCAAAATATTCCCAAATTTAACTCTGGAAACCTTCATTTGCCCGCATAATTTTTCAAAAATCTGTATTTTCCCAAAATTTGAAGTTTTCTAGAACTTTTAAAAATTTTCCAGAATTTTCGAAATTTTTTCGAAACGAAAAAAAATCATTTCGAAATCATTTTATAAAAATTTACATTTTCCCTATAGCATGAAAAAAAAAATGATATCAAGTATATTTTTCTAGAAAATGCTGCAACACCGTATTCAGCAGTAGTCTGCATAAACGAAATGGAATATGGAAGTGGTTTTGGTAGCAGTAAAAAACAGGCAAAAGCCAATGCAGCACGTAAAACCCTCGAGATTCTTATTCCACAAATGAGAGACAAGATATCAGGTGAAACAAGTGGTGATGGTACAACAAATTCAGCGAGAACGACAAAAGCATCGCGAGGAAATTCAGACGCTGATTTATCATTTTTCGATGAAATTTCAATAACTGATCCGCGAGTCGCTGAATTTTGCGCCAAAACAACTGAACCATCGCCACATGCAATTTTAATTACTTGTCTGCAGAGAAATTTCGGTCTTGGTGATATGCATATTAATTATTCAGTTAATACACTAAAACATCAGAGAAATGAATTTACGATGAGAGTGGGAAAACACGAGGCCACTGTGGTAATTAACATTTCATGATTAATTTTCAGTAATTTGAGTGAAAAAATTGTATTAATTTTTTCAAAGAAATTAGAAAATTAAATATTTGAATTTTTTAGCTTTTGAAACAGTAGTGAGATAGAGCAATTTTCGAAATCACCTTTTTGGTAGACAGTTGCTTTATCTCGCTTAAATTCCGAGATATTCCCAAAAAAAACTAGTAACAAAATTTGCAAAAATTGTCTGAAACCTTCAGATTTTTTAAAAAAATTATATTTTTTTAATTTTCAATTTTTTGGGAATATCGGAAACTAAGCGAGATAAAGCGATCCTGTCTCAATTCATTTCTTAGAGAATTTCAGATGCTACAAAAGAGGGAATTCGCTCTATCTCGCTTATTTTTCGAGATATTAAAAAACAAAAATCATCAAACAATTGAAGAAAACTCATTTAATTTCAATTTTTCCCATTCAACAGGTATGCAGAAATAAAAAAGACGGCAAGCAAAGAGCAGCCCAAGAAATTCTCCAGCGTCTTCATCCGCACATAACATCCTGGGGCTCTCTCCTCCGTCTCTATGGATCGAGAAGTGTAAAATCTTTCAAAGAGAAAAAACAATTGGAACAAGAGATAACACTTTTACAGGGTAAAGCAGCTGTTAATCAACCAAATCATGCTATACTCGGTAAATTGAGGCAAGAAATGAAGAAATTATCGGAGCAACATCAGGCCATACAACCCATTGGTAAATTTGTACCACCAGATCTGCCAACAGGATCAGCTGCCAATCTCAACAATGTTGATCTTTAGATAAATAGCTAAATCATGAAATTTATTTTCTTGAAAATGAGGAAAAAAAAGGAAGGGGGCTTATTTAGCCGTAATAACTTAATACGCTTAGAATGCAAGATTCTTGTCTTGTTTAGCTGCCAATTTTAGAATTTTCATCGAGACTGTATTAATGAGAATTCTCATTTCTTTCTTTTCTCTGTAATTTTTATCATCAATTACTCATTAATATTGAAATATTGTGATAGATTTCAATGAACATTGTATATAAACACAAAATGTAGCTGAAATTGAATTAGTTTTGAATTATCTAATGAAATAACACTGCTGGAAATTTTTCCTTTCTTTTGTTTCAATGAAATAAAAGAAAATAACGAGGTTCACTTTAATTATTTAAATTCATTACTTTTTTTTTTCTTTCATTTTCACTTTATTTTGAAAAAACCTGAATTATTTCTCAGTAAATTTGAAATTTGGGGGAAATATTCAATAATGTGAATTATAGTAAATTGTCGATTAATCTACTGCCTTAAACCTTTTTTGATTTTTTAATACTGAAAATAGCTGGATGACAATTTTTTTTAACAAATAAATTATAAGAAAAAAAATATGAACATGTAGGAAATTTCAAAAACTATAAGTGCTAATTTTTTAAATATTTTTTTTGTAATAATTTATTTGTTTAGAAAAATCAAAAAAATTGTCAATATGCGCTAATTTCATTATATTATTTTTATCGTTAATAAGTAATCGACTTGAAAGAAAATCATGATTTTCAATTTAATACTTTATTTCTGTAACATTTTTCTTTCGTTTTTTTTTTCATTCAATTTCATTACAATATTTTCAAATTCATAAGTATATAATATTGAGTGATTATTTAATATTATATACATTTAAAAACTATATTTTTCACTGTTTTATTTTTCATTAATTTGTTCTTCTTTCTGCTCTTATTTCTTTTTTTTGTGTTTTTTTTTCTGAAATCTACAGACATTGTCAAGTATTAAAAGACCACCAAATAAAATATTTGAGTTTACAAAAAAATATTTCAACTATTTTGTTTTGTTTTCACACTAATTTCTTCCTTTTTCATCGATTACATTGACATAGATATGCATTTTTATGTTTTTAGGTGGATAAATTGGTTCACATATCGTGTTTATTAATTTTTTTTGTTGTTTTTATTGATAGAAAATAAAGATGTCAATATTTCTAGAATTTGAATGGGTCCAAATTTTTTTAAAGATATTATTGTTCACTTCACTCTCAAACATTTCTGTTAAATCTATTATTTTTTACTTTTAATTCTTTGGAATGTCAACTAAGAAATGCACTTTTAATATAAAATCTGCTAAATATTAGCATCTCAGGATCCTCAATCGATTATTAAAAAAGGATTCTAATTCTTCCGAACATAAGGAAAATTTTTAATTTTTTTTCATTACTCTATCATTTTTTTTTAAATCTCTACTGGACCACTCGTAATCAGGATCTCGTAACAATGTCTACGAATACATTTTTTCTTGTTTCTTTTTCTCTCTCTCTCTTTTTTTTGATTTACTAAATCTAAGTTAATATGACAACTGTTTTGATAGAAAGTCTTTGCTTTTGAATTTATTGGAAATTTGAAAGGTTTCGCCCTTTTTTTGTGTACGGGAAATTGTTGAGGTGATTAGACCATCACTTCTAATCGGGAATGAATTAAAAATACTTTTTTTTATATGATTTTGTTTTTGTAAAAAAAACAGTAAAATTTAAAATTACAAAAATTAGAAAAAAAGGAAATGACAATCAAAAAAATTCTTTACTTTAATTTATCTAAAATTAATTTTAAAAATAGGATTTTTTTCTAGTAGTTTCATTTTAAAATGGAATTTTTCAAAAAATAAAAATTATTTTAGAAGAAAATCTAAAATATATTTTTTTCAATTTTGAAATTAAATGGTTTTAATTTCAAAAATGAAATTGCTTTCCCACCAAAATTTTTTCGAAATTTCACGTTTCACTGGTCTAACCACTTTAAATGTGCAATAATAAAATGTGCATATATCTTTACTAGGCATCGAAATCCATCACGAGAATAAAAAAGTGCTGATAAAATAATAAAATTTAACATAAAAGCAACAACGAAATATTTAAAGCACTAAATATGACACTAGAAACAAATGATATTTTAGATAATTCAGATTATTAAAAAATTTTGATAGCAACGTTTTTAAAACTCAATTTTTCATAAAAAATGAAAATAAATAAAAATAATTGGAATTTGTAAAAAATTCAAATGAAATTCAAAAGTAATTTTCAAATACTTTATAATAAGAAAATAATTAAAAATTGAGTTTTCAAGATATTGTTTCAGAATAAAATGAAAATTTAAAATATTTTTGGTGTTGAAGCGATGAAGTTGAAATGCTAAACTGCTCATAACATTGATATACTATGATATTCGCTGATTTTTGGCAACAGATTACATTAATAGCATTATTTTTAAAGTTAAAATTGGGTAACGAATTTTAATTTAAATAATTCTACCCTCTGTATCAATCTCTACGTTTAACCGTAAATCATAGATTTTTTCTCATTCAGAAAATTAATAAAATGTGTTGTTACTTGATTTTTCTCTTTTTTTTTTTTTACTGTAGATAATCCCCTTTTTTTTCCTCTCTCTTCATTTAAATCGATGTGTCGGTGGCACCATTGCCCGAGAGGGCCATCTTGGAAAGACTAGAGAGACTTCTTCGTGGACTGCTACCACCAAGAAAACTTCCACTCGTCTCGGAAAATATTTTTCTGAAACTAATTTTTAAAAAATAGCAAATTTTTTAGAATTTTAATTTTGTCAAATTTTTAAAAATTTTCATTTGAATTAAATAATTCAATTTTTCTTGAATTGAAGAAAAAGAGAAAATTTCAAAATCGAATTTTTCAGAAGATAAAAAATTATACAAAAAAATCGAATAAAAAATCCTTTCTTTTTTAATTTAAAAAGAAATTCAATTTCTCAAAATTTCAAATTTTTTCGTTCAAAATATCTCGTCGAAAAGTTTCGGAATTTCGTTTTGAAAAATCGAAAATTTCCAAGGTAAATTTTTTTTTTTTTTTAATATTTACAATTTACGAATTCCAGATTCGGATGATTTTTTCCAGGGAGCATCATCAGGTTCGTATGGAAGAGGTCCTTGAACAGGTGCATCTTCCTCAGGTCTAGAAAAAGTGAATGATAAAATGTACTCATTTTTTTAAATTTAATAATAAGGAATTAGCGAATACTGCGAGACTATCGAACGTCTGCATATTTACAGAAGCTAAAAAATTTTTTTTAAAAATGTCTGTAATCAATAAAATCGAGATTTTCCTCTTATTTATGTGGAATCTGCCTATTTTTTTTTTTGCATAATTCAATCATTAAGTTTCTATTGCAAAATACTTTCTAGCGATCTTCTCGATGATTTTAATCACAGACATAATTTAAGAACTCAGGCAATAATTCTTACGTATAACAGTTAGTCTCAGGGACGTTATTCAATGCCAGTTGTCCCCTGTCTGATTTCAAAGCACGTTGACGGACGTGACGTAAACCAAATCGCGTACATGCGATAAATAAAGCGTGCAAAATCAAGTTAGAAACAAAAACTAAAAACTAAATTTTTTAATTAAGTAATAAAGCAATAAAATGGTATAAGTCTTCTTTTTTTGATGGTTGACGCCTTTTTTTTTGTAGCTTTGATTATTTCCAACAAAATAGGCCTCATTAAAATTCATGAATCGAGTTATTTTTGTGCTAATTCTAAAAAAAAAAGAAAATTAAAAATAATTTTCAAAATAATTTCGAAAATTTTGAAACAGGTCAAATAGTGAAATATGACTGATTTTTGAAGAAATATGTGGGCAAAAAAGATTTTAAATAAATAAATGGTTTTTTCGAAAAAAAAGTATAAATTTTTTTTTGAAAAAATATACTTTTTTTCTTTTATTTTAAAAAATGGATTGAGAAACGATCGCCTTATCTCGTTTAGTTTCCACAATATTCTTGAAAAATTGAACTTATTTTGTTTCTATTCCTTCATTATTTTTTTAGTTTTATACCATTTTATTGATTTACTGGTGATTTTTTAGAAAACAAAAAAAAACTGAAGATAAATATTAAAAAGCCAATTCCTCCAATTCTACAGGATTTTTTTTTAAATTTATCCAAGTGGAAAAAAAAAAGATGAACTCACGTTTCTGGCTTTGGTCTGTAAAGTTCTAATTCATCCTCAAGATCAGAAACACGTGCTTTCAATTCATTTCTTTCATGTAAAATTTCTTTGAGCTCAGCCGTTGTAAATCTAGGCCTATCAGGATCATCCAAATCATAAACAACTTTATTTGTTAAATCAGGACATCCCTGATTTGACTTAGTCAAGTCTTCATTCTCTTTTCTTGCTAATCCAAGTCTTGCACGTAATGTTATTAATTCACGATTTTGATCCTGGAGTTGTGCCAAAAAATCAGCACGTTCTTCAACAAGTCCACGTGCTTGCATTTGTGCCTGACGCTGTTTACGTTTTAATTCACGACCAACTGAGCTTAATTTTTCCACTTGGACGGTCAACTGCAAAATCATTTGAGTAAAAAAATTTTAAGAATTTTAGTAAAATTTTAATAAAATTAGAAAAATAAAAAATTGAAGTGATAATCCGAATTTGACGTTTTTTGTGAATCGTCGTTATGCAAATATCTCGGAAGATATGCGAGATAGCGCGTTTTTTGTAGAGACCTTTCTTGTAGCTCCTGAAATTCTCTACAAAAAAGGTTTCTTCAAATAATGCGCTATCTCGCTTAGTTTCCGAGATCTTATTTGAAAACAAATAACAAAGAAAAATGAAATAAAATATTTCTTTTAAAAAATTGAATTTTTTAGTTAATTTTTTCTTCTTCTGAAATACTGAGAATTAATAATTTCTTACATTCTCGATTTCCAAATTCTTCTGTGACAATTCTCGATCTCTGGCACGTATTTGATCTCTCTGTTTATCAATCATACTTCTCAAGCGTTGGAGAACCTGAATGTCAACCTCCTGACTAGCAGTGAATGCTGAAATATCGGTTTTGCCTTTTTTTTTTGAGTTCATCAGTTCAGTGGTAAATTTAGAAATTAGTAGATGATATTATTGCTCATGATATGATATAACTTAATTTTTCTACTTTAGCAATATGCTTCTGAATGGAAGCACATTGAATGCATAGGGGGAAGTGGAGTAAAATGGACTTTCGAATGAAACGGTTTGAAATTATTTTTTTAAAAACAATTTCATTGAAAAACTAAGGAAACTCCGGTGAATAACGGAATTGTGTAAGAATTGTTTTTTTGAAAATTTAACTTTTGGGAGGACGAATGAAAAGGCTTATTTTGGGAATTTCCACTTTTTCGAGAATATTTCCAGTTGTTCTAAAAAAAATTACTCTAATCTTCAATGACTCGCATGAAAATTTGGAATTTTTGAAAAATTCTCAAAAATGACTTTTGACATGTTTTTTTTAATGAAAATTTCCTCAGCTTTTTAAAGGAATCATCAGAAAAAATATATTTCAGATCTTTTCACAGATTTCATACGATTTTCATGACATAATACATCAAAATTGAATGATACTGAAAATAGCAGACGTCTGACAATTTTTTTCCATTTTTTCAACAAATAAATTATTTTGAAACAGAGATCGGCAAAAAAAATTCGCATTTTTAATTTTTTAATTTTTTTATTTCTGTAATTTTCATTGGAAAATTTTTAATTACTTTCTTAATGAAAAATTTGGATTTTTAAATTTTTCATTAGTTTGAAAATTAATTTTTTTTTTTAACAATTTTGATTACTATTGTAATTAAAAATTTGACTGATGAAATTTTATAATTCTTTTTCTTATTCGAAATTTTGATTCTTTCTTACTTATTAATTGATTGGAATAATTAATTTTATAATAAAATCAACGCTACTATGTTCAATCTTCCCAAATATAACTGTCTTTCAGACAAAAACTTTGAGTTGAGAGTGTTAACTAAAAGTAAAACAAATAAGAACTTATAATTTAATCCAATCTAAATGACGCTTATTTGACATTTATAATTCAATTTAACTAATAAAAATGTTAATAAGTTTGATAAAGAAAATAATTATGAAACTCCATCAGTCAAATTTCAAATTACAATAGTAATCAAAATTGTTAGAGAAAAAAAATTGATTTTCAAACTAATGAAAAATTAAAAAATACAAATTTTTCATTAAGAAAGTAATTAAAATTTTTTCGGTGGGAATTACATAAATAAAAAAAATTAAAAAATTAAAAATGCGAATTTTTTTTTTGCCGATCTCTGTTTTGAAAAAATCAAAAATATGCGCACGTAGAAAATTTGAGAAACTATAAGCGCGCATTTTTTAAATATTTTTTTGATGATTATTTATTTATTGAAAAAAAAATCGAAATATTTTTTAGATGCGCGCTAATGTTATTATCATAAAACTAAAATGTGTCCATCTGAACGCTTTTCACCCTACTTCCCCCATATGAGCGTTTTTCATCAATGAAAAAAAAATGATCATGGAAAAAAGCAAATGAAAGAGTTTATTGAAACGAAAATGAGTAACAAAAATTTACAGAGAAAAAAAAATGGGAAATTTTTAGAAAAATTGTCCTAACAAATTCATTTTGTTTAGAGAATTTAGATTTTAATAATTGAAACTAGTCATTTCGGTCATTTCATTGAAGAATTTTCTTTTGAAAATAAAAGAAAGGAGTAGAGGAAAAGAAAGGAATGAAAAAATCCTTTCTTCGTACATTTTTTTGTTCTTTCCCTTCTTTTCCATTTCCTTTTATTTCGGAAAAAACAAAAAATTTCAATAGAGTGGGAAAAATTCCCGGTTTTAGAGAGAGAATGCCGTCTGCAATTATTTCGCACTTGAAAACACAATAAAAAATCAAAAAAAAATTGGAGTGATTCTAGGTTTAAAAAAATTAATATTTCTCTAGTTTTCCCGCGCCGATTTTTCTTGAATATTCGGTAATGTCTTTTTTTTCATGAAGCATTCATTATTCTGGAAAAACAGAATGTACATGATTTTTATCCAATTTTTCATTTAAGGCTTTTCACCACAAAGAATTGAATGAAAAAAAGAAAAAAAAATTGAAATCTCTTTTTGACAATAATCAAGTTGAAAATCCTCAATTTCTAGAATTACTCCAATAATCAATATTATTGAGTGGAATTTTATTATTCATTTTTTTTTCAAAATTTTCGAGCGTCTCTAAACGATGATCAACTGAAAAATATTGAAAATTGACGTTTATCTTTTTAAAATTCTCAAAGATTAAAAAAAAAATAGATCGAAATCTATTTTTATTCGACAAAATATATGAATAAAATTTTGAATTTTTTCATTTTTTTTTGCAATTTTTTGTCATAAAATTAACAAAAAATTCGACAAATTTGTTCTGCTTGGTGAATAAAGTCTTTATCGCTACTCTGGATCAAGAATAAATTTATTCTTCAACGTTGAAAGGATTAATAAATGAAAAATTTTAAAAATTGGTTGAAAAAATAATGAATTTCCACAACAACAACAAAAATGATTCAATAAAACGTTTTTAAAGGATTTAGGACTTTTAAATATTCCAGTCATTTCCCATTTTCTTTTTTCAGCGTAATTCCCACAATGAGAATTAAAAATTTCAAAGTTAGTACAGCTCTCATTCGGAAGCATAATGGAATAATTAATCTAATGGTGCTGGTGCAAATTAGTTACGGGATTAACGGTTAGTACTTTGTTTACCGCTGTCCTGGCTGTCGCTACGTGATTCTTGGAGTGCCTCAGCAAGTCTACGATTTTCATCCTGCAGCCTCGTAACCATGCCAACGAGATCTCTGGACTCTTGTCTCCAGTGCTCTTCAGTCTGCTCCACTTCCTTCATTAGAAAAAATTTACATGAAATAACGAAAAAAAAAAACACGAGCCCTCAAAAATTCTTTTCAATTAAAAAATGTTTTTTTTTCTTAACAATCTCGTGGAAAACTCATTTCTTGCAATTCATTTTTGAGAAATATCTCGGAAATTAAGCGAGATAGCGAAATTTTCGAAGAGACATTTTTTGTAGAGAATTTCAAGAGTTACAAAAAAGATCTCAAGATGAATTTTGCTATCTCGCTTAGTTTCCGAGATATTTGAGTAATAATCGTCAAAAATAAAATTATCTCAAAATTTTCACGATAAAGTTGTTGATGAATCAAGTTTTTTTTTTTGAGTGACCGCTTTTAAGAAAAAATATAAAAAAAATTGTGAAGACACTTCAGTATATCTATATCCATGTGTAATTTTTTTAGGTTTTTTGGGGAAGGTTTTCTTCCCGAAAAAAAATCCTAAGTCATTAATTTGTCTAAAATTATCGATTTTTTTAGATTTTGAGGATTGAATCAGAGAATCGAAGAAATTCCGGTTTTCAAAAATTCTAAATTCCTCAACTTCATCTAAATTAAAAAAAATCAATTCAGTAGCGAAAGGCAAAACATGATGAATCTATTTTTTTGTCATTCGTTTGTTGAGAATATCTCGGAAACTAAGCGAGATACGCCTTTTTTTACCCTCTGTCGAAAAGCATTAGAGCCAAAAATGAACGAAAACAACGATTTATTCAGTTTTTACCTTTTAACTTTTTTGCAATAATTACTAACAGAATATCTTGGAAATTAAGCGAAATAGGGTGATTTTGCCCGAATCTTTTTTTGTGGAGAATTTCAACAGCTCCAAAAAAGGATTGAGCCAAAACTGCCCTATCTCGTTAAGTTTCCGAGATATCCTCAAAAAGACAATTTTTTTCAATCTCCAGTTTTTTGAGAATATCACGGAAACTAAGCGAGATAGAGCGGTATTACCTGAATCCTTTTTTGTAGCTGTTGAAATTCTCTACAAAAAAGAATTGAAGTAAAATCGCCGTATCTCGCTTAGATTCCGAAATAAAAAAAATATTAAAAAAAAAACGAGAAAATAATATCAATTTGTCTGAAAATTTCATTTTCTAGAAAGAAAAAATACATTCATCCCATTTTACCCCATCCCTCATGAATTTTACATGAATTATTTGATTAATAATTGTTATTAAAAAATAATTTCATAAAAATACCTTTTCAAATCTCTGTCTATCCTCAGCTTTTCCAATTTTATCATTCTCAAGCTGTGATATTTTCGTTGTTAATTCTTGTACAGTTGTTATTTCTCTTTCATTTTTAGTAGCCAGATTTTCAAGTAATTCAAGTGCATTAATAACTTTTGGCATTAATCCAGTAACCGCCTCAGCACCAAATAAATCAATGAGTTTTTCACATTCTTTACCAATTTCCGATGCAATATCATAAACATCAACAACTGATATATCAGATGCACCTGAAAATTCCTCCATTTCAACAGTTGAATAATTTGTCCTCAGATGAAAAGGCATTTAATTTAATTTAATTTTTTTTTTTTTTAATTAATACGACGACACCCAAGACTCGTGTAATGTCTGACGATGAATTCTTCAATCTTTTATTCTTCTTTTTTCTCCAATTTCTTTCGAGTATTCCAACAACCTGCACAATTAACATATTTTTTTTATTATTAGATCACTATTAAGTCATTTCAATGAGTCATGCAGAAATAAACGTGACAAGTGTATCAAATAATATTTAAATATAATTAAAATAAAATGTATTTTTTCAAATTTTTATATAATTTCAAAAATATATAAAATAATCCGGCATTTCAGGACCAATTTGACTAATTGGGAAATTACGTGGGAGGAGTTTTTTTTCGGTTTTTTCCTCTTAATTTGACGAAAAACTCGAGGACAATTACCTGATTTATTTGAGCAGATTTCTGATTATTTGGACTAATGAGTTGAAGACGTTTTTTTGGTTTTTTCTTTTTTTTTTGGAAGGTAACAAACAACAACAATGAATAATAAACTACGTTTTTCACCCGCCCATTACAGTTGTGACTTTATGCACAGCTGCAGGCACGTAATCCCTCGATTATGGGCACTGGATTCTTCCTTTTTTTCTTCTTTTTTTTGCTCAACATCTAACTGACAGATGGGAGTGAAGGGGGAAATGGAATTTTTTTGGTGGGGGGAAGTGGGGGTAAAGGTGATGTCACAATGAAGTGGAGGCGCGTGAAAAGCGCGGGGGATTTGAAAATTATTTACGAAGAGGTGAAAGGAAAGACAACTTTTTTTGTTCAGATTTTTTGAGAATATCTTGGAAATTAAGAGAGATAGGGTGGGTTTTAAAATTTGTTTTTGTTGCTCTCGAAATTTTTTACAATAAGGAATTCGGGTAAAAACGACATATCTCGCTTGGTTTTTAAAATATTCTTAAAAAAAAAAATGGGAGAAAAATCCATTTTTTTTGTTTCACTTTTTGTCTGCTTATGGGATAGATCGATTTTTTTCCTAATCTTTTTTATTGAATATCTCGGAAACTAAGCGAGATAGAGCAGTTTTGCTCTAATCTTTATTTTTACCCTCAAACTGAATAATTGGTGAAACGGAATTATCAAACGATATACGATATCTCGCATTCAATGCGTGATATCGCATCGATTAAGGATGAACTCTAGTTTAAAATTTTTTTTTTCGTCATTTTTTTAAAAACGTTTTTTGAATCATTTTTATTTATTTATTGAACTTTATACTCACTGGTTGTCGTGCTCGAGCATTATTGACGCTTTCATTACGTCTTTTTTCGCGACTGGACCAATTCTGATGCCCGCATACTGAAAAAAAGAGAAAAATAGAGAAATTAAATCATCATCTTGGGGAAAAAGTGGCGAAAGTGTTTAAAATGTTATTTTTTTAACAATTTTTAAAAGGCGTAATTCTCAAAATTTAATGGCAAAATGCTTTTTCTGGTGACAATTAACGTCATTCCTTTCATGAATCATTTTTTCATTATTAAATGGCAGAATTTCGGTTAGAATTAAAAAGACGTATCTCCATGCATAAGTTTTCATTCAATTTTTCAATTATTATTTTTTTTTTATTGAGAGGAGCTTCAGTTTGGCACTTACGCCCTTTTGTTGTTGATTCTTTTTTTTCATTTTAAATAAGAATTTTTTAATTAATTAATTTATTTATTTGATAAACGACAACACAACAGCCGAAGCCAATAACAGGGTTGAGAGTGATCCATACAAATCTGATAACAAAACTTAAGGGAATTCATCCGATAACTGAATTAATAGACCAATAATTATGAAAAAATTTGAATATACTTCTGAAAATATAAAAAAAGTCACCTGTTAAAATTTCAAAACTCTCCGAATATCTTGTTTGGGAGAAATTAATAAATAAAGATTGTTTTCAATTAACATGGTCCCTTATGGGTTTTCGTCTAGAAACATGAAATTTGTGGCAATTAATCGAATATTTGAAAATAGACATTGGAAATTGTTGTTTTTGGAAGAAAAAAATATTGATATGATGCATGTAGCACATTTTATCTTATTAGTAGTTCTTGAAATTTCCTATAGGGAATGATCAAAGCTCAATCGCCTTATCTCGAGATATTGCATTAATCAATCGATGTTTGTGAATGATTTATCGACTTTAGAAAATGATCAATCGGAAGCCGATGTTATATTCCTTTTACTCAAGTAAACGGAAACAGGCGAAATGGAATCGAATTATCGATCGATCCGAAATTCGATTAATGAAATTTTTAGATCATTCAATCGAATTTTTCTATGGATTAATCGAGTTTTTCCATTGATTCATCGAATTTCAACATCGATTAAGTGAATTCTAACATCGATTAATCGAATTTTGACGTCAATTCATGAAATTTTAATATCAATTAATCGAATTTTGACGTCAATTTATCAAATTTTAACATCAATTAATCGAATTTTGACATTGATTGATCGAAATTTTGAGATTGATCGACTGGATTATTGATTTGATCCCTTTAAAACTAAAAGGGGTGAAACAGAACCATCGAATTCTATGCAATATCTCAATTTGATGCGAGATATCACATTGATTAATAATCAATTAACAAACATCTTGAAAATGACTACCGGAAGTTGTTCTTGGATGAAAAATTTACAAAAGCGCGTGTAGCGCGCTTTTAATTGCTAGTAGAGAAATAAAGTCGATTGAAGACGTAAATTATTATGATTCTATAAATGACAAAGATTATTAAAATTATTCATTCCTTTTATCAGTCATGAACCAAAAATGAAGTGAATAATACAAATAAAAAATATTAAAAAATAAAAAAAATAAATAAAATTGATAGGCTGTCAATATTTGGGACTTTTACCTACCTCAAAAAATTTCAATTCACAATTGATTCAGATATTAAAAATAATACTGGAAACAGCAGAAATCTGACAAGTTATAGTTTTTATTTCTCAAAGAATAAATTTTTTTGAAAAAAAAAATATCCACTTGTAGAAAATGCAAAAAATTATAAGTGTAAACTTTTTTAATATTATTTTTACAATAATTTATTTGCTCAAAAAAATTGAAAAAATTGTTAAATTTCATAGTGCAAATAATCACAATTCATTATTAATTTCAAAGAGTTTGAAATAAAACTGATTTTTAATGTTTCAAGTAGCAAAATAAGGTTGTCAGAGTTCGATTGCAGAGAAATTTCGTGAAAAATTTGGGAAAATATTGAATTTATCAAAAATCTCGAGAAATTTTAAAAAAATTTCAAAATCTACAAATTTCCAAATTTCTGATAAAACTGATTTTTTTTTAAATTTATTAATTTTTGAAATTTATTCCACTATTCGAAATTCATTCAAACATGAAACAGTAGTTCTCCGATAGGCGGCATAACTATCGTCAAAAAGTCGGGAAAATCTTGCACATGACAATCTAGGAGTTACAGCCACCGAGAAATAACAAGCAAGAGAGAGACAGAGATAAAACCGGCATGTAATGTTTATCACCGAATTATATTAATAAATTATCTCGTGTAATGCGCAAAAAAAATAATTTTACATAATTTGTGCTTTTTTTTCAAATCGACATAAGATAAGATTAAATATTTTTTGGGTCAATCGAAGTGTTTTTGGAGCGGCTCTTTTTTTTGAAGCAAAACAATCATTTGTTTCTGTGCAGGAGACGAAAAACGACGTTCATACATTTCGGAATTTCGTAGAAAATCTTGTGTGTAAAATATAAAATTAAAAAAAAATATATTTCAACACAATTCGAGGAAGAGAATGGCTTCTACGATGAGAAGATGTATCACGTACAGTTTTGGAGCAGCTCAACGTTATTGGTAAATTCAAATAAATAGATCTATATATTTTTTTTCATTAAATCATTTTTTAAAAAATTGAAATGTTTTTCTTTTGTATTTTTTCTTCAATTAAATTTATTTGCAATAGAATGAAAATAAAATCGTATGAATCGACTACTTTTCTGAATTACTCTCAATGTAATATCTCGAAAATTAAGGGAGATAGGGCGATTTTATCTCAATTCTTTCTTGGAGAGAATTTCAAAAGCTGCAAGAAAGTATACACATAAAATCGCTCTATCTCGCTTAGTTTCCGAGATATTCTCAAAAATAAATTGAAATTATCCCCTATATAACAAAATTTTCTCGATTTCTTGAAACAAATTATTATAAAAAAATATTCAAAAAAATAGAAATTATAATATTTTGTTAATTTTATACATGTGCATATTTTTCATTTTTGAAAATAATTCATTTGTTAAAAAAAAATCTAAAAATTCTCAGATGTCTCCTATTTCTAATATCATGACTTAAATTAATGAAACTGAAACCAATGCACCTGCTGAAAATTCAAAAAAATGTGAGTCCTTTCTTTCGAAATTTCTTTTACAACAATGCATTTGCTTGAAAATATCCAAGCAATTGTCGTATATGTGCTAATTCATAATACTGAAAATAGCAGACATAACAATTTTTTTTTTTTTATATAAATTCAAAAAACATATGGACAAGTAGAAAATTAAAAAAAAAAAAGTGCAAATTTTCAAAATAATTTTTTAATAATAATTCTTTTGTTTAAAAAAAATCCAATCAATTTACTAATTTCATTATCATTATGGATTTATCAATTTTCCAAATAAATTCTTTTTATTAATTAATAAATGAATTAATTTCAGTTCTACACAAGCGGTGAAACCAGCACCTCAGCTTCCAAAATCAAAAGATTCGACAGTAGACTCGAGCGATGTGAAACATCATTCAGGATTGTATGAACGTTGGTGGTCATTAGATGGACCAGTTAGGGCCTTACACACACTCAATGAATTGAGAGTTCCATTAGTAAGAGATGGCCTAGTTAATGTTGGCTGGAAAGATGCAAGTCCTGCGCATCCACTGGAGGGATTGAAAATTTTGGATGTTGGTTGCGGTGGTGGAATTTTATCCGAAGCACTGGCTAGAATTGGCGCTACTGTTACGGGAATCGATATGTCCAAAGAGTTAATTGAAACAGCTAAAGTACATGCTACGTTGGATCCAACTCTCTCGGGACGATTGACCTATTTGAATACATCAATAGAGGACTATGTTTCTACTAATGCGGGTGTTCATGATGCTATTGTTGCTTCGGAAATTGTCGAACATGTCTTTGATCAGGAGCTCTTTTTGAAGGTTTTTAAATTCATGCTTTTAACTAACATAGGGGAGAGTGGGGCAAAATGGATCCTCATGGCAACATGATTGAGGAATTTTTTTTGGAATGAAGGACTTGACAAAAAAATCTGAAAAAATTTGAGGAAATTCTTCAACATGTCTAAATTGTTTGTGAATTTTTTCAGATTTTTTGAAGCAACCGCTGCTCTTTAAAAAAAAAATCGAGTAATCTCATCTTCTAGGTCCATTTTGCCCTACTCTCCCCTATATATTATATCATATTAGATTTTTTAAAAATCCCAAAATAAAGATTTGGCGGCGAAATACATCTAATGTATTAAGTATAAGAAAATATTTTTATATCACTCACGCGGGTAAAATGGCGCTTTACCTCGCTCTTTAGAGGTTGGCAAGCGCTGTTTTATCCACTGAAACGTCTTACCCACCGCGTTCGACAAATGAGACTTTTGACGTGGATAAAGACCATTACCCACGCTGAAGCGTGCGGTAATAACATTACCCACGCCTGCGGCGTGGGTAATGTCATTACCACACACTCCAGCATGGGTAATACTCTTTATACACGCCAAAAATCTCATTCATCGAATACGATGAGTAAGACGTTTCAATGGATTAAAACAGCACTTACTAACCTCTAAAGAGTAAGGTCAAGCGCCATTTCACACCGCATGTGAGTAATATAAAATGGTATAAACAACTCGTGCGGGGCGCCGTACCCACTCGCACGTTTAAGCGCACTCGCTTCGCTCGTTCGCTCAAACCGTGCTCGTGGGTAATACGGCGCTTCCCGCACTCGTTGTCTAATATACTATTTTTTGGACGGCTCATTTCATTTCGGATTTTTAATTTTTTTTTGTCATTAATTTTTTATGTATATTTCAGAAACTGAGAGAAATAGCCACATCCGAGTTTTTCAAAAAATCATTTTTCGGAAGAAAAAATCGATTTTTTGCGACTGAATAAATACTTGATTCTTTGAAAGTGATGCATGAAAGAGAAAATTGAAAGTTCTGATGTTTCTTCGAAAAATATTCGTGCTACTATTATCGCACGAATTTATGCAACTTTTTTTTAACGATTAATGCACAGTTGTCAAAATAAACTTTCAGATAATTTTTTTTAGTTCACTTACGTGCTCTTGAGTTCATGGCTCATGATTTTGCGTAATGATCATTGTGGCCTCTGTGTACTTGACAAAAGATTATATTGATACTCACAATGCAATTATTGTAATCAATAATTCGGGATCGTTATATACCCTCGTATTTTACGTCATAAAGCTAATTTTTTTTTTAAATATCAAAATTTCAAATTTTTCGGGGTTTCTCCAAAATTATAATTTTTTCGGAGTGAAGACCTTTACGAAATTTTTTGAAAAAATTAGACAAAAATAGAAACATATTAAGGTATTTTCACTATTTTTTCCAGATTTTTCAGTAAAGGCTTTCACTCCGAAAAAATCTGATATCATTTGATAAAACCGAATATAGTGATTTTTTTTTATAATTTTTTTTTCAGAATATCTTTGAATATAAGCGAGATTGTGCGATTTTGGTGTGATCTGTTCTTGTAGAGAATTCCAAGAGTTAAAAAAAGGGAATAGGACAAAATTGCTCTATCTCGCTTAATCTCCGAGACATTTTCTATAAACTTATTTTTTTTTTCGAATACCCAAATTTTATCAATTTCTCTATTTTTTAAATTTTTATGTAAATAACTTTCATCTCTCATTATGTTACAGTGCTGCAGAGACTCGGTGAAGCCTGGTGGCTCAGTATTCATAACAACATGGAATAGAACACTCACTTCTTACTTGGCTGGAATATTATGTGCTGAGTATATTCTAAGGATTATTCCACTTGGAACTCATCACTGGAGTCAATTCATCAGACCTGAGGAAACCCAACGAATACTTGAGAAATGTAAAATCATATCTCATTAAGAATCTGAAGTTTTTGGAGAAAATGATTTTATTTTGTCATTATTTTTTTTTTTAAGATCTCGGAAATTAAGCGAGATGGGGCGATTTTCTCTAAGACCTTCTCAATAACTATGAAAGGAGATTAGCGCGAAATCGCTCAATCTTGCTTAGTTTCCGAGATATCCGCAAAAAACAGATGGGAGAAAATCGATTTGTCTGAAAACTTCAAAATCATTCAATTGTTCATAAGACTCTAATTGCATCAAATCAGTAGTGAAGAGGTAAAACAAGATAAGTCTCTTTTTTTCTCATCAAGTTTCTTCAAAATACCTTAAAAAATAATCGAGAAAGAGCAATTTTGCCCTAAAACTTTTTTTTAACTCTTGAAATTCTCAAAAAAAAAACAGATGAGTAATATCACCTTATCCCTAGGGGTGTGCGAATATGTGATGAATGGAATTGAATTGAATTATAATATTCAATTCGGAAATCGAACTGAATATTCGGGTGGTTCGAATAATTCGAATTATTCGAAAAATTTGAAGTATTTGGATAATTCAAATAATTCAAATTCTTCGAATAATTTGAATTATTCGAATTATTTGAATTATGATGGAATATGTTTTGGAATATTCAAATGATTTAAATAATTCGAATAATTCAAATTAATCGAATAATTTGAATTATTCGAATAATTTGAATTATTTGAATACATCGAATATTACGAATCGAATTTGAATCGAATTATTCGAATTCAATTCGAGGCGAATTATTTGAGATTTTGAATATTCGCACACCCCTACTTATCTCGCTTAGTTTCCGAGATATTTACTTCGAAATGACCACAAAGATAAGTCGATTTATCCTGTTTTACCTCTTCACTACTGAAATTAATAGGAAGGTAGCCAATTACAATTTTTTAATTTTTCGTAAAATGAATATCTTCAATTAATTTTTTAGCTTCTACAGTGACTTACATACCTACTTTCCTATTAATTCAAAATCATTTATTTTTCAATTAATTCATTAATGAAAGGGTCGAATCGACCTATGTTTGTTATTCTCCGTAAAATATTTCGGAAAGTAATGGAGATACGCCCTTTTTGTCCTCATCCTTTTTTTGCAGAATATTTCAAAAGTTGCAAAAAAAAATTGCGCAAAATCGCACTATATCTCTCAATTTTCGAGATATTTTGAAAAATTCGAATGACAAAAGAATAGAATTATTCGGTTTCAACTTTTTCATTACTGAATTTCTGTCAATGAAAACATTAAAATCAAAAAATTCATTAAAAAATTTTTTTTTAACCGATTTTTTAGATGGATGCAGATCGAAATTGCTTCATGGAATGTTTTTCAATCCAGTTGCCAACAGATGGTCCTGGCAGAACTCTACAGCAGTCAGCTATGCACTTCACATGGTCAGAAATGCAGAAGAGGAGGAATAATGTTACTGAAACAATTTGTTTATAGTTAAATTTTTGTTACATTATTAATCGAAATAAATATGAACTTTGTTTATTTTTGTCAAAATTGAATTGAGCTACTCATTTCTTTTTTTACCTATTAGGAAAAAAAGGTTTTTTAGGGAAATCTTTTTATGATATTGAGCAAAGCTGGAACTAAATCAAAAAATTCTAATTTTTTTGAATACTTTTTTCGTCATTTTTTCCTATTTTTAAGGAAAATATTGTACAGAATAATTACTGTTCATTCTAATTTGAAGAGAAAATTATATTTGACTAAAACTGCATTATGGAGAGTGGAGGGGGAGGGGCAAAATGGATCATTAATACCTGTGATAAATAAGTAAAAAAAATAATTTTGTAATATTTTTGAAAATTTACAAATTTAAAGAAATTTGTTTTTTTTTTCAAATTTATATTATAAATCATATCCCATCTTGCCCCATGCTTCCATAAAAAATCGGAATTTTAAACAATACGAGAAAAACAAATATTCAAAAAGAAAGGGTACAAAATTAGAATTTTGAGAAAAATTTCAAAAATAAAAAAAATTGAAATTTGAAAAATTCTTTTTTTGCAAAAATTTTTGCAATATAAATTCTGGAGAGGTTCCTTTTAAAGATTTTTTTTGAATTTTTCAAAATTTATCAAAACACAATACCCGAAAATTTTCCCCACTATATGGCGCCACCTACCCTGAAAATCAAGCGGCTCCACTGAAATCCCATACCATGATGGACCCAGTTACCGGACAGGTCCCAGTTTCCGGACGCAGCAGCAAAACCTACTAATAATTAATATTCAAGTGAAAAAATCTATTTTTTCAATACTTGCAAAATGTTGACACAAAAATCAAGTAAATTGTTAAATTCATTTAATTTAAATTTCTCATCATTTTAATAATTTAATTCTTACTTGTCCGGGAACTGGTACCCTCGCCTTAACCGTCCGGTAACTGGTGCCTTTATGGTATATTCCCCCGGACTCGACAATTCTATAGCTTGCGCCAAGCGTCAGCATCGAGTCAGTCGTGCGTTAGCAGCTGTGCAGTGAGCATTCCCTCCAATCTCCTCTTAAACAACCAAAAAACAGAAAACAACTCACAAAGTCACCAAAACTCCTCACAATCTCCCCAAAAAGTCCCCCAAAAAAAGATCCCAAATAATCAAGATCTTCTCCCCTCAATCCTCTCAAAAAAACCCTTCAGTGACAAATTTCCCTTAAAAAATTACAAAAAAAAACAACCGGTAAAAAATGGTGATGTCTCGGTGTTACGGGATTATCAAGTACACGCTCGTTTGCGTGAATTTAATATTCTGGGTGAGTATTCGTAAAAATTAACCATTCAAAAGAAATGCGAACAATTAAAAAATTCCAATCCATCAAAAAAGCAAAAAAAAAAAAAAACAATTCTCTTTGAAAATCAAGCGACAAATTTGCATTCAACTCGAAACTGTCGAACGTGCCGGAGATACTGCGCTTAAGATCTCCCAACCCCCCCCCCCCCCCCCCCCCCCGACATAACGTATTTTTAATTCCAAAAGAAATATAATTTAAAAAATAAAATAGAATCAGCAATTTCCAACGTAACACATAGCAATGAAATAAACGTTGGGAGTCTGCTCTATATTTAGCGTTTACACATGCCGCTAAATCTGTTGAGATTTTTTCTTCTTTCCTCATAAAAAAAAAAATAGACTAGATTGTTTGAAACAGTGTCACTATTATATCAATCAATTATGCGATATGATATAATATTTTATTCTTGAATAAAATAATTTTAACAAAATTTCTGTGTAAAATTATAAATTCATGCATTTTTCATTATTATTTTGTATTTAATTTCAGACAAAATACGAATTTACTATCCGTAATTCAACGAACAAAGCTTTGTACTAAATATCGATCATTATAGTATAATTTATTTTTCTTGTTTTTCATACACTTTAATGATGAGAATGCGTGTAATTAATCTGTTATTACAGTGATTTCCTTTTTCATTGATTAGTTTCCGCTGCTATTAATTCAAAAATTCAAACACAAAGTGATGAGAAAAATTCTTGAATAATCATATTTTTTTCCTGCAAAATTTTCATCCAAATCCTTGTTTTAAAAAGAATTTCAAGAGCTAAACAAAAAAAATTAAATTGCTCCATCTCGCTTAGTTTACACTTTAATGATGAGAATGCGTGTAATTAATCTGTTATTACAGTGATTTCCTTTTTCATTGATTAGTTTCCGCTGCTATTAATTCAAAAATTCAAACACAAAGTGATGAGAAAAATTCTTGAATAATCATATTTTTTTCCTGCAAAATTTTCATCCAAATCCTTGTTTTAAAAAGAATTTCAAGAGCTAAACAAAAAAAATTAAATTGCTCCATCTCGCTTAGTTTCCGAGATATATTTTTAGAAAATTACGAAAAAAAAAAAAATTTTCATAGCAAAAATTTTCCCTCGAAATTTTTGTGTATATACCTTTGCCTTAGAGTTTAAGGGGCCTAAGTACTATTTTTATATATAGCACATATGCCACTTAGTTTCTAAGGTGACAATGCATACCAAAAGTCTCCGAGGGAAAGTAAATTTTCAAAAAAATTTTTTTTGTTTTGAAAAAAAACAAATATTGACAAAAAAAAATTGACTTTTCTGGTTTTATTTCTTTGCTACTGACATAACAACAAAGAGATTTTAGAACGTAATATCTGAGTCGTGGGATGGCTGTATCGATTACATCTGGGGGCTGGTACGGGATACACCATCTCTCTCTCTCCCTTATTCCCTCTCGCCCACATATTCTAGCCTATATCCTGGCCTGCGCGCTCATTCTCCTACCATAAGAGGGAATGGAGAAGAGAGGGGAAGGACGCGAGATAGCTGGAAAAGTCCATGCAGTTTGCCAATTGCGTCAGGGATAACGAAAAATAGGTCACGACCTGGATTCGACACTATATAGGTACTCAATTGGAACGAAAATGTTATTTGTTTATTTTAGCATCGAATTTAACGTCAAACAATAGAGTTTAAGACTTCAATGGAATAATGAGAGCTTATGAATTGGAGTTTATTTTATTGACAAACAAAGAGGATGTTATCATCAGGCGTCCAATAGCTCCGGAAATTTTATAATCACTCGCATCTGAACGCACAAGGGATGGCAAACTATTTTTAGAGAGTTTTATGTAAATAGAATTGAGAAATTTCCAGATTCGATTATTGACTTTCAAATTTATGTATTTTTGTGGGTTTTTTGGGGGGAAATTTCGCAAGTTTTTGGAGGTAATCGGGAGAAATTTAGGAGAAATGTGGAATTTTGAGGAATTTTTTAATATCATGGGTCAATTCGAGGTGATAATTTTTACATTGAGGAATATTTGAAAGTTATTTTCAATTTTTTGGCATTTTAACGGAAAATTTTAGTGGTAATAAATCTATTTTCTAATATAATGAAAGGAGTATATGGAAAAAATATTTAAAAAATTCGCATTTATATTTTTTTGAATTTCCTATATTTTCATATTGGTTTAACAATTTTTTATAATTTTTTTGTTAAAAGAAAAAAAAATCTAAAAATTTTGAGATTTTTGCTATTTTTAGGATCATTATTTTTTTAATATTTAAATTGTTTGAATACGTCAATTTTATATTCAATATTGCCAAATATTGAAATTTTAACTTGTGAGTTTACGGAATGAAAAAGTTGATTACGAAGTAGAATCGATCATTGATTTCGGAAGACTCGAACGAGGAATTTGCATAACTAATTTTTTTTTCTAAAAGTTTTCAACTTTAATTATTTCTCGCGACAATTTTGTAATGAAAAAGAAGAAAAAAGTTGACGAGAAAAGTTTTTGAACACTTCAAAATTAACTATGATGTTATTATATTATCATTTAGAAGTGAGAGCCATTCAAAGATCGTTTTTAGCCGATCCTGCACTTTTTTTACCGCCTAATTGCAACAGTAGCGCTGCCCTCTGCATTTTTAGAACTAAATTTCTGGGCTCGTGACGTCACGAATATATTTGTGACCATTCTTAACGAAGTATCTCGTAAGCTAAGCGAGATAGCGAGATTTTTGTAGAGACCTTTCTTGTAGAGAATTTTGAGAGCTAAAAATTAGGTCTCTACAAAAATTTCGCTATCTCGCTTAGTTTCCGAGATATTAAAACATTGTAGGAAAAACGAAGAAAAAAAAATTGATCTTTAATTTTTTTTCTATTTTTAAAAAAGGCTCTTTCAGAAGATATTGCATCACTGAACTTGAACCTCTCCCCTCGATTCACCACTTTGTTGATAAATAATTGAACTGAGAAATTGAATTCTCAATCTCGATACAATTATTCGTAAATTTTTCAAAATCTGCTCAACAAACCCGGAAATTAATTTAATCGCTTCTGCATTTCTTGGAAGTGGCGGTGAGGGCACTCTCAGTGATGGAGAAGATGCGAGAATAGATAACTGTGGATGGAGAATAGAGAAAGGAGGAAGAGATGGCAAATGAGAGAAGGCATTAAGTGAATAACGTGAGAAAGAGAGAAAGATCCCACGTTAGTGCACTCTCAACTGTAGGTGAATTGGTTGAAATGAGACGTAGAACATGCGGTTCAATGACGATAATCAAAGTGACGGGATTCAAATAAGGACGTGAATGGTAAACTGTCATGGGGGTAAAATTGTTTTGTATTATAGTCTTGTAAAGAAGTAAAAGGAGAATTTTATCACTATAAGTCGATAAATAAAATGAAAATGTGAATGCATTTGAATTTTAAATCACGGAATTATTTCTCAATATTACGTAATTTTTTAATGGAAAATTGATTGATGGGAAGTGGGTAAAATGAATTATTATTAATAATTTCAAGAAATTGCGAAGATTTTTTTTTTTCAATTAAAATGAAAGGAAAAATTATAAAAATTTGAGGAAAAAACTTTTTTTCCAAAATTTTGATTTTTTTATTTAAAAAAAATGGATAAATAATTTTTTTTTCATTCAATTTTTTGACCATATTCTGAAAACTAAGCGAGAGAAAACGCGGTAACGGAAAACGCGGTAAATTTCAAATTTTCAAATTTATTGTTTATCAATAATTCAGTAGTGAAGAGGTAAAACAGGATAAATCGACTTATCTATGAGGTCATTTCGAAGGAAATATCTCGGAAACTAAGCGAGATGAGGTGATATTCTTTATCTGTTTTTGTAGAGAATTTTAAGAGTTCCAAAAGAGTTTTAGGGCAAAATTGCTCTTTCTCGGTTATTTTTTAAGGTATTTTCAAAAAACTTGATGAGAAAAAAAGAGACTTATCTTGTTTTACCTCTTCACTACTGAATTATTATTTTTTCTCATAAAATAATAGAAGTATTGACTTTTTGATTTCCTTCGTCAGTCGTTGCCACTTTTTTTTATAACAAAAATATAAATAAATATCTTGAACAATTAGCTTAAAAATTCGATAATTACAAGACCTTCCGTTACTCCTTAAGATAGTATATCAAAGTTCGGTCGAAAAAACAGGAAAAATGAGGATTTTTAGATTTGTTTTCAATTACTTATTGATAATTCGGGAAAATGTGCTTCAATTAACCCGAAAAAATGATTGAACTATTCGAAAGTCATATCTTGAACTTGTGAATATAATTTTTTTTTTTCGATTTTTTTTTACATTACTAATCTCCTATCACATGCATGAGATAGAGAGAGAGGCAAATAGTTACGACTACCTTTTGATTAGAATTTCTCAATAACTATACGGTGAAATGAAGTTTTTTTCCTTCTATTATTTAGTTAAAATGCTGTTCTTTTCGCCAATAGTCTCTAAATAATAGGTCAACTGTGAGGTTTTTCAGTAATTTCGTTATTTCTGCCCGATTTAGGGTATTTCATCCCCATCACCGCTATCTCATAATATATCTCATAAACTACACGGTCAAAAATTATGAAAAAATTCAGAAAAATGTAAAAAAACATACTTTTAGATAAGGCACTAAAAAAATGAAGGGTTAAAATTTTTTACACAAAAAATTAGTCTAAAATCGCCCTATCTCTCTTAATTTTCGACATATCTACAGACAAAGATTAGCAAAAAATCTATGCTACTGAACTCAATAACGAAAAATAGTTAATTCACTGCAAATAAAAGTGATTGAATAAAAAAAAGTTATAGAATTCAAAGAAAATAAATAAACTTGAGACTTGAATTATCACACCTCTGTGGGACGTTATTTTTACAGAAGTCCAGGTGGTGCGTGGCTGTTTTTCTCGGTAGTTTAATAAATTCACCGACACAAGTTTGTGTAACTCGCTTGTAAATGCGAAGGGAGAGTCAAACTAAGAGACTGAGAAGAAGGAAAAGGAAAAAAATAAATAAAAGAGAGAGAGAAAGAGAGAGAATTGTTGGGGGCTTATTTCTGGTTGATGAGGCGAGTCAGAGAGGTGAGGCCTCTCTCAGGGCTAACGTGACTCACGTTAGTTAATGTTACAACAATCTAGAAGAGATTTATTCTCAGTCGTGATGTAAATTTCACTTTAAAAAATGCCCGAGAAAGAGAAAAAAAACAAAAACTATTCACTTCCATTTTTGGAATTAAAGGATTGAAGAAGTGGGAGAAGACATAAAAACAAAGAGAAATAAAAAAAGAGTCAAGAGAAGGAATTAATGTGAATGGGGTTTTAGTTTGAGCTGCAGGAAGTTTTCGACTGAGAGAAATTACACTCCATGTAATACCAGACAAATATAAATCTGAAGGGGAAGTTAACGGGTAAATACAACGAACAGACTAGCCCTCTGTATGTCCCACGCGTGTCTGGAGAGTTGAAGCCGATGATTTTTCCCCCTTTTTTTTTCAACTCCTTTTAAAATCTTCACTTTTTTTTAGGGATCGAGTGTGTATATAAGAACAGACGTGCTGCGGCTCCACGAAGTGGCACTCTACGATATTTCTTCTGTTTAATCGGAAACCAAAGTAAAACTTTTTTCCTTTCCATAAATGCTTACTGTAAGAAATTCTACAGAATTTCAATTCACCACACTGAGAGAAAAATTTATTGTTGCCAAATAAATTTATTTAGCACAAGTAAATTTTACCAATTTTTGCGGAATAAGCATAATAATAGTACTTTATATTGTTACTTGCTACCAGTAAATTTTATTTCGGACAATTATTTTTTTTCTCACCGTACAGTTCAGTAGTGAAGCGGTCAATCGGTTTAAGTCGATTTTTTTCGAAAATTTTTTTTTTACTTAAATGGACTCTAGAGGGTCTGTCGCATCTGCTGCCAAAAACTTATGACCGAGAAATGAAATTTGATGTCATTTTTTGAACAAAATAAAATGGGTTAATTCGCCTTTTTAAAACACAAGAATTATCCATGGAGCTATGTCGACTTAACTCGAAAAATTTCAAGTAAAAAAAAAAGCTAAGTCGACTTAGCTCGTTGAATGTGAAATACATTTCGAGCTAAGTCGATGAATTTAGAGAAATACTTGTAGGTGGACGATGTAACTTTCCAGTCAGAGAAAGAACTGCCCATGCAACTCAATCCATTGATTAGTGCACATAAATATCAATTTATGTAGTTGCAATACGTTTTTCGTCTCTCCTGAAAAATTTGGTTTTTTCGATTTTTTTCATTAGAAAATACGATTTTTTGAAAAAAGATTCGAAAGATTCGATCTCAATTTTTCTCCTTCTGTTTAATTTTTCCTAAAATCGTTATTTCTTCATGGATTGAGTGGGCATGAGATGACAGACGTGCTGTGGCTCCACGAGTGGTTCTTTTATCTCATCAGACACCGAAAATGCATTTTCAAGGACTTTCCCTTTTTTTGTGTTCATAGAAAGAAGGGAGGAGGGGGGGGGGGGGGGTGTATCTTGAGTGAAGCAGGTTTTCCATCTCTCAAGATCTTGAGTAAAAAATTTTCAGTTGGAAATTTATTATTCTTGCCCTTTATTTTCATTTCCTCTGGGGCTCTGGAGAGTGACTTCACGTGGGGGGAGGAACGTATCTCCAGGTATCACGTGCTGAACACGTGTCGGTCATATTTATTCTTGTACTTTGAAGAGGATTCTCCGGATTTTCTTTTACTTTGAGGTGGAAGAGTATTTATGAATTCACTTGGAGTTTTCGGAGAGATCTTTTCTCGTGGATTCTGGGAGATAGTTTTTTTTTTTTTTTTTTTTTTTTGTAAAAGTGTCACGAAAACCGGAAAATTTTTCGGGGAAATTATGTAAAAATTTTCGTTATCTGAAATTCCTTACATTTTTTGTTCTGAGAATTGAAAAGTTATGTTGAAGGTTTTTTTTCTAAGTTTTTCGGAATTTTTTCGGTTTTAATTCAACGGTGAAGAAACTGAATATAAACCACTTTTGTGAATATTTGATATTTTTAATTGTTAAATTTCTTAATATTTTTTGAATGAAAGACATTATTCTGGAATTATTCATTTATCTTTATTAATCAAAAAATTAACGAAGTAGAGAATAAAATCAAATAGGGTGTCAGTTTGAGATCCTATCAATAATAGGGTCGTTTATCTCGCACATACTCGATATTTTCATTTTGATTACCGCGAACAAAGGATAATTTGATTCTTTCTACAGTTAGTTTTTGGATAACATCTCGGAAACTCAGCGAGATAAGGGCAATTTTGCTTTCTTCCTTTTTTCTAGCGCTTGAAATTCTCTCCAAAAAAGTATCAGGGTAAAAAGAGCGTCTCTCCATCAGTTTATCGAGATATTCTAAGAAAAACAATGAAAACTTGATCTTTCCCGTTTTTTTGTGAATATCTCGGAAACTAAGCGAGATAAGGTGATATTACTCATCTGTTTTTGTAGAGAATTTCAAGAGTTGGAAAAGAGTTTCAGGGCAAAATTGCTATTTATCGGTTATTTTTTAAGGTATTTTCAAAAAAATTAATGAGAAAAAAAGAGACTTATCTTGTTTTACCTCTTCACTACTGATTTGGTCCAAATTCTCTTTTCCAGTGATTTGAAGATCTATATCGCTCAATTTCCGAGATTAAAAAAAATCCAATAGCGAAGGGGCAAAACGGAATAACTGGATTTTTCCTTTCAATCATTTTCTTGAGAATATTTCGGAAAGTAAGCGGGATAGAGCGGTTTTGCTTCAATCTTTTCCTGCATCTTTTGAATTTTTCTATAAAAAGGATTCAAGTAATTTCGCTCTATCTCGCTTTATTTCTGAGTCATTCCATTGAGAATCAAAAAGAAAAAAAAGAAAAGTCGATTTCTTTTATTTTCTTCACTGAATTAATTTCTTCTCTAACTGATTCCTCTCATCACTAAAAGCCCTCTTCTACAATGAAAAGAGGTGAAAATGATTAAGAATTCTTTTGAATTCAAGCTTTTAAAGGAAATGAAATAGCGAAAACTTTGACCAGCTGTAAAGAGGCTAAAAAGAAATGATAAAATGTCTCTCCACCAAGTGAACACGAATTCATAGTCTCTCTGGAGTATAAAAGAGAGCTCGTAACAAAGTCCCGACTGTTTCATCCGACACATTGTTGACAGATTTGACGTTGAGAACTTGTCTGAGAGCTTCGAAAAAAAAAGGAAAAAAAAAATGGAAAAGTCTTTCATGATCTAGATGAACAAATGAGTGCATACTCTTTTTTTCACACCGAATACTTTTTTTCTTCTTTATATTCTCTTCTTTCAAAGTTTTTTTCCTTTCTTTCCTCTATTTCTGTGTATGAACACTGAATTGCATAGTTCATTACAAATGTTGATAAAATACATTCACGTTTTACAGACACGCTCAATATGTAACCAGGTGTCCCCTTAAAAGTGAGTCATGCGAGACCACCTGTTTAGGAAATAATCAAAAGGGGAGATTGACAAATTATCGTTGGTAAATGCACTTTTGTCGAATGAAACATTTCGAAACGTTTCCGAAATAACTGAATAGTAAATGCAATAATTGAGGTAAAATAGGATAATTCGATTTTTTTTAAATGAATATTTGTATTTTAGGAAATTAAGCGAGATAGGAAGATTTTGATTTTCTCCCTTTTTTAAGGACAAAATCGCTCTATCTCGTTTAGTTTCCAAGATACTATTGAAAAATCAATAGACCAGAGGTCAAACAAGATGAGTCGATTTTCGCCGATCTTTTTTAGAAAATATCTTCGAAATTGAGCGAGATAAGACGATTTATCCTTCGAGATATAAATAAAAAATAATCGGAGCAGATTTTTGTTATTCAAAATTTTTTAAAATTTTCTGCCAATAAGAATTAGCTCAACGTCGCCCTATTTCCCTTAATTTCCGAGATATTCTTAAAAAAAGATCGAGTAATAATCGATTTATCCTGCTTTACCTCTTCGCAATGATGAAATTTTTTTAAAAAATTAAAATAAAAAATATAATATTCCTAAAATTTTATGAAAAATAATTAAATAATTCAAGATAATTTAATCGTAAAACTTGGAAAAATTATGCTTCTGTCAGAATTCTCGTAGATTGCTTTAAAATATATGAAATAATCACGAAACGAGTGCAATGAACTTGGAAAGAGTGAGTCGACCTTTGCCATTCATTTCAACTAATAAAAGGAGAGTATAAATGAAATTAAAAAAAAAAAAGAAAAAAAAATGCGAGCATATTGCGAAAGAGATAGAGTGAAAAATGAGGAAGTCAGTGTCTCAATAAGGCTCTGGAGCCTTGAGTGGATATCCAATTACGTCATTGACATGCAAGCGTGGCGCCTTTGGGTTGAATGCGGGCGGTTGTCTGACATTTCATGCAGATTGCCACCCCATAGGAGTCTTTGATTACGTTATTTACATCCTTGAAGTTTCCTCCGTGATTTTCATCTCAATTTTAATACAAAAGAAAATCATGTAATTCATGCAGTCCCCATTTAATAATTTAACTTTGTTAAAAAAATTAAAAATTAACGAAAAAATTATTCGATTTTTGTAATTTTTTTTTTTGTGAATACCTCGGACAATAAACGAGATAGCAAAATTTTGCCCAAAATATTTTTAGCAGAAAATCTAAGAATCTACAATAAAAAGAGGGCAAAATCACCCTATCTCGTTTAGTTTCCAAAATATTTCCAAAAAAAAATATTAAGAAAAATTTAAAATTTTCGAAAAATTTCGAAATTTAACATACGAAAAAAATTCTTGTGCCCTGAATATTTTTTTTCGAATAAAGGCCTTTGTAAGAAAAAAATCGAATTTTTTTGCAAGAATATAAACAAGCTGTAGCATCTTCTCTATTTTTTTCAAATTTTTCTGTGAAGGTCTTAACTCAGGAAAATATTCAGTAATTTTTTTTCTCCTCACGTTTCTTCTTCACTCGAATCAACAATATAAATAATGAGTAAATTATTTTTCAGGCTCTCGGTCTTGCTGCAGTAGTTCTTGGAGTATGGATGCTAGTGGACAATACATTCATAGTATCATTGACTCAAGAGGAGAGTAATTATCATGCAGGACTCTATATTATGATAGCAACAGGAGCACTTCTCCTGATAGTATCATTCCTCGGCTGCTGTGGTGCATTTCGTGAGTCCCAGTGTATGCTGGTCGCTTTCTTCAGTTGTCTACTGGTGATTGTAGTGGCGCAGATTGCTGCTGGCACATGGCTATATACTCATCGTGATACTATGGAACCGCTTGCTAAGAAGTCGTTCACAGAAATCATTAAAGTAATTATATGATCTCTCTTAAAAAAAAAAAAAAAAACAAATTATATGATCTCATTTTTTGATTAGAGTAAAAGAAATGGTATTTTCATTATTTTATTTTTAAGAAAATGACTCGAAATCAAGTCGATCTCTTTTTTCATTATATTCTTTTTCATCATAATTCAAATTTGTATAATAAGAAAAAAGTGTAACTATAGTACTTATGTCGTTTTGTTAATATTAATTCCATCTGACGAATTTAAAACTCGAGCAATACGTGAAAGCAAAAAGGCGAATGCGAGGGAGGCAGGGTAACACGACCAATAGATGGACACCGACCAAAAGATAGACGGTTATTTTTATTTAGAGTTACAGAAATCATTGAATGGTTTTTAGACTTTTCCCTTTAATTCTCATTCATATAGATTCATGCGCTTTCGATTACATATCGGTTGAACGGAATTTATAATCATGACACTGCCAATATGCTACTGTCTATTTATTGGGAGTTTGGGGTATATTCCGTTTTTTTTCGAGATTTTCATTAATTATTTCTTCAGTACTTAAGTTCAATTAATTTTTAATTTTTTTGATATTTAATTATTTATTTATTTATTAATATTAATATTCGATTCGAAATTTGAATCGAATAATTCGAATTGTCGAACATTTCGAATTTTCGAATTATTAGAATTGTTGAATATTTCGAATTTTGGAATTATTCGAATTTTTTCGAATTTTTTCGAATAATTCGAATTTTCGAATAATTCGAATTTTCGAATAATTCGAATAAATCGAATTTTCGAATAATTCGAAAATTTGAATTTTCAAATAATTTGAATTTCCGAATAATTTGAATTTTCGAATTATTCGAATTTTCTTGAATAATTCGAATTTTCTTGAATAATCCGAATTTTCGAATAATTCGAATTTTTTTGAATAATTCTAATTCTTGAATAATTCGAATTTTCTTTAATAATTCGAATTTTCTTGAATAATCCGAATTTTTGAATAATTTGAATTTTTTTGAATAGTTAGAATTTTTGAATAATTCGAATTTTTGAATAATTCAAATTTTTGAATAATTCAAATTTTTTAATAATTCAAATTTTTTAATAATTCAAATTTTTGAATAATTCAAATTTTTGAATAATTCGAATTTTGGAATAATTCGAATTTTTGAATAATTCGAATTTTGAAATGATTCGAATTTTGAAATAATTCGAATTTTCGAATTATTCGATTCGAAATTCGAATAGTAATATTCGATTCGATTCGATTTAAACACTATTCGCACACCCCTACTATTTTATACACTCCGATAAAACTCGAATTTTTCCCTAACCGTCTATCTAATGGTCGTGTTACCCTACGCCCTTTCCATATTAATGACTTGGACATAAGACAATTGATGATTTTTTTCCTATTTTTTGCAGAATGACTATGGCACTATCGAGTACCGCACACAGACTATTGACGCAATTCAATCTGGCCTGGGATGCTGCGGTGCCAATGGACCAGATGATTGGGCTGGCAGTAAATACAACATGAAAGGATCAACTTTGACTGGATTGAGTGTAACTGTTGGCTCAAATGGAAATAATAATTATGAATTACCAACAACTTGCTGCAAGGATAGATACGCAGATACTTGTCGTAAAGCACGTCAAGTCAAAATTGGAGGACCTGCTAGTATAGAAATTTATTCTGAGGTAATTTAAGTTTTTGTGTTGTCGTTTGAGGAAAAAAAGTGGTGAAAATGTCATTTTTTGTGATTTTTTTGGAGTGGTACTTTTTGCAGTTTTTGTACAGGAAAACAATCATTGATAATATATAGTTGCTTAGAGTTAAAAGGGCGTAAATACCGACAACTCATTTTTCAAAACGATAATGGGCATAATTACCAATATATCAAGTCAGAAAGCCGTTTTTGTTATTTTTAATTTTTTTTTTCAATTTTGGCTGTAGAAGTTCTTTTAAAATATCGAAGGGGCGTATCTCCGACACTCACTCCTTTTTGTTATCAATGATTTTGACAAATTTTTCGTGGATTCTATGAATTGTTGATATCAAAAAGGCGTAAGTTCTGGGGATACACCCTTTAGTTCTTAGCAATTTCATCTAAAAAATTAAAAATTAAAGCAATACTTGAAAAAAAAGATGTATGCTAGGGAGATACGCCTCTTTCATATTAATGACTTGGACATACGACTATTGATGATTTTTTTCTAAGTGTTGGGAATTACAAAAAAACACTAAAAACTTGATTGTGTAGAGAAAAGGAAATTAACGCCGTTCTTTGATTTTGATTGGAAAACAAAATCAAGTAGAATTCCACTCATGTTCTTTTGCCTCTCGGTGACGATATAATTGCAACTGCCGATCAAAGAAGCATACTACGATTAAAGAGACGTATCTCCAGTATATACATTTTTATAGTATTAATAACACAAAATTTTATTAAATTTTATCAAAGCATAAATAGCCGTAAAAACCAGTGTCTAGAAAATGATACTGATAAATGCCAAATAATTCCCTCTCTACTAGGGGTGTGCGAATAATTCGAATCCACGAATTATTCGCACCGAATCGAATAATTCGAATTGTCGAATATTCGAATCATTCGAATAATTGGAATTTTCGAATAATTCGAATTTTTTGGAATAATTCGGATTTTTTTGAATAATTCGAATTTTCGAACAATTCAAATTTTCGAATAATTCGAATTTTTGAATTTTCGAATAATTCGAATTTTTTTGAATAATTCGAATTTTTAAATTATTCGGATTTTCGAACAATTTGTATTTTCGAATAATTCGATTTTTCAAATAATTCCAATTTTTTTAAATAACTCGAATTTTTGAATGATTCGAACTTCTCGAATAATTCAAATTTTTTCGAATAAGTCGAAAATTTTCGAATTATTCCAAAAATTCCAAAAAATTCTAATATTTTCGAATAATTCGAATAATTTCGAATAATTTCGAATAATTTCGAATAATTCGATTAATTTCGAATAATTCGAATTTTCGAAATAGTCGATTCGAACTTCGAATCGAATAGTAATATTCGATTCGATTCGATTCGAACACTATTCGCACACCCCTTTTAGTGTAGAGAGTCTCTACACAAAAACCTTCGAAAAACAAAAAGTCGTAAATCCAATAATTTCCTTCTCAATATTTCAAAATTTGGAAAAAAAAATTGGAATTTTCGAATAATTCGAATTTTTTGGAATAATTCGGATTTTTTTGAATAATTCGAATTTTCGAACAATTCAAATTTTCGAATAATTCGAATTTTTGAATTTTCGAATAATTCGAATTTTTTTGAATAATTCGAATTTTTAAATTATTCGGATTTTCGAACAATTTGTATTTTCGAATAATTTGATTTTTCAAATAATTCCAATTTTTTTAAATAACTCGAATTTTTGAATGATTCGAACTTCTCGAATAATTCAAATTTTTTCGAATAAGTCGAAAATTTTCGAATTATTCCAAAAATTCCAAAAAATTCTAATATTTTCGAATAATTCGAATAATTTCGAATAATTTCGAATAATTTCGAATAATTCGATTAATTTCGAATAATTCGAATTTTCGAAATAGTCGATTCGAACTTCGAATCGAATAGTAATATTCGATTCGATTCGATTCGAACACTATTCGCACACCCCTTTTAGTGTAGAGAGTCTCTACACAAAAACCTTCGAAAAACAAAAAGTCGTAAATCCAATAATTTCCTTCTCAATATTTCAAAATTTGGAAAAAAAAGCCAGGTAACTCGCCGAGATACGTCGTGTTCATTAAAAAATTGGTGATTACTCCACTTTGTTAATGCGTTTACCCTCTTGAAATGAGTTCGATAAAGTTAATCATCCTCATCACAATGAATTAATCAATTTTCTTCTAAATAATTACTCCTTTTCAATTACAACTAATCTCATTTCTCTTTAATTTTCACATCTAGGGCTGTGTGGAGAAATTGACTACCATAGTGAGTGACCAGAGCTGCATCATATTCGGCTCAATAATTGGACTCGGTGTCGTTGAACTAATTGGGCTCATCTTCTCTTTAGTACTCTGCTGTGCTATAGGCTCATCAGATCGATACAAAGCTTAAGATAAATTTATCTGATAATAAATATATACATAATATTTTTTTTTTCATAGAGAAGTAAGCACAAAAGTCGTTTTTGCCAAGATACAGCGTACTATTTTTCCCCTCTCCAGATGTGGCCAATCGCTGATTGAATTGTGACCATTTTTCTTTCTTTTCATTGAGAAAATGAAATATTTGTGATTTAATCTGTTCTCTCTGTGCCAAGATCTCTTGGGTGAGAGACACCCTAGATAATGCTCTACACGTCGATGCTTCACGTCATTAAAAAAATTATCAATGTCGATTAAATCAGTTTATGAGACATAAGAGTCATCATGTACCTTCAGATGTCCACTTGTTCTGGAATTAATTCCAAAACATTTTTTTTTGTACTTTTTTTTTTTGTAGTGGAAAATTTAGAATTCAGTGTATATGTTTTTTGATGAATGCTTTGGGAAAATCCTGGAGAATTCTGGAAAAATTTTGATTTTTTCTTCGAAAATTCTGATTTTTTTTTTGGAAAATTCTTGAAAAAACTGATTTTTTAATTTTTTCTTCTAATGGATGTTTTATATTACATGAAAGCAAGAGAATATCTGTAGTTTTTTTTCTGGTTTTTTGGAGGGGAAAATGATAAATGTGAAGCCTCGAGTGACGGCAGAATCGTTGGCTGAAAATCAGTACCTGCGTATTACGGAATTACATGAATGATTAAAAGGATAACGCAGATTTATGCGTTTTGGTATTTGATAATGGATGATATTTGTTTTTCAATTAATGAAGAAAATTAATTGATAAATTTAGTAGTAACGTGGAAAACCTGGATGAGTCTCTTTTTTTTATTATCTCGGAAATTAAATGAGATAGGGCGATTTTGCAGAATCCTTTTTTGTAGTCCTTGAAATTTTCTACAAAAAAAGACTCACCAAACTGCTCTGTGTCGCTCAATTTCCGGGGTATTCTAAGAAAAATAGACTTATCCTATTCTACCTCTTCGCTACAGAATTCAGCATTTTTCCAATTTTTTTGAAATAATTTTTCCAATGAAAAATATTTGCAAATAAAAAATTAAAACAATTTTTTTCCTTCATTAATTGAAATTTTTCAAAGAATTGTTCAGTGTGTTGATATTTTACCAAAGATTTTTTCACTTTTCGTTGGTAAGATTTTCCTTGGATTCTGAGTAATGTGTTCCTCAAGTTTGGCACAAGATTGTTTAAGAAAAAAAAAGAAAAAAAAAGGATGAAAATTGTGCAAAAACTTGTCGATAACTTTTTCTATTTTGAGATTCTTTTTTTTTCACAATTTGATGATATTTACTAAGAGAAAAAGAATAATTTAAAATAATCCATTTTTTAATATCATTTTTGGGTATAAAAATTCTTCACCCGCTGAACTGATTATCAAACTTTCTCTATTTATTAGAAAGTTACTTTTTCGATGAATTTTATTATTCGAAATGGTGAATAAAGAATATTAAGAAAATGAAGAAAAAAAAAACACATATGTACACACAAAGATATATATTTATTTCGGATTGAATTCGAGCAGCGAAAGCTTCGTTCAATCATCAATGTTCTATAGTTATATATATATATTATATTATATATAATTGACCCGTGAAAAAGCCAAGCTAGTTGTAGGAAGAGAGAAACGAAAGAAAAAAAAATAAGAAGCTGAAAAGAAACAAAATTGATGATTAATTGATAATTAATGAAGCCATGACATGAGATTTACGATTTTTCGAGAAGTAAAAAAAAATATATTTAAAAACTATCTGTATAAATTAATATAATTGATAATGAATGAGAGGTCGATGATAGATCGACTGTACCAGAATCTCTCAACAAATAAGCAAATGTTAATGTCCATTAAACACAACTAATTTAAGAGGATCCGAGTACTGTAACAAAAAATTATGAAAAAATCAGTTTTTTTGAATTTATAATATTTTTTCATGATACTGGAAATAGCTGACATCTGACAATTTTTTGATTTTTTTTCAACGAATGAATTATTTGGAACAAAAAAAAAACATGCACGTGTGAAAAATTCGAAAAACTATTAATGTGATTTAAAAAGAACAAAATTTTGTGAAAAAAAAATCAAAAATTTATCGGATTTGTGTGCTAATCTCATTATCATTTTTTTGCTGATAAAGAACGATAAGTTCAAATGAATGGCTCTAGAAAAACAATGTCAAACGACATTTTTTGTCGGAAATTCTTGACAAATTTTTGGAAAATAAACTTTTTTTTCTGATGATTTCTTCAACTCTTGATGAAAATTCGACTTGGATCTTCTTGAACAGAAATTGAATAATTCCTTTAATTTTATCATGAATTAAGAAATTAACATGTGACTAATCGATAAATCTCCAGTAAACTATAAGAATGATTAAGATAAAAAGTTGACTCGCTTATTCTTTCAAAAAATATAAATAATACTACTGTACTTGAGTTTAGTTAATTTGCATAGTTTTTTTTTCACACTTTGTGAATAATATCAATGCAATAAAGTCATATTAATTTAATTATATTAGCGTTTTGTAGGAAATTACAAAGATTTCTTAATATATTTGAGAAAAGAAAAACACGAAATGAAAGTGAATGGATAAAATAATAAAAATGGAATTAAATACTTAGCATAAGAAATTATTGTGTATAATTTTGCGTAAGTGTTCATTCGCCTCAGTTTGTCATTGAATGTGCATTTAAATTTTTTGCATGTATTATTTCTCAAAATATCAATGAAAAGAACATGTGAAACTTTAGGAATTGGAAAAAAAATAAAAATGACGAATTTCATGAAAGCAGGAAAAAAAAATAAAAGAATAATATTTTCGTAACTGAGAGTGCGAGCATTTTACTTTTGTACATTGCATTGTGAATTCCCGAGCTGTAAATTGTCCAAATGTGTCCAATACAAAATTATTCATCCATGTCATGATTAACGACTTTTTTCTTTAAAAACCTTATTACTCATAAAATTACATGAAATTATATTTTTAAGTAGCAAAAAAATGACCAAAAAATTTATAGCCAACAGATAATTTTGTCATTAGTTTTTTCAGAATATCTCGAAAACTAAAAGAATTATTGCGATTCCGCCTTAATTCTGTTTTGGAGAGTTACAAAAAAAGATGAAGATAAAATAGTTCTATCTCGCTTAGGTTCCAAGATAATCTCAAAAAACTAGTGATCAAAAAAATAGGCCTATCCAGTTTAAGAATATGAAGTTGTCACACAACCCGGGAAAAAATATTCAGATCTGATCAGATCAAATTAGATCTGATCAGATCTCATTAGATCTAATTAGATCTGACAAGATTGAAATTTTTAATATGAATAGATATGAATAGATCTGTTCAGATTTAATTGGATCTAATTAGATCTGATTAGATCCAATTAGATCTAAGTCTGATCGGATCTGTTTAGATCTAACTAGATCTGATTAGATCCAACTAGATCTGGTCAGATCTAACTAGATCTGGTCAGATCTAACTGGATCTGATTGAGTTTATCTATATTGGCTCATCAGATCTGATCAGATCTAGTTGGATCTGATCAGATCTAATTAGATCTGATCAGATCTGAGAAACTCAGATCTAATTAGATCAAACTAGATCTGATCAGATCTAAAGAACTCAGATCTAGTTTGATCTGATCAGATCAGATCTAAGGAACTCAGATCTGATTAGATCTAATTAGATCTGATCAGATCTGAACATTTTTTCCTGGGAATCTAATCTAATTCTGTCACCAGTTTCTTATTATTATTATTTCAAAATGATAATTCTCACCTTTGCGTCGCGAGTAATTGCAGCTACTAAATTTCTATGATTCGGTAATAGTTCTTTTGACTCAGTCATTATTTTCCGTATAATTGCGATATTTGATTCAGTATTAGGAAAAACAAATTTTACTAAGTTTTTGAGTGAACCTTTAATATCATAATCATTGAATTTTTTAATCATCATCATCAATATGCATAATGAATCAATAGTTGCATCGTATCCAAGAACAGGAGTAATGTTATTTTTCATTTCATGGTCTCGAAAAAACTGACAACTACTTTTTGATTGATGGATTTTTCTATTTCATTCAAGTACTCATGGATTTTATGAATTCAATTTCTCAACTGCAGATTTGATGGATTCTCATCAACTTTAGTTTGACCAATTATGCTATGTAAATCTGCTTCATCTAGCAGTGAGTAGACTTCCGCACTTTTCCACATATGAAAATACTTTATAAAGACTTTATAGAAAAGTTCCAATTATTTATAAAAAAAAGTATCAATTTCTAATTAAATAGTATTCTTTATAAAGCACTTTCGTACGATTCTAGCTGAAAATTTAAGGATTATTTAGAAAATAAAAATGAGATATCAAGTTTTGACGCTGGCCTAAATAGAATTGAGGATATTCGCGAAAAACTAAGAAAAATTGAAAATGGAGAAGATAGAAATCTCCGTTTTTCAGGCAACGCGATTGATTATTCGAAAAAAGGCTCATATAATATTATAGAAAAGACCCGTTAGAATATTCTGAAAAGTCTTTTCTAACTTCAATTTCCGTAGCTTTCCGATGAAAAAATTGGAAAAATTATATCTCAGACTGTTCCACTGCAATATTCATTTTATCCGAATTTTACTTATATCAATAAATTAATCATTTTCTATTAGTAGAGACAGAGAGTTCATGGAGAAGAAAGTCTATTATAGTTGCTAAGCAGTTCAGAATTTCAAATATATATTCATATATCTCATTTTGAGAATTGGGCTGAACACCTGCATTATACATCTAAATGACCCTAAGTGTCGAAAAAGTGATAAGATTACATGGAGAGCAATGAATTGAGTTGTGTTAAAAAAAATTCCAGGTATGGAAAAAAACATCTTTAATTATAGCAAAATTATAATCTTTTCAACTAACGCCATTCAATTGATTTTGAATAGCTTTTTGAAAAACCAGTAGTTTGCGGGAAGATCGTAAACGGTTTCTTCGACAGTGCCTTCAATGGTCCCCTTAATGTTGTTTAGAAAGAAATTCCGTAAAATGAAAATTTTCGGAAAATTCGACAGTTAATTATTAAAATAGTAAACAATGTCCAGTTGAAATTTAAAGTCATATCGGGCCTTATTGTTCAAAAAGAAAAAGTTTGAAATTACGAGTTTTACACGTGGAGATATGGGAAGCTGATAAGGCTAGTATGAAATCTATTTTACCGCGCGAGCGCTATGAAAGATTCCATACTACCCTTATCGGTTTCCCATATCTCTATGTGTAAAAATTGTCACTTCCCATTTTTTTTCTCAAAAACTGTGCTCTGAAATCAGTTCAAATTTTGACAGGACATTCCTTATTATTTAAATGATGAACTGTGAAGTTTTGAGAAAATTTCTCATTTCACGTTTCTTCCAAAACAGCCTCAACAGTCCTTTCGACTGCCCCCTGAACAGTCCACTAAACGTTTCTCTGAACGTTCTCCACAACGCTCCTTGTGACGGTCTCTTAGCGGTTCCTGTGTATTTATTTTCTTCCAACGATAATTGGTTTTTCAAAACCCTATCCAAAACCAATACATGGAACGGTCAGGCTTGGATATCCAATCAAAAATTTCGTTTCAAAAAATTTTTTACAATTGATTTTTCACGATGTACACTCAATAATAACACCTGTTGTGTCTATGATATACCCATTATATATTGAAAAATGCTTTTGAAGTGAGGATTATTTTTATTTTCAAGTTCTTTTTTTCATCGTAATTTTTATTTACTTCATATGCATATACATTACAATCATATCCATTATCATCTTATCTAGTCTGAATTCGAGGTTTACATTTTCATCGAAGCCTGTTCACATTTTTATACTTAATTGCTATCATATTCTATGAGCATTTCATTAGAAATCAATGTCGCATGCATATTTCCATAACTATGAGTGCATAGTATTAATGTTAATTGAATATTACTTCATCCCCAATTATGTGAGCAGATTTAAAATCACCAAAATATTCCTCATACTTGATTCCATATATTCGGAGTGAAATAAATCCAGCGTAACCTTTCACGCCTTTATGGAAAATTCCAACTCCATTTAATGCTGATGGTGGATTAGTTGTAACTGGAATAGCATCGAATAATGGTAGTGTTGACTGTCCAAAATCATGTGTTAATAGTGATCGTTGAAGTTGTATGTATTTGAAGTCTTCTGAACTGGGCTTATGAGGCAATATTGTTTCAATTGAATTCATTGGTTTGAATAATAAAGGCTGTCTGTAAATTTGAAAAATATCAAAATAGAGAATCTCCTAAATCAAAAGCTTTTATTACCCTGGAATATCCGTTTGCCAGAATGGTCTGAATTTGCTTAGAGGATTCAATTCACCAGTTGCATAATTGAATAGAACACCAATTACTCTAATCTCAAATCCGGTTACAGTGCCTCTTGTTGCTTTGTGGAAATCGATCCCTGAAAAATGATATTTTTACTCATCCCCTGAATTTTGCCATGTTTAAATATATATTGAAAATACCTGTTAGAACGTATTGCTGTGGTAATCGTAAGTCATCAAGGAAAAAAATTCTATTCTCTTTATCGATAGATTGAATCTGAGATGGATGAATGAATTTTGGAATGGGCCTCCATTTATTCGTGAGTTTATCAATATAACCATGAGCACCCAATAATCCCTCTTTTACTTGAATCCATAGAGTATTATTTTTGTAGATGAATCTAACACCGGTAATAATCCTTCAAGCAAATGGAAATAGTGACATCATTAGTAGAGCCGAGAAGTTCGTTCTGAAGGGGTCATCACAGTGTGATGTCTCAAAGAATTGCACAATTTCGCGATTTTTATTCCACAGTTAAAATATTCAAATTACTCAGATTTTTATTGCAAATCAAAGCACTCATGAAAAATGGGAAAAGGAATTTAACAGTTTTTTTTCCTTTTTTATCAATGCTGAAAATATTCAAATAAAAAAAGATATCTTAATGGCGTACAAGATTGTGGCTGTACATATTATCTTGAACAAACTTTATAAAAAGATTATTAATCATTATGTATGTTGCTATTGTGTGCTGGAGGCTTTTTTTGTTTTCAAAATTGAAAAAACTGCGGTGATTACAAAAAAAAAAATATCAAATCAAACGTATCTTTTTGACAGTTTTTCATTTAAAAATAACAAGATTCTCAAAAAAAATGAAGAAGCTATCATCATACATTAAAGAATGGCGTGAAGGAATCATCTTACCTACTCACTAAATGAGTCAAACCGAAACGTCGAAAACATGTGGATCATAGTTGTTACGGAATTCAGAATTGGATTAAAGTTAGGAGAACAACAGCCCAAGATATTTTTTTTTTTTATATAATTTCATCTAATTATACAGTCGAACCTGGATAAGCGAGACCTGGATAAGTGAGAAAACTGGATAAGTGAGAATAATTAACAGGTCCCTTCATTTTCACCCACGAAAACCTCTTTAAGTGAGAAATAAAAACCTCTTTACCAGAGAGTCATTTTCCATATCCAAACCTCTATAATTGAGACTATCTCTCGCCCTTTACCTCTATAAGCGAGAGTCGAATGAATTTGTTTTCTTTTGCTTACAACGTCTCGTAAATTTCATGAACACAATGTGTATAGTAGTTTATTTTGCAAGTTATTGATTACTCATTACAGTTACTGAGTATCATTCGCTGAGGAAAGTTTGGAACGTTATTGAAATGCCGAAACGAAAAATTGAAGCATATTCATTGAGTGATAAACTAAAAATTGTAGGTGCGTTCGAGGCCGGCAAATCGCGAAAGGAAATATTTAATGAGTTTGGTTTGCCAGAGTCTACTTTTTATAAAATAATAAAGTTCAAAGATTCTATTAAGTCTCAGTGTTCTGAAGGACATGGAAATATTAAGCGGAGCCGACTGTCTGAGTTTCCTGATGTTGAGAAGTGTCTTTTAGAATAGATCAATCAAAATTACATTGTTTATATATTTGCAATGCAAATAAGAAATATAATTACGTTTTATTTACATATTTGGCACTCGCATTCTTTCATACCTCTGTAAGTGAGAGAAATTTCTCCTGCACCTCTGTAAGTGAGAAACTCGGATAAGTGAGAAACCTCTATAAGAGAGAAAAATTTCCCGTCCCCTTCAACTCTCGCTTATCCAGGTTCGACTGTATCTAATTCTATTTAATTAGATAGAGTCAGATATGAATTGATTTGCAGTCATATTTCGGTTGATATGACGTCATATCTGTGGAGATTTGAGCAGATATGTTAGTAGATCTGATCAGATACGATATATTTAAATCTGAGCAGATCCGAAATTTAATGAAATTGGATTTGATCAGATCTGAAGTTTAGAATTTTTTGCTACTTTTCGAGATCTAAATCAGTAGTGAAGTGGTAAACAAGGTTAAGGCATATAGGATTAACATATATACTTAACCTTGTTTACCACTTCACTAATGAATATATCTAATTAAATATAATGATATGAAAAAAAAATTCTGGGATTGTGTCGATATTCTCTTTTATGATTGATCAACTCACCTGTTGAATATCACTCTGCTCTCCATAAAGAAGAGGCTTATTTTATTTTGATTTCGATAACAATTGCAGGAACATGAAAAATATTCATGATTCGGGTCCTCTTCATCATTCATCATATAACCAGTATCATACGAACATTTGGAATTTCTCCCAAGTAATCCTAAATTCGTTGAGCTCATGTATAACAATCGTCGAGGGCTGTTCTTCTGTTCCAATTACGAAAAAAAACAAAAACTGAATGAACAATTAAAGTGAATTGTAAACTATTTTCTCACCGAAAGACAAGTTTTCACGGGGCCCAATTCCTTACAATCAGTAGGTATACTTGAACACTCGTCCCACTCTTCGTAATATTCTGCGTTACATCTATTCGAGGTTCCAAGCACTGTAGAATCACAGGTCTGAGAGGGACATTCTGCCAACTGATATCGAAAAAGTATTGCTCTTGCAGTCCCTTCCAACTCGAAGCAATTGTCATCTGCAAGTTGTTTTGTCATCCGAATTAGAGAATAACAGCAAAAATGCTCAATACTTTTTTAATTGCAATTTTTAAGCTAAAATAATCTAAATACTCAGTATCCAAGTGCCATTGTCAGGATCACAAGCTCTCAAATATGAATTTTTTACGACTCCCAAATACTCTCTCAATATATTCACATAGCTTGCGAAATACTTCCGGAATTGCGAACAAGCAAGAGAATTCACTTTGTCCCATCCTATGACAGCAAATAATAATATTAATTATATTATCACTATAGAGTCGAAAAGGCATTAGTTGCATAGGGATAACATCGAAGGGCTTATCTCCAATACTTGGACAGCAAGTATTGGAGATAAGCCCATTCATCTATTAATCAGAAAAGCACGGAAAAGAAACATTTCACGCCTTTCTGTAATTAGGAAGAGATTCAGTCCAGTTGTCAGGCGCAGTGGATTGGACTGGAGACTCACGTGCGAAAGATCAGGGTTCGAGTGCCGACTGGGTAGAAAGTTTGTGTAGTTCATAACAACAGAAAAAAGTCTCTGAACACAGTTATGCCATAAAAAAATAGTAACATTGGCTGGATAACATAATCGTTGAACGCCAGATACGCAAGCAGCACAAATAACAACATAGAAAAAGATCCCCCCTCTCTCAAAAAAACAAGAACTCACGCCCTTTTTACCTCAAAATGACGATAAATATTCAGAAATGAAGTTATATGAAGTTATATTGATTAGGCTATTATTAATTCTCATAATGATCATACCTTTGTTCTCCGTGTATTGATATTTATTTGCAAAACCCAACATAACATGAGTTTTTATTTCAGCTATCATTACTATTCTGAATATCTGAACTAGGACTTCGCTCATGAGCTGAGAAGTATGACACATCTCATTGTATTGAATCTAAAAAAAATTGAATTAGTGAAAATTAGATGCCAAAAATAGAACAATGTTAATTATCTTTATTATTATCATTTCTAAATGATTCTCACCATTGTGGTTCGAGTAATTGCAGCTATCAAAGTTTTATCATTCGACAATAGTTCTTTCGCGTTAGTCATTATTTTCCGTATTATTATAATATCTGATTCAATATTTGGAAAAACTGAATCTCCCAAATCTTCAAGTTGACCTTTGATAACATAATCGTTGAATTTTCTGTAATTATTATGAATAGCCGCAATGAATATTTGCATTGTCTCCAAAGATACGATAGGCGGGTAGTTAAATTTCATCACGGCGAGCCAACTGTCAATTGCTTTTGAGCTCATTGACCTCTCCATTTCATTCAATTGTTCATTAATTTTATCGATTTGATTTCTCAACTGCAGATTCAATGGATTTTCATCAACTTCAGTTGGACTGATTATGCTATGTAAATCTGTTTCATCTAACAGTGAGTAGAATGTCTGTACTTGTCTAGCTGAAAATTCAAGGGTTACTCAGAAAATAAAAATAAGATATCAAGTTTTGAAACTGGTCAACAAATAAGCAAAAAACAAACAAAATAGGACATATCCACAAAAAATAAGGAAAATGGAGAGTAGCAAAGATAAAGACCTCGACTCTCCGGGCAAAACCATTCAATTTTTGAGAAAATGCCAATATATAATTCTAACAAAATATAACCGAAGTTTTTCATCTCAAATTCTCTCAGCTTTTCGATGAAATCAGTAAAACAATTCGATTCCAAATCGTTTCATTGCAATCTAACTCCGATACTATGCAAATTTTACCCACATTAATTAATTAATTTTTTTCTATTACCTATATCGAACAGCGTGTCAATGACACCCGATGAATCACGTACGAAGATGATGAGAAATATTAAGAGATATGGATTGAATATTCTCATGATTGCTATTGGATTCAAAAAGAAACTCTAATAATTGCTAAAATAATGAGAAGGTCTACTGAGTGTAAACCTATGTTCAACCATTTATGATGACTCATCAAACAAAACAGAACGTTCTTCCTGTAATACCTACTATCTCCTGCTTGAAGTACAAAGATTACAGAGAAACGAAGAAGCTGAATATTATCTTTTTATCGCGTGAATATTATACTCCAGTTTTGGTAGTTGAAATTTATTACAGGAAAGTTTTCGACTCGTTGTTTAATTTTGCCGTCAATCCTCCTCTCTGTCATAGTTTGATGCTGACGAAATTACCTCTCCGACCTCCGCTATAGTCAAATATTGACTTCGCATCACAAAAGTATCAGAGCACATTGGTATGAGTATTCCTCATATGTGTTATCTATTAAAAACTTAACTTTCCCTGTTTTTATGTATACATTAGCATTGAAAGGTGGAGAATGGGGAGAAACAGAGCAAGTGTCACATGGAGTGAATGTATCATAGATTCTTTGGTTTTCATATCTTCTGTCTACAATACTTCTTTCTATCATAATTTCATGCTGACAAAATTATCTCTTCGATTCCCACTCCAGTCAAATATGTATATCTCATTCTAGAAGTATTGAAGCATATTGGTATGAGTATCCTTCATATGTGTTATCTATTGCAAACTCAATTTTTTTCTAGTTTCATGCAAATATTAGCATTGAAACCGGGGGAATGCAGAGGAGAAAAAAGGAGAGCCTCGTAGAATGAGTGTATCCTAGATTTTACATTTCTCATATTTTTGGAACAGATAAATGAATGTTAAGTAATAATCCTCCAATCAAAGGTTAGACTATGGATTGAATTACATTCGATCATCAATTGTGTGAGCAGATGTGGAATTTTCAAAATATGGCATGTATCTCTTGCTTCATACCCAGAAAGGAATAAATCCAGAATAACTTTCTACGTATTCATAAAAAAATTCAATTTCTGAGATCTTTTTTCAGACGTGATCATTTGAATTGAATTGTTCATTTAGAAAATGTGCCATTCCACAATTTTTATATACTTCGGTTGCTTAGCACTTGTATTGAACTTTTTTAGACGTCTAACTTCAAGATCCTACTCATTTGATTCAGTAACGGGAAAACGTAGTAATTCATTGGAAAGTGTTCTAGACATGAAGATTATTCTTATTATCAACATTTCTTTCAATGATAATTCAATGCTCAGAAAATTCTCACTCCAATATACATTACAGTCATATCCATCGTAATCATATCTAGTCTGAATTTGGTATGTACATTCTCATTGAAGTCTGTCTAGATGTTTATACTAAATTGTTATCATATTTTATCAATATTTCATCAGCAATCAATGTAAAATACATATATTTATAATGGTAATTGCATGCTCGGGAAGAGATGTTCAGGTCCAATTAGATCTGTTTGAATCTAATCGGATCTAATTAGATCTAATTTTTCTCGGGTTAGTTGGATCTGATCAGATGCAATTCGATCAGATCTAAAAGACACATCTGAACCTTCTTGAATACTACTACATCTTCAATTATGTGAGCCGATTTGAAATCATCAAAATATTTCTCAAATTTGATTCCATATGCTCTTAGTGAAATGAATCCAGCGTAACCATCTATGCCTTTATGGAAAATGCCAATTCCGCCTAATGCTGACTCTGGAACTTAGTTGTAACTGGAACAGCATCAAATAATGGTAGTGTTGACTGTCCAAAATTATGTGTTAAAAGTGATCATTGGAGTTGTACGTATTTCAGAGCACGTTATCTGGGCTTATGTGGCAATATTGTTTCAACTGAATTTATTGATTCGAATATTACAGGCTATCTGTAAATTTGAAACATATGAAAATCAAGAACTTTATGAATTGAAAGCTCTCATTAGAAAGAAATATCCATTTCCTTCCATAAGCTGACTTTGTTCTGAACAATTAATTCACCAGTCGTACAGTTGAATGGGACACCAGATCATTCAATACCGAATTCAGTAGTAGTACCTCTAGTTCAGCCCCGGGCAAATCGAGATTTTCGGGCTCCCGGTGCTCCCGAGCTTTATCAGTACGGACAATGCTTGACGGTAATCCTGTTATCTGAGTCCGTTCGATTCCCTCCCCTAATAATTAGTAGGGACCGTTGATTCTACACTTTTCCCCAAAACACTGTAGCAGGCGATTCTATTTTTATAAGAACTAAAAACGAGAAAATCTTTTTTATTTTTTGAAAAAACTTTTTTTAACCGTTTTTTCGAGTGTGATAAACAGACGAAGGTCTGAATATCTGATTAAATTTTTATATATATATTGTAGAGTATTCTCCTTTCTTAAAATTGGGGCATAAAAAGAGGAGGTTAGCAACGCTTGTCAATTTTTTAAGAGATTAACAAAATAAGAGAGCCGGACTGCCAGACTGATCCCAGACTTCAAATCAGACACATCGCTGTAATTAATAATAAATAAACCGCCCCAACCTTCATTTTATGGTCAGTCGATTGAGGAGAAATGTCTCAAGAAATTGACTCGATGCATTGAAGAGATGAGTGACTATATTTTTTGAATGAAATATCCTTCAAAGTTGATGAGGAAATAAAATATAGTCGAAAAGCTGAAAAATTTCTTCTCATGCTAAATGAAGTTATCCGGTGAGCGACGCTGCCGAGAATTCTTGTTTGAATATATGGCATATCGTTGTTGGGATTTCATCGTAGAGTGAAAATAATGTGCTTATCACATTCACTTACGAGAAGAAGTAATGATTGATTCAATAGATGGTTTTTAACATGAGGATTATTTTATTGCCAGTTTTTGTTTTGATTGTAACTTAGAGGTTTAAAAATCCTCATACAAACATACATGACAAGCATATCAACTATAATCATGCTAGTTCAAATGCAAGATGTACATTTTTATACCTGTGTACATCTTCATACCTAATTAATATCGTATTAAATAAAAAAAAAAAAAAAAAAATTAATATCGTATGAAAATTATTTCTTTACATATCTTATTAATATTAAAGTTTCATTGACAATTGATGTAAAATATACACTTCCATGATTATAATTGCATAGTACTAGAGTTAATTCAATATTACCATATCCTCCCTGATATGAGTCGATTTGAAATCATCAAAAAATTTCGTATACTTTATTCCATATAATCTGAGTGAGATAAAACCGGCATAACCATCTATGCCATTATGGAAAATTCCGATTCCACGTAATGCTGATGGCGGATTAGTTGTAACTGGAATAGCATCGAACAATGGTAGCGTTGACTGTCCCAAATCATCGCTTAGAAGTGACCGTTGAAGTTTTACATATTTCAGGACTTGTGAACTGGGCTTATGAGATAATTTTGTTTCAACCGAATTGATTGGTTTGAATAATAAAGGCTGTCTGTAAATTCAAAAAATATGAGAATGAAGAATTTGCTCAATTGCAAGTTTTTATTACCCTGGAACGTCCATTCGCATCCATAGATTGACTTTGTTCTGAACAGTTAATTTGCCGGTTGTATAGTTGAATGGAACACCAGATAATTCAATCGCAAATCCTATCACAGCTCCTCTACTGACTCTCTTGAATTGTATTCCTGAAAAATGATATTTCATGGATGATCCTCTGACTACTCATATTCATGCCCTGAATATCTGATCTATACGCATTGAAAATACCTGTTAATATATATTCTGGCGATAGGTGTAAATCATCAAGAAAAAAAATTCTATTCTCTTTGTTAATGGAATGAATCTGAGATGGATCGATTTTTCTTGGAATAGGCTTCCATTTATTTGTAGTTCCAGCAATATAACCATTCACCCCCAATAATCCTTCTTTTACTTGAATATATAGAATGTTATTTTTGCGGATGAATCGTAGACCAGTAATAACCCTTCAAGTAAATTATGGAGTAGATACAAGATTAGCAAAGCTACAGTACTGCTCCTCTAACTTTGGTGCTCTCTAACTTCAATATGCCTCCAGTGCTTCTAACACAGTACGAGAAATATTATTTGGTCATTCACTACTATCATTTTTTACCCATGCATAGCCTTTTGGCTCATTACATATCTTTATTTCCTCCCTTGTACCCTCTTTTATCTTGTCCCTCACTTTTGGGATTCCATGGATCGACTTCTATTGATTGCTGTACTGCATTCAACCAAAATCAAGAAGAACCATCGAAAACCCTAAGCTCTACACGCACAGACGCTGAGCTGGCGTAATTTTGATAGCACTCATTTAGAGCCCAACGTTTCCAAAATTAGAGAAACAATATCATTAATCGTCTATTATGATCAATGAACTCACCTGTTGAGGTCTATTCTGCTCTCCATCGCTGAGAGACTTATTTTATTATAATTTCCATAACAATTACAAGAACACGAAGAATATTCATAATTTGGGTCCTCTTTGGCATTCATCATATAAGCGGTATCACTTGGACATTGGAAATTTTTCCCGAGTAATCCTAATGCCGTTGAGTTCATATATAACAATCGCCGAGGACTACTCTTCTACTCCAATCACAAGAGAAAATAGAATCAATAAATGATTAAAGTAAATTTTTAACTATTTTCTCACCGAAAGACAAGTTTCCGCTGGGCCCAATTCAGTACAATCAGTAAGTATACTTGGACAATGATCACGTTCTTCGTAATATTTTGTGTTACATTGCCTCGATGTTACCAATCCTATAAAGTCACAGGTCCGGGAGGGGCATCCCGTCAGCTGAAATTGGAACATTATTGCTCTTGCAGTCCCTTCCAGCTCGAAGCAATTATCATCTGAAAGTATTTTTTCACATTCAAATTGAAGAATAATATCACAAATGTTCAATTAATTTTTTTATTGTATGCTTCAGTTTAAAATAATATAAATACTCAGGATCCAAGTGCCATTGTCAGGCTCACAGGCTTTCAAATATGAATCTTCTACTACTTGTAAATACTCTCTCAGTATATTCACGTAGCTTGCAAAATAAGTCTGGAATTTCGACCATGCAAGAGAATTCAATGTGTCCCATCCTATTACATCAAAAATAATATTGATTATATTGTCACTATAGAGTCGAAAGGGCATTAGTTTCCAGAAGATAACATCAAAAAGGCTTATCCCCAGCAGTTACGTTTTTTGAATATTAACAATTTGGACATAAATTAATTTAGTATTTAGAAAATAAAAACATGAAAACCTTCGACGTTTCTTTGTTATTTAAAATGAAATTCTCTCCAACAAGAAACTGTTACGACCTTTTGACCGAACAGTGAATATGAGGATTCCGAAATAAAGTAATAGCATTTAGACAATATCAATTCCAATGATAATACCTCCGTTGTGCGGGTATTGATATTTATTTGCGAAAACCAACATGACAAGAGTTTTGATCTCCGCTATCACTACTGTCCTAAATATCTGAACCAGGATTTCGGTGGCTAGTTGAGAAGTACGACACATCTCATTATATTTGATCTATTTAAAAAAATTAGATTACTCAGAATCAGAAATTGAAAATAGAATAATGTTGATTATATTTATTATTATCATCATTTCTAAATAATCTCACCATTGCAGATCGAGTAATTGCGGCTATCAAATTTCTCTCATTCGGTAATAATTCTTTTGGATCAATCATTATTTTCCGTATCATCAAGATATTTGATTGAATATTTGGAAAAACTAATTTTACTAAATCCTCAAGTCGACCTTTAACAACATAATCATTAAATGTTCTGAAATCATCATCAATATTCATAATGAATAGTTGCATCATATCCATAGACTTGATAGTCGTCACTTGAGATCTCAAGATCTCGAACACACTGACAATCATTTTTTCATTCATAAATTTTTCCATTTCATACAATTGTTCACGAATTTTCTGAATTTGATTTCTGAGCACCACATTCGATAGTTTCTCATCAATTGTAGCTGGACCAGTTATGCTATGTAAATCTACTTCATCTAGCAGTGAGTAGAATGTTTGCACTTCTCTAGCTGGAAATCCAAGAATTATTTAGAGAATAGAAATGAGATGTAATAGAAAAAGAAATGAGATGTCACGTTTTGACGTTAGCATGAATAGAATCGAGGATGTCCGCAAATAATAAAGAAAATGCAAAACAGAAATGATGAAAACCTTCATATTCTTGGCGAAAGTATAGAATTAAAAACAGGGTAATACCAATATATAATTCCTACAGATGTTCCCTATCTTGAATTCCCTCAGATTTTCAATGAAATCATTCAAAAAAATTTTACCTCAAACTAAACTGGTAAGAAAGTGGCTAGGTTACCGACTGATTCTGAATTACCCCGGGATCAGGGGGTCACTCACGGTGAGATAATCATCAATATTGACATCAGAGGCCATTTGGGGATCACACTAATTTTATTGGCTATATTGGGAAATTAATAAAAACAGAAGGCAACCCAATAAACCTCTTCTTGCTTCCGGATGGAAGCATTGTAATCGTGATTTTTTTTCGAATTTGAGATCTCATCGGAATGTGACTCCAAATGATCGAAAATGTCGAAAAATTATATTTTTTAAGAAAAGTCCGTATGTATGTATGTATGTATGTTTGGATGTGTGTATGTGATGACACATTTCATCACTTGTCTCGATAACGGCTATTCGTATCGATCTGAAAATTTGATGGTATATTCACTATGCGTGCGTGATGTGCTCACTGAAATTTCAGCTTAATAGGCTCAATGGTTCCTGAAGAACAGTGAATCATCGAAAAATCGTTTTTTCGAGTTTTCTCAGCGGAAAATTAATTCACAGCATCCATCCTCAGCGGGAAGGTGCACGCTGATAAGGCACACATTAAACCCCCGGGGTGGTGATCGCTCCGATTTTCGGTTTATCCAGTACGTTAATAAACATGTAATTTTTTGAAAAATCTGGTTAACACGATAACTCAAAAAATATTTGAATTAGAATTTTCAAATTTTGTGGGTTTGTATATCTTATGAGTGAAACCTTTGGGATTGAATCTGGGCAAAATCGGTCCAGTAGTTCCTGAGATATTCTTGAAAAACCATTGAATAAAAACATGCTCTATCTCTGGAACTACTAGACCGATTCCGCCCAAATCTAGCTTAAAAAATTCGTTTAGATGAGCTTAACTAATGCTGATAATTTCAGATTTTTCCATCGAATTCTCCCATACGAGTGCTCAAATAAGTCATTTTTCAGAAATTTCAATTTTTCGCCATTTTTTACCTAGGAACGCTAGTATTTTTCATTTGATAATTGAAAAGTAGACTATTTTTTCTAACAAATGAGCCCATTATCATCCCGTCGTGACAACGAAAAAGACTAATTAAAACCTGAAATTCAATTTTCAAATTTTCCAGTTTCATCGTATGATTTTATTTTTTTTTATATAATATTGATTTTTTTTTATGAAATGTGATTATTCACGCGCATATACATTTTTTAAAAACGGTGGTTCTTGACGTTTTAGGTTATTTGCAGTCATATTATGATAAAATCTCAAACTCGAAAAACAATCACGATAACATAGCTTCCATTCCGAAGCAGATATGCGGGTTTTACACAGCTGACGAGCCACCTGGTGGCAGTTAAGTATAGCAGAGAAAAGGAAAAAAGAAAGCATCAGAATACGGCACATAATCCCATCTAGGGAGTCTCGCCATGAAGAAGAAAAAAAAATTCTGCTTCGTGTGATGGCGTTTCTGATTTACAAGTTCTACACCAGAGCAGGGCAGAACTAACCTAATCTGAAGGCCCGCGAACTAGGGACTGTTTCAAAATTGTAAAGCAGTCAACAATTTAAAGAAAGTGAGAAGAAATTTAGATCAATTGAATGAAGCAATGATTCACAAATTGAAGAATTTTTCAGAGTACAAGCCATCATGGCAAAGGGGAAATGACAATATTAATAGAAAATTATTCAATAGTCCAAAGCCAAGGTACTCTGAAAAAGAAAAATTTCATTGAAAATATTGTAAACAATTATTCAGATGCACAGGTATGTGTCCTCATGGTTGATACACGTACCTGTGCATCTGAACAATTGCTTACAATATTTTCAATGATATCTCTCATTTTCAGAGTGCCTTGGCCTTGAGCCATTCAATTATTTCCCATTAATACTGTCATTTTCCCCTCGTCAACACGGCTAGCTTCTAGAGAATCCTGTAATTCGTGGATCGTTGCTTCATTCACTGATATCTGAATTTATTCTCACTCTCTTCGAAAAAGTTGACTGCTTTACTCGAACCGTACAGTTGTAAAATAGTCACTAGTTCGCGGGCGTTCAGATTAGGTTAGTTCTGCACTGCTCCGGTGTAGAACTTGTAAATCGAAAACGCCATGAGTCTCATCGGTGAACCATCATTATTACAATCGTGTGTGAAATCATCAACGGCTCTTTCCGAAAATCAACGCCGAGTCGATAGACGCGTGGGGGTAACAACTGACAATTATTTTTATGGCTTTTGCTGAGAGAGATTAGAAGCAGTAATCGAGTTAACCCTTAGCAGCCACACCTCAGCCAGGCCACATAGCGGCCAAATGAGGTAACTCATTACCGCACGCGGAAAAAGCTAGTTGTACAAGACATATGAGTGTTTTAAGACTTCTAAACAATTGTTTTATGTTTCTTGAAGAGTTCTTCAACATTTCTAATGATTGTGATTCATACATGTGAACAGTTTTTCGGCGTCCTGTGTTAGGGAGTCACATCTCACACTTGTCTACTATCAGCAGATGTCGTTATTTGTATCAATTTCAACAGTTTTAGACCTCTCATTTCATTTTTTCTGAGTCTGCGGTTAACTAGTTAGCTAGGTCCCGTGTGGCCGCTAAGGGTTGAACTATCAAAAGACATCAATAACTATTTACGACCGATATTAATTTAATTGTATAGTGATAAAATTATCAGTGGATTGGAGAGACAATTAGCCCAGAGACAATATAGGATCAGTTTGGGCAAATCATCATCGATTTCTGTAACTAATCACGCAACTAATTGGAAAGTTATATTCTGGATAAATCACATTTTAACAATCATTGAGATAGATCGATTGGAATTCTCTGTAATTACTCATATTAATTAATTGAATTTTCCATTACCTGTTTCGTAGAGCGTATCGAAGACACACGATGAATTACGTACGGAAATGATGAGAAATATTAAGAGATGTCGCTTGAACATCCTTGTGCCTCGTATCGAATTTAAACAGGAACTCTAACTGCTTAAATAATAAATTCTAATGACTGTAAAAATTTATGCTCAACCATTTGTGATAACTCACCAAACAAAGTAGAACGTTCTTGCTCTAACATCTACTATCTTCTGCTTGATTTTCAGCGATCTTAGGAAACCGAGGAAAGTGAATATATTTTACTATAGCATGAAGATTGAGATTGAATCCCACTCTCGGCAGTTCTAGACTATTTGAGAAAGTTTTCGATACGTGGATCGCTTTCGTCGTCGATAGTTCTTATCATAATAGCTTAATGCCGACAGAATTATCACTCCGACCTCCTCTACAGTCAAATATTTGACTCCGATTTCAAAAGTATCAAAGCATACTGGTATGAGTATTCCTCATATGTGTTATCTTTCGCAAACTCAAATTCTCGTGGTTTCATGTACACATTAGTCTTGAAACGTAGAGAATGGGAAGGAAGAGAACAAGTGCCTCGTAGAATCAGTATATCATAGATTCTACATTTCTTATATTTCTTGAGCAGATGAATTTGTATTATATAACAAATGTTCCATTAACTCCTCTAGTACGGGGCCTCAGCGAGCCAAACTGTCCTAGCGGCCGGGCGCCTTGTGACATGTGAAATCAGAAGTTTGAAAAAAACAAAATTTCTCAAAAATTAATTAGTTGAAATCGAATTAATCGTTTTTGAAAAGTTGCATATCAAACTTGAATCATCCATCTTCACGAAGCATTTTGCAAAATCTGAAAATCTTGGAAATTATAAGAGATATGAAGGTTTTATGCAACGCGGTGGGGGTCTCTTGACGTAGAGACCCCGGCCGGTGGGACCGGCACGAGGGTCCATATACGTATATGGACCCCGTACTTGAAGTGTTAAACAAGCAGGAGCCCCATCCCTTATGCGTAATTTATGAACCCCACTTCTTTAACGACATTTATTTTCCTGACAATCAAATTGGCAAAACGCTTCCGCAAGGAATTTCACAAATAATGAATCAAGTTACGATGAGATGTTTCAGCTACCTATGGTTCTCATCGTCGTATCAGGACAAAAAAAATTCCTGTCCCGTAATTCGTATAAAAAACTGCAAGTGGTAGAAATAATTTACTCTTCAATCCATACATCAATTGTATTAATAAGTGGAGTTGGCGATTGAAGTTCACTTTTAAATATAAACGTATCTCTATGAGACAATGCAGTACGGTCCCGAGTCGAAATTTTTAGGTGGTCTCAATTCGTGTTTCAACTTACAAAAATTGTAGGTTGAAGGAGAGCGAAAGAAAGCTGAACGGCGTAGGGTCACCGTGTATTTTAAACTTACTTTGAACCTACAAAACGGCCGAAATGTGCGTTTTTTCCACTTTGTAAGTTCGAAGTAAGTTGAGTTTCTTCCACTTTGTAAGTTCAAAGGAAGTTGACGTTTTCTAAAAATTCTCCTCCATCCCCTCCCTCCATGCCTTTTTCCCCTAAATTCGCGTTTTTGATTGATTTCGCGGTCAATTGTATGATTAAAAATAGCCCCCCAGCACGGTTATTCTAGTTTTCTTTTAATGAAATGGATAAAAAAAGGAATTCGGTCTAGTAGTTCTCGAGATTGTCCAGGCGGTCACCCATCCAAGTACTAACCAGATCCAATGCTGCTTAACTTCGGTGACCGCCTGGAGTTCTCTCGTTGACTGCTGCTAATCTGAAACATATAACTATCTCGATCCTCATTTCGCCTTTTAGGCTCTTTGAAAACAAAGAAAAATAATAATGAATCGAATTTATAATAATAATTAATAACAAATCTAAAATAATGATAAATTAATTAATTCATAAAAGATGCATTTTAGCTGGAGAAGAAGCGCCAGAACTAATTTTTTTTTTACTTTTGAGAATTTTCTTTGTTCTGAGAAATTCACGGTTTCAAAACATCTTCAGCTCTAGAGGTGATACCGTGAAATTTTTCAAAAGAGGTAAAAGACAAGATCATTTACGATCAATTTGCAGGATTTTCAATTGGAAAATATCGATTCTTTCAGGATTTATGGGCACTTGCCTGAAAATCAAGGTGAAATCATTCTATCTCACTTCGAGATATTAATTTTTCGAGATATTAGCCAAAAATGAAAAAAACTGGCAATTTAAGGAGGCCAATTTTTTCCATTAATTTTTTCAATATTTCTCAGGAACTGAACGAGATAGTGCAATTTCACCTGGATCTTTTTTTATAGCTCTCGAAATTCTTCCCAAGATGCAATTGGCACTAAATTTCTCTATCTCACTCATTTTTGGAAATATTGGCTAAAAATGAGGAATAAAAGAATTCAATGAATAAATCGAGGAGGGACACAAATATCTCGTTATCATGCGATTACAGATGCATCCCCGATCATGATGCATCACAAAAATGCATCGGATCGCTAAAAAAGTATCAATCGGATAAAAAAAGAGTTATTAAAAAAAAAATGGAAATTCCCGGAAATAAAATCGATATTTTTTGTAAATTTATTATTCATTTTTATTTTTTTTCTGGCGATAAGTTTAAGAAGTTTAGAGTAAGCTGAACCAGGTAAGTCGAACTCATTCACTTTACCTTTCGCCCTACACTGGATTTCTGATAAGTTGTAGACGTCGAAAGTAAGGTGAATCAGGTAAGTTGAAATACGAAATAAAGTCGAAATACGGCGAAAGGAAGGTGAGATTCTGGCGGGACTTCTTGGACATCAAAGAAATGTACATTGAAAGTAAGTTGGAAGTCGAAATGTAGGGTGAACGAGCCCAAAAATTTTGACTCGGGGTCTCCTAAAATTGACCTCGGTGATGCGAATAGTTCTTGGAGAATTATGGTTCAGAAGTTCAGTAGTTATTGTGAAGGTGTTTGCTAATGTAGTTCCAATCAGGAAACGCGAGGGCACGGTTTCAATATAAAGTCAGAGAGGTGAAAATTGACAGTTCATAACGCTGCAGTTCAAAATTCACTGGTGGCACAGCCTTTATTGCATGACTCACTGTGTTAAATGATGGGGCCTAACCGCAGAAGGGTCAATTACATTCAGAGTTAATGCAGGCTCCTTCCAGATCATGAACAAGCAAACGATGGTCTTACGACCTCTTCGAATTGTTATGGAATTGATACCAGCCCAAATCATAGCTGGACTTTGGGTTGTCATCGGCTTGGACTCCGGCTGAATCGTCTTTTATATTACGAGATATGGCATGAAGGTATTTAGCATGAATATTCTAACTCAATAAGGTTAGATTTGTCAATGAGTGTTCTCAAATACGAAAACGAAACTGCCCTGCAATTCAAGACTGTAATGTGAAATGAAATTCGTTTAGAAAGTTTAGATTTTGTCGAGTAGTTTTCTGTGAGAAGGGATTAATATATTCTTAGATGATTGATATGCTGTAGAATTGAGAACATTGCTTTAATAGAATTTACATTATTTTCTACTCATACGGTGAAGGTACTGATAAATCCTCTCATGAAGATTAGACTATTCATTCCGTTACTTATTTTCAGAAAGAAATGCGATCAATTTTATTGCATAGCTACGAAAACCGTAAGATATGACATTGAGGTTTTTATAACCTGTGAATGAATAATTAAACATTAAGCTCGTATTACTTTGCTCAATATCAATATTCATCATTGATATCTCTAAAATATATTTAAATCAAAATTCATACCATGCTGAATGTTTCCATCGACATTATAAACATTTTGCCAGCAGACAGCGTTGCAGGTTTTTGACTCCTCATTATCATCAATTTAATGGAATTCTGAGCTTTCAAAGGACAGCGATACCAGCGAGAATATATTCTAGATAAAAAATGATTGATTACGTTGACTGAATCAATCAAAGCTAGAGAAATGATTAATTTTTCCTTATACAGTTTCTCTTGCAGCTCTGCACTGATATCTATGAGATGTTGGGCCACCAAGCACAAGACATAGAGACGTGTCGTTTGTGCTACTACCAATAAACCATTTTTCACAACCTCCATGAAGACATCCGTACTCAGTACCACCTATTTATTGTTATAATTTATGTTATTGGAGCAATTCATGAAGTGTTACAAATTTCGATAATTTTTATCCATTCGACTGAAAATGGACTGAATTCCTATGAAGATGTAAGCTCAATATTGCTAAAAGACACCAGTCAGACTGAGAGTGCAGGCTGACAGGTGTTTTCAGGGAACTGAACCTCGCGCCAGATTTGAAATCATCAATGAAATGTGCATTACTGTTCTCTCAGAATTCTGAGCTTGATCGGACGGAATGCTTACATTTTTTTCTTCTTCTCATGTACCAAAAGTACCAATATCAAAATAGAATTCATTCTTTTTTGATAAACTATTCGATTATTAACGTATAAATTGAGATAAAAAAATAACCTGGAGTGCACTGAAACTGATGGCAATCATATTGAGTCCAATAGTTGAGAAGGAGTCCCAAACAAAAATCTCGTCTACGGATTTAGCAAAACTGGAGAGGATCAAAATGATAGAAGACTCAGCTGAATTATTTTGCATTATGGTGTGCATATCATATAATATTACACGATGGACTTGAGAGAAATGTTTATCAAATAGTGACATTACAAGCCCATGTGATCATCCGGACACTCACCAAAAATATTTCTCTTGACTTTTTCGATACACTATTTAAATTATTCCATACCTTATCGCTCGATTATGCTTCTGTATACATGTTCTGAGATATCTGAATGCACTCTCATCGAGACTATCTAAATCATCTATTGGTAAATTTTCAACTGAGATCCTTGTGGAGAAATAAAAATGATAGAAATCATTTGATTAAAAATTCATTTGTGATCATAAATAATCTAATTGATCAGCATTTCATCACCCTAATGCAGCAAATAGAGCTGATGCATGGTGCACACAAACAAACAGCAACAGATCACCAGCAATTACGCTAGTGGCAATGAGAAACACTGCTATTTCGGACAGCATTAGAATGCCATAATAATACTGATCAACGTCGACTCCGGGAAATTCCATTGGCATGAAGAATTTGTCAATTGTTTGATTAAATTTTACAAATACATGTAAAAATCGTAATATTAGTGATTCACTCGCAAAGAGCATTGTAGAAGTGTATAGAATGACTGAAAAAAACATTGCTGTGAGAAAAAATCCCGATGTTCAAAAAGTAATCAGATCGGTGCTCTTGAGTAGAGAAGGCATTCATGCTACATGTTTCCTTCCCAGGAAAGAATATTAAGATCAGATCAGATCTAATTGGATGTGATCAGCTCCAATGGGATCTGAGTCTCTCAGATCTGATCATATACAGAATTTGGCACGCTCTAACCAGGTATAGGTGGATCTAATCAGATTGAATCAGATCTGATCTGAACAGATCTAATTAGATCTGCACAGAATCTACACGGAAAAAAATTAAAATTTTTAGAGAACATGGAAAACACATAAAAATCTGAATTCTTCGTTGAATCAATCAAAATTGGAATTTCGAGAGAAAAAAAGGAAAAAAATCACACCCGAGCGAGATTGAGGCCATAACCTTCGGAGCACTACAGTGGAACCTTCATCATTATCCTCGCGCGAGGCTCAGACGTAGAAAATGATGGAGGTTTCGACTTAGTTTCTGCGTCCCTACTCCATCGGCGCAAGAATGAGAGAAGACGATACGTCACTTTCTCTTCAACGGTTATATTATTATTGTTGACTCTCTTTCGTCTATGTGTGTCTTTGTCATTCCACGCACGTCTCCGCATGTGCAAGGAGGCAGAGATAGCCATAGATGAAAGAGAGACAACGAAAAATGGTTGAGAGTGGGGAACGCTCTTTCTCCTCCTGACCTCTGAGGGGCGGCCAAATATCTAGGAGGTGAAAATGATACAGGTTCCACTGTAGTCTGCGACTAAACAATTTTTGGATTTTTTTGAACAAATAAGTTATTGTTGAAATAAGAGTTAAAAAATTTCACTTATAGTTTCATGGATTTCCTACATGTGCATATTTTTCATCTCTATCGAATAGTTTATCTGTTGAAAAAAATAAAAAACTAGAAATTGTCAAATGCTTGCTATTGACAATTTCATAAAATTTTGCCTCATTAGGTTTTTTCACCCGATCTCATTACATTCAATTGGATCCGATGAGCCGAAATTGATGACCATGATCAGATATAATCAACTCTGATTGAATCTAACTGGATCCGATTAGATTTAAGTAGATCCAAACAGATCTAATCAGAGATAGATTTGATAGGATCAACCCAGATCCACTCAGATCTGATCTAAAATAATCGGATCCATTCATATTCAATCTTGCAATTTAGTCTGATTCAATCAGATCTAATTAGAACTGAACACTTGTTCCCGAGTATTCAATAATGCCATTCTCAATTCAAGATGACAATGTGCTGATTATTATAGTATGAATTGAAACTACCTGAATATAGTATTGCCAATTTTCCGCAATTACTTGAATATTCATGCAGTATCCGTTGTTCATGATCATCCTGAAGATATATGAAATTTTCTCGGATTTTTTCCAAAATGGCTTTTCCCTAAAAAAAATCTTACGAAAAATTTAGTTTGCTGAGGATAATGACAGCAAAAAAAATATGTACGGTCTGCTCGACTGAATTTCAATGGAGAAGTGGTAACACAATTAGCATATTCACAGAATATTAGATAAATTAAAAGAATCAAGATTCACGAGAAAGCTAACTGGCACACTGAAAAGTTCATTACTCTCCAATAGAATAGATGAACATGCTCAGCACAAGACTTTGAACGCAGCACACTCTTATTTTGTTCACGAGGGAACGAGTTTGTTAGAAAAATTAATATCTGTTCAAGTGAGAGTAGAAAAATTACGATCTCAAGACAAATGGATTGTATAGGATGAAACAAGCAATATCCCAGACGTTCCATTTTTGGATACTATCTATAATTTGGGCCATTTACTCCATCATGGTATGTTTTCTTCCACAATATCTCAAAATGGGAGTCTTGTAATAATAATCAGGTCTTATAATAATTCTGTTTATTTAACAAATTCAAATCACTTGAGAAACTCTCATCAGAGTTTGCTCACCTTTTTGGATTCAGGGCGCGCTATCATACATTCACCACAAAATTACATTGACTTACGTTATTTGATCTCCTCACCATTGATTTTTCGAAAAATTGTTGGGGAAAAAAAAAATAAAATGGAAATATTCAATGACTCACCTTGCCGAAGTTGAAACTCAAATTGGTAATAGTTACTATCACTTTAATGTGAACCAAAAATAAACCACATGATGCCATTACAAGTGGAAGATCCCGGTAGTAATGTCTAAGTGCCAAGCACTGAATTCCATTGGAAGTATATCACAAATGAGAACAAAATAAAGAGAACCAATTTGTTATATGGCTCTTAGTATGCATCTCATTTGAACAATAATTACCTCTGTTATAGTTTGAAGTGAGAAAAAGAAGATTCCAACTGTACGGAAAAAATAAATCTCTTTAGAAGACTGATATGGCCATTGTCCAAGTAAAGATAACAATCTCTTCGTAGTCTTGTGATAATCGTGATCCCAGAAATCCATTTCACTTCAGCAATTGAAGACCTATTCAAGTTTAATAACAGTGAAAAAAGCTGAAAAATGCACTTTATATTCACAACATTTTTATGTTTCAGCAATTTTTTATAACTCACAATGAGTAATATATATTCTCCCTTTGTAACTGTTAACTTCAAACTCTGTGAACATGAAATAGAAATTTTTCCTCCTTCACCCTCTACATCGCACTTTTTCCATTAAAAATGTATTGGATAAAGTAACAGACATATGCATCTGACAAGCAGTTATAAATATGTTTCTCAGTTCCGAAGAAAAAAAGGGTGCACAGCAGGAAACTGTCTGCGTAAGTGATTGACACGTGTGAAGACTATAAGAGAAACAGTCTCTGGAATATTTTTCCGAAGATTTTTCCGAGTGAAGTTGCATAGCGATCGATTAGTGTGTGTGAAAGCTTCCGTTTCTCGCTCAACGTTCGTCTGACGTTACAACTGCGTTGTGATGGACCATGTCGTATTATGGTGCAGAAGTATGAAGACGTGCTATGAAGAAAGTGAGAGATAGTTGGGTGTTCTTTGTGATAAAAGCTACGGCGTTTGTAAGTAGAGATACTTTTATTAACAAAAGTGTAAAATTCAACTTGAACTTGTTGCGTTGTAACATGACATTCCTCTACAATCGAAAATGTCATTGCGCCATACTCTTTTTACCTTCTCAAAACTTTAAATTGATAATAAAAAGAAGGGAGGGGGCCATTCAGTTTCATGATGAAATTAGTAAACAGTTCATTAACTTGTCTCACTATCGACAAGAAAACTATGGAAAATTTCTAGAATAATACATACAAGTGAAAAACCGAACTATTATGAAGTATCGATAGATGACCCGTAAGTTTATTAAAATTGCGATGCAAAGCGATTTTATGGGAGAGTAAATGTATAACGACCCCCAAAGGTTCTCGTTGTCCAGCAGCAACATCGGCAGAACAAAGGTAAGTGCCGCAACCGTCACGCACAAAGAAAAGGCACCATAACGTGGAAACCCCATTCAACCCTGTGACATACACACGGAAAACCCCGTAACAACCTCCGTAACGCGACCGTTGAAAGCGGAAGTGAGGTTAGGGCTCGGAGAGAGCGCGAAAAGTTCAGAGAAACTGGCGCTCCCAATAAGGGGATTTAGTTAAATATGTGATTAGTAATATTTGAGTGAAACCCGGTTCAATAAGCAGTGAGGAGTGGGAGGCAGCAGCGGACAAGATCCGTGTCCCACGATTACTTTGGTTTGTTAGTTAGAAAATCCCCGGAAAAGCACTCCGAAAAGTAGCCCGGTCGCGAATAAATTGGGAAATCCGAAGGAAAGCCCGTAAGTTGAAAAATTGGTTTTGTGAATGTTTGAATATTCCCGCGCGAGGAGAGTCCCGTAGCGAGCGCGACTGTCATGCGGCCTGAGGGTACCGAGGGGCAGGAGTCGGCTCGAACGAGAGATCGTGTTAAGCAGCCCCCCCCCCCCCCCCCCCCCCCCCCGGATGATTAATCGCGTTCGAACGAGCAGTCGAGAGTGAACTGGCATCGAGACAACATGTGCGAACCCTGCCGTTCCATCAGAGTCAACGAGAGCAGACCACCTACAGGATGTGGAGAGGCCTTTTTTCGAGAGGATGAGTAAAAATCCGCTTTGTCGATCTCTTTTGTGAAAAAACACGGATCCAAACGTGGGAATGCTTATCAAGCAATTTTAAGCAAAAATGTGACTGAAGCATTGAGATTTATTCACTTCGGGGATTACTCTCGACCAGTGGATACCTCTGGGTGAAAGACCGGGAAAAAGACGGCGGGAGAGATTAGCTCCGCGAGTGGACCCTGTTCACTCTCGTAATTCATTATCACTTTAAACATTATATTATTGATCAAATCTATTATCGAATCTTATCAATGTACAATATCCTCCAACATCATTCCTATAATCCCGAGAGAACGAGTGGATTCACGCGTAAGCTCTTCTCCGTCGAGCTAGCCGAGGAGAAATCATTAACTGGTTGATAATAGTGTGTGAGTGATTCAAGGACACATTCAGAGACCATCCTATATGAACAAATACTAAAAACTTTACTCGTAACGATCTACTGCTTCTTTTTGTTTTTCTCCATCCCGTATTGTGATAGGATTCGTTTTTAATTATTTTGCCTTCCTTCGTCGTCAGTTGTCGACTATTTCACCCTGTAACGTGTTAAATGAATTCTGAATTGTTAGATATAATCTGTAACGGGATTCGTCCAGTCCCGTCACAGTTCGGTCATCCCTTTCTGCACACACGGTTCGATAGCCTGGGCGCCAGTTTATTCTTTACCGAAGGAATAAACAAAACTCACTGTGTGCTGGTTTTCTCTGGACTCACCACGCTTAACCTCTTAGGGCGGTTTTGAGCTAGCCTGCTGAACCTTCGGTAGTAATTACTCGGGGAATTACTGACCCCAATGGATGGCATGGGCAATCCATTCCCGGTAACCCAATGTGCTGGTTATGGTAGAGGGGCGTGGATCTATTCACAGTCCCTCTAGCGAGAACTAGTCGGAATTAGGTATTCCGCGATAACCTCTGGATGAACCCGTCCGCAGTATTCCTCTGATCGACGTCACCCAAAGAACACCGGACGTCTCCAACCACACGAGAAACACCACGTAGCCACGCTACGGGCCACCAACGGTAACTCTCGCCGAAGCGAGCGGTAGAGGTTCCAGGGACTACTCCCGATCCTCTCGAGTCTGCCGCCCAAGGCAGACTAACTGCCCACCGTGTCGTTGGGTCTATTTATATCGCCTGAGGCTGCTTCTCCTCGTCTAGAGGTCTCTCCGCGCGCCTGCGTGGTTCTTCCTCTCACACCACTGCCAGGCCCGGAGATAACTCTGACATCTCTAGTGGAGCGCCAGCATTTCAGCTGGTCTTATCCTCAGCCGCATATAAATCCCACTGACGGGACAGTTAGTTTACGGTAACTTTAAGGTATCATCTTACGCAGATGGCACCATGGTATGAATTGTCTAGCTGTCTATGTGTGAGTCTTCTCGAGCTCTACACTTGGATAGCTTCACCCGAAGGTGGCATAAGCCGATGCAATAGCTGTAACGGGAAACCTCGTTACAAATTCTAGCAGCTTTTTTTCGCTTAAATCCTTTCTCAAAAATCAGTTATCAGCAGGGCGTGGAACTTGGTATAACTAAAAGTATTATCGGCCTAGCTGATACCTTGGTTACGGGAGTAAACAAATAATAGAAAATGTAAAATTCCATACAAGTTCGTCGTTTTCAATTGTATTAATTAAAATTTAATTAAGAAACGATTCATTCAGTAATGTGCGCGAAAAAAAGTGTTCTGGTTTGATGAAATATAATGGAGTGAGCCAAGATCTAGAAAAATGGTATTTATAACCTGAATTTTGTCTTTTTCGTAATTGGGAAGATACTTCAAGGAGGAGAGAAAAAAAAGACATAATTGAGATTTCATGAAAATCTCTTTTATGTCTTTTTTCATTGGACCCAAAGAGTGTTCTTCGAGTCTTCTCCAGATCTCTGTAAAGTATTTTTTATATCCTCCTCGTGGCTTATTTTATTTTCCCAGATTTGCACCAGCTCGGGAGTGGATTAGGGTTCCTGTAACAAATCTGGAAAGGGGAGATCCCGAAGAAGTCTTGAAGAAAATTCCAATAAGACTTGGAGAAAATTTAAAAAATACTCAGAGCAGAATAAAATAAGACTTGAGGGGGATATATATTTTTTATATCTTGGCCATGTCTAACTTCTATCTCCCACAAGTATTTTATATATCCCTCTCATGTCTTATTTTTTTCTTCTCTGAGTATTTTTTAAATCTTCTCCAAGTCTTATTGGAATTTCTTTTAAGTCTTCTTTAGAATTTCCCTTTTCCAGATTTGTTAGAGGAACCCTAATCCACCCCCGAGCTGGTGTAAATCTAGAGGAATAAAATAAGCCATGAGGGGGACATAAAAAATACTTGGCTCACTCCATCATATTCCATCAAACCAGAACACTTTTTTTCGCGCACATTACTTAATTAATCGTTTCTAAATCAAATTTTAATTAATACAATTGTGAATGACGAACTAGTATGGAATTTGACATTCTTTATTATTTGTTTACTCCCGTAACCAAGGTATCAGCTAGGTGGATAATACTTTTAGTTATACCAAGTTCCTGGTCCTGGTTATCAGTTTTTCAGAAGTGACGATCGTCATATATGAAATAACATTCTTGGTAACCAATGGTATCATTAACGATTTGTCCATGGTGTTGTGACATTGAAATCCAAATTTTGAATCGAACGCACAGTTATTTTATTCGAAGTTCATTTTATGCACTGTTCGGGCCAGTTTGTTTTCATTCAAGATTGTTAGGATCTTACCTGTTTCATTATTCATTTAACCCCTCAAGTACGGGGCCTCAGCGAGCTAAACTGTCCTAGCGGCCGGGCGCCTTGTGACATGTAAAATCAGAAGTTTGAAAAAAAAAAACAAATTCCTCAAAAATTAATTAGTTAAAATCGAATTTATTGTTTTTTAAAGGTTGCATATCAAACTTAAATTATCCACCTTCACGGAGCATTTTGCAAAATCTAAAAATCTTGAAAATTGTAAGAGATATTGAAATTGTTATGCAACGTGGTGAGAGTCTCTATGACATAGAGACCCCGGCCGGTGGGACAGGCACGAGGGTCTATATACGTATATGGACCCCGTACTTGAGGGGTTAGAAGATATTAGAGTATTTTCCCAAAGGGGATTGATATTGTTCGGGGTTTGCTGATTTTTTATTGGAAATAGGAAAAATGTTCGGGATATAATTATTTATGAGACTAATGTTCGATAATTATCATCCAATATTTGAAAAATTCTCATTTCAACATATATTACCATTATATTCACTGTGATCATATCTAATCTGGATTTAATGTGTACATTTTTATTGAAGCCTGTTTACATGTTTATGAAGTATTCGACGCTATTTCTCTCGATTTCCGGGTCGTATTTTTTGATTTTGTTTATTTTCGAATATGTTGTTGACATGGTTATCAAAAGTCATTTGCCGAGAAAAAAAAAAAAAAAAAAATTTTTTGACGAAATTATGACCATTTTTGATTTTGGAGAAATGGCACATGTGCTCATTTCTGTGTAACTTTAAATGCTCATATCTTCTTTAATATTAGTTTTATGGAAAAAAAGATGGAATACTTTTCTCTAGAAAAATAGTGATAATTTGCAATAAAATTCAGTCCGGAAGTTGAAAGCTGATATTTCTATTTTTTAACACCAAACTTAATGAACAAATGGCCGAAACACAACTTTGACAACTCTTAAAAAATCTCGAAAAAATATATGTTACGGGTTGAATTATTTTTGATTTTTCGGTAAATTGTTATTTTATGTCTCGGAATGGTTGACGAGATATCGTTTTTTTAATACCTTCGCGTGGTCCGCGGCTAACGCTTGAGAGTCTTGCGCATGCACACAGCGCGCTAGCAGCAAGTCACGTGGGAACTAGTGCGTAAATTACCACGTGACCTGCTGCTAGCGCGCTCGCCCGTTTACAACCCGGAAATCGAGAGAGATAGCGTGGAATGCCTCTTATGCTAAATTGTTCTCATATTTTATTAACATTTCATGAGTAATCAATGTAAAAGATATATTTACATGATTTGAATTGCATAGTACTGCGGTTAATCCAATATCACTTTTTCGTCCATTATGTGAGCAGATTTGAAATCATCGAGATATTTCTTATACTTGATTCCATACACTTTCAGTGAAATAAATCCAGCATAACCATCTAGACCTTTATGGAAAATCCCAACTCCATTCAATCCTGATGGGGGACTAGTCGTAACTGGAACAGCATCGAATAATGGTAGCGTTGACTGCCCAAAATCCTCTGTGAAAAGTGATCGTTGAAGTCCTATGTATTTCAGATTTCCTAAACTTGGCTGATGAGACAATATTGTTCCAACTGAATTTAATGGTCTGAATGATAAGGGCTGTCTGCAAATTTTAAAGAAATAAAAATAGAGAATTTTTTGAATTAAAAGTTTTTATTACTCTTGAACATCCGCTGATATGGATGATGTAATTTTTCTTTGAAATCTTAATTTCCCCGTTGTATAATTGAATGCAACACCAAATATTCTAATTTCAAATCCAGTCACAGCTCCTCTTGTTGCTTTGTTGAATTGAATCCCTGGAAAAAGATATCTCATTGAGGAATCTCATTGATGAATCACTGGCTGCTCATATTTATACCCTTAATTTTTTCCACAATACAACCATATAGAGGGTGTTTGATAAAAAAATCTACTTCCTTCCATCTATCGGTAGAAGGACGCCAAAAAGCGATGTAAAATTGGTGAAAAAAAATAATTTGAATAAATTTGAGTTATTAAGGATTAATATTGGCCTACGAATGCAACTTATTTTACCTCCAGAATCCATGTGGGGGTGAGAAAGAACTTTGTGGCAACATCAGAATTCAAAGAACATGAGTAGACTGTCTAGAAGCACTCTTCTTCTTCTTCTTAATTGTGCTGCCCAATCGCAGCTGGCCTTCAGTTTCTCAACTATACAGCCAATGCAAAGTCTAGAAGCACTCAAATTCGAATAACATTTCGGAACACGATAAGTATACTGTACGCGCATAGTAAGTATACGGCGAAAGTATGATCGCAAAATGGTACAGATACGGACTCCAGGGAGCACCTCAGAGGTTATAAGCACGGTAAGTGTATACACTCACTTATGTTTTATCATTGCGATGCTGCCCACTTATTCGTCTCTCCCCCACTTACTTTCTAGAGGTAAAAGAATTGCGTTCATGGACCGATATAAATCTTCAATAATTCATATTAGTTTCAATATTGTTTTTTTTTCTAATTTTTTCATGCTCAATCAACTTCCTTCTACTGACGAGTTGAAGGGAATACATAGAGATGCGAAATTACGCAATTACGATAATTTTTGAAACACGTCGGGTCAGTGGTAAACTTACTATTTCTTGACCGTTTCTGACCTGACCGTTCATTCCCGTCGCAAAGTTACCGTCATTTGTTCAGACGGTCAGTAATGAAACGAGCCAATCACAAATTCGTCATTTTTAGCCCCGGTAATTTTCTGTCACTTTTCTATTTTTTTTTGTTTTTACTCTTAACAAGCAAAGAATGGATGAATCCTGTATTTACGAAATTTCTTTATTAAATCTTACATACCGATTTACGTACTGAAGAGGGAGAACAGACGAATCGATTCATTTCCATGCTCATTCTTACTAAAATATCTCTGAAACTAAGCGAAATAGTGAGACTTTTGAAGGGACCTTTTAGTAGCTGTGATAATCTTCTATCAAAAAAGTCTCCCAAAAATTTCACAATCTAGCTTAATTTCTTAGATTATTCCTGATAGATAAATGGCAAGAAAATTCACTCATCGTATTTCATTTCTTCACTACTGATTTATACTTTTCAAAGTTTAACATTCAATTTTGTATATAAAACTCTCTATATCTCTTTCATATATATTTCTTTATATGAACTATGAAAATTATCTCAATCAAATATCATAAAACGAAGTACTAGTGAATCTTTGGATAAATTGTCGAATTATATAAATTAATTCTGATGAAAACTGACCATAATAAAATCAATTAGTCAGCTTTGTGACACGACACTCAGTCATTTTTTTTTACCAAAACGGTCAGTAATTATCATTTGGTCAGTTACCGGTAAACTTACGGTAAACTGACCGGTAATTTTTGTCGCATCTCTAGGAATAAACTTCTCACTCAACACCCTGTAGATATATATATTTATGAAGAGCACCTGTTAGAACGTATTCTGATGGCAACCGTAAATCGTCAAGAAAAAAAATTTTATTCTCTCTGTCGATGGAATGGATCTGAGATGGATCAGTAATATTTTGAATAGGTCTCCATTTATTCGTAGTTTTAGAAACAAACCCATTTGCTCCTAATAATCCATCTTTTACTTGAATAAATAGAATATTATTTTTGCGGACGAATCGTAGACCGGTGATAACCCTTCAAGCAAATCATGGACTAGTTACATCATTGGCGAAAGTATCAATATCTCCCATCATCTGTTGCGATTCAGAAACTCACCTATTGAGTTCCACTCTGCTCTCCGTAATCAAGAGACTTATCTTATTCGAATTCCCATAACAATCGCAAGAACATGAAGAACTTATGTGACGTGAGTCCAATTCATTGTCCATTAAAACACTGTTATCACTCGAACATTTCGAATAATTCCCAAGAATTCCCAATACCCTTGAGTTCATGTATTGCAGTCGTCGAGGGTGCATCAACTGTCCCAATAACAAACAAGTGGAAAATTGTATTGCACGAGATATGATGTAGTTTTCCCAGCATATATATCAGTAATCACGTAGAAAAATTCTGATGGCGGCCGCCATTGCGGTGGTCATGGCGCTGGCCATGGCGGTCGCCATGGCCGCTGCCATGGCGGCCACCATCACAAATTTGCCGCTTTCTATGAAGTTCTTTCCCATGGCAATTTTTCCATGGCAATTCTATCCAAGGCATATTTTTGCACGGCATTTCTTCCCATGATGATTCTTATCATTTTTTCCCATGGCTTTTTTTTCATAGCTTTCTTTTCCATGGTTTTTTTTTCTATGGCGTTTGTTTTCCATAGTGACTTTTTCCATAGTGATCCTTTCCATGGCGATCCTTTCCATGGCGTTTCTCTCCATTGCATTTTCTCCATGGCAGAATTCGTCAATGCAAAATTTGCTATGGAGAAATTTGCTATAGCCATAAATTCATGGAAAGCATGAAAAATTTATGGAAAAGTCATGAAAAGAATCATCATGAAAAATCGCCATGGGAAAGAACTCCATGGAAAGCGGCAAATTTGTGATGGCGGCCGCCATGGCGGTGGCCATGGCCGGCGCCATGACCACTGCCATGGCCCGCGCCATGGCTGCCGCCATCAGAATTTTTCTACGTGATTTGCTTCCGAATGGATAATTATGAATAATTATTTATGTTCCTTCAAATATATTTAATGAAAATTTCCAGCAAATTCCGGCTCATAGCCTTCAGAAGTTATTGAGACATGTGTATGCACACAAATATGCACACATACACGTGTAACAAACATTTTTCCTAAATATGGTTTTTGGGCTTTTTGGATCAATTTAAAGCTCCCAAAAAAAAATCAAAATTCAAAATTTTCACGATAGGCAAGCTTCCATTCCGAAGCGTAAAGAATAAATTATTATACCACAATCATCCAACAATTTAGATATTGCTCACCGTAGTACAAGCTTTTACAGAACCCAAGTCAGTACAATCAGTAGGGACGGTTGAACACTCATCCCGATGTTCGTAATATGTGGCGTGACACTCATTCCATCCTTCAATCTCTATACTATCACAGGTCCGAGAGACACAATCTTCCAAGGAATATCGAAAAATCATTGCTCTCATAGTTCCTTCAAGTTCAAAGTAGTTGTCATCTGTAATTTTTGTTCTCATTAAAATAAAAAATTAAGCACATAAATGCTCAATCACTTTTCAATAACAAATTTTAGTCTAAAATAATATCAATACTCAGTATCCAATTGCCATTGTCAGGATCACAAGCTCTCAAGTATAAATTTTCTGTCACTTCCAAATTCTCCGACAATATATTCACATAGCTTGCAAAATATTTCTGGAATTGCGAAATAGCAATAGAATTCATTTCCATCCATCCTGTTGCACCAAAATAATGAGCTGCAATTTGATGATTAATTTGTCATTTTTGAGTCGGATTGTAATGATAGGTAAAAGTGGCTTTATAACTTCGATTCTACATATTCCGAGGGATCTTACATACTTAAGAGAGCTCCAATAATATCAGTTCGGCAGTAAATGATTGAAATAACAATACCTGTGTTCAAATATTTACTTGAAAAACCCATCATGACATGGGTTTTAATTTCGGCTATCATTACGATCTTGAATAGTTGAATAAGGAGTTCGCTAATTAGTTGAGAAGTACCACATATCTCCTCACTTTTGACCTATTTTAAGAAATTGAGTTACTGAACATGAGATGTCAAGAATAGAATAATGTTAACTATAGTTATTGTCATCAGTACTTCTAAATGATTCTCACCGATGCGGTGTGGACAATTGCAGTAACCAAACTTCTCTCATTCGGTAGGAATCTGCCGAGGTCAGTCATTATTTCCCGTATCATTAGGATATTCGGTACAATATTCGGAAAAACTGATTCTGTTAATTTGTCAAATTGATCTCTAGTAACATGATCATTGAACTTTCTGTATTCATCATCAATACTCTCGATATACAAACTAATTGTATCCAAAGACCTGATAGCCAGGGGGTTGGATTTCAATATGTAAGCCAAGCTGGGAATTAGGCCTGAATTCATATAGCTTTCCATTCCATTCAATTGCTGATAAATTTCCTGAATTTTTCCTTTCAACCGTAAAAATGATGGATTTCCAGCAATTTCTGCTGAGCTGTGTATGTTATGCAAATCGACTTCACTAAGCAACAAGTAATATGTCTGCACTTCTCTAGCTGAAAGTGTAAGAATTAATCAGAGAATAAAAGATATTTATTGAATTTTGACACTGACACAAATAGAGCCAGATATATTCCTAAGAGAAAGAAAATTGCCTGTTAATAAAATTTTTCTTCACAATTTTTATATCTAGACATATTGAAATATTCTGGAGTGAAGTAAATTTTCTCCAACTTAGTAAATTTTCTTAAAACAAAAATTATTTTTTCTCAGTTCAATTTTTTTTTATTCAAGCCTTGGAATCGCATTTTTAGGACTGTCATTACAGGAGAGTATATTACACCACAGGGGCAGAGAGCTGAATTTTCTGTACTGCATGATATGATGCCCGAGGCAAAGCCGAGGGCATCATGCACGCAGTGCAGAGCATTCAACATTCTGCCCGCGTGGTGTATACGATTTTTCTTCATACCCGGCCGAAAGAAAGTTGACTAATTAAATTTTTCTAAGTAATATAACTATGTTTCAGCAAGTATTGATGCCTGCCCCGACATTTGCAGCACGAGAGAAGCGAGTGCTACTGGTCAGCGGCAAGCATAAATACTTGCAATATACATCTAAAAAAATAAGTTCAATCACATATTTCCAAAATAAATCAATTTGAAGAGGAACATCAGGTAAAATGAAAATTGTCAGATCCCTCTGATTCTTTTTGTAGGTAAACTTCAGTGTGTTTTAGAATTTGTATAGAAATTAGAGAGGGATTAGAACGCTCAATTTTTTATGATGAATTTTTGATAATTTCCAGTTTAAGACACAATCAAATGGCACTGTCCCTTAAACTTGAAAAAAAAAATTTCGAGTGGTGAAAAAATTTCGAAAAAATTCACGCGATGTCTCGTACTAACAATTTTATCTTTCGCGTCATTTGAATGAGATTAGAATGCGCAATTTCACGATTTTTAGCAGAAACTGTCATCAATACACAATTTTTCACTGAAAAAGACGGCCATATGCAGAAACGTGGCCGCGTTGCCTTGAGTGATCTCACGAGTGGTGGAGAATCAGAAGCGCGCGCTATTTTTAATAATTGCAGAGTCCTAAGTTTTTTCTTCACAATTTGGAGAGAAGAACAAAAAATAATTCATTCAATCCAGCACTCATGACGATAAAAAGACAAATGAATCTGCGTATTAAAGTGCAAAGTATGGAGCATTAAAAAAATCAAATTGAATTCATTGAACGGAGTTATAGGTTACGATGCTTCTTTTCTCGCGCTATCGCGTCAGTAACATAATTTTCGACATTATTGACTTGTTGCCATTCTAGTAAATCTGCCAGGACGTTGCTACGTTTTTTACGAATTTCTGAAGTTATTGAAAATGATCATTTTTAGAAGAAAAAAATTAAAAACATATAACAATGATATTATTTAACGATGAAAGGTGTCGGAACCTTTCATCTCCCCCCCCCCCCCCCTCTCACACCATACCCTGCAGAGCCCTGACGTTCCTTTTCAATTCCTCAACCCTCTCACCTGAAAGGCGTTTCCCCCACTCTTTTCTCGTCCGCGGAGAAAGGGGACTCCGTCCAGTCACGTTCACTGGCGGCAGGGTCGTATATATAGGGTGCTAAGAAGAAAACAATTTTCTTTTCTATTTACTATCACTAAGTGAACACTCTGAACTATCACTAGAATAATTTAGATTTTGATTCTTCATTGCAATGCACGTTATTGATGAAAATTTGAATATTAACTCCCTATTTTGAATTGCGTAAACCACACGAAACGTGTCCGGTCCTGCTCGAGCACGTTGCAAGTATAGAAGGGTAGTGGTGGGAGTGAGCGGGCTCACGCGATTGGCCATCCCCACTCCGACTGCCCGAGTACGAGTTAGGCCGACTTTCAGGTTAGAGGGTTAACCCTCTTTCTCATATGGGCGTTTCCCCCACTTTGCGGCCGGCTCACTGAGTGTGAGCTTCGACACTAGCAAGCGTACGGCAGTGGCTGACTCGAGCGTGCCAGCCAGGAGCGTAATAACTGGGTTCAATAATTGAATTCAAAATAATTACACAATTTATCTTCTAGACTTTATTTTTAGTTGTTCATCAAAATTAGTCACTTGTCAACTTGTCACTTACATAATCATCGTCTGAATTTTGCTGCTTTGACACGGGCTTTTTCTTAACATTCTAGCACTCATTGCAAATTTAAAAAACTATAAAAAATCTATTTTAATTGAACACAAAAATTATTATTGATGATTGAAGATAAAGAACATGGGGGAGATGTTTGTTTTTGCTAAAGAGACAAAGAATAATGTCACTGATGAAAAACGGTTATGTAAGAATGTGGCGTTGATTTATATCGAGTTCAATGATCTATCGTTATGAACACTAATCCGATGATAGAATATCTTATATTAATATTAATCAAAATTTTGGAAAAAAACAGCATATAATCTATCTCAAAATACAGGGGCCCCGAGGTACCAGTTTTTCCGAGCGTCGACTGGTTCCTGCTTGCCGCTGGCGTAGATAGCCATGGAGTGGGGGGGGGGGGGGGCAGCGCTGCACATGATTGGCTAACCTCACTCTGCCAGAAAAAGTACGAGCTAGTCCGACTTGCGAGAAAGAGGGTTAAACATGTTTTCTACAGCGGCAGCCAAAGTTACACGCACACCTATACCTGATGCATGAGATTCCCGCTTCTACTTTATAACTCACTTCCACCTATAACCTATGTTTCGTTGATTTTTTTCATTGATCTCAATAGTCAATATTGACTAATTTTTCGCATTATATTCACTCACTGGCACATAAGAACGGCATTTTAATTCCAAGCGAGCTTTGAGGTTATGGGTAGTAGCAGGAGTCTCATGTTACCGTGATGCCTCCGATTTTCCCGACACTTCCCTGGCGGAACGCTCAACCGATGGAGTCGATTCGTGCACTCACTCGACTGACACTCGACTAAGGCTCGACCGACGGATAGAAATGTATAACCAGGTAAAAAATGGTCAAATATAATTCGTCATTGAATCTATGAATTAACAACACGCAGTTTACCATATTCAAATGCCCTCCAGAGGAACATTCAAGGCTGTGCATGCCAATCGGTTATGGTCAGTTGGAGACAATCTTCTTTCTTAATTTTTGAGTTTACTCTGTGGTTAACGGGAGGGATTCGTGGTTAACGAATCGTCAGTGGTTAACTGACTTGAAAATCCGTGGTTAATGGCAGTTGATATACAGCCCACGTTAAGTTGTCTTCACAAACTTGTGCAAACTCTGGTGACTATAGAAAATATCAAACAAAATCTATTTATTGTGATTTTGTGGCCGATCATCGAGTCCCTGAACTGGTAAAATAATTTTAGTTGAGATAGACAGATCTTGATTGTGTTGCCATAAATATTAGTGGAAATATAATTTTTGCATGTTAAGAGACGAACGTCGTTCAGTTTCTGAGGCACAATATTGTGTACCAGGAATGTCAGTGGTTAACTGACTAGGACTCCGTGGTTAACGGAATGGATTCGCGGTTAACGAATCGTCAGTGGGTAACTGACTTAGGAATCCGTGGTTAACAGATTACCAGTGGTTAACTGGTTCATCATCTTATAACTCATAAATCAAGGAATTTTTTGGAAATCGGACAATTTTATTCAATGTTTATTTCAAAAAATGAATTCCCTTGAATTTTCCTCCGTTTAGCATAATAACTGCTAATGAGAATTATCAATAACCACGTTGTAGAGCTTGTTGAATATTGTTGCAATATTTTTGTATTTCAATACAAGATCCTTTCGTTTTGAGTTTTACAGATCCTGAGATTCGACATCAAAAGAAAAATATCTGAATAAATTCGATTTTCTAAAATTTTGAATATCAAGTGGGACAATGATGGATGAGAGTGAATTTCTCGAAGAATGTAATATAGAATGAATGACACTGCACTTTACGCAGACATTGATAAAATTGTCACATTTTTTAAAAAAATATTATATATACATTGCATATTACTTAATGAATTCTCTGCCATTACCTATATCGTACAGCATGTCGATGACACATGATGAATCACGTACAAAGATGACGAGAAGTATCAAAAGCGGTCGTTTGAACATTCTCGTGGTATCGAACTCAACCAGAAATTATAACTGCTAAAATAATGACAGGGCCTGATGAACGTGAAGAGCTGTGTTCAGCCGTTCTTGAATATATTTTAGAGAAGCCTTCGAGATGTAGATTTATTTTGTCACGAAAATTTTGTCCCACCATAGTTTAATACTGGTAAAATCATCACTCTGGTCTCCCCCACTTACCTACAAGCACATATGAATCCTGTTGATGTGGCAGTTTCTCTAAAGTGTTATCTGACGTAGGATGGTATTATAATATTAGTGTATTAGCTGTCGGTGGGTGTTTTTTCGTGCTCTACACTTGGATAGCCTTACCAACAGGGAACACGTACCACGTGATAGTGGTATGGATGGAAACTTACAAGTCAAACATTTACCTAGAATTCTGAAATTATTAAATCGTATTGTTTGATATGAATATTCTCCACATATGTTATCTATTGTGACCTCAATTTCGCCTGGTTTCATCTTCACATCATGATTAGAACATATAGAAGGGGAGGGACAAGAGCAAGTGCCTCGGGGAATAAGTTCAATACAGATTCTCGATTTCTTATATTTTTGGAAAGCTAAATTTATAGTAGATAAAGAATTTCTCATTGGAAAGTAGACTATGGATCGAATTGCATTCTTTCTCTCACTCTTGAAGTCGTGTAACTGACTCCTAAGCAATCAGAACACATGAAATTTTTATAAATATAGATGAATTGAATTGAGACAATATTTTATCTAGCGTCATTCAAGTATTAATTCACCCAAAAGCCTCATCTTTCTCAGGCTCTGCTTCATCCAAGCTATTGTCTATAGCTAATTTTCAAACAAAGTTGCAGTTTGATTAACTTAATTGGAGATTATCTTAATTTGACGGAGGGGAGACGTATGAAGGAGGTAGGGATGAGATCGAGTCTCAGCCTCTTTGATAAATAAGTACTCAGTGAGAAGAAAGATAGTAAAGACATTTTATCTCGATATTTTCTTTTGATTCAATCGATCAGATTGAACTTCGTTTGAAAAAATTATTTTTATAAGTTATGAATCCTGTCACTGCAGTTACATTTCCCACCTACATTACCGCCATATTTCCCCCCACCATCAAATTAAGATAATCGGCATTGAGTTAATTTCCGAATTTACCTTAATTTTTCCTTAATTTCCAGTACCTAATCGTCCATTAGCTCGTGTGAAACAGGGCCTTACATTTTCGAATCAGGGCTTCAACAAATCTCAAGAAAAAAAATGAAAAATGGAACGAAATCACCCCTGGTCTCAATTAACACTCACAATCTCTTCGCCATATTGATTCATTTTTTTCTCACCTGTTATATACAAAATTTATTTCATTTTTTTTTTCATTATTTAAAATTTTTTCTGACTTCTTGATTCTTTCTTACCGCGAAAATGAGAAGTCCGCAGAAGACAGGAATATGAGCGCATACCTTGCACTCACACCCTCCCAAGTAAACACACGTATATGCACGTGTGCTCTTTATTGTTGACGCCTCATTTTTCTTAGGGACTTATTAATTTTCAACTTTATTCCGGACATCAAAATCAATCCGAGTTTAACTTTGAAACGGTTGACATTGCTCCTACGGTTCTCCTCTTGTCCCAACGCTGAGTTTCTTCCCCATTGATTTGGGCTTAATCGATCGGTAAACCGTGGATCACCGTAGTAAAACTTTACACTGTTCTGTCTCTATCAGCGTATGAAAGTTGATTCGAAGTGATTTGAATATATATAAGAGTTCTACTGTACTCAAAGTACAGCTGACAGAATGAATCCATTATTATGAAATGCACATTAGATTCAGTCATGGAGAATAATAACAATTGATTTGAAGTATATTTTTCAGAAAAGGATCATTTTTATTTTCAACATATTTTCATTAAAATATTCAATATTTGAGGAATCCTCACTTCAACATAAATTACAATCATATCTAATCTGAATTTGACGTATACATTGTAATTGAAGCCTGCTTACATATTTATACTGAATTGTTATCATATTTTAACAAAATTTTATTAGTAATCGATGTAAAATATATATTGACACGATGATAATTACATAGTACTGTGGTTAATCCAATATCACTTTTTCGTCTATTATGTGCGCAGTTTTGAAATCATTGAAATAATTCTTATGCTTGATTCCATATACTTTGAGTGAAATAAATCCAGCACGGCCATATAGGCCCTTATGGAAAATCCCAACTCCATTCAATACTGATGGTGGATTAGTTGTAACCGGAACAGCATCAAATAAGGGTAGCGTCGACTGTCCAAAATCCTCTCTTAAAAGTGATCGTTGGAGTTCTATGTATTTCAGGTTTTCTAAACTTGGCTTATGAGGCAATATTGTTCCAACTGAACTTATTGGTTCGAAGAATAGAGGCTGTCTGTGAATTTAAACAATATGGGAATAAACAAGCATGAGTCCACTCCCTGTCCATAACTTGAAAATTTGAAACAATTTTTCAACAATTCGATCTATCTTAGAAACTATTGAGCCGATTGAGCCGGAATTTCAGTGAGCACATGGGGCATACATCGTGAATATACCGTCAAATTTCCATCTTTACCCGTTATCGAGAAAAGCGATGAAATGTTTCATCACATACACACACACATACATACATACAGACATACAGACATCTCTTGAAAAATATCATTCTTCGATATTTTCGATCATTTAGAGCCATATTCCGATGAAATCTCAAAGTCGAAAATCACGATCACAATGCTCCCCTTCAGAAGCAAAAATTTTAAGATTAGAAGTCTTTATTACCTTTGAACATCCATTGGCATGAATAATCTGATTCTGTCTTGAAAACTCAATTCACCAGTTGAATAGTTGAATGGAACACCAAATATTCCAATCGCAAATCCTGACAGAGTTCCTCTTCTAGTTTTGGTGAATTGAATACCTGGAAAATAATATTTCATTGACGAATCATTCATATTCATCCTATAAAATTTTTCACAATCCTATATCGAGAGCACCTGTTAGAACGAATTCCGATGGTAACCGTAAATCATCAAGAAAAAAAATTCTATTCTCTCTGTCGATGGAGTGAATCTGCGATGAATCAATAAAATTTGAAATGGGCCTCCATTTATTTGTAGCTGGATTGATATAACCATTAGCTCCCAATAATCCATCTCTCACTTGAATGTGTAGAATATTATTTTTACGAGTGAATCGTAAACCGGTGATAACCCTTTAAACAAATTATGGATAAGTTACATGATTAGCAATGGCATCAATATTCTTAACCACCTGTTACGATTCATAAGCTCACTTGTTGAGTTCCACTCTACTCTCCGTAATCCGAAGACTGATTTTACTAGAATTGCCATAGCAATCGCAAGAACACGAGGAAGTTATGTGACGTGGGTCCAATTCATCATTCAATAGAACCCTATTGTTACCCGAGCATTGTGAATCGTTTCCCTTGAATCCTACTACCACTGAGTTTATATATTGCAGCCGTCGAGGGCGCTTCAACTGTTCCGAGAAACAAAACAAAAAAAAGTTGTTTAACAACGATCATTCAACAATTTTCATACTTCTCACCGTAGTACAAGCTTTTACGGAACCCAAATTAATACAATCAGTAGGCACATTTGAACACTCCTCCCGATGTTCGTAATATATAGCGTGGCATTCCCTCGATACTGCAAACTCTATCTTATCACAGGTCTGAGAGAGACAATCTTCCAAGGAGTATCGGAAAATCATTGCTCTCACTGTTCCTTCGAGCTCGAAATAGTTCTCATCTGTAATTTTTTGTCTCATCAAAATTAGAAACTAACTACACAATTGCTTAATTACTTCTCAACTGTAAATTTTAGGTTAGAATGATATGTATACTCAGAATCCAATTGCCATTTGCAGGATCACATGCTCTTAAATATAAATTCTCCACTGCTTCTAAATTCTCCGTCAATATATTGACATAGCTTGCGAAATACTTCTGGAATTCCATAATAGTAACAGAATTTATGCCAGTCCATCCCGTCATATCAAAATGATAATCTGAAAATTGATAATTATATTCTCAATATCGAGTCGGATGTTTATGAAAAGCGGAAGTAGCTTTGCCACTTTGATTCTTCATTTTTCGAGCCACGTCTCTTCGAAGCTAGGGGAACCCCACTGTATCAGTTAAGCAGAAACTAATTGAAACAACAATACCTTTCTTCATGTATAGGTATTTATTTGAGAAGCCCATCATGACAGAGCTTTTAATCTCGGCTATCATTACAATCTTAAATATCTGAATAAGGACTTCGCTAATTAATTGAGAAGTACCACACATGTCATTAGCTCCGATCTATGTTGAAAATAAATTACTGAACATTAGATGTCAAGAATAGAATAATATCAATTATAGTTATTGTTATTAATATTTCTGGATGATTCTCACCGATGCAGTATGAGTGATCGCAGAAACCAAACTTCTCTCATTTGGTACGAATCTTTTAAGCTCAGTCATTATCTCCCGTATCATTAAAATATTTGGTACAATATTTGGAAAAACTGATTTTGTTAATTCTTCAAGCTGATCTTTAGTAACATAATCATCGAATATTCTGTATTCACTATCAATACTTGTAATATACAAATTGAACGTATCCAGAGACCTGATAACCAGTGGGCTAGATTGCCATATGTTGCCCGAACTGGGAATGACTTTTGAATTTATGAAACTTTCCATCACATTCAATTGCGAAGAAATTTTCTGAATTTGATGTTCCAACTGCAGATACGATGGATTTATGGCAATTTCTGTTGGGCTTTCTATATTATGAAAATCTGCTTGATCTAGCAACGAATAAAATTCCTTCACTTCTCTAGCTGAAAATGCAAGAATTGTTCAGAGAATGAAAGATATTCATCGAAATTTGACGTTGACACAAAAAGAACAAGAGATATTCATGAAAAACTAAGAGAAATTGGGAATGAAAAAGAGAGAGATCTTTACTTTCTAGCCAAAACGACTGAATTTAAAAAGGAAGCCAATGTATAATTCTGAAAGACTTTTTCTATTAGAAAACCCAGCACCTTTCCGATGGAATCATAACTATTTTGAAAAAATTCTAACTCATTGCAATGTTCACTCTATCCATATTAATTAATGATTTCCCATTACCTATATGGTACAGCGTATCGATGTCACATGATGAATCACGTACGAAGATGATGAGAAATATCAGAAGCAGTCGCTGGAACATTCTTGTAGTATCGAATTGCAACAGAAATTCTGACTGCTAATATAATGGGGCGGCCGAATGAATGCCCAAAAAACTGTACTCAGCCGTTTCTAAATATATTCTAAAGAAAATATCAAGATTTTAATTTATTTTGTCGAGAACATTCATGCTGAATGCCTCCCCTCCATAGTTTAATTGTCGCAAAATTATCACTCCGACCTCCTCCACCTACCTACAGCCACGTATGAATTCCGTTGATGTGGTAATCCACTCAAAGTATCATCTTATGTAAATGGCATTACGGGATTTCATATTAGCTGTTCATGTATGAGTCTTTCCATGCTCTACACTTAGATAGTTTCACCCGAAGGAAGCGTTAGCTGCCACGATAGACCCCTATATACCGGCGAGAATTTCGTTACACATCAAATATTTATCTAGAATTCTAAAAATATCAAAGCAGATTGGTATATGTGGTTATTCTTCACATATGGTATCTATTGTGAGTTCAATTCTTTCTGGTCTTATGTTTATATTATCATTGAGATGTAGAGAAGGGGAGGGACAAGAGAAAGTGTCTCGTGCAATGAGTTTATCATGAATTCTCTATCTCTCATATTTTTTAAAGAATAAATTTATATGATATAAAAATTTTGCTTGTGGAAAATAGACTATAATATGATAGAATTGCTCAATCGTTGTGTAGCACCAGAGCTCAATTTTTTTTACAGCATTATATTAAAAAAATATCGAAAGATACATATTGTATGAAAGAAAAGTATCCCAAAAAAGATGTGAATTGGAATTACTGTTAATACATCGAAAAGAGGGTGCGGGGAATCCACGCGCGGCTGAAGTGAAACTTATTACTTATGACGTATAGATGTTAGTGTCCCATGATTATGACGGATTCAGACAAATTTATTTTGTAGAGTCAATTCTTTATGAATATCTTGGAAATTGATCGAGATAGAACGATTTTGTTTTAATCCTCTTTTGTAGCTCTTGAAATTCTCTTCAAAAAAGCATTCGTGCAAAATCGTTTTAATTTGCTTAGATTCCAAAATATTCAAAGAAAATTGATGACGCAATGAAATCAGCTTGTCTGAAAATTTTATATTTTTTCTGCCTTCCGCTTTTCTTTATAAATATTTCGGGAACTGAGCGAAATATAAAAATTTGCTATCAACCTTTTTTGTATGGAAGATATGAAAAGAATCATCATGCAAAAAATTGCCATGGAAAGAATCGTCATGAAAGATCGCCATGGGAAAGAACTCCATGGAAAGCGGCAAATTTGTGATGGCGGCCGCCATCAGAATTTTTCTACGTGATTACTAGAATCATCTGATGTTCTCAGGGGGCTGACATATTCAAGCGGCTGATGCTGAATGTTATTTTATTATGATGTGCTCATCACATTCAGTTACGAGAAGTAGTGATTGATTCAAAAAATAGTTTTTAACATGAGGATTATTTTATTGCCAGTTTTTGTTTTGATTGTAACTTAGAGGTGGAAAAATCCTCATACAAACATACATTACAAGCATATCAACTATAATCAAGCTAGTTCAAATTCAAGATGTACATTTTTATACCTGTGTACATCTTTATACCTAATTAATATCGTATTAGAATTATTTCTATTAATATCTTATTAATATTAAAGTTTCATTAACAATTAATGTAAAATATACACTTCCATGATTATAATTGCATAGTTCTAGAGTTAATTCAATATTACCACATCCTCCATGATATGAGTAGATTTGAAATCATCAAAAAATTTCGTATACTTTATTCCATATAATCTGAGTGAAATAAAACCCGCATAACCATCTATGCCTTTATGGAAAATTCCGATTCCACGTAATGCTGATGGCGGATCAGTTGTAACTGGAATAGCATCGAACAATGGTAGCGTTGACTGTCCTAAATCATCGCTAAGAAGTGACCGTTGAAATTTCACGTATTTCAGGACTTGTGAACTGGGCTTATGAGGTAATCTTGTTTCAACCGAATTGATTGGTTTGAATAATAAAGGCTGCCTGTAAATTGAGAAAATATGAGAATGAAGAATTCGCTCAATTGGAAGCTTTCATTACCCCGGGACGTCTATTTGCATCCATAAATTGACTTCGTTCTGAACACTTAATTTGCCAGTTGTATAATTGAATGGAACACCAGATATTTCAATCGCAAATCCTATCACAGCTCCTCTACTTACTCTCTTGAATTGTAATCCTGAAAAATGATATTTCATTGATAAATCACTGACTACTCATTTTTATGCCCTGAATGTTTGATGGATACGCATTGAAAATACCTGTTAAAATGTATTCCGGTGGTAAGTATAAATCGTCAAGAAAAATAATTCTATTCTCTTTGTCAATGGGATGAATCTGAGATGGATCAATTTTTTTTGGAATAGGCTTCCATTTATTTGTAGTGCCAGCAATATAACCATTCGCCCCCAATAATCCTTCTTTTACTTGAATATATAGAATATTATTTTTGCGGATGAATCGTAGACCAGTAATAACCCTTCAAGTAAATTATGGAGTAGATACATGATTAGCAAAGCTACAGTACTGCTCCTCTAACTTTGGTACTCTCTAACTTCAATATTCCTCCACTGCTTCTAACACAGTACGAGAAATATCATTTGTTCATTGACTATCATTATTATTTTCTCATGCATAGCCTTTCGGCTCTTTACATCTCTTCATTTCCTCCCTTATTCTCTTTTTTTTCTTGTCCCTCATTTTCGGGATTCCATGGATTGAGTTCTATTGATTACTGTACTGCATTCAACCAGAACCAGGAAAAACGATGGAAAACTCTAAGCTTTATACGTATAAACGATGAGCTGGCGTAATTTTGATATCACTTATTGCGAGCCTAACGTTTCCAAAGTTAGGGGAACGATATCATCAATAGTCTATCATGATTAATAAACTCACCTGTTGAGTTCTACTCTGCTCTTCATCGCTGAGAGACTTATTTTATTATAATCTCCATAACAATTACAAGAACACGAAAAATATTCATAATTTGGATCTTTTCCGTCATTCATCATATGGCCGGTCTCATCTGGACATTGGAAATTTTTCCCGAGTAATCCCAATGCCGTTGAGTTCACATATAGCAATCGTCGGGGGCTGTTATTCTACTCCAATTACAAAAAAAAAATAAAATGAATGAATAATTACATAATAAAAAAAAAATGAATAATTAAAGTAAATTTTGAACTATTTTCTCACCGAAAGACAAGTTTCCGCTGGGCCCAATTCAGTGCAATCAGTGAGTACACTTGAACAATGATCACGCTCTTCGTAATATTTTGCCTCACATTTACCCCATGTTGCCAATCCTGTAAAATTACAGGTCCGGGAGGGGCATCCCGTCAGCTGATATTGAAACATTATTGCTCTTGCAGTCCCTTCCAGCTCAAAGCAATTGTCATCTGAAAGTTTTTTTTCTCATTCAAATTGAAGAATAATAATCACAAATGTTCAATTAATTTTTTAATTGTATGCTTCAGTTTCAAATAATATAAATACTCAGGATCCAAGTGCCATTGTCAGGATCACAGGCTCTCAAATATGAATCTTCTACTACTCGCAAATACTCTCTCAGTATATTCACGTAGCTTGCGAAATACGTCTGGAATTGCGAACATGCAAGAGAATTCAATTTGTCCCATCCTATTACATCAAAGAATAATATTGATTATATGGTCACTATAGAGTCTAAAGGGAATTGATTGTTAAAAGATAACATCAAAAAGGCTCATCTCCAGTAGTTACGTTTTTGAATATTAACAATTTGGACATAAATTCATTTATTATTTAGAAAATGAAAACATGAAAACATTCCACGCTTATTTGTTATTTCGAATGAAATGCTCTTGAAGAAGAAAGCGTTATGACCTTTTGATCGAAGAGTGAATGTTAGGATTCCAAAATAAAGTAATAGCATTCAGACAATATCGAATATCTAGACAATATTGCAATGATAATACCTTTGTTCTCCGCGTATTGATATTTATTTGCGAAACCCAACATGACATGAGTTTTGATCTCCGCTATCATTACTGTCCTAAATATTTGAATCAGGATTTCAGCGGCTAGTTGAGAAGTATGACACATCTCATCATATTGGATCTATCAAAAAAAATCACATTACTCAAAATCAAAAACCGAATATAGAATAATGTTGATTATATTCATTATTATCATCATGTCTAAATGATTCTCACCATTGTAGATCGAGCAATTGTGGCTATCAAGTTTCTATCATTCGGTAATAATTCTTTTGGATCAATCATTATTTTCCGTATCATTAAGATATTCGATTCAATATTTGGGAAAACTAATTTTACTAAATCCTCAAATCGACCTTTAACAACATAATCATTGAATGTTCTGAAATCATCATCAATATTCATGATGAATAGTTGCATCATATCGATAGACCTGATAGCCGTCATTTGAGATCCCAAGATCTCGAACATACTGACAATTTTTTTTTGATTCATGGATTTTTCCATTGAATTCAATTCTTCACGAATTATCTGAATTTGATGTCTGAACATCACACTCGATAGTTTATCATCAATTGTGGCTGGACCGGTTATGCTATGTAAATCTACTTCATCTAGCAGTGAGTAGAATGTTTGCACTTCTCTAGCTGGAAATTCAAGAATTTTTTAGAGAATAGAAACAAGTTATCGCGTTTTGAAGCTGGTATTGATAAAATGGTGGATATCGGCGAGACAATAGAGAAAATGCGGAATGGAAAAAGTGCAGCCTTTTACTTTTCAATATATTTTATTTTACCATCTTCTCGCCATAAAAATGGGAAGAACCTGATAAAAAAAAAAGGACCACATGTACGAGCCATAACTGTACCCAGTACGACATACTGGCAGCTTAACTGCTCCCTTCCCTAGGTATGTAATATACTATTTCAACTGCTTGACCCGTTGATATATTTGATAGCATTCCAATCATAAAATCGTTACCAATGAGAAATGAAATATCAAAAACTGAATAAATTCTTTTTTTCTCAATTTTGGAAAATTAGAATAAAGATAGCGATGATAATTTTCGTAAATTTACAAGATAATGACTATAATTATTGAAATTCAGTTGATTATCTCAATTCTTATCAACTCATTTAGTTGATAATTAAACGTATTCAAAAGGAGAATTTCGAAAATTTTTATATCTCAAATTAGTTTGATTTTATTTCACATCATTGCATTTTCACATCGAAGGTGTGATTTCATTTCTAGCTCATGAGACACATGTATTTTTTTCTGTGATTTTCACTAGATTTCCTAGAAGTGTGGATTTGAAACAAATGTAAGTAATCTTCCCACGTGGATCACGAATTAGAAATAAAATAAAAAATAAAATCATGATATTTTATTAGTGTTGTAGGAAAAAAAACTTTTTAACTGCGCACCCCGTGGATATATTCAAGAGCCTTTCAATGATAAAACCATTACCAATAAGTAATGAAATACAGTATGCTTCTGCCCAATATAATAAAATCAAGCGAAATCGCCCTATCCTGCTTATTTTTCGAGATATTTCCAAAAAACAAATGACAAAATAATAGACTTATCTTGATAAATATATTATATTTCCCTTATTTCTCTTTTTGACGAATATCTCAATAAATAATCGGCATAGGAAGATTTTGTCTCGATTTTTTTTTGTAGAGAATTCAAAGAGCTATGAAAATGGTTCAGACCGAAATCATCATATCTTGCTCAGTTTGCGGAGAATTTTCAAAAAATAACACAAAAATCAACTGCTATCAATCCACCCGAGTTATTGTTTTAATTTCAAATTTTTGCAAAATGTTTCAGAAACCAAGCGAAATAGAGCAACTTTATCCCATTCCTGTTCTGTAGAGGATTGCAAGAGCTACAAAGAAGAATGACGGCAACATGATCCTATCTCCCTTACTTTTCGAGATATTCTCAAAAATAGTTGACCTGAAAAATCTCATCCTTCTATTTCCACCAGAAAACGTCTGTTCAAACAATTCCCATCAATACATCGTTAAGAATGATAATTAATAGGGAATTATTACGAGGGGATAGTGCGAAATAGTGTTTTTCAAGAATATAAGACCCACAGCTCCCCTACTGTTCCACCCGACTAGTTCAATGTTTTTAGTTGCCAGCGTAAAAAATTCATTTTTACGCTGGCAACTAAATTCGAACATGAAGTCCTTGCATCAATACCGCGGTTTCTGTAGAGAAACCAAACAAATAATGTGACGGATTTCGCAATTCAATTCTATATTTTCTTGTACTCTCACCACTGCCACATATCGCATCGCATGATTCTTTATTGCTTACAACATCAATCATTATTTTGCATCTTGAAACTCTAACATCTTGGAATACATTAAATTCTCCCTGGGGACTTTTATACCTGCATTATCGACAATTGTCCATTTCAGCCACTATTGTGCTTCAAAATGAGACCCCTGGACTTGCCGGGCGGGCTTTTCTTTGAATTTTCCAATTTATCCTCGACCGGGCTACTTTGCGGAGCGTTTCTCCGGGAATTCTCTAACTAAATTAACCGAAATAATCTGTGGGACACGGATCTTGTCCGCTGATGCCCCTCAAACATAACCGGGCCTTTATCCCCAAAAAATATAAAACGTGAGCCATTTGAGGCACGGATCTCGTCTGATGCTGCCTCCAGCTCCTTGCTAAATAAACTAAGCTTCCCTCAAAAAACCACTACTTAAATATTAAGTCAGTCCCCTCATTGGGAGCACCAGTTTCACTGGACTTTTCGCGCTTTCTCCGATCCCTAGCCTCGCTTCCGCTTTAAACGGTTGCGTTACGTGAGTTGGTAAAGGGTTTTTCGGGTGTATGTTCGGGGTTGATGGGGTTTTCGCGTGAGTGCCTTTTATTCGTGCGTGACGGTTATTGCACTTACCTGTGCTCTGCCAATGTTCCTACTGGATGACGAGAATCTTCGGCGCTCGTTACAAACCATTCAACAAACTTTTTTGATTATCAAACTCAATATTACAGTTAAAACAAGTGATCGCTTCAATAAGATCAAAAAATTCAGAGTTAAACTAGTAAATTCATATATTTTGAGGTGACTGAGCTCTACTCCCCCATTATCAAATATTCTATGTCATTGCAATGTCCACTTCATTCATATCAATTGAATTATTCTCTCCTATTACCTATTTGGTACAACGTATCGATGACAGACGACGAATCATACACAAAGATGAGAAGAAATATCAAGATCTGTTGTTTGAACATTCTCGTGCCTGCTATCGCATTTAACCAGGAACTCTCACTACTAAAATGATATAAAGGATTAATAAATGTGAGAAACTATGCTCAACCGTATCTCAATATATTCTAGAGAAGATGTGGACACGTCAATTCACTTCGTCGTTAATACTTCGCCTATCCTAGTTGAGTGTATAACTACATTTGAATCTCGATGATGTGGCGGATAGTTTACGGTAGGTTTGAAGTGTCACCTTACACAGGCCTCACCATGGTATCAATGTATGAGTCTTTCATGCACTACACTTGGATAAATCCACCCGAAGGTCGCGTCAGCCGTAACGATAGCAGTAACGAAAAAGATTTCTTTATGAGTCAAATATTTACTAGCATTCCAAAGTATCAAATTGGTAAGTATGAGTATTCTTAACATGTGTTATCTATTGGTTAGGTGGTTCTTTCTGGTTGTATGTTTACAATAGCATTAAAACGTGGAAAATGGGAAGGGCAAGAACAAGTACCTCTTGAAATCATTCTTTCATAGATTCTCTATTTCTTATTTTTTTGAGAGTATTAAAAATCCGAATATATAATGGTAACAGATATTTCGTATCCTCAATTCCCTCAGATTTTCAAAGGAATCATTGGAAGAATCCTATCTGGAAATGTTCATTGCAATATCCATTATACCATAAATTCACTTATAGCAATCCCTTCCTATTACACAGAGAAAACGGATTTCTTAATTTGAGATAGTGCAGTCACTTAACCCTTTAACGCTTATGGGCGTTTCCCCCACTCTGCGGACTGCTGAGCAGGTGGCGCATATCTGCATTAGTGTGTATCTGTGAGCTCTGGCGAGCAATACCGTATCTATTATGAGGTTATTGTTTGTTTTGAAATTTTATCGACTATGTTATTGTTAGTCAATAATTCTGAGTTTTCACGTTCCATTTTTTGTCATTTTTTATTCTACATCATCCAATTTTTCAATTTTCGATCAATTATTTGTTTCTACGGCTTATTTTATTCCTCATTACATTCTTCAAACATGAGGGAAATGATTTCTGAGACATTTATTATGTATACGTTGTTATTTACGATTTTATACTAAAAATTAAGGATATGTCCAACCACCTCGCCCTAACATCCTTGAGAACGTGCAGGTTACTTAAATTAAGAAAAACTGATGGGTTATTAGTAATAAATAGTACGCAGAGTTTATTTTGGATAAAGTATTGATTAGCACTCGTTTGTAATAATATGAATAGATATCAGCACGTGTGTGTCAACAGTTAATCGCCACGGCGAAGTGAAGCCGTGGGCCTTGGCAACGGCAGCTCGCTCGGCTCCCGCATGCCCATTGAGTATATATGGTCTGCGCATACTCCTCAGTAGAGAGAGAGAGCATACGTGGATAGTAAGGGATGGAGCGTAAGCGCAGAGGCGCTCATTCCAACAAAAACAAAGTCACTTAATTCAAGATAAAAAAGTCACTTAATTTGAGTGACTTTCACTTTCTTAAATTAAGAAAGAAAGTTAATAGAAGTTAATAACCAATCGAACGAGATAAACAATCATTAAATGAAATTGAGATTATCACCACATTTTGCGTAAACCGAGGCCACGACGAGGACGTAGTGGAGTATAGGGATCGAAAAGGAACCTATGATGACCCATCCTATTAACGACACTCGGAATTTTCGTTGAAGATTTTATCGAAATAAACTCCACTCACCTCCATTGGGCATGAAAAATTTTTAATTTCTTATTCAAACGAAAACAAGTACTTTATGCCCATTGTGCTTTCAAAAACGTACTTTTTTCCTTTCTGTCAATAGCTTGTACCCGTCGCGTGAAACAATATCAATCTGAATTTGCATCATACGAATTAAAACGAGAAGAAACGAAAAAAAAACCTCAATAAATTCAATACCGATTAAATGAAGAATCGAGAATACTCATCTTGAGCGCCGTAGAGAGTAGAAACAGCACTTTCCCCTCCAGAGTAGTGGAAGTCGAATTCGAGAGGTGCAAATATATAGAGGTTCGGAAAGAAGTTGGAATTGATTTTAAAAATGCTTTTAATATGAAAATTATTTTCATTGTTTATATTTTTCAAGATTAAAATGAAATATTTGACAAATTTTGACTTCAATTCATATTCCAGTCAGATCCACTGTAATCATATTAAGTCGAAGTTTAACATGAACATAGCCATTAACACCTATTGACATGTTTATGCTGACTAAAAATCATATTCCATCAGTATTCCATTTTAAAAAAATGTAAAATTCATGTATCCACAATTGTAAGTGAATAATACTGCTCTTAATTGAATATCACTACATTCTCCATTATGTGAGCGGATTCGAAGTCAGTAAAATATTTCTCATACTTGATTGCATATATCCTCAGTGAAATAAATCCAGCATAACCGCTCACACCTTTATGGAAAATTCCAACTCCATTTAATGCTGATGGTGGATTAGTTGTAACTGGAACAGCATCAAACAATGGTAGCGTCGATTGTCCAAAATCCTCTGTTAAAAGTGATCGTTGGAATTTTATGTATTTCAGATCTTCTGAACTAGGCTCATGAGGCGATATCGTTCCAACGGAATTTATTGGCTTGAATAATAGAGGCTGTCTGTAAATTCAAGAAATATAAATGTAAAGAATTTTCTAAATTAGAAGCTTCTATTACCCTTCAATATTCGTTCCCACTGATAATCCAATTTTATTTTGAAATCTTAATTCACCAGTTGCATAGTCGAATGGAACTCCAAATATTCCAATACTGAATCCCATTAAAGCTCCTCTTGTTACTTGGTTGAATTTAATTCCTGGAAAAGATTATTTCATTGATAAATCACTGACCTCTCATATTCATCCCCAAAATTTCTCCCATAATACAATCTGTATTGAAGCACCTGTTAGAACGTATCCCCATGGTAAACGCAAATCATCAAGAAAAAAAATTCTATTCTTTCTGTCAATGGAATGAATCTGAGATGGCTCGATTAAATTCGGAATGGGCCTCCATTTATTTGTATTTTTATTGATATAACCTTGAGCTTCTAATACTCCCTCTTTAACTTGGATATGTAGAATATTCCTTCTGCGGATGAATCGTAGACCGGTGATAACCCTGAGAGCAAATTATAGATGAGTTATATACAGGGTCGAGACGTTTATGTACAATTTGATCAAGGCTGAAGTGGCCTGCAGATCAAATACATTTTGAACGATTATGAATGTCAAACTGACATTTATCTAGTCAAACCACAAAAGCTTGCTCGTGGAAAAAGTTGGAAATAATTCTCCCACTACCAGATTTTGCATTGTTCTGACTGAGGAACAGTGCATAATCTGGTGGTGGGGGAATCAGTTCCATATTTTGCCACGAGCAAGCTTTTGTGGTTTGACAATAGATGTTAAACTGACTTTATGAACGTTTGAGAATCTGGGTTCCACAATGATTTAATGAATTAGATACCATCTAGATATTATCATTCATCTTGAGTTATAATCATGATAAGTTTCCTTGTGAGTTCTCCAGAGATTTCCTCTAAGAACCTACCTAAGAGCTCCCCTTAGAGTTTCGCTGGAAGCTCTCTTCGAAGTTCCCATAAGAGTTCTTCTAAAAGTTCCCCTAACAGTTCTCCAGAGAACTCCCCCAAGATTATTGTGGAACACGAATCTCAATGTTTATAGAGTCCGTTTGACACTTATCAATAATCTAATATAATGTCAATTCGATATTCATAACCATCTGAAATGTGTTCAACCTTTAGAGGGCTGAGATTTCGAGAATTTTAAAAGCTCATAATTTGTACTCAAAAGAGAACTGAGGTCCTCAAGTGAGAACCAAACTAAGGTCGAATGCTGGTGATTCAGACCATGACTCCTCAAGGCGTCATCCCAGTCCTCTAAAGGTTAATATATAAGCAACTTCAGCCTAGATCAAACCGTACACCAACGTCTCGGCCATAGTTATATATAATTAGCGAAGGTATCAAGATTCTCAATCTTTTGTTAGGGGCCATAGATAATCATTAATTTCTCAACGATCAACTAACGTGTGTCTGTGCGTTCTCATGATCTTTTAAGAATGTATTTGTGAGAATTTACTTACTGATAACTTTTTCATGTCATACTTCTTAATCTGTTATCCCGCTTGCATCTTCTATAAACTTTATTATATGGATTCACATCAATATATAACTGCAATTGTTGTATTATGGAGCATAAAAATGATACTGTGACTTCTCAGCATAGGAGGAGTTCAATGAGAATGAAACAGAATATGACATAAGCAGAAGGAGGGGGGGGTCTAGAAATCTTGAAATTCGTGTGACCTAATTAATGACCGACCCCTTATGATTCATAAACTCACATGTTGAGACTCAGTTCGCTCTCCGTAATCGATAGACTTATTTTATTAGAATTCCCATAACAATCGCAGGAACAAGAAGAACGTATGTAATGTGGGTCCAATTCATCATTCGTTATAGTACTGTTATCACTCGGACATTGGAAATTCTTCCCAAGGAATCCTAATGCTGTGGAATTCATGTATTGCAGCCTTCGAGGGCTCCCCAACTGTTCCAATAGCAAAAAAAATAAATAAATGATTCAACAACGATCATTCAACAATTTCGAAGATTCTCACCAGAATACAAGCTTTCACAGAACCCAAACTAGTACAGTCCTCGGGCATATTCGGACACTCCTCCCACTGTTCATAATATCTAGCCGCACATTCACTCGATAATCGATATCCCATATTATCACAGGTGCGAAAGGAACAATCTGCCAAGGAATATCGAAAGATGATTGCTCTCACAGTTCCTGTGAGCTCGAAGTAGTTCTCATCTGTCAATTTTTTCCTCATTCAAGTTAAAACATAACACAAATGTTCAATTATTTTTTAATGTAAATTTTAGATGAAAATAATGTAAATACTCTGTATCCAATTGCCATTGTCAGGATCACAGGCTCTCAAATATGAATTTTCTGTTAATTCCAAATTCTCTCTCAATATATTAACATAGATTGCAAAATATGTCTGGAATTGCGAACTAGCACGAGAATTCATTTCGTCCCATTCTGTTGCACCAACATAATAATGTAAAAAATTCATGATTATAGATTATCACTATAGAGTTAAAAGGGCGTATTAACGTCCTTCCTAATGTCATTTAGGCAGCATCTAATTGATAGAACAAACCTTGATTTCCCACGTATAGATATCTATTTGAAAAACCCATCATGACATGGGTTTTGATCTCAGCTATCATGACCATCTTAAATATGTGAACAAGAACTTCGCTAATTAGTTGAGCAGCACCACACCTTTTATCACTTTCAAACTATTTATAAAAATCAAGTTAGTGAACATTAGATGTCGAGAATAGATTAATGTCAATTATAGCTGTTATAATTAGAATTTCGGAATGATTTTCACCGTTACGAAGCGAGTGATTGCAGCAACCATATTTCTTTCATTTGGTATGTAAATTGTTGGCTTAGTCATTATTTCCCGTATTATTAGGATATTCGGTACAATATTTTGGAAAACTGATTCTGTCAATTTTCCAAATTCATTTCTAGTAACACGTTCATCGAATTTAGTGTATTCACTATCAATACTCGCAATATACAGATTAATCGTATCCACTGTTCTCATAATCAGAGGTCTAGAGTCCAATCTGTTAGCGAAGCTGAGGATTACTTTTGAATTCATGGTGCTTTCCATTTCATTCAATTGTTTATAAATTTTATCGATTTGATCTTTCAACTGTGGATACGATGGATTTTCATCACCTCCTGTTGGACCCATGATGTTATGCAAATTTACTTCATCTAGTAACACGTAAAATTTCTGCACTTCTTTACCTGGAAACGTAAGAATCATTCAGAGAAGGAAGAACATATATCAAATCTTGATTCCGACACAAATAGAACTATCCCGGGAATTTTTTTTTAAACATAATTAAATCTGCAGTCATATCTCGGTGGACATGCATGTCTTCATGGCTCCATGTCTGTAGAAATATAAGCAGATATGCTAGTAGATCGAACCAGATCACATGAGATCTGAGGAACCCACAATAGAATGGCCCAAATCTGCATCAGATGTAATTATATATATTTAGATCTTGGCAAATCTCAAATTCGATAGAATTGGAACTGATCAGATCTGAAGTTTAGAATTTTCTTGCACTTTTTGGAATTTAAGTATATCTAATTAGATATAATTATATGATAAAAAATTCCCGGATAGAGATACTCGTCAAAAATTGAAAAAAAATTAAGAAAGGTAGAACTTCATTTTGCAGGAGAGCGATCGGATTTTGAAGAAAAAAGTAATATGCAATTTTGAGAGATGTTTTCATTTAGGAATTTCTTCAGCTTCCAAATGGAATCATTGAAAAAATTCTACCTCATTACAATATCCACTTTATCCATATCAATTAATTAATTCTTTCACATTACCTATGTGGTAGAGCGTGTCGATGACACACGATGCATCACGTACAAAGATGATGAGAAATATCAGCAGCTGTCGTTTGAACATTCTTGTGCCGTATCGCATTGAAACAGGAACTCTAACTGCTAGAATAATGTGAAGACCTGATGAGGGCGAAAAACTATACAGCCGTTGCTAAATGTATCCCAGAGACGATTTGGACACGTTGATTCCCTTTGTCGGTAATACTTTGTCACATCATAGTTCAGTGCTGATAATATTGTCACTCCCACCGTTTCTATCTACTTGTAACTCTGTGTGAGTCTCGTTGATGTGGTGGAGGTTTATGGTATGTTTAAAGTGTCATCTTCCGTAGATAGCACCAAAGTATTATTGTATCGGTTTCCCGTGCTCTACACGTGGATAGCTTCACCTGAAGGTGGCGTCAATCGTCGTGATAGCAGTAACGAAGGCAATTGCCGTTCAAATCAAATAATGACTTGGCATTCCAAAAATATCAAAGCATTTTGATACATATAAGTAATTTCCATATGTGTTATCTATTGTAAATTCAACTTTTCCGACGTTTATGTATATATTATCAATTAAACGTGAAGCACGTGAAGGACAAGAACCAGCACCTCGTGGAATGGGTGGATTATAGATTATGTCTTATCTTTCAAGAGGAATAAATTTATATTCTGTGAAAATCCTCCTATTAGAAAATAGTGATATCACGAAATAATAGAATAGACTATTCATCGAATTTTACCTGACCATAATGCGAGTGGTTATGACATTGTAGAAATATTGCGCCTTGTCATGGGCCCCGAGACAAGAACCATGGCCTAGTCCCTCTATGAAACTTCCCCGTCATTTTGTATTTTGAGAAAAAAAATTCTAATTTTCACTTATAGTGCACAGCAAACAAAACGTTATTAAAGTAATTTTCTATTTTAAGACTTTATTTCACCGATGTTCGATCATGCTCTACGTATTGCGGCGTGAAGAGTTAAAGAACTCCTTTCCCTCCAAAGTAGTGGAAATTGAATTTAAGTGGTCCGAATATGTAGGAGCTGTCCTGTACTTAAAATACAGTAAACAGACTGAATTTCTTCTTATTATAACATAAGCGTTGGATTCAATCACGGAAAAAAGTTGCGATTGATCTGAAAAATGCTTTTGATATGAGAGAGAGTTGATTTTATCGACAGTGCAAATTCGTTCGTGGGAATTTCAGGTGAACTTAAATGGAGAGAAGGCCCAAATTTGCTTGAGTATTTAAACTTATAACCTATTCAGGTTATAGGAGTTGAAACTCATATCATCGCGTGAAGATGGGAATTAGAGAATTAAATATATTGAATTAATTCAATTACACAAGTTTCTGAAAAAATTGTAGGAGGTGCGCGGGCTCGAACTCGGTTGAGTATCGACGCTCACATCATTCCACTTTTCGGGCAGCTGCTTTACCATTGAGCTACATGCAACTTGTGCATATTGTCACTATTTCTGCCAGTTGTATATTATAGAGTTTCGATGTGGGCCTTCTCTCCATTTAAATTCAGCTAAAATTCTCATGAACAAACGCCTATATGATCGACATTGCCGTTGGAGTGATGTCACGGAATAATAAAAATAATCTATACACGTTCGATAAAATCAGAACTCTAAATTGATATATATTTCATTAAAATTCCATTAACAATCAATATGAAATGTATTGTGATGACATATTTTTTGCATATTGATTGACATATTGACACAATTATCACTCTGACTTCTTCTATCTGCCAGAAATATCCTATGAATTTCTTTGACGTGGCGGTTAGTTTACGGTATTTTAAACCCTCTGGACGTCAAAATAATTCCCCACACTGCCATCAATCGAATGTAGGCATTGAAACGCTTGGCGAAGCAGCAGCGTACGCTAATCTACCTTCTCAAATTTTTTATCTTTAATCATAAAATCAAACTCATTTTTCTCTCGAATGTTACATCGTTACCTCCGGCATTAATTATTCATCAATGAAATTACAATATTTTTCAATTTTAACCTATGAGTGTACCAACGTCAGTACACTAATACAAGTACGATTCCGAATTTGATTGGACGTGACCCCACCTTTGCTCACCCGTAATTTCCTAGAGCTTTGGCGGATATGGAATCTAGTTCGGGGGTGTGTTCCACTTGGGACCAGGGGTGCATTCGATCAGGGAATTGTGGCAGCAAAGTAATAGTTTCTTTTGGTTTTGAAACTAGAAATTGGTACCAGTGGCGGTTGCTGCCAAACCGTTCGACCAGGCTAGGGACAGTAAATAGTGGTGGCTTCGTATGGCTTGATTGCTGATCAAAATTACATTAAAAATTAAAATCAAAATGAATTCGATAGAAAAATTGTTAATTACTGACCCTGTCACAGGGAAAAGAATGATTGTTCCTGTTGCAGCTCCCTATTTTACTGTCCCTAGCTTGGTCGAACGATTTGGCAGCAACCGCCACTGGTACCAATTTCTAGTTTCAAAACCAAAAGAAACTATTACTGTGCTGCCACAATTCCCTGATCGAATGCACCCCAGTACTGGTCAGTAGCAGGAACTTTTACGTTTAGGAACTAAGGGCTGGTAGTACTTCCTATTATTGTAGGTAGGGAGTACTACCAGCTCCTGGTTCCTAAACGTAAAAGTACCTGCTACTAACCAGTAACTGGTCCCAAGTGAAAGACACCCTGGATATGAAATCTAGTAATAATTCTAGCAGCATACTCGCTCTGCCATCGAGCGGATGATTGAAAAGCTCTATGCTACAGACTGCGCCGCCGGTAAAAGTATAAATGGTTTAGCCGCAAAAAGAACGGTCAAGTTCGAAGAGAATCATCAGAACCCTGGCACTACTTGAAATTTTTCGATTTGGTTGTTGAAATACGTAAACGAAAAGTAATATATGGAATATTATCCATAACTTTCTCTTTATTTCATTATCCTTTCTCATTCCTTCAAAGGACATATCCTCCGGAGGTGATACAGGGATTAAATATATTATAGTAGTTGAAACTTTTTTTCAGATGCCAAATGAAGATTTCCGGTGAGCAACGTTGCCGAAAACTTACCTCCGAACAGTGTAGAGTGGATTCGGCAATGTGTCAGCCGAAATAACAAAGCGGGAAATCCCTCGTCACCGGACCGGATTCGTTTGCCCCGTATAGTGACCACTCTAGGGTTAATCTCAAAATTACTAATTTTTATGTTGATAATGGTTTTAAAATTCGAAGAATTCATGATTCACCATATTATAAAAAATCTATCCAACTAGATATTGTGTATTCCAGAATGCCTCTGGCCTGAATATCGATAAGTTCGAAAAAATGGGCTAAAATGGATACGTCGAAATTCTATATGAAAACTTCCCTAGCGATTTAGATCCCACGGAATAGCTTGGTAGATGTGTGGACTTGTGTGGTAGTCTTATTTAGCCTCAAAGAACGGAACTTGAGTGCTGAGATATGATCATTTTTGTTTAAAAAAATACTCTGAGGCAGAATAATCGATAAATAGATGATTAAATGAGAAGAGGTAAAACAGTCGGAGTGAATTGGTGTAGCCATCTAACGGAAACATAAGAAGCGCAAACTTTGGTTGAACCGATGGATGACATTAGTTTCTTCAAAAGATGGTGAACAGTGGTTCTCTCTCATCGTATTTCTACACCAATTTCAGGAAAGAATGAATTCAGGTTTTGTAGAAACAATAGTATCCTAAAACTTGATCGTTCATTTTTGTTATTATTCATATTGTAATAAAAAAAAATCATGCGTGAATCATTTATGTTTCTTCAAGAATAAAAATGTACCAAAATTGAAGTTTTCCTTAGCCGAATGGGGAACTGGCATAATGAAATTTGCAAAAATTTCAAATTTGATACATTTCTATTTTGCCCTGAAAATTGGAGAAGATTTTTTTTCCAAAATTGGGGGTGTGCGAATAATTCGAACGGGTGGATTATTTGTATCAAATCAAATATTAATATTTGAAATTTGGACCGAATAATTCGAAGTTTTCGAATAATTTGAAGTTTTCGAGGGCTCGGAGCTTTTTATTATTTAGCCCCGAGTGCTCGGGGCTATTTTTTATTCAGCCCCGAGTGCTCGGGGCTATTTTTTATTCAGCCCCGAGTGCTCAGGGCTTTTTATTATTTAGCTCCAAGTGCTCGGGGCTATATTTTATTTAGCCCCGAGAGCTCAGGGCTATTTTTTATTTAGCCCCGAGGGCTCGGGGCTATTTTTTATTTAGCCCTGAGTCCCCGGGGCTATTTTTTATTAAGCCCCGAGGGCTCGGGGCTTTTTATTATTTAGCCCCGAGCGCTCGGGGCTATTTTTTATTTAGCCCCGAGCGCTCGGGGCTATTTTTTATTTAGCCCCGAGGGCTCGGGGCTTTTCATTATTCAGCCCCGACGGCTCGGGGCTCTTTATTATTTAGCCCCGAGCACTCGGGGCTCTTTATTATTTAGCCCCGAGCGCTCGGGGCTAATTTTTATTTAGCCCCGAAGACTCGGGGCTCTTTATTATTTAGCCCGGAGCGCTCGGGGCTTTTTATTATTTTGCCCCGAGGGCTCGGGGCTATTTTTTATTCAGCCCCGAGTCTTCGGGGCTTTTTATTATTTAGCCCCGAGCGCTCGGGGCTTTTTATTATGTAGCCCCGAGCGCTCGGGGCTATTTTTTATTTAGCCCCGAGGGCTCGGGGCTTTTCATTATTCAGCCCCGAGGGCTCGGGGCTTTTTATTGTTTAGCCCCGAGGGCTCGGGGCTATTTTGTATTAAGCCCCGAGGGCTCGGGGCTATTTTTGATTCAGCCCCGAGGGCTAGGGGCTATTTTTTATTCAGCCCCGAGGGCTCGGGGCTTTTTATTGTTTAGCCCCGAGGGCTCGGGGCTATTTTGTATTAAGCCCCGAGGGCTCGGGGCTATTTTTGATTCAGCCCCGAGGGCTCGGGGCTATTTTTTATTCAGCCCCGAGTCTTCGGGGCTTTCTATTATTTAGCCCCGAGGGCTCGGGGCTATTTTGTATTTAGCCCCGAGGGCTCGGGGCTATTTTTTATTTAGCCCCGAGGGCTCGAGGTTATTTTTTATTGAGCCCTGAGGGCTCGGGGCTTTTTATTATTTAGCCCCGAGCGCTCGGGGCTATTTTTTATTTAGCCCCGAGGGCTCGGGGCTTTTCATTATTCAGCCCCGAGGGCTCGGGGCTCTTTATTATTTAGCCCCGAGCGCTCGGGGCTAATTTTTATTTAGCCCCGAAGACTCGGGGCTCTTTATTATTTAGCCCGGAGCGCTCGGGGCTTTTTATTATTTAGCCCCGAGCGCTCGGGGCTATTTTTTATTTAGCCCCGAGCGCTCGGGGCTATTTTTTATTTAGCCCCGAGGGCTCGGGGCTTTTCATTATTCAGCCCCGAGGGCTCGGGGCTTTTTATTGTTTAGCCCCGAGGGCTCGGGGCTATTTTGTATTAAGCCCCGAGGGCTCGGGGCTATTTTTGATTCAGCCCCGAGGGCTCGGGGCTATTTTTTATTCAGCCCCGAGTCTTCGGGGCTTTCTATTATTTAGCCCCGAGGGCTCGGGGCTATTTTGTATTTAGCCCCGAGGGCTCGGGGCTATTTTTTATTTAGCCCCGAGGGCTCGAGGTTATTTTTTATTGAGCCCTGAGGGCTCGGGGCTTTTTATTATTTAGCCCCGAGCGCTCGGGGCTATTTTTTATTTAGCCCCGAGGGCTCGGGGCTTTTCATTATTCAGCCCCGAGGGCTCGGGGCTCTTTATTATTTAGCCCCGAGCGCTCGGGGCTAATTTTTATTTAGCCCCGAAGACTCGGGGCTCTTTATTATTTAGCCCGGAGCGCTCGGGGCTTTTTATTATTTTGCCCCGAGGGCTCGGGGCTATTTTTTATTCAGCCCCGAGTCTTCGGGGCTTTTTATTATTTAGCCCCGAGCGCTCGGGGCTTTTTATTATGTAGCCCCGAGCGCTCGGGGCTATTTTTTATTTAGCCCCGAGGGCTCGGGGCTTTTCATTATTCAGCCCCGAGGGCTCGGGGCTTTTTATTGTTTAGCCCCGAGGGCTCGGGGCTATTTTGTATTAAGCCCCGAGGGCTCGGGGCTATTTTTGATTCAGCCCCGAGGGCTAGGGGCTATTTTTTATTCAGCCCCGAGTCTTCGGGGCTTTCTATTATTTAGCCCCGAGGGCTCGGGGCTATTTTGTATTTAGCCCCGAGGGCTCGGGGCTATTTTTTATTTAGCCCCAAGGGCTCGGGGCTTTTCATTATTTAGCCCCGAGGGCTCGGGGCTATTTTTTATTTAGCCCCGAGGGCTCGGGGCTATTTTTTATTTAGCCCCGAGTGCTCGGGGCTATTTTTCATTTAGCCCCGAGGGCTCGGGGCTTTTTATTATTCAGCCCCGAGCGCTCAAGCGTAAAATTTGAGATATCCAATCTTACTTCGCTATTAAATTCAAATCTTATAAAACATTTTGATAAGAGTGATCAAATTTTTTTTTTTTTCCCTACGATAATCTGATATTATAAGCTATCATTGAACATGAAATTTTTTTTTTCAGTTATCTATCATAAAAAAAGAATGAATGAGACACTAAAGTAAAATAAGCGGTCAACGATTGGTACCCTGTCAATGACGGGGCCTTTTACTCCAACAAAGTGCCCCATAGAGATGGAAACACCTGAATGGAGAGGGGGCTACTCAAACAGGTGGGGCAGAACTGTGGCGGAGGTGAGCCATGCGAGCCGTAGCACAGCGACACAGCGTTCTACTCGTCATCCCACAAGACTCTCCACCTTAAAAAAAAAAAAAAAAACGCCTTTCGTACACCTCCGCAAGTTAATAAAATTTCTTCCTACGTTTTCACCTGAATCCCTTCCAACCATTCCGTCCATGAGTCACTCTCCGTCCTTCGACGAGGAAACACTCGATATTCACTCGAGTTAATGTTAATTATTTCCATCTTAATGACAAAGAAGTGCAGTGACAGTGAAAACTTCAGTGCAATTAATAGTGTCACACGTGTTTTTAGTGAATAATTTGAGGAATAAAAAAAAAAAATATTCTTCTCACGCCTCTTGGAGCTACATCCGGCCGAAACTACGCAATGTCTTGACCCTGATACGCATCGAAAGGAGCTGAGTCTTCGTTCAAAACGTACGTTAGAAAGGATAAATTAAATACTAAAAATTCAATTCTTTTTTCTACATTTTTTTCATAATATTTCGGAAATTAATGGAGATACGCCCTTTTTGCCCCAATATCTACAAAAAAAACGAGTAGTTTGAAAAGGTGTATCTCTATTAGTTTTCGAGATATTTCATTGAGAACGATCAAAAATAATAATTCAATATTTTTTCCATTTATTTTTTGATAAAACTTTAAAAAATGATTTTAAAAAGTATATATCATGTAAAGAAGATTATTCTTTATACCTTTTTTTGAGAATAACTCGGAAATTAATGGAGATACGTCTTTTTTCCAAAAATTCGTTTCTGGAGCTCTTGAAACTCTCGACAATAAAGGATTTTGACAATCGCTCTATCTCGCTTAGTTTCCGAGATATTCGTTCGAGAATGATCATAAAGACACTTTCTCCTGTTTTACATTTTTACTGTTAATTTTATTTCATTTCCAATTTTTCATAAAACTGAAAAAATTTATTTTACATAATTTTTTTTGTGTCTGCTCATAGAATAATTCAGGAGTAAAGAGGTAAAATTCTATTCTATTTTTTTTCATAGGTTTTTCGATAATACTTCGAAAATTGAGCGAATTTACCCAATTTTTTTTGTAGCTCTTGAAATTCTCTGCAAAAAAGGATTGAACAAAAATTGCGCTATCTCACTTAGTTTCCGAGATATTAAAAAAAAAACTATTTGAAATAAAAAATTGACTAGTTTCTTGTCTTCACTAATGAATCAAAAAAACAGTTGACGAATGGAAAATTTAAGAATTTAATTTCAACTGAGTTTTATTTTATCGTTTACGTCGAGTGGAGAGGGTTTTCTTGTCTCTTGTCTCCCTAATCCGCTGTAGACTCACCTGTTGCCTACGTATACCTGCCTAATACCTGAAAAAAATGCCTTTTTTTTATTTACCTTAAAACTTTCTCCCTTTTTTTATTCAAAGAATAAAAGAATTTATTAATTTTTTTATCCAAAAAATAAAAAAATTTACAATTAATTTCTTCATTCAAAAAATAAAAGAATTTACAATTAATTTTTGTTTGAATAAATTACGAAAAAAAAAAAAATGAAGTCCAAGTCTTCACGTTTTTCTTTTGTCAATGGAGCAATGATATCATCTGCAAACATCTCAATTATTCATAGAACCGATAGTGAACTCTTGAGATAAGCAAAACTTACTGTAAAACCGGTTTATTCAACTCAATCCTTAATTTTTTTTTCTTATTTCATTTTGTTTTCATCTATTTTCTCTTGAAGTTACAGAATGAAAATGAGGTGTGTGTGGGTATTACTTGGACTATTGGTCCTTGGTAATGCTGATGATTCAGTGGACTGTAGTGACAAAAATTGGCACAGCTTGGAGACATCAGAATCAGCGAAAATTGAGTGTGGTTCAGTATTTAATAATAAGTGCTTTTGCTCGAGAATTTGTTACGAAGGCAATCATCAGTATGTTGTTAATTGTACGAATTCTGGATTTACCGATGTCGAGCCATTGAGAAATCTCCCCAATAAAACACAGGTAATTTCAATTTTATTTTTTTTATTTTTTATAAATTAATTAGAAGCGGATTTATTAAGTTTATTAATAATATCTCGAAAAATAAGGGTGATAGCTTAATTTTTGTAGATACCTTTTTTGTAGAGAATTTCAAAAGCTACAAATAAGGATTCTTCAAAAATTTCGCTATCTCGCTTAGTTTCCGAGTGCCTTTCAAAAAATCATTCGGTGAAAAATATTGACTTTTTTTATCTCTTCACTACTGTTTTTTCTTTCTAAAATTCTGAGGAAAATTCCGAATTTCATGTATTGAAAACTTATGATGAGCTATACAAATGACTATAAAGATTCATTTAATATTACTAATTTTTTTTCGCTCAGTGTATGAATGTTAAAGTGATGAATGAACAAGGTGAAAAGGGGGAGTAGTATAAAGAATAGTCAATGTAACATCAAAAGCATAAAATCCTATTCTATTTTAAAAACATTAAAAAAAACCCACTTTATTAATTTTTCCCTTTTTTTTCAAGGTTTTGATATTCACGGGCAATGCTATAGAGAAACTTCCATGGAACATTTTTGGTACACTTGATAGAATACCAAGCTTAACTGTTATCGACATGTCAAACAATAAAATACGTGAAATAAGTGGAAAAACTTATCATCATGTGAAAAATGTACAGAGATTAAATTTAGATTTTAATGAATTGTCAATACAATCACAGAGTGATCATCCGCGAGTTTTTTCAAATTTTGAATCACTACTGGAGCTACATTTGACTGATGCATTTGAGGATGGACATCCAAAGGATCTTGCAGAGACTCTACACAATATTTTTGTCAATAGGTTGATAATTATTATGATTATTTTTTTGAGAAGTGAAAAATCTGAAAATCACATGTAGTTTATTTTTAATATATCTCGTAAATGGCGAGATTAAGGAGGATTTATCAAAGGAGTTCTTTTGGAGCTTTTGAAATTTCCTATAAAAAAGATTTCTTGACATTTTTCTCTAAATGTACTCAATTCGGAGATATTTGCGATAGAAGCTGTATATCATTTTTTGAAGTGGTTTTAGTTTATCAGTGGACTCAAAAAATTAGAGAAGAATATCTTCGAAACGAGTGGATTTAGCAGAAATTTCTAAGAAACTTTTTTTGTAGATAATTTCAAGAGTTACAAAAAAGAATTCAGGCAAAATCGCCCTATCTCACTTAGTTTCCAAGATATCCTTAAAAAATGTCCGTCATAAAAATTGACTTATTTTCAACCATCAATTCACTTCCGAATTATTATTAGTATTATTATTAAGAAATATATATATTCCTTTCTATATTCAATACATTAAATGTATATTTATATGATGAAGAACATAAATTTTGCCATCAAACCTTCCTTTTAGCTCAATTCGTGAGAATAATATTTTCTTTTTAGACTTAATACATTAAATGTAGGAGAGACCGGGGCAAAATGGATCGGCACGTTGAAATGATTCGTTATTTTTCTTAAGAGTGAAGGATTTGTCGAAAAAAATTTAAAAAATTTACAAATAATTTTGATATATTAGAGCATCTTCTCAATTTTTTTCACATTTTTCCACAAAGTCCTTCACTCTGAAAAAAATTCCTCGATCATGTTACCCTGGTGGTCCATTTTGCCCAACTCTTCCCTATATTCATCATTTATTCATTATTTATTGATCAACTAATTTATTTTAATTTCAGCAATCTTTCACAACTGATAAAACTTCATTTGGAACAAAACGAAATATCTGAATTCAGAGATGCAAATGTCTTCTGCGATCTTCCAAGCCTACTTGATCTTCATCTGGGTGACAATAGTCTCACTGCCCTTCATTTCAATCTCTCGTGTCTCCACAGATTAAGATTCTTGGATCTTCAGAGAAATAAATTCACGAAAGTAATGGATCATGATCTCAAGACACTCGACACATTTGCTAAGCATAATCAGAGTGTTACCATTGATTTGTCGAGCAATCCATTCGAGTGCTCTTGCAAATTGAATCCATTCATCAAGTGGATGAAAAAGACTAAAATTTTCGTGAGAAATCAAAATATTCTGAAGTGCAAAGAAAGTGAGTAATTTTAATTTTCGAATTTTTTTGGAATGATTGAAAAAAATAGAGAATAGATTGGATAGAAATTCGGTAAACCTCTAGACTTTTTGAGCTTGAAAAGAAATATTTTGTTTTACTGATAAGAAGAGAGGTGATTTCAATTATTTTTTTTATTAGTGGGTGATTTTAAGTGTTGAAAAATTGGAAGAAAGAACCATTTTTTCGATCTAAAAATAACCTGAAGTCATTATTTGAGTAGTGAGGAGATAAGACTGAATAATTCAAATGTTTCGACGTTCAATTTTTTAAAAATATCTGGGAAACTTAACGAGATAAGGCGATTTCACCCCCATTTCTCTTTATAGTCTATTCTTTTCTGAATAAATTTTTTTATGAATCCCTTATATATTTAATAAACTCAAAATTTTCAAAAAAAATTGGGAAACTCGAAATTTTAAAAACATTTGGAGAAATTCGGATTTTTTTAAACATTTTGAAAAATTTGATTTTTCTTAAACATTTTGGAAAATTTATATTTTTCAGAACATTTTGGAAAATTCAAAAATTTTTCTCTCGAAATTTTTTCTGTTTTTTTTTTACAAAATTTTCATGAATTCCTTCAAAAATTCAATTCTCACCCTCTTTTTTCCAGGCATTAGCTAAATCGAATATTCGAATCGAAAATTTAGCTTATAGAATCGAAAGAAATTGTTGAACCCAATCATTTTCATTTTATGATCCAATGAATCATGAAGTTTTACGACTGTATTTGATAAGAATAACATGCATGTGTTAGTCTGATCATAAAGTTGATATTAAAATGATTAAAATTATGAAAATAATTTTTTCTTTTTTCAGAAGACGGTGAAGCAGTTCCATTCCGAGAGACGCAAAATTGCGTTACAAAATTTGGGTCAGCAACAGGTGCATCAGGAACAGTAGCAGCAATTGTGATACTCTCATTAGTTTTAGTAGCACTTATTTGTGCTCTAATTTACGTGCAACGTGAAGATTTGAAAAAGAAATTGGCACCAGTTATTGATTCTGTTAATAAACGCGTGAGATATACTTCAATAGCAACTGGTGAAAATCGTGAAAATGAAGCTTAAACTCGTACTTTAATTAATTACACTAAAAAAAAAAGTTTTGTTATTTTTTACTTGTCAAATTCTTCTAATTTAAGAATTTATCATTATTAATTATAATTGTTAGGAATTAACAAATTGAGGCAGAGTGAATAGATGAATGAAATGAATTTAATGAGATTAACATCGATGAGTGTACTGATAAAATGAACATTAAAAATCAATCAAATTAATATATTGAATCCAAGTACTTCAAGTAATATTCAGAGAAATAATTTCAGAATTTAATTCAGTAATAATTTTTTTTTTTTTAATAACTTGATTTTTTTGTTCATCGTTTTTTAAAAGGCTCTCGGAAACTAAGTGAGATAGAGCGATTTCGTCCGAATCCTTTTTTGTAGAGGATTTTAAGAGCTACAAAAAAGGATTCTTGCAAAATCGCCTTATCTCGCTTAGTTTCCGAGTGCCTTTTAAAAAAAGATCAAAGAAAAAAATCAACTTATTTTCTTTTATCTTTTCGCTCCTGAATTAATCTGAAAGGAAAATTTATCTGAATTATGAAAATAATATATAATAAAAGTATATATTTTCACACTAATTATTTAATACAAATGAAAATATTTACGGAATAAAATTCAATAAAAATGAAATAATTTACAAAAGATAATTTTAACTGAATAAACATACTTTCAAAAATTATCTGCTTTCTTATCAACAAGCTATCAAAAATGTTTGCACTCTTCGAGTGATTAGATATACCTGAGCTTCGGCTGCGATGTCCGACAATGGCTCGTTGTTCAGTTATAATCTAATATCGACGAAGACAACAGTGATAAAAAAAAAATTAATTATTTACATTTAGTGAAATTTAGTGATAGATTTTTTTTTGAAAAAATGTCACTCACTGGGCGGCTGCGCCTGGATGAAGTCATAAGTTCTGTACCAGAATTGGGACCAGCTCTGCCGGATGGCGGATATTCATGGATTATACTTGTTGGGTCGATGGCCATTCAGGTAATCGGCAGCAGATTGGAGTTGATTTCGTGGAAATTGAGAAGAAAAATATTTTCTTCACGAAAATCGTTCATTTTTTTTAACGACAATAAGAAAGTGTAGGAAGTTAATCGTGGTGACGTTTTCACTGCATAAATCGACATAATTCTCGAAATAAGTGGAGGGAATATAAGTGAGATAAATTCTTGGGGCAAAATGGATTTTTATTGATAATCCTAAAAAATGCTGAAAAACATGAATTTTCATGAGATTTTTGAGAAAATTTAATAATGGAATATTAAGAAAAGAAATTTGCGAAATGGAAGAAATTGAAATTATATTAAAATTTAGGAAAAAATGTTTTTTTTTTGCTTTCATCAAAATTTAAGAAATTGTATTTTTTCTCAAATTTTCGACGTGAGAAAAATTAATTGTTTCGAACCCTTTTCTCAAATTAGATAAACATTTTTCAGTTTCACAAAAAAAAACGTTTTTTAAACGTCGAAACGTTTTTTAAGCACATTTTTTTTTTGAGGTCTGAGTAATTTTTTAAAGATAAAAAATAATTTCATGAGTTTAACTTATTGTTACTCATTACTATTGAATCGACGTGAGTCATTTTCCGCTATTCGAATTATATTTTTTCTTTTATGTAAAAACTAGATGACAGTGCCGAGTATAACGTCAATGTACGGAGTTGTCTTGGGATATTTGGAACTTGAATCGCCTTATGCACTGGATTTGTGGCAACAGGAATTAGCAATTACTCCAATACTCTTCACAGCATTTTTGTGTCTTGCCGGTGAGTCAACACAATATAATTATTAATAAATAATTACATGAACAACTAATTCAGCAGTTGAAGCACTCAATTTTTTTGTTATTCATTTTTCAAAAATATTTCGGAAACTAAGTGAGATAGCGTGATTTCTACTAAATCCCTTTTTCAAAAATATTTTAAAAGCTACAAAAATATCTACAAAAATCTCGCTATTTCGTTTATATTCCAATATATTTTTAAAAAATTGAATGACAGAAAAAAATCATTTTTTATCTTTTCGGTCAAAGAATATCAAAAAAATCTTTTTTTTCTTCAAATATCTCAGAAACGAATGGAGATACGCTTTTTTTACTCTAATCTATTTTTATAGAAAATTCCAATAGCCAGAAAAAGATTAGATTAAAAAAGGCGTAACTCTATTACTTTCTGAGATATTGTCCGAAAAAGTTCAAAAAAAATAGAATAAAATTTAAAAAAATTGATTTTTAATTTACTTTTTTTCGAAAATTCTTGACAGCAAACATTGATTTATCCTGTTTTACCGCCTTGCTATTAAATTCTATTTAATCGCTTGGCGAAGCTAGGAATTAAATATTTTAAACAGTTAATATTGACTAAATAAAGAATTATTGAAGGTCGGTCCTCGCTTACTTTTTGTAGTGAATTTAATTAGCTACAAAATGGTATTTTTCTGGACCAATTAATTGCAATTTAATTGAAGTTATGAACGTTCAAAGCGCTCATTGACCGAATTGTTAATAGTTTTTTATTAATAACTTATTAATTGCTCATTTTTTTAATGTGATCTTTTGATATGTTGCTCAGGGAGCTCCAGTCTATCGATTGGTATGTCATTCATTATCCCCCTTCAATTTTTCATTTCATTGAATAAAAATGAGTAGCTTGACTAGGGGAGAGGTGCTGCAATTGTAACAAGGGGCAATTGTAACATTCATCAAATCATTAACAATGCCATTAAAAATCATTATTTTTCTTTTTGTAACTTATTTGAAATAGTAATTTATGAGGTAGACAAAAGTTTCAGCTTCTAATAATGTTTCAATTTTTTAATATTTCCAGTTCTTTAAAATACGCGTGAAAATATTTTTTTTCACACCTCAAAACTTTTTCAGTAACAATTTTGTTTTTTAATATTATTATGCGTGGCTTGTATGAATACTTTAATAGACATATTGCGAATAATATATATCATAGTATTTTATATTAATTTTTTTATTGTTGTATTATAATTGGATTTCTATCATCAATTGATCAAAGGGCATTATGTTACAATTGTACCCCTTACACGCCGCCATCTTGAAGTCTGTTTTGCGCCAAATAAATTCATTTTCCAATAAGTTAATGTTAATTTTAAATCATTTAACTAAATCGGTATTATAAAGGACACTATAGAGTAACTCCATAATAGAATTAGAATTCAAAATTTCGAAAAACAAAAAAGTAATAGTAAAAAGAAAATTTTTTGTTACAACTGCAGCACCTCTCCCCTACTCGGTAAATATGCAGAAAAGCGGCCCATCCAAATAAAATTAATTTAAAATTAATTTAAATTACCTCAGGAAGGGAGGTGGCGAAAAGGTTATTATATATCTTGGTCAAAAATTTGAAGGAAAGTATAGGAACTCGCAATAGCTCAGTGGTCAGAGCACCTGACATGTAATCAGAAGGTCGTGGGTTCAAATCCTGCTTGCGCATTCCATATTTTTTTCCGAAGATTTGACTTTGATTATTATTTAATTTTAGGGGGGGGCCCTTTCCTGCATAATTACCCCCTACTCTAATTGATCAAAATCTTTATCCTATAATTTTCAGATCCATGGACTCGAGTAATAGTGAATTTAGCATCAGCACCTCGTCTAATTGGTCTAATTGGAGTTTGTCTTCTCTCGATCGGTGTTTTAGCATCGGGTTATCTAGCAACAGGTGGAGTTGGTGCTTACTTAGCAAGTTCAAGTGCGGGTGCTGTTATGGGAATTGGCGGAAGTTTTATTCTCGTGCAAACTGATAGTATTTTACGAAGAAACTTCAGAACTCGATTGAGATTAGCACTGACGCTGAAAGAAGTTGCTACGTCATTTGGCTTCATTTTTGCTCCTGGTTTTGTTCTCGCGTTATTGACGAGATCAAGTTTGCATATTGGTCTGCTTCTGATGGCCTGCAGCTTGGGGCCAGCTGCATTGGGCACACTGGCATTTCGCTCACCAGTCGTCAGGTCTAGGACGAGTCCTTATACTCTTCTTATCAGCGAAGAGGACAATGAATTGACGAACAGGACAACTGCAGTTGATGAGAATGGAGTCAATAGGAGAGACAGTAATTCCAGGAATATGTTTGGGGATGAACGAAGAACCGAGGGAGCACCGACAGGGATTTTTAGAGAGGGGAATGATGCCTACAACTATCAAGTAATTATAATTTTCAGTAGCGAGGAGGTAAAACAGGATGAGTCAATTTTTGCTTTGGATGACGGGTAAAAAATATGCGTATTAAATTTTAACAGATTTTGGGGGGAAAAGTGTCATATTCGAATGAAATTTGACAAATTTCCGGAGAAATTATGTTATCATTTGACAGATTTTGACAGGATCTATGATAAAATATAATAGTTTGCCTTTTTTGACAGAATATGACCATTTTTGATGAATCAATTGGAACATCATGTTATAATTTAACAGATTAGTATTCATAAATTGTCATTTTCAGACAAAAAAACGTCAAATATCATGACAATTTTATTTATGTCCATCAGAAATGTAACCAAGAATGCCCTAAAGATTATGACATTTCTCATGAGAAAATGTAATTGATTATCACAATTTGGCCATTCATGGAAAATTAGAATCTGTTATAAAGTGTAAAAAAAATTGCCAATTTATTTTCGAACGAATGACATTCTATGACGTATGCTTGACAAAAAATGTCAAATTTTTACAATTTATCTCATTTTTGGTCAATGAGCGAATGTGGCATATTTGTTCTTTATTGATCATAAAAAGTAATATTTTTTTGTTATAATATGTCAAAACATTAAAGATTATGAGATTTTCTGTTACAATACGTCATTTAAATATCCATCAGGGGATTTTTCGAGAACACGTTGGAAACTAAAGGGCGTTTTTGTACGAATCCTCTTTTATAGCTTTTTGATCTCTTGAATTCTCTACAAAAAAGGATCTGAATGAGATTATGCTATCTCGCTTAGTTTCCGAGATATTTCATTGAGAATTTCAATTTCTTCTGTTTTACTTTTTCACTCTTAATTCTTTCGTTTATTTCACAAATATTCGGAATGATTAGATTTTGGAGAATTTATTGAGCGATTTTTTGCAACGATTGATGAGGAAAAAAGAAAGAAAAGGAAAATACAAAAGATAATAAAAACTGCATTGAAAAATTATTATGAATTCACTTCTACATTACAAATAAAACTGTTTCAGGATGCTGATGATGTTCATGAGATATTCAATGTCAGCAATCAACGTGTGAATGTATTCTCAGGCTTCAAACAAAAGTGTCAAGTTATTAAATCAATCAAGTTCTGGGTAAGTGTTTTAGCCTGGGTTGCTACAAAGGCTAGTGGTCTTTTTCTCTGGATTCTTTTACCATCCATCGCAGTTGATCGATTATCTTCTACAACACTTGCTGAGGGTGTGACAATGTCTGTTGCTGCTGGACTCGGTACATTTTTACCAAATGCTGCATCTTATTGGAAACCAAACTCAGCTAGATGGAGAAGCTTTTGTTTCGGTGGTGCATCCTGGCTTGGAAGCCTAGTTTTCATTGGTAAATTATTATATAATTAAAAAACAGCAATTTCCAATTAAATCGAATGTAATTGAATCTAGCTGCAATAACTTTTTCCTAAGAAAAAAAAGAGAAATTCTCATTTTCGAACGAAATTGTGAAAAAATTGGATACATTCTATACTATATCGAATTTTTTTGGTGTAAAGGATTCTATAAAAAAAATTGAAAAAATTATACAACAATGAAGATATTTTCAAGCATCTTCTCAATTTTTTTCAGATTTTTCTATAAATTCTTTCATGTAAAAAAAAAATCCTCATTAATTTTACTCTATATTATTATTTGAATTTAATTCGATCGATGTATTTTGAACAATTTTTTTTCTTTCATTGTCTTCAAGGGCTTTCGACTGAAACTACTTTTCCAGTCTACGTTGCTCTTGCCTTTCTCGGTGGCATCAGTGTAGGTAGTACTTCAGTTTTCCTCGAGTCAGCACTACTTGATGTGATGGGAAATCAGACTGTGAAAAAAGCACACACGATATTATCCACCATCGTAGGTCTCTCTATTTTGGCGTTTTCTTTCATCAGAAGTAAGTGAATAAAATCCAGTTTTTTCAAATTCTGATAGATTTTCAAGATTATTTCGAAAACCGGTGGAGATACGCCTTTTCTGTCCTGATCCACTATTGTAATGAATTTCAAGAGCTACAAAAGGAGGATTAGAATAGGAAGGGCGTATCTCAATTGCATAAATCTTCGAAATATTTTTATAAAATTGTTGAATTTCAAAAAATCGTTTTTTTTCCATTTTTTTATTTTCTTACATATGTTTTATTCATTCTTTCAGATGCCTTTGTGTGCCTCCAGTTGACCGCAGGAATTCAATTTTTGAGCGGATGCTATTGGATTCTACTTCCATTGTTGGGAATATTTCGCGCCAGATGACAATAAATGATTTTTTTGAACTCAGGCCTGAGATATTAAGAATTGAGGCGATGCAGATAGCCTTCAGCTTCAATTTAATCGTAAATTGCTCATCAAATTGGTAATTCAATGACTTTAGTCATCTGCTGGGATTCGGCGCAATATTATATAAACGACAATCCCATAGCGAAGAGGTAAAATAAAATAATTCGATTTTTTCTGTGAATTCTTTTTTGAAAAGACCTCAGAAACTGAGCGAGATAGCGAAAATTTTGTAGAAATCTTTCTTATAGCTTTTAAGATTTTCTACAAAAGAGGATTCAGACAAAATAACAGTATCTCGTTTAGCTTCCGAAATATTCTTCAAAAACTATCAGAAAAAATTGATTTATCCTGTTTACCTTTTCACTACTGAATTGAATTTTGAATTTAAAAGGAAGAGTCGAAGATGAAAATATGATTGAAGATAAATAATATTGAAAATAGCAGACATCTGATAATTTAGATTTTTGTTACAAATAAATTGATTTAAAAAAATTAAAAATACCCACATGTAGAAAATAGAAAAGACTATAAGTGCAAAAATTTCATGTTTTTTCTGATAATTTAGTTATTTGAAAAAATTCAAAAAATAGTCAGATGTGTGCTAATTTTATTATCATTAAAAATAATTGAGTAGTAAAGAGGTAAAACAGGATAAATTGACGTATTGATTTTAAAAACTGATGGAGATGCACTCTTTTTACCCTGATCCTTTCTTATAGAGAATCTTAAGAGCTGCAGCAAAGGATTGAGGCAAAAAGAACGTATCTCCATTAATTTCCGGCATATTATTCAAAAAAATTACAAAAAAAATAGACTTATCATGTTTTTTTTTTTCGCTACTGAATTATTAAGATAATTAATATAATTGCTCTAAGATAAAAATATGACGAAACACAGAAAAAAAAACATTTTTTTATTATTTTATTCAAGAAATATTTTCGAAGAACTCGAAAACAATATTTTTCTCATTTCATTAATTTTTTTTTACTCACTGTATAAAATTTGTACATAAAAATCTAATTCTAACATTAAAAAATTCATGAATCATTAATTTTTTTATACATTCTTAATATTAATGAAAACGCTACGGAAAAAATGAGACAATATTTATAATAAATTCTTTTTCCTACATTAATTTGTACTTTCAAACGTGTTGCAAGGTTTCACTTCATTAAACGTTTACACCTGACTGTGTTGAAGAAGATATTTTTAAATTTTCTTTCCTCAATATTTTTTATTATCAGATCAAACCACACTTGCAACAGTATCCTCACTTGTAATATTATCGTTTGTTGACTTTTATATAGGCATGGTTATCAAGAAGCCCAGGCCATTTGCATCCATGGTGTTTTAACAGGCGTTCCACATACGTTATCTTCATTCATAAAGAAAAGAAAACATTAAGCAATTCCTTGGCACTTTCAGTTTTGTTATTACTACTGTGAGTGCAAGTATTCAAATTCCTGAATAAAGTAAATAGAGTTTAGGTATTTATTCGTTGGAAAATTAATTTGGAAAAATTATGAAATCAATAGTAAAAATGTAAAACAGAAAGAATCGTTTTCTTCTCTTTTTTTTTTGAATATTTCGTAAAATAAGGGATTTGGGCAAAATCGCCTTATCTCACTTATTTTCTTATATATTTACAGAAAATAATTAGCAAAAAAATTAAATTGTTTCTTTTCCTTATTTTTAGTTTTTCATTTATAAAGAATTTTTTCTTTCATTTATGATTTTTTATATCTGGAAAAAAATCATTTTCTATATTTTTTGAATTTATTTTTGAAAGGGAAAAGGTGTTTTTGCTAATATTCTCAATTCTAATCGTTTCTCCCTTATTCTCGCAATGAGAAATAAATTTATCATCTGAGAATTAACTGCAAAAAATTAGAATCATTGATTTTTCTGAATATTCTCAATATCTCTATTAATTTCCGCTGTAAATCCATTTGTCATATGTGAAATCAATTGGAAATTGGCTCAGCTTTCATTTGTCATTAACCGCAACACGCTAGGATAATTAGCCTCAGTGATATCGAACAAACACTGGGAATCACCATCTAAAAAAATGTAAAAAAAAAAAATTCATATAAAAAATTATAAAATCGACATTTCATTGAAAATTTTCCCTTCAACATAGATATCAACCAAATTCTCTCGCAAAAGTTTCGTAAATTCATTTCAGTAGTAAAAATGTAAAAAAAAATGAATCGAGTTTTTGTTACTGATCTTATTATAAAAATATCTCGAAACGCGAATAATTTTGTAGAATAATTTTGCTCGAATCCATTTTTATTTTATAGAGAATTTCAGAAGCTGCCAAATAAGGATAAAGTTAAAATCGTTTTATCTCGCTTAGTTTCCAAAATATTCTGAAAAAGAAAAAAGTGAAAAAAATAGATTTATATTTTTATTCCTCGACTTTTTTTCATTCTCAAAGAAATATCTCGGAAACTAAGCGAGATATGTCCTTTTCACCCGAATCCTCTTTTGTACAGAATTTCAAGAGCTACTAAAAGGCGCAGATAAAAACTGCCCCATCTCGCTTAGTTTCCCAGATATTGCTTCGAAAAGTGCTGAAAAAAATAGACTTCTTCTTTTTCTCTTAAAATAATTCCACTTCTTCTTTCATTCATGTGGATTTTTTTTTCTCCAATTTCCTCTACTCCCACCAAAGGGCCACATTCAATTGTGAGTCAACGAAGACCGCCAGGGGCAACGTACTAAGCCTCAACGCGCACGTGTGTGCGTCTAACCGCTGAGAAAAGCCGAAACGTTAATACAAGTGAAGTACAAAATAAAATATTGAAACTATTGGTTATTGAAGTACACTCGAGACACCACAAATGTGTTCTTGAGAGGAAAAAAAAAATCCAAGTTAATAGATTCTTTACTTTCCCATTTATTGTGGCCATTAATTCACCGGTTAACGAGCCGAAAACTCCACTTTTCATAACTTAAATATCTGTTTTCATTTGAATTTTTAAATTAAAAAAAAAACGTTATATTGTGAGACAATTCTATTTTAGTTCTTCGGAAGATTCCAATCGCTGTCTACTAGACAGAAAAAAAAATCATTTTTAATTCATGAGGTATTTATTTCTCAATGAATGAAATTTACGTGCAATGAATTCATAATGAATTTAAATTTCTTGGGAAAAAATCATCTTCAGGTTAAAATTGAAGTTTTTGGTGTTTTAAAAATAAATCTTTTTTAGTGCGAAAAAAATTTCAGTGAATTGAAAGAAAAAAAACGGTTAAAACCGTTAAAAAAATTTGAATTTTTTAAAAAATTGAAAATTAGAAAAATCAATTATTTTTAACGTTTTAATAATTTGTCCTCAAAATTCATTAAAAAAAATAGTAAAAAAAAATTCTATTTTTATGAAATTTTTAAAATAATTTGCAAAAAAATCACAAAAAACGGCGAAAAAAAAAGCGCTGAAAATTCAAGATTTTTGAAATTCTCCACTATCGTCCGACAGTTGGCACTCCTGTTTGCGCATGCGCACAACTCTCCCCCCACTTCTCACACGTACGGAAACTCCTTCTGCACGTATGTGTGTGTAAGTGTGTGTGTGTACGGCCATGCACGGCAGGCGGCCCGTTAAAAAAAAAACCCAATCATAAAATTGTGCAGTTGTGTTTTTGCGTACATCGGATGTACCCTGTGTGTCAAGTCTAAGGTTATGTCGTTAGTGTGTGGGACGTGGTTTATCCCGTCCACCAGGAGTCATGTTCAAGGTCAAAGGATTGAGTACTAATTAATGAGGTAAGTGTAACCGGGACGCTTTCAGTATGTATTTTATTAAACCACATCTAGTGAAAAGCCCATTGCTGTTTCCAACATATATACATACACACACACACACAGGTGTGTCACTTGCATTTCTCCCCCCTTTATTTTAGTTGCAATATAAAAATGGCCCTTTTTTCGGTGGAAGTTCGTGGGAATTGCCAGTTTCGGACCATCACAAATATTTCATGGAAAAAATAGCCCAAGGAAAAACGTCATACCCCCCCCCCCCCCCCCTTCTCTCTGTATTTAACCACAAATATCGTCGTTTTAGAGCGAAAAGGACGTAAATTCTACACTTTTCCTATCTTGTTACGCCCTTTTCACTCTAGGACCACGATATTATTAAAGTGTCCCAACACACACACACACACAGAGAGAACAGACACATTCATCTGGCGCCATAGCATCTCATGGTTACTACTTTTGTGTGTGATTTTTTTTTTTTTCGTTCTTCTTCTCATATTCTCACTCCCCTTGAGTGCTGCACTCGAGCTCCTGCAGAGCGTCTTCAAACTGCAGGTGCATCATTCGTGGGAGTTGAAGAATGTACAAAATTTGCATGAAATTAAAAAAAAGGAAATTTTATTCGTTTTTTTTTTGCATTTTTTTTTGCCATTTTCTGCTCTTTTTTTAAAGACTTTCGGGATTATTTTGCGTCTTTTTTCCTTTTTTTTTGCCCCCTTTGGTGGGTAATGCCGAAGTAACGTGCGTGAACGGACACATTAGTGTGTTGAATCTTAAAGATAGAATCGTATCGTTTTGCTTTCTTAGAGATTCCTAGAGCATCCAAAGTGGAATGGTTTTAAAATGAAACACACAACCATAGAGGTTTTAGAAGACGAAAACAGACGATCCTTTTGCCTGTTTTCAAAGTTTTATATTATACATTATATTATAGTTTTTGAAGTATTTGTTGCGAGGAAATAGATTTAATTGTTTAGTAACTAGTTATTTCTTGGAGTGTGTAATTGAGTCACGTTTGATTTCATACGTTTGAAGTTACGAGGATTATTTCTTTTTTTTTTTTTTTGAATTTCCGGCTTATCGGATTTTTCAATTGTGTGTCACGCTAATTTTTACGGTATTAATACTTTGGAGTTTGTTGGGGGGAAAAGGGGGGATAAATTGATTTTTATTGACGATTTTTTGGAGAATATTGAGGAAATTAAGGGAAATGGAGAGATTTATCAAAATTTTTTTTTTTTAGAGAATTTTGAGAGGGATAAAAAAGGATTTAGGGGAAATTGCGCTATCTTGCTTAGTTTCCGATATATTTGAACGAAAATGATCTTTGAAGAATGGATTTATCCATTTTAAAGAAAGTGAAACACGAAAATTTCATTTTTTGTTCTTTCTTCCTTCGGAATATCTCGGAAACTAAGCGAGATAAGGCGATTTTACTCTAATCCTTTTTTAAGAGAATTTTGAGAGTTACGAAAAAGAACTTGGAGAAAATTACGCGATCTCGCTGAATTTCCGGAATATTTGAAACGAATTATCGTTTGAAAAATTGATTTATCCTGTCTGAAAAGGTGAACCAGGACAAGTTGATTTTTTTGTCGTTCGTTTTTCCAGAATATCTTGGGAATTGAGGGAGATAGTGCGATTTTGCTGTAATCATTTTTGGAGAGATTTGTGAGAAGAGAAAAAAGGATTTTGGTGAAATTGAGCTATCTTGCATAATTTCTGAAATATTAGGAAAAAAATTATCGTTAAAAAATAGATTTATCCTGTTTGAAAAGGTGAAACAAGAAAAACTCTTCTTTTTGCTCTTTTTTTAGAGTCTCTTGGAAACTAAGCAAGATAAAGCGATTTTGCTATAATTTTTTTGTTCGGAGAATTTTTAAAGCTACATAAAAATTGTTTGAACCAAATTACGCTATCTCGCTTAGTTTCCGAGATATTTGAAAGAAATTATCGTTGAAAAAATAGATTTATCTTGTCTGAAGAAGTGAAATGAGAAAATTCCTTTTTTTTGTTGTTTTTCTTCAGAATATCTCGGAAATTAAGCAAAATAGCATCATTTTGCCCTTATTCTTTTCTCAGAGAATTTCAAGAACTCTAAAAAAGAATGAAGGGAAAATTGTGTTATCCTACTTAGTTTCTGAGATTTTTTCGGAAAATTATTATTTAAAAGATGGATTCATTCTCTCTAAAGAGGTGAAACCAAAAAAAATTATTTTCTTGTTCGTTTTTTTCAGAATATTCCGGAAATTAAGCGAGATAGCATCATTTTGCCTCGATCCTCATTTTTAGACAATTTTCAGAGCTACAAAAGAGAATTTGGGCAAAATGACGAATTTAGTTTCTGAGATATTAAAGAAAAATAATCAGGCTGAAGAGATAAAACAAGAAAAATTAATTTTTTTCTCGTTTTTTCCTTTCAAATATCCCGCGAACTAGAAAAGATAGCGAATTTCTTATAAGATCCTTTTTTGTAGCTCCACTTTTTCTCGAAAAAAAATTCAAACTATCTCGCTTAGTTCCCAAAATATTCTCCAAAGAAAATTCCCTGTTTTTCTTTTCCACCACTCGATTATTCAATTGTTAAACAATTAAACTTAATAATATCTTTTATCTTTTATCTTAATAATATCTTTTATAATATTTTTTAGGTGGTTTTTAGCGGCATGTGATGATGGAACGGTGGTGAAGAAGAGCAAAGAATGGACCAACACACCATGGAATCAATTATTTTTAACAACGGTGAGTCAATGATTGTGTGAAGGATTACGGCTTGCCTTTTTTTTTTCTAACACAGATTCTTGAGAAATGACGAGCGTCGTGCACTTGAAAATTCCTGTCAGGAGCGAGTTCTTATTGTTTATCACTTGTGCAATTAGAATTGAACTTTGTTAGCATTAAATATTCATTTGAATAACGAGTTTATCGCAGGAATCGTTCGAATTATTTAATAATGCTGAAGATAGTAGACATCTGACAATTTTCATATTTCTTTTTGTTTTAACAGATAAATTATTTGAAATTGAAAAAATGAAAATATGTACATTTCGAAAATTTAAAAATCTATAAAAGCAAATTCAAAAAAAAAATTTATAATTTATTTCTTTGAAAAAATGCACAAGTTTGTTAGATGTCTGCTAATTTCATCATCATAAATATTTTTAGTGCTATAACACCCGTCTTACAATTTTCCGCATTTTTTTAAACAAATAAATTATTACAGAAAAAATATTTTAAAAATTTGCACTTGTAGTCATTCAAATTTTCTAGATATTTGTATTTTTTTAAATAATTTATTTGTTGAAAAAATAAAAATTATGATAATTTTCAGATATCTGTTATTTTCAGTAACATGAATATTTATATGATATATATTTTATCATATAAATATACATTTAATGTATTACAATGAAAGAAAAATTTTTAAAAAAATTACACTAAAATTTTTTTTTTTTTTGTAGCAGAAAATAAAATTGAAACTTTTTGTTATAAATGGGGGTGAATTCATAACTCAGATAGGTAATTATTACTGTTTATGTAATAAATCTCGGGTAAGGAAATAAAAGCTAAAAATAGAATTTCATTTCTACGGGTTACAAGGTTAATCATAAGATAATCATTATCAGTCTTAATTTGTTAGATAAAACAGCTAAAACAAACCATGCACAATTACCTCTGACCCGCTAATTCTTCACTTAATTGTCTATTAGATAACGGGATTTTTTTATTCTTCAGAATTGTGGAAAAATTGTGTGTGAAATATTCACACGTGAAAATAATGGAAAATTGGATAATTCAGAATATTATTAGTTCATGTGAGATTTATTATCTTAAATTGAAATTAGAAAATTAATTATACTGAGAAGTGGAGTTCTTGGGGCTAATGAAGTTAACGAATTTTACGAATTTCTTCAGTTTTCTTGGAATTTTTTTTTTTTGCATTAATTTTACTTCAAAATTGAAATAATTGCTCTTTTTCGTTTTTTGCATTTTTTTCTGAACTAGTAGAGCAAAGTTTTCAAGGAAAATGCAATAATTTATGGAATTCATCAATTTTATTATAACAATTAAAAATTCTTTTCAGTGAAATCATAAAATTATATTTTCTTCATTTATTTAAAAAATTATATTTCTTTTATCTGATTTTTTTAATTTATTGGGAAGTGTTTGAAATTTTTCCGTTATCATTTTCTTTTCTCACGGAAAAATTGAAGAACCGGTTGAAGAGAATTCAGGCATTTATTAATGAATGAAATATTGTTTACAATAGTTCATTAAAGATATTTTTTTGCCTGATTTTTTTCAACAACTTATTATGTGTTAAATTCTGGAAATATTCTCTTGAATAAAAAGAAATTGTATTTTATCCCTTTCTGAATGATTTCACGCAATTTTCATCGATTTGGCCAAATTATCCTTTTTAATATGAATTGAAAAAATCCAATAAAAAAAAATATTTTTGAGAAAAATTGAAAATTAACTTATTCACGAAAATTCAATAAAATAATTTTCTTTTCATGTAAAAAAGATGAAAAATTTCTTTTTAGAATAAATCAATTTTTGGATAAATATCAGAAATTGAAAAAATGGGAAAATGTGTTTTTTTTCACGAATTCTAAATTGTTGAAGAATAGCAGTACCATGAGGCAAATTTTGATGCTCCCCATAAAATCATTAGAAGCCTAAATTTTCACGTAGAGATACTGAATAAAACCTGAAGACGTTCATTCAACTTATCTTATCTTCCCACTTTGCCACTAACTCTAAAAGTTTCCACAGGTGGAATTAATTTTCATAGTCAGCAAATTTCTAGAAGAGACACTTGAAGAATCAGATTTCTGCTGAACTCCATAAAATTACAAAGAAAAAAAAACTCCCTTGAAATTATTGAATTAAAAGATTTTCAATGTGAACTCCAAAATTTCTAGCGAAGAGATAAAACAAGAGATAAATCTATTCTTATTGCTGCTCTTTTTTTATGAATATCTTGGGGAAATTAAGCGAGATACGCCTCTTTTTAAATCTAATCCTTTTTCTAAAAAAATTCCCCAAAAAATCCTCTTTCTAAAAAATTTCCCAAAAAATCCTTTTTCTAAAAAATTTCCCCAAAAAATCCTTTTTCTAAAAAATTTCCCAAAAAAATCCTTTTTCAAAAAAATTTCCCAAAAAATCCTTTTTCTAAAAAATTTCCCAAAAAATTCCATTTTCTAAAAAATTTCCCAAAAAAATCCTTTTTCTAAAAAATTTCCCAAAAAAATCCTTTTTGTAAAGATTTTCAATAGCTAAAAAGAAAGGATAAAGGTAAAATCACTCTATCTCGCTTAGTTTCCGAAATCGTCTTAAAAAATTATCGTCAGAAAAAATTGACTTATCCTGTTTTACCTCTTCGCAATTGAAATATTGAAATGAGAGATAAGTTTCTCAGAAAATCTTGACTGTAATAATTGATAATTGTTAAATTGATGGTAATGTTGATTTTTTTTTCTAGTTTCAGGAACTCCTCGTGCAATGAAAATGAGCTTCTCATGCTCCTCGCTGCAACGCTCAGGCGATGGCCCAGAGGCCCAGGAACACGCAAGACTACGAGTAGATCGACCTTACAATAGCCTCACCAAGAAAAGGTATATTAAAAAGGCTGTAAAATTTTCAAACAAATTTATTTTACTCCATCATCAATTTTTCTCGAATATCCCGGAAACTAAGCGAGATAGAGCGATTTTGCCCTGATCTTGTTTTGTAGCTTTTGAAATTTGCCACAAAAAAGTCTTCGTGCAAAATTGCTCTATCTCGCTTAATTTCCGAGATATTCGAGGAAAACTGCAGACAAAATGAAATCAAGTCGAAAAAAAAATAGAAAATTTAACATTTTTCTATCAAACTCAATTTTACTATGTTTCTATTTCCTCCAACACGGCACTCCAATTTCTAGGAAAAACTTTCATTGTGAGGAACCATGACATATCCTCAGAGGCTTCATTTCAATTCACGATAGTCCCATAATTTTTTCATGAATCCGTAGAAACTCATCGATTTTTCTTTCTATCAGAAATTAAAGCGTATTGACGGTCCACAAGTTCATTCACTCGGAATCAATATTATTAATGGATAGGGTTGAATATAGTTTGAATAATGGCCTGTGAGAAAGGGGGAAAGGGCGGTATTGACACTTAGGGCTGAATGAAATCCCCTCAATTATCGAATTATTTCTTTTTCTATTGGCAAAATTTAATTTCTAGCGTTTTCATGAGATTTTATTTTTTTCTCCTGAATTTTCAAATTTTTGAAACCAAATTTTTTTTCCGCAAAAACATTACAAATTCTATTTTTAAAAAATTATTTTTCTATTAGATAAGAAAATTAAATTAAAAAAAAATAAAGATACAAAATTTTGAACCCGAAGAAAAAAAAACAAATTTTCGCTAAAAAAAACGAAATAGTGAAAAATGGTAATAAAAAAATTAGAAAATGGGATTATTATGCAAATTTTTAGAATTCCTCTTTTGATACAATTTCTATGAGAAATTGTCCCTCCCAATTATTATCAAGGTATCCATTTTACCCCTTTTTCTCTCGAAAATGATTAATAATGATTTATTGTGCTAATGACTCTCCCGAAATGTTCGTCACGAAAATTTCTCGATTTCCTTTGAACTCATATATTTTATGAAAATAAAACTCGGAGGAAAATCTGCTTATTTGGCATTACCACTTTGCTGCTGAGATTCCTAATGAAAATATGAATTACAGGAAAGACCCGAATCAGGAAAATTGCCAACGTACGTGGATCAACCGAGATGACTGCAAGGACGACTTTTGGTCAGCAATTCGCTCCAACTATGACTACATTATGGACACGAATCTTATCGACAGTTGCAAGGTATATGACACATCTGTAATGATTCAGAAGTTGAGATATAAACAGGATAAATCAATTTTTTTAATTATTTTCTACGGAAAACCTCGGAAACTAAACGAGATAACGCATTTTTCGAGGAATCCTTTTCTGAAGAGAATTTCAAGAGCAAAGAAGTGAAAAACGATAAAAATTCATATTTCCACTATCCTTTTCTAGAGAATATCTCGGAAACTAAGCGAGATAGCGTAGTTTTGTTAAAATCCTTTTTTTTAATAGAAAATCTCCAAAGCTACAAGGAAGTATCCACAAAAATTGTCACTGTCTCGCTGACTTTCAGAAATATTTCCTAAAATTCAGTAATGAAGAGATAAAACGAGATAAATCAATTTTGTTAACATCCATTTTTCAATAAAATTCCTGGAAGTCATCAAGTCCTTTTTTTAAAGACAAATTTCCTTTTTAAAGAGCTACGAAAAAGGATTGGGGTCAAATCGCCCAATCTCACTTAATTTCCGGAATATTCTCTAAAAAAGATCATCAAAAAAATAGAAATTTCCCGTTTTATCTCTCAACTACTGAATTATTAGAAAAGAAATCGATTTATCCCCTGTTCCTTTTCAACTACTGAATGACTGATTTTCTTCACAGAAAAATCATGACACACTGAATAAAATCAAATTGAAAATACTTCCACGAATAATAGAGTCTTACTCATAGTTCAACACATATTCTTCAAGTTCATGAAAGTGAAACATAATTTTTGTGGTTTTAGGAAGCCAATGGAGAACTCGTATGGGATGAGGGAGACGTATCGACCCTATCCTGGGGTCTCAAGGAGGTCAGCTGTCAATTCTCAGAACTCTACACATGGCTAGGAGTTTTGCAGGAGTTGGTGTACTCAAAAGAAGAAAATTTCCTCGATAAAAGCCTTCGTGCTGTAAGTTGAAGGAATTGAATTGTAATGTAAATAACAATCTATAGATAATTGAAGAGAAATTGTTAGAAAATTTTTCTAAAGTCAATCGTTTTAGAGAGATTTTTAGACTAATTCTTGGAGATTTTTTTGAGAATATCTCTGAAACGAATAGATTTCGAGAAAAATTCAAAGAGACCTTTTTTTTTGTTTGTAGAGAATTTTATCGATTCAAAAAGGAATCTTTTGACCAATTTTTCTGAATTACATTTCTGAGAAATTCCCAGAATGATATATTGTTGCCTCAGAAACAAAGTGGCTTAAGTGCTATACTTGTGCATAACACTTACGCCACTTTGTTTCTAAGATGACGATATGGCACTTCTGTCCTCATTTGATTCCATCTCAATTGCTGAATTTACATAACTGTGAGATTTTCAGAAAAATCGATGTTATTCTATCATTTTTTTTTTGAGAATATCTCGGAAACTAAGCGAGATAGGAAAATTTCCATAAAAAATTTTTTTTTAGCTCTTTTTGATGTTTTGTACGAAAAAAAGGATTCTATAGCAAAATCTTCGTCTCTCGCTTGAATTCCAAAATATGAAAAAAAAACTAGTGACAAAATAAGATCAATTTGAAAATTTCGTATTCTTGAATTTCCATGCAACTTTTGTGGGATTGGATCCCTTCCCGCCATTTTGAGGTGCAAAGGGTAATAAAAAAATATTCATTGATGAACTGGTATTTCAGGCTCACATGGAGGAGCTGCGACGTAAGGCGTACAGGAGGAGATTGTTCAATGAGCAAGCAGCAAAACTCGTGGCTCGTTCACCTTCGTTGAAAGACGAAGTTGCCTGGCGAGTCGATCATCTCAATGCCAAGTGGGAGCTTGTTGAACAAATAATGGCCCCTGCACAACCGGCATCCTCTCAACAGGACGTCTCAGCAGGTAACTAACCCTTCGTAGACTATACTTATCGAGGGAGAAGTCGTTTTATCAACTGCTAGAAATATTTTTACCCTTTGATATAACAATTCAACTTCAAAATAGACGAATTTGATTTTTTTCCCGAAATATTTAAAAAATAATTCAGTAACGAAGGAGTGAAATTAGTCAGTTTTTATTGTCAATTTTTTTTTATGCAACGGACACTTAACGAGATAGGGCGATTTCGTTTTAATCCTTTTTTATAGTTCTTGAAAATGTTCAAAAAAAGGGTCGAAGCGAAAAGGGCGTATCTCTATTAGTTTTCGAGATTTTCAATATTCAGCTTCTTTTGAAAATATCCTCGAATTGAGTGAATTTAGAGGAAAATGCCAGGAGACCTTTTTCTCAATGAGTTTCAAGAGCTACAAAAAAGATTTCTTGATAAATTCTCGTAAACCTGATCGTCTTCGAGATATCTTTTAAATAAACGTCAAGAAATTATTGGGTTTTTCTACTGAATTAAAAAAATCATTTTATGATTGACAATTTGGAACTATCGTGAATAAATCGAACTTCTGTATCAGCATCACAAAAGCTTGAACAAGTAGATGATACATGAGAGAAGACTCCTCAGGGGATGAAGAAAGCAAATAATTCTTGCTTCTTATTTTTGGATTTGGAGGAAAATAAACAGTTCCGGTTAGAATAGTCGGTTTCATGTATTTCTAGTGGCTTCAGGGAGAAGAGAGGACTTTCTGATAGATCTAAGATAGTGTAAAATGATAAACGCAGAGTGATGCTAAAATCTTGGCAACAACTTTCATAGAAATGAAGAGAGATGCGGAAACAATGTGGAAAAATATTTATATTCAATCAATTTATTAGTAAAAAGATAAAAATAGGATAAATTGACTTAATTTTGTATTTATTACAAATAGGAAATAGAATATCTCGGAAACTAAGCGAGATATGACGATTTTGTCCTAACATCTGTATTGTAGATAATTTCGATAGCTACACAAAAAGATTCGAGTAAAATCGTGCTACCGCGCTTATTTTCCGAGCTTCTCAAAAAAAAAAAAAATGACGAGAAAAATGAGCGGAGCCGGTTTTTTATCTCTTCACTATCAAATTGTGAGTTTAATGCGGCATTAAATATTTCTCCAACTTACGCATTGAAAATTTGAGTAAATTACCCCTAAAAGTCATGATTAGAGTGGTGCATTTAATGCCGCTTCATTTATTGCTGGCATTAAAATTTATTTTATTGACCATTTCAATTCTGCAACAAAAAAAACATAAATTTCGAAATCACATATTTATTTGTTTATTTTGAAAATATCGGAAGTAACAGGGCTTAGGAGAAAGTTTTGGATTTTTTTTTGTAGGAAGTTTTCGAATTATTCATTAATTTTTTGATGATTTTAAAAATTTCTAGTAATTGAAAAATCTTTAAATCATTGGAAAATTTTGGAAATATTCGAATATTTGACTTTGTTATAACAGAGTAATAACCAAGTCAATCTACCAATTCGCAAATTTTGGAATTATCCTCAAATTTACGAAAAATTCGAAGTTTTCGAAAATCTCGAAGATTTCGAAAATTTCGACGTTTTCGAAAAATTTGAATTGTTTGAAAATTTTCGGGTTATTCAAAATGTTTCATTTTTTCAAAAATTCGAATTATTCGATTCGAACGCTATTTGCACATCCCTACTTCCTTCTCTTAACTTGTTCAATTAAAAAAATAATCGCAAAAATAGCTACACTTGATGTTTTTCGATTCATTCAATTTTTCTTCTCCACTCATTATTTTCTTCTTCAAATTCTGTTATCACTCTGTTCGGGATTTTTTTCCACCATTCAAGGCGAATAAAGAATCCTATATTTGATGTTAAACACATTAATTTCGCTGAAATTTTAAAAAATTCCAAAAATTTCAATTTTAATGAATTTTGAGCTGAGAAGTAGCAAAATTGGAAAGAAAAAATCAAAAAAAAAATTTCTTGTAGATAATTTCGCAAATTCTCTACGAAAATAAATCATATTCTCGATAATTTTCTGCTCAACACAATGTGCCTAAAAAAATTCTCGTTTATTTTTACCTTTTCAACCCCTGAATTACACATTTCTTATTCTCTAATTCAAATTTTCCATTTTCAGACTTCGAGCATGAAGTTAAGTGTCTGAGGAAATGGCTGAGAGAGATGGAATCCAGACTACAGCCATTGAGTTTTCACGTGGACTGGACAAGATCTGAACTTGAGGAGAAAGCAACTGAGCACATGGTGAGTCAAATGAAACAAAGAAAGCAAATATTTGAATTATTTCACTTTGAAGAAATGAAAAATTTCCAGTAAATTATCTATTTGGAAATCCGAGAATCTAATTTACAATAAGAGACATCCACTTTCGGTCCGATGTTTGAGTCTCTGTAATTTAAAGCGAATCGCAGAATAGTACCAGAAGAAGACATGACTATTCTAGATTCTTGGGATCAGGCACTAACACAAACGTTGAGTAGATGGAACGCACCACTCAGCTATTTATAATCTTCTCTATCGTTCTTTTCATGACTTTTGGCTTCACAACTCATTCAAGTTGGTGTAACACATTTTCAGCGAATCGTAATCGATAATTTTTTTATGGATTTATGTCATTTAAAAATTATGACATCTTGATGATATTTTTTTCCATTGAAGGGAATAGAGATTATAATATTCATTTCTGGAGGAATTTCAGCACTTTCTCAAATCAATTTAGAAAAAAAAAAATTTCTCGATTTTTTTTATAAATGTTTTTTTTACAGAAAATTCGGAGATTAAGCGAGATAGAGCGATTTTGCACCCTAATCCCTTTTTGTTTCTAGGAAATTTGAAGGACTACAAAAAAAGGATTCTAGCAAAATCGCGCTATCTCGCTTATTTTTCGAGATACTTCCAAGAAACGACTGATGAAAATATAGTTTTTGTCTAAAATCTAAAAAAAGACTTGCGAACTATGAAAAAATGAATTAATGACATTTTTAAGACCTCGAAAACGAGGCAAAATTTGAGAACATGAAAGAATTGGACAATTCTGTCTGCTAATTTCCGCCTTTTTTCTCCACAATTTATGAATAGCTGTAAAAACTACATTTAGTTAATTTCGCAGACTGTGAAAAAAAAAATTTGAAGAATATAAATAAAAGTAGGAGAGAATTCAAGGCAAAGGATAATAATAGATTTTGTATGTTTATGTTGGTGGTTCGATGCCCTTGGAGTCACTGACACTTTAAAATACTTCGATGTTATGAAAAAATTGAGGGAACAATCTTCACAACTCAATGTCGAGAAGCAAACCCGAGTTTATAACACAATTGCTCACTTCCTTCTTGAGTTTTTTTTTCTTCTTTTCTTTACTCTATGACTTTTTTTTTGGACGTGGGAGGAGATTCTTGGATTTTCGCAGATGAGCATTTGATTGAAGTTTGATCTTTCGGAGTTTCATTCAAATATTTCAGATGATTTGAATGAATTGAGGAAAATGATGGAATTGTACAAGAGTATACTTCATAATTTTATTATTAAAAAAAAATAGAATTTCATGAATTTTAAAAATTGCCACTTTTTCAATATTTAAGAAAGTAAGGAAGTCCTTTTTACCCCAGTACTTTTTTGTAGCTTTCGAAGTATTTTACAAAGAATATTGAGGTAGAAAAAGCGTATCTCCCTCAGTTCCTGAGATATCCTTCAAACACAAAGGCAAAGTGGTCAAAAAAAAACTCCTAAGCTCAAATTGATTTTTTCAAATTTACAGTAGATTTCCAAATAAGTTCACTTATCTGCCCAGGACCTCTCATCAATGTACCCATTTTGTTCGTATCCTTGTAAAATGTTAAAATGCGTCCAGAAATCCAGAGTGAGGAAATCAAAGATGAACTTGAATGGAAAAAATCCTGAGAACTTCAACAAAAGACGCACCTCAAGATAGTATGACAGTGAACTCGAGTACAGTTGAACCCTTATTTTTTTGATGCCATATCAAAGATGATATTTGTTTACATTTTTCTGAATTTTTCCATAATTTTTGCCCGTCTAGTTTATGAGATATGAATTATCAAAGTTACTAAAAAAAAGCGATGGTGGGGATGAAACGCCCTAACTCGGACAGAAATAACGAAATTACTAAAAAAACCACACGGTTAACCCATTATTAAAAAACAATTGGCGAAGAGAACAGCATTTTAACTAAATAATAGAAGAAAAAAAAATTCAATTCTCCGTATAGTTATTGAGAAATTTTAATTAGAAGGAAGTCATAACTATTTGCCTCTCGCTCTATCTTATGCATGTGATAAAAGCTTATTATTTTAACAAAATTCGACAAAAAAAAATTTATATTCACAAGCTGAAGATATGACTTTCGAATTGTTTAATCACTTTTTCGGATAAAGTGAAGCACGTTTTTTCCGAATTATTAGAAGTTAATTGGAATATAACCGACAAATCCTCATTTTCCTCTGTTTTATCGACCGTACTCTGGGATACTACCTTAATCCCAAGAACTTCATTAGAAGTCTTCTGTAGTAATTCCTTCTCTAGTACTAGAGCACTAAAAATTCGCCTCTAGATTCCACGAAGTGCCTCGATTGATCAGTCAATCAAGAACGATAGGTTCTTGTGTCACAATAACAGTTCCAAGATCATGTTGATTCTACCATTGAGGGAGATGCATAAAAAAAAGGGAGACATATTATGGTTTCATAACAGTGCGTTTGAAACGGTAGTTGAGACATCTGGGCCACAGCTAATTGTTTTCCCAGTAAAACGTCGAGGTTTTGTCGTTAGAATTTTTGCCTCTTGATCAACAAAAATACCGCTATCCTTCTCGCAATGCTTTATTATCCCTTGCATACGAGTAATTCGATCCATCCTCATTATTTCAGGCCAAATAATAAGTTAAGTTTAAAAACGGCAAAATGATTAATAACATCTCGATATATTTCTTCGTTTGAAAAAATAAAAATAAAAAATAAATAATTCAACCCACGAAGGTCTTTAAATCATTCTGCTAATGTTATTTCGAGAATAAACATATTCCGTTATTTCTTCGGCATTATTACGTATATCCTTTTGTGACATGTAAAACGACAAAGGTTAGTATTAAAATTGTTATTTCATTTCTTTTTTCTTTTCTTTCTTTTTTCTTCTCGTGGAGTTACAACCCCACGACCTCACACGTATCTTCACTGAAAAATTAACTACCATCTTCTTAAAGGCCGACTCAAACATAACCTTCAAACTCTTGTTTAATTTCATTTCTTTTTTATTTATTTATTTTATTTTTTTTGAAGAAAGGAGAATTTCCAATGTTTTTACAACTGTAAATAACATGTGTAATTAACATATCATGAAAATGATTTGTAATTTCACAAGCAGCATTTTGTTTCTTTATCGTTTGAGAAATACAATGTTGAGTGATGGTGAAGTATTACAATTTTAAAGTGAAAATTGAGAATAAGAATTATTATTTATGAGTTTGTATTCTTGAGGAATTTAGGGGAGTTTAGAAAGGAAAACTAGTTTGGTGGAATTATCGAGGTTTTTTTTATGGGATTTTAATTTTTTTTAGAGGAATTCAGTTGCGAAGAGGTGAAATGGGATAATTTGATTTTTTTTACTGAAGAGAACGATTGCGCGCGTATTTTTAAAAAACTTGTAGCTCATGTCAAACGTCTTGAAGTGAGTTTTCAATGATTGCGACGATTTCTATTGGCTCATTGGCTGAATGGAACAACCAATAGGAATGAGAATAAATGTGAGACAGGTCTGAAGTGAACTCATATTCATGTTATTTTCATGAATGAAAAGGATCATTTTTTAGGATTATCTCGGAAATTAAGCAAGATAGCGCAGTTTTTTTTTGTGGAGAACTTTTTTGTAGTTCTTAAAATTCTCTGCAAATGAATAAGAGCAGAATCGCTTTAGCTCGCTCAGTTTCTAAGATATTTCATTGAGAATGATCTCAAAGATAAGTCGAAGGGTAAAAATAGTCGATTTTTTTCACAATTTTCCAAGGATATTTCGGAATCTAAGCGAGATAGAGCTATTTTGTTCTGCCTAAAGCTTTTAAAATTCTTTCCAAAAAAGAATTAGGGCAAAAGCGCTCTATCTCGCATAATTTCTTAGATGTTTTCAAAAATAAAAGTAAATTTTTTTTAACTTTTTTTTAAATGTAATTTTGCATATAAAATAAGGAGTTTCTCCTAATTCGATACAAAACCCTGAAAAAAAAAATGATAATGTAGTTTTGCTCAATTTCCATCGAATCTCATACAATTATTCACACCTCATTCATCTCAAAAATTAGTAATCCTCTCTTTAAACCACATTTTGCCCTCATTTTCCCTCGTTAAACGTGTAATTTTCTGGTTTTCACAATTTTTACAAACTCAAAGATCCGGTTGCGTGTTAGCCTGTCCAACTGCTTAATTAATGGATCTCAAAAAACGAAAAAAAACTTTTTGCCTTAAATTATTACTCTCATTTTTCCTTTTCTTTTACTTTCAGAAAAACAAAAAAAATAAATCTTAATAATAAATTTTTGTAAATCTTTCCATGTTTGTGTTAAAACGAAGAGAATTACTTTTATTATTTACTGCACGTGAGTCCCAGTTTTATCTACTGAACTACAGAGGCCTAAAACTTATGATCATGTTGGTTTTCACGTAGTTACTACTGTACTAACAACTTCCTCGTGATAAAAACATTGAACGTACTTTATTGTCGAAGAATTTTCACCTCTTGACACTTGGCTTGTATCTCAATTACTATTTACAATGAAATTGTGAAGATTGACTAGACATTATGAAGGCTTTGATATTGTCGCCTTATAGAAACAAAATAGCGTAAATGCCAAAATGTTTTTGGATGTTGACGTTATTTTGGTGACTAAAAATTTGAATAAAAAAGTGGCGTAATTGCTAATGTTTGAGGGAAAGGGACGTATCTCCGCACTTGCGCCTTTTTGTTTTTATAATTTCTTCATATGACATGAGAATTTTTGGAGTTACGTCTTTTTTTGTCGAATTCTCTATCTAAAGATGCCATATCATGGCACTTACGCCTTTTTCTTTATAGTTTTTTTATGAAATTTTTTTTTCGACTTTCGTCTATTTGTTTTTGAAATTTTATAATGAGAACTAGAAATAAAAAAGGCATAAGTGTCGAAGATACGTCTTTTCCTTCATAGAAGATGGCACTTACAAACTATACATTATAGTAATTTTTCTTCGCCACTAATGCATAAAGTGCCGAGAAAAACCGATTGGAGCGAAAATAAAAAACATGCGCCACTTTCTTTCTAAGGCGACGATATCTTAAAATTGTGAGAATTTATTTGAATGCTCGTGTGTCACTTTGTGTAAATTAAATTCATGGAGATGAAAGGGAATGCGCAAAAAAAAAAAAGAAGAGGGATATAATGTGAAATACCGTTTTATTCTTATCTTGAGTTAGAGAGCGGCAAAGCACAAATTACAGTATGAAAACTAGTGAATTTTCGTTGAGTGTTAACACATGAAGGAAGAAGAGGCCATGGTGAAGGTTAAGTTAATCCTAGTGTTACAAGTTTGCACAGAACCAAACGATTCCACTCAAACGATTATTTACGATTGTGAACGTGAGCTTAAGTTAATGGGATATTGCTGGGAATTCTTGAACGAATGGAGGCGATGTACTGTGGAGTTTTTCGTTGTTGATTGTGAGTTGAAGTGGATTGTAACAAAGAGAGTTTAATTGAACTTGTTGGCGGAGGTATAATTCAGTAGCAAAGAGGTATAATAGGATAATGCTATTTTTTTTCTGTCATTTTTTTTGTGAATATCGCGGAAATTAAGCAGAATTGAGTGATTTTCTATTGTAGTTTGAGAAATTCTTGACGAAAAATCATTGAGAAAAAAAAGAGTATCTCCATTAGTTTCTGAGATATTTCATGAAGAATGATCATTAAAATGAATTGGAATTTAGAACAGGATATGTCGATTTTTTTGTCATTTTTTGAGGATATCTTGGAAACTTAGGGAACTAGGGCGATTTTATAGCCATATCCTTTCTTGCAGCTTTTGTAATTCTTTGCAAATAAAGATTGAAGCAGAAAGGGCGTATCTCCATTAGTTTTCGAGATATTTTAGTGAAAATCATCACAAAAATGAGTTTAATTATAAAAAGAGGATAATTCTTTTTTTTCGTAATTTTTTTGAGAATATCTCGGATATTGAGCGAAATGGTGTGATTTTGCAAGTAATTTTTTTTTCGTAGCCTTTCAAATCCTCTGCAGAAAATAATCAGCACAAAATTCGCTATTTTTTGAAAAAATAAATCATTTTTGCATCAAATAAACACATTTTCATTCTTTAGTTTTTAAACGCACTTGAAAATTTTGAAGTAATTCATCGAAAATTCATCAAAAAATTGCAACTTCTCTCCTTGCTAACTCGAATTCCAATTTTTCCTATTTCAGCCCTTTTTTTCTGATAAAAACCTCTGAAGATATTTTCTCGTAAATATCTTCAAATCAACTAGATTTACAGAAAAATTTCAAGGAGCCTTTTTTTTAGAGGATTCCAAGAGCTAAAAAAAAGGTCTCTTGATGACTTCTCCTAAATCTCATCGTTTCCAGAAGATATTCCAAGAATCATCTACACCTCATTCCATGATTTTTTGTTGATCATTTTGGAGCATTTTTTTTCTCTTTTACTTTGAGTATTATTTGAATAAGAAATTATACGACTCTTCAATTCTGACTCTCAATATTTCCACTCAAATTCTATTTACCAATGAATTAGTGTCTCTCATCCCCTCCACCTCGAAATCCCACAAGAAAAATCTCATTTAAAAAATAAAACAAATTTCTCCACTTCCTCTCTTTTTTTCCTCTTAAATCCACACTTGAAAAAAAAAATTGAATAGAAATTCAAAGTCATACATTCTCAATAACGATTCTCCATAAATTCTCTGAAATCGAATATTATCCGCAATACACCTGGTAACTCCCACGCTGATAAATAATTCAATAACATCAATTTATTTGAAATAATATTTATTAAATTTTCCATTTCCTCATCTGATATTTATTTCCCATAAAACTTTATTAGATTTGCCCTAAAAATAAAAGTTTTTTTTTTTTTAATGCCCATAACCACGAGAATTGACTTACCGATATTATCATCCAATTACTAGGTTTTTTTTACTTCTTTCTAATGAAAAAAAAAAAAAAAAATCTCATCGTCTTGATCATCGTTGCATAATAACTTCCACCAGTTGTGCGTTATAAAAGTTTTCAACTTTCACTAGGTACAATGAAAAACGGAGGCGAAAGATTGAGGAGTTGATTTTATTCTATACCCTCACTTCTTATATATATATACATTGTTATACGAGATGACTGCATGACTCATGTACAAATAACAATGGACCCTCAGAGATTGAGAATCCGTTAAAGGTAAAACACACTTGAGTTTGGATGAAAGAGAAAAGAGAGAAGAGAAGACCAATTGTAACAATTACTGGAGGGCTTTTTGTCTTCTGTATTTTTGCCTTTACGAGAAAGGATAAAGTATTCATCTGACTCAAGGCAATTGCGTTTGTCTCAATTCACAAGTTTCCCTCATTTTTTCCTTTTTCCTTTTTTTTTACTCTATTCAATTGGATATTTTGTAATACAGCAGGAGAGAACGTTCATCTGATGGTTGAGTCAGGAAGAAATTGTGGAATTGACTCGAGTCACGTCTTGGGAAATTTGTCATGCGGATCGGATTCTTTTTCCCTTCTTAAATACGTTTCTCTCAGTTTTTTTTTCATTCTGCTTTTGTCATTAATTTTTTTTGGGGAAGAATATTTGAATGAAAATAGAAAAATGTAAGAAGAATAAAAGGAAGAAAAATGGAATTAAAATGCAGAATAATGGGAGGAAATTATTTTTGGGAATTTCGTGAATTTGAAACACAAAAGAAAGGAAAAATTCGAATTTCCAATTTTTTTTGAACATATCTTGGAAATTAATGGGGATGACACTTTTCTGTGCTCATATATTTTTTGTAGAGAATTTCAAGAAGTACAAGAAAGAATTAGGGCAAGAAGGACGTTTCTCCATTGATTTTCGAGTGATTGCCCTCAAACTAAAACTGGTGAAACGGAATCAAATCATCGATCAATTGGAAATTCGATTAATCGAAATTTTGAAGTCGATCGATTAGAGAAGCTGATCCCTTCAAACTAAAACAGGTGGAATAGAACCATCGAATAATGTACAATATCTCGAAATTGATGCGATATATATCGCATCGATTAATCGATCTTTGAAAATGATCGATCGGAATTTGCTGTTCTTGGAAGAAAAAAAATCGCCCAAAACTAAAACAGGTGAAATAGACTTAAATTATCGATCGATCCTAAATTCGATTAATCGATTCTTGACATCAGTTAATCGCAATTTTGACATTAATCGATTGAAACTTGATCCCCTTACACTAAGACTGGTGAAAATGAAATGGAACTATCGATCGATCCGAGATTCGATTGATCGAATTTCAACATCGATTAATCTGAATGATGGAACTGATCGATTAGAAGTCGATTTCTTCAAACTAACATCGGTATGACACAACTATCGAATGAAAAGCGATATTGCAAATTTAATGCTCGAGATCGCATCGAATAATCGATGTTTGAGTATAATCGATCGGAAGTTGCTGTTTTCAGGAAAAAAACTTGTAGCGCACTTTTAATTGCTACTCCCGGAAAATAGTGGAGAGAAAAAAGTTGACACATGTCGATATTTAACTATTTTTTTCAAAATGTTCCCTTTTTTTTCTTCCATCTTCATTTTTCATTTTTTTCCTGCAAAGCCTAAGGATTGAATGGGCACAGCCCATCGCGTAACCGCGGGTGGAGGTTGGCAAAAAAAAAAGAGGGGAAAAAAGTTAATAGGATCGGATGAGCCGTGTGATTGTACGAGAGTGGACGGAACGATGGGATTGGCTGAGTTGTGGAGACAATGACCTGGGGCAGACTTTTCAACTACTGTTGTAACTGAAGGAGTGTTTGTCTTTCATCATTCGCAAGGCCCAAATTCAACGAAATTGAAGTGTTGCATAAGATTGGCTATTAAGTTACTGTTAATTGTGATTGCACCTTGAGAATGAGAGAGATAAAAGAAGAGGGGGGGGGGGGGGGTATGACGAGTGTTTCATTGGAGATGAAGGAGAAGTGTTGATGGAACATGATATTGAACTATTCGCTGTATTGTTGGAATGTTATTTAAAATTTCAAGGAAGATGAATGGAAATATTCAATGAATTTTAGTTTAATGAAACTCTGCATTCTATGATATTTTCCTTCTTGGAAACTTATCTGATATGAAAATGATTAGGTGAAATTTGCAGTAATTTATGAAAATTTAAGGGGCATTTTTTTTTCTAATGAAACATTCCAGTAGTTTAACGAAAATTTTATTAATAATGTAGAATAAAATTTGAATTTTTTAATAAGAAATTTTCATGTGAGCCGAATTTTTCAGTAATTTTGTGAAAATTGAATTAAATTATTTTTATTTTCGAGATTCCTCCTTTTTTAGGGTGAAATAGGCCCTTTCAGGAGAATTATTGCAAGAACAGAACGAAATTTAGAAAAACAAAATTTTTGATTGTTTCCTTTATTTGTTCTCAAATTTTGATTTTTTTTATCCTGCATTTTTTTTTCCGAGATTTTATTTTCTTGAGTTTTTTTTTCGAAGTTCATTATTTGGATGCAAATTAGACAAAACTCACTTCAAAAAAGAAATATATTCTTCCACTCTCCGTAAATACAAATTCTCAAAAATATGACCAACTCGATTTTTCAATAATTTATTAGAATTATGAGCAGCCCATGTTGCCCCAAGAATCCACCCCCCCCCTCTCCCCTTACTCTTTGAACAGTGTAGAAGATGCAATATTTTCCAAAAATTCTAAAAAATCACAAAAAATGTGATTTTTTCAAAAGATACTAAAAATAGCAGACCGACAATTTTCAGATTTTTTGCTTATACCAAATAAATTATTTAAAAAAGAATGGAAAATATGCCGATTTAGAAAATTCCAAAATCTAAAGTGCAAATTTTTTGGATATTTCTTTGTATTATAATTTCTTTCAGGAAAAGATCCAAAATATTGTCAGATGTCTGCTATTTTTAATAATCATTCTTGTCTCTCCAGCTAACTCACCAGTGTTTTTCAGTCACTTCGTGAGAAATTCTCGTCCGTTTAGTTTGCATTGCAGAATGCCACCGGATTTCGTCACAAGCAGCACTGTTGTCTAAAACACATGGAGATACTGACAGTGCTGTAAAAAAAAGTCCGCTAATAACATCGTGAAAGATCTTCATAGTCACTGACATAAATTAGAAGAGCTTTCATTGGATTAGAAAAAAAGTCCGTCTAATGCCTGTCTAATACTGAGAGAGTTAAACACGAAAAAAATTTAATAGTGAAGAAATCATGTAAAATAAATTGATTCTTTTCATCGATCATTTTTTTTTAGAATATCGCAGAAATTCAGCCAGATAGGATGATTCAGAATTCTCTAAGAAAAAGAATGAGAGTAAAATTGCTCTATCTCGCTTAGTCTCCGAGATAATCTCAAGAGAAGATCTCAAAAAATCGACTTATTTTTAACATTTCTTCGGAAATTATCAAAAATTACTAAAAATATTTATCTTCAAAATATCTCAATAAAAAATCATAAAAAGTCATAAGACTCTGCGATTTTCATAAGTTCCCACAATAGTTTTAAGGAGTTGGTTTTGGTTCGCAAGTTTGGTGCTATTCTTTTGAATCTTATACAGGATCTTTATACGTTCCTTGGTTATCCTCATTATGTACATTTTTTACCCGAATTTTCATATAATCGGTTTTAACCCTCTAAGCCAAAAATCGTAGTAGGACGTAGTTAGGACTTCAGAGTAGAAGATAACCAATCGTGCTGCACTATCTCTCGGTCCAGGACCGTACCAACATAACTTTTCCATCTTAGATCATATTTTTTGTTGGTTATAATATGATTTTGATATTTTCTTCGATAAATTTTATTTCCAATAGCAACAATGACAACAATGAAAATGGAGAAAGAATGATTGAAGAAAAAATATTTTGAAATGTACGACACTGTTATTTGCTTCAGCTTTCCAGAATCTGTTAGTACTGGTCCATAGGTGCCGCCACTATATGTATGCTCAACTAAGTAGACTGATGAGAGAAACGCCCAGGTCCTTGAAGGATTAAAGTAATTAACGATCAGAATTGCGTTTTATTCACGGGTTATCGAAATAATATTTTCTTTCAGTCCGAAATCTATGCTACAATCTGTAGCTCTCACGCTAGCAACACTTTTGTCCCGAAAATGAGCTCCCCAAGAAAACTTGATTGATTCTGACTAATTCGAGGGTTTAGAATCCGAATTTGTTGGTTATCTTGTTCTCCGATTTGCCTTTCTAATTGTTATTAACAATTTAATTGTTTAAATCGTCATAGCGTATAAGCTAGAGGGCTTACAAAGAAATACTTCAAGCAAAAGTTGTTCGTCTTTTCAAAATAAAGAGATTGGTTTTTTTTCGTCACGATAACTTCATTTTTGATTGAGTTACGGCTGAATAACCGTTCAAATAGACCGTTGATGAGATTTGGCGCGCGAGCGAGATAGCGAGGAAAGTCTTAACACACCGTTGGAACGGTTATTCAGTTGTAACTCGGTCAAAAATGAAGTTATCGTGACGAAAAAAAAATCAATCTCTTTATTTTGAACAGACAAACAACTTTTGTTTGAAGTATTTCTTTGTAAGCCCTCTAGCTTATGCGCTATGACGGTTTGAACAATTAAATTGTTAATAACAATTAGAAAGGCAAATCGGAGAACAAGATAACCAACAAATTCGGATTCTACACCCTCGAATTAGTCAGAATCAATCAAGTTTTCTTGGGGAGCTCATTTTCGGGACAAAAGTGTTGCTAGCGTGAGAACTACTAAGTCTATAACACCATAGTCTCTACCTAAAACAGGTTTGATGCATAAGAGACCATGCATAAGAATTAACTTTGACTTTCGATTACTTGAGATCCAATCAGATTAAAAATTTTTTGAAAAAATAGTACATAATGAAGATAACATTAGGAACGTCTTGCATGAATTTCAAAACAATAGCATCAAACTAGCAAACCTAGAACAAACTCTTTAACCGAAACTACTTCCCCAAAGATTCCCCCTAAAAATATAAATTCCCCCATCACAAAACCTGATTGAATCAATTCCCATCTAAATTGAAATAATAAAATGAATATTACCCTCAACATTCTCAAGTACAATTTTAAAATGAGAACACACTCTTCATTAGTGTCTCGCTAACTCAGTTTAAACGAGTACTTCATATACTCTTATTTTGTCTTTAGACTCCAGTGAGAAATCAACGAGCCATGCACAGATGTAAAATGTATATCTCCATGACGGATGTATCATGTAATTTTAAAATCTTCAGTATTTTTCACGTCATAATAAACGAAAGAGATCTCTATATTCATGAAACGCAGTTAGAGTTTCTAATCTTTCCCTTTATTTTTCCTTTTATTTTCCCTTGTGTTTTTCAAATTGAAGTTGACCTTGACTGGTGACCCCATAGGCATGAGAATTCAAACATGCATGCCCACCCGCATTGGCAGAGACACGAGGGGAAAAAGAAAGATGAAGAATTTTTTAAGAAAATAAAGGAAAAAATTTACAGCCACTGACTGAACGTTTTTTTTTTTTGTCGACTTGTGTGTGTATGTACTGAAAACGAAGGAAGCTACTGTGGGACTCAACATGCAGGGGAGAGTGCACATGCACATGCTAAACTGGCTGCACTCTTGCGAGTAGAGCATCGTAAAGCAACATCTTGAATTTCTTTTTTCTTCAGAGTTGGAACTGGGGATTAGAATTACACGGATTAATAGGAGATGTGGAGAAAATGAAATTGCGTTTTAAAATTGAAGGAGACGGGAAAAATAATTGATTGAGATGTATCGGGATGTGATGGAACAGGAGAAATCGAGGGATCTTTGTGATTATTTGCTGGGGAATATCTCGGGAACTAATGGAGATACATTCTTTTTGTTTTAGTCCTTTTTTTGTATAGAATAAAGGCTATTAAAGACGAATCTATGAAACACGAGTAAATGTTAGCACTGTACATTTCAACACAAAAATTGAACACATCGAAATTCAACATACGTAATATCAACGTGTAATGGTAGTAGAGAAATTTTTCTGCTCAGGGTGCTGGAAAAATGTATTTTATTTCTAACATCACTTCGCTCAGTTTGAAACGCATTTTTCTAGAATCCTTGGGCACAAGAATATTCTGCGCAGCATTGGCAGATGAAAGATAATTTTGACAAAATTTTTTCATCCCTGCTTCGCTCAGGAGAAATTTTTCGTCGGAATTGACTTTTTTCCGACCTGGGTGCGTAATGTACTATTATCTTCATTTTCAAATTAAACTCTGGGTTTATTATTTTACACTATTTTATGACTAGATTGTGGGTTATGACTTACAACAATAACCTAACAAATATTGATTTATATTGTCATATGTTATCATTTTTTTAAACTAAAGAGAAAAGTTTTGTTTCGCTTAAATTATAAATCGTTGTTTCTATTAATGCGGAGAAATGTAACATATTATGTACATTATATGCACATATGATGCACATTTATTTTTTGTTTATCCGCGGTTAGATTAGGTTGAACCTTAAATGTGCGCCGAGAGGATAGCTCTAATTGTCTCTCTATCGTTCTAAGAGATATTTTGAATAATCCCGCGCAACACGTGGTTCCGATTAACCAATAAAATTTAAGCGTGACCGGATTTCGATTGAATATCTCGAATTTCGATAAAATCTCGCAATTTATTCTTTAGAAAATAGTTATACTTTTAACTATTTTTTTCAATTCTTCACTTCTTACTATATTTTTCATGTTATTACATTAATTACATTGTTATCAGTTTTGTTATCTTCTATTACACTAATTACATTGTTAGTAACTCATTTCAAAATTCCTCTATTACAATATTTTATTTTTCTCAATTTTTGTTTTCAAATTATCCATCTTTTCACGTATCTTTATCTTTTGTTGGTAATTATTCTTCGGATTAAAATGTGTTGATTTTGTTTTTGTGTGTGTGTGTATTCAATTTGTCTGCGTTGGATTCGTGTATGTTGAGAGTGTGTGTTGTATTTGTTTTGTGTTATTTAAACATGTAATCAAAAAAAGATTAGGGCAATCGCAGCAGAATCGCTGATTTTCCGAGATATTCTCAGAAAAGTGAATAACTGAAGAATAAACATCCTGTTTTTACTTTGGGACTTCCTGATCGTTCTCTATGGAATATTTTGGAAGTTAAACGAGATAGAGCGATTTCGCCCTGATCCTTCTTTTAGACAATTACAAAAATGATTTAAAAATTTTTTAAAATGGATTAGGCCAAAATCGCTTTATCTCTCTTATTCTCCACGATATTTTTAAAGAACAAGTGTGATAAAAAAAAAGAGATTTATTTTTCTTCTCGACTCATCTTTGTGATCATTCTCAATGAAATCGGAGACGAAGCGAGATAGAGCGATTTTGCGTTCCACGATTTTTTCAGAAATTTCAAGAGCTACAAAAAAAATCGAACAAAATCGCCCTATCTCGCTTGATTTCCAAGATTTTTTCAGAAAAATGAATCATTTTGTTTTCCTCTTTATTACTGAACTGGAAAAAAAATCCATTGCGTAATACATAAATGGGAGAATTTTATGATTTTATGTTATTCTACAGAAATTATTGGAAAGTCAGGGAAATTTCCATTTCAGGTTGATGAAAAAAAAAAATAATTTTCTACACTGATTGAGATAATGGAGGAAACAAGTTTTTGATAATGAAAATGAAATTATTCAATTTATATTCTATGAACCAATTAATTGTAGAGAATTTGTTTGTTGCGAACTGGACCGGAAAATTCTTCACTTTCTAAATAGTGCACTTTTAAATTCCCTCTTTATCATTATCTCAACGTGTTTATGAAAATAACGGGATTTTGTTTTCGCGGAAGGAACAATTGGCAATAATTTTAGAGGAGTAAAAGCAAATTGAGGGTGCGATGAGATCTTGAGTTTGAAATAATTGGAACTAATAATTTTGATCTTTCCAATGGAGAAAAAAATCAATTTTTTTTTAAACTTTTAAAAAAAAATTTGACATAATAAATTGAAATGAATAATTTATGACATTAAACATTTTAGAAAATTATGAAAAAATCGATTTTTTCATATTTTTCATATTTTTCTTTGTGCATGAAAAAATACAGAATTTTCCCAGTTTTTAAATGAAATTTTGAGAAAAAAAAATTAGAATAATTGAATTAAAAAAGGAAAATTTGCTTTTTACAAAATAGAAAATAGACTTTTCTGAGAAAAAATGAAGGACTGTAATTTTCAAAAATTTTCTAAAATTTCATTCGGAAAGAAAATCTGAACTTAATTAATTTTTCATTTTTCATAAGAAAGATATTAGTATTAAATTCATTAAATTCCAGAATTAATTTGATAACCCAATTCTTCGTATTTCCCTGCTATTATGAAATCCGCTACATTTCACCAGCATCGAGGTGATGATTTGTCCGTCACGTTTGAGAAACAGTTACAGTAAATCATCACTCAATAAAATAAAAATCCCAGGAATTAAGTAAAAATGTGCGAAAGTAAATGAGATAAAAATCGAAGAAAAGAGGAAATTGATTGAAAAAAAAAAACGAAAGCGTTCGATTGAAACGGTATTTTCGTCTTTAACAATTGTCAATACCACACGTGCGTGAATCGAAGAGGAAACATAACGTGCTTCCACGTCCGGGACTAATCGTTAAGCCGCCATGTCTCTCCTCTTTTTTTCATTTATTTTTCCTTAATCTTTTCTCATACCATGGGTTTATGTACCTTTGCAGCATAAATAAATGACCAAGTGAAAGCAAAACGATGGAGGAGAAAAGAGAGAAAATAAAGAATGAAGAAAAAAAAGAGAAAGAGGGGAATTCCTTTTTTCCTCCTTTTCCTCTCTTTTTTTCTTCCTTTTAAAAAGACAGGAGTTTCCTTCGTGTTATAATTCAGTAGTAAAGAGGTGAAACAGGTCAAATCGACTCATTTTTGTGGATCATCCTCAATGAAATATCTCAGAAACTAAGGGAGATACGCCCTTTTTACTCTAATCCTTTTTCATAATCCCTGACAGTAACGCAGAGTGGTAAATGCGTTTGTTATGAAATGCATTGGTATTATAATGCGTTTGTAAGCGCTTATCTTATTGAAAAAGAATGAAAAAGTAAGGACTTCTCGACTCAAAATGCACAAGCATTTGTCCAGAGATGGTTGTAGGCATATATTAATAATGATTACGACTCCTATTTTTCTGAAAATTGCGGAAAAAGATATGATTTTTGGGAGAATAGTAACTTGGACCAAAATTCTCCACGGAGAGAAAAGAAATAATGAGTTGGTACTAAGAGATATCCAATTCTTTCGATGAGACAGCAAAAGTGGTCTTTCACTCTCAGGAAAGAGCAATGCATCATAAAAAAAATCTTTAAATTAAAAATTAAAAACAGAAAGAAGAGGTGAAAATTGACATTTAATAACCCCCGACAAGAAGATTGGAATAGAAACATCAAAAAAAAAAAAAAGTATATTCTAAAAGGTCGAAATAAAAAATTTGAATAAAAATTATATCTAAAAAAAAATCAAGTCAGGGGACGTTCAGATTTACCCATAAATATACTCTGGACTTCATTTTTTTCAAATATAATTTTCATTTATTAATTTAGATTTTTATTAAAATTTTTTATTGCAATTTCAAGAAAAAGCTGCGCTATCTCGCTTAGTTTCCAAGAAATTTAAAAAAAAAATGAATTTAAAAATGCACCTGTTTATTTCCATTTATTTCCCCATAATCTTTTCTCATGCAAGCGGCTTATGTACCTTTGGAGCATAAATAAATGACCAAGTGAAACCAAAAGCAACAGAAAAAACTAGACAAAATAAAGAGTTCAAAAAAAAAAGAGGAAATGTATTGAGGAAGAGGCAAATTCAACCCCATGGGATTCTTGATGTTTTCAAAGTCACATCTTTCCTTTGCCAAGTTTACAAAAGCGAATTACTACTCTCTCGGCTTTATTTCTGACGCGTTTTAAGACCACTGGTGGCCAATATGGATGTTTATCGCCTTTCAGAAATCGTGACTTGTTTCTCGCGAGTTATTCTATGTGTATGTGTGTGGGTGGAGGAATTTTTTTTTACACACAGTATTGTGGAGCTCTCAGTGTAAACGAAGTTCGGTTAAAACAAAAGTGCTCTTGTCTTATCGACTTACAGAAGATTTTTTTTTTTTCCTACTTTTTTATTCTCGACTCTGGAATTTTTTTAAAATCCTCTAAAACACATGTGAAGGTCTGCAGAAATGTTTGTTTTGAATGAACCACTTGTGTAGGTTTTATTTCAAACTCTTCACAATTGGTCTCCAGACGTGATTCAGACTCATTCAGAAAGAGTGACTAATAGATTAAAAAAATCAAGAATTATTTGCAGAAAAAAGTGACAATTTTCAGAATTTGTTTCGAAAATGACTAAATTATTGTGAAAAAAAATGTTTAAAAAATTTGCACTTATGTATTTTTTTGAATTTTTTAAATGCGCATTTTTTATGATTATCTATGATTTATTTTTCAAAAAAAAACAACAAAATTGTCACTATTTTCTTTCATTATTTACCTCTTCAATTGTTAATTTCCTATTAAATTACGTAATTTATCCGATTATCTAAATTATTATAATTATTTTTTTACATAAAATTCAATAATGAAAAATTTCACAAGATAGAAAAATATTTCATTTTTTTTTCATCCCCCCTCCTTTTTTTTCCTTTTTAGAAAGTAAAAACCTTCAATTCGTTTTCATTCTGATGAGCCTGATTGATGTGTTCCTTCTGACAGAAATTAGTGGGTTCAGTATATCCACATTTTTTTTATGTAACGCACAAAGAAGAAAAAAAACTAGAAGTTCCATGGCTTAATTTTTTTTTTAATGGATTAATTCATCTAGAATAATTCTTAATCCAATTAAGATTGAAAAGGAACTCTGCTCTATTTTCTCCGGCCATTGTGTTGTTCCCCAATGGAATATTCTTAAAAAAAAAAATCCACAGTTTGGAACCAGGCACGTGCAGGCACACACGATTGTGGCCAATATCACCTGCGGCACATCTTTGCGTGCCTCGAAAAGCCTGGGCCTTTGCGCATATATACATGTACAGAAAATTCGTGATCATCGTGATCATTGTGCAGGTGATTCAATGCTCCCCCCCTCCTTGCTCTTAATTTTTTTTCATCTTATTTCTCTTTTCGGTGCGAGAATTTTTGGGACCGAAAGAAGAACGCCTTCTTTGTGTTTATGCCCGAGGGTCTTAAAACCGTTCAGAGAAGCTACAGTTTGTGTCTGAAAATCGATGAAATATGTTTCCAATAGATGGTCGAGTGCTTGTGTCGAGTGACATTGAAATTTTTGGTTCAAGACAAATGGTATTATGTCATGAGGTGTGAATTAGAGATAGAATCAAGAGTTTTTTGGGTTAGGATTCGATAGTAAAGAGGTGAAGTGGAACAAGACTTGTTTCGTAATGATTCTTCATGGAATGTTTTGGAAAATATTGAATTCTAACGAGATAGGACAATTTTAACTTGAGCCTTTTTTTGTGGAGAATTTTGAGAGCTTCAAGAAAAAGGAATCTTGTGAAATTGCGGTATCTCGCTTAATTTCCCAGATATTCCCTAAGAAATCAATGACAAATAATTATTTTTCTTTACATTTTGACTAATTTTCGTGATAATTCTGAATGAAATATCTCGAAGTTTAAAGAGATACAAAAAAGTATTTTTGCGAAATTGCGCTATCTTGCTTAGTTTCCAAGATATTTTCGAAATAATCAGAAGAACACAAGATTATTCTATTTTTTCTTGTCTTATTTTTGTGATGTTTGTCAATAGAATATTTCGGAAAATAAGGGAGATAGGGCAATTTTCACTGAAACTTTTTTTGCAGCTTCGGAAGTTCGCTACAAAAAAAAAAAAATTAGGCCAAAATCTCAATAAAGTAAATAGCAAAAAAATTAACTTATTTTTGTGATCATTCTCATTTAAATAATGGAGATACGCTCTCTTTTGCCCTGATCCTTCTTTTATAAAGAATTTCAAGAGCTCCAAAAAAGTATTAGGGCAAAATCGCTCTATCTCGCTTACTTTCCAAGATATTCTCAAAAAGAAAAACATCCATAAAATAAACTCAAAATTTCCAATTCCCCCAAAAATCCTATTACATCACAATCTATAAATTCTAGATAAGCCAATCAAGTTTCCATTGTGTCATAATCGTCTGCCAAACCTCTTCTCCTATCACTGAAAAAACAAAAATATTTGCAACAAAAATATTATCTACAAAAACTCGAAAAAAAAACAAAATCCTATCTTAATCCCTCAAAAAACAATTCCAACAAACCAGCAGCAATTTCTCCTGGAAAGAGAAGTATTTCTATCGTTTTCTCCGACTGAAATATTCAGAAATCCTTGAAAAAGGGTCCTAAGGCCTCATGTGCCCTCGAAGGACGTCTTACCGGTTCTTCCCAAATGGCCCATCTGCAGTAAGAACAAGGCGAGTCCTATTCTCATCTGCCAAAGAGAGACAGAGAGATGGCCAACCATTCCAAACCCTAAAGAAAAGAAAAAAAGCGAAAAAAGAAGCAAAATAAAAAAAAACCTAGTGAAGGGGGAGGGGGGAGAGTAAACCACCAGGCACGTATGCATCGGGTGGTTCGGCGCAGTGCCGATGTTTGCCGAAGTGTAACGCTTCGGCTGTCTCCGCTCGCAAAACGTGGAGAGGGGAGGAGGGGGGGGGGGAGGCTCCTTCGAAGTGATCACACACAGCCGGCCCGCAGAGTTAGCCGTTCCACGGCCGTTGGTGGATGTACAACGGCTTTTTTAATTCCGCTAAAACGAAAAAAAAACGAAAAAAAACTCGCGTCAAATTATTGAAAACCGCTGGTGCTCTATAATTAAATGGAAAATTAATGAGAACACTCTAGAATTACCATAGTTATCCAAGTAAATGTGAATACGATCTAAGGAACCATAACTGATTTAATGAGCCATTCGCAGTCTCACCTTAATTCGGCATGTACTGAGACATGCATGGCTTAAATCTTTGAGACAAGCATATCACTACTGGCAAAATCAACCAGGGAAATTAATAAAAACACAATAAAATGTATATTCTATTTAAAACGTGCTCAATAGTGCAGTGACTCTGATGTCTCCGGACCGTGGTAAATGGTCAATGTGCCTTCCTCAAGGTCTCTCTAACCGGCTGAAAAACACCGGGCCTCTCTCATTGTGCTCAATCTGATCTCACACTAGAAATAAAAAAAAAAGGGAAAAAAAGTGCAAAAATTTTTTTTTCCTTTTTCTTTAAACAAATATATTTATATTTATATCCTTAGATGAAAGGAAATATTTAAGTGCCTTTTGAAGATGTTGAGGAAGTCAACCGGAGTGCCGGAAACATGTGTCTCTTTCAACAAGCCGATGTATTCTACGAAAACTGAGGATAATAAAATACAATAACACACAATATAATAAAATGAAGATAAATCGAAAAGAATAAAAGATGCAGTCTTAAATGAAAATTTTTTAAATAAATCAAAAAATTCAATAGAATTACAAAGAAATATAAATTGAGGCTGAAATTTTTGGAGTTTCTTGTTCTTGGAAGACACACCAAGTGGTGAGACCTCCCAGGGACTGTTCGGATCCAAGCCAAGAGTGTTTGTAGCATCCACGCGCGTCTGTAGACAGAGAGTGCGTTGGCGGGTGCATAGGTACATCGACCTCCGGGGATTTAATAAATTTTTGTACAAGAATTTTTAAACAATGAAATTTAAAATGACAATTGTTACTCAACTTCAATGGAGTATTACGTGTGCTCTCTGATGATTTTTATACGGCATTGGATAAAATACTGGTGAGTCATGTTAATTGAGGAAATTGTAAGGGAAAAAGAAGTGGTGGATATAAAAATTATGTATTATTCTACAATGGCTAGATGTTGGAGGAGCTATTAAACACTCACGTGTTATATGCAAATGTGAATGGGGGGTACTCTTGAGGGTTTTCCACATCATTTCTGATGCCAGATAAACGTCAGGCGAATTGTCCCGGACACACTCGCCTGATGCGAAATTGAAGCGACAAGGGATTAAGGTAGTTTTATCGGATTTTGAGTCATCGTGAGATTTTCTTCAAATTTTGGGAAATAATTATTCATGTTATTTCCAATTTTTGTGGGAAATTTGAAGACTTTTGACCGTGTAGTTAATGAGATATTCAATCTCAAATTTTCGACTTTTAACACAGAGTTAATGGCGTAACCTCAAAAATTAATCAAATTCGGTAGGTTTTCGTTGTTTTTCTCAAAATCCAGTCGTGAGATTTTGATGAAAAAATATGTAGAGATTCTTCCAGTATTTCGGAGTAATTTCAAATTAATTCAGATTTTTTCACCGTGTATTTTTTTTTTAATTTTGAAGACAGGAAAATTTGGCAAAATTTACGATTGAGTGAGGCTATCAGCTGTATGTGTGTTCTATAGTCCTATACGTGTAATGAATGTTTAGATGTGTGCATACAGCACCGTATCATTTGGGGAATATCGAGAGTTCACTGAAAAAATCTTGAAATTTTTGTTAAATTCATAATTAGATGAAAAATTTCATACTTGAATATCGAATAAATGAATTTTGAATATATGAGAATGAAAATAAATATGTAATATATGCACATCGAGAACCCTTTCCACGGAAGGGCCCGGTGCCTCAATTTTCATACATCCCTTGCGGATACAAGTATCTTAAAGAATTCAAAAAAGGCGCAAAACGCCGGCATGCTTTACTGAAGATTGAAGCACGTGGGGGCATGGCGCACTTGGTCAGACGACATTCGCGGTCGTTCACAAGTCGGTCGAGTTTGTCTCTCTGAGGTCGTTCGAGTTCACTTACGGGTATCTCATCCGGATGAAGAAGAAACGAGGACTCGAGTGGAACACACGCCTTTTTCGGATGTTGAACCAGTGTACAACTCCCTCGCCTTGTTTCAATTGAGAATTATGCCTTTTTTTTTTAATCTTGTGGTTGTTGGTTCAAGCTTCTTTTGTGGAGAAATCGCGGACTTTTTGAGGGTCTTCCCGGAGCTTATGAATTGGAAATTGGAGAGAGGAGATAAATACTATTACATGTTTTTTTTATCCGTGTGAAACTATTTTATTTTTTAATTTATTTCATTTTTATTGTTATTAAAATGATTTTTACTTGCGATCATTTTCAATAGAATATCTTCGAAAATAATGAAGATACGCCCTTTTAGTGCAAATTCTTTTCTCATAGATCATTTCAAGAGCTACAAAAAAGGGTTAGAAAAATCACTTTATCTCGCTTAGTTTCCACGATATTTTCAAAAAAACAAATGACAAAAATTGATTAAATTTTTTATTCTTTTTTCAAGATTTTTTTCTGAAAGCGGAAATAAAAATAATGGGGTCGCCTATTTTTTGAGCGGAAGATTTAGTGAAAACAGTGATAAACATTGATTGAGATAAACGTTGAGATATTCTTGGATTTAGAATTTATCTCCGCTTTTACCTGAGCCTAAATGCCTAAAACTTCTCGAAATGTATCTTTTTTCTTTTAATTTTTGAATGCATGAAAACTCATTATCTCCCTATTTGTCCATTCATGGGGCGATTCTCTTCAAGATATTTTTGTAGGTTTATGGTGACCTGCATGAATTATCGATAGCCTTTTCAACGAAATCCCTCCGCCCAAAATTTCTATTTAAATGTGTTTTGACGCTTTTTATCCATTTTTAACACGGAAAAACGTTTTCCCATCTCTTCCTGGGATCAATTCAGTCACTCACGTTTTTATCTCATTTTCTTAATCTCAAATGCCTCTTTTTTTTCTTTCATTTCTCGTGCTTTCCGTAAGCCAAGGTCTTCGGCACCATGCCGGGTCGGTTGGGCGGCATGAAATTTCTTGAATACTGTGAAACGAGCGGAGGCCAGGATAAACTCGGGGGAAAAAAAGAAGGAAAAAGACTCTGTGGTTTTCTGGTGGAGACTAAATGTAATGGCTTTGCTGTGAGACAAAAATATCCAGGCAGTGGTGGCTATTCCTCATGGTTTAACTTCTTACGTACTACGTGCTTAAAATAAAAATGCCAATTGTCCACGTGCCACTTCCGATGCACGTGGATTTTTGCGATAAAATGAAGAAAAAAAAATATTTCAAAACAAAGAATTAAAGTTTTTTTGTTCTGCTCATTTTTTAAGAATATCTTGCAAAATTATAAGACCAGGGGGATAAAACGATTTTATCCTAACTTGTTTTTTTTTTTTTTTAAGGAACTTTTAAGCGCTAAGAAAAAAAAAATAGGGTAAAATTGCGCTATCTCGCTTAATTTCCGAGATATTTTTCCGGGAACGAAATGAAGAAAATAATCACCTTTTCTCTTTTTATCTTTATATTTTTTTACTTTTGTGATTATGCTCAATAGAATATCTCAGAAAATGAACGAGATAGAGTGATTTTGTCTTCATCCATTTTTAGAAAAAATTACAGAAGCTAAATTTGTAAAAATTCTTTTAAAAAATAATCGAAAAAAATCATAATAATTTTCAAATTAATTTCGAAAACCCCTGAAAATCTCGAATAAGGAAATCCAACTGATTTCTAAGGAAAGAGATGTTGCAGGAGTTTCATTTAAGAAAATTTTGAAAAAAAAAATCAAAATAATTTTGAAATTTTTGAAAAATTAAAAATAGGAAAACATAACTGTTTTTCTGAGAGCTAAAAAAATTAGGATAAAATCGTGTTATGTCGCTTAGTTTCCGCGATATTCTCAAAAAAATCGACTTCAGTTTTAATCTTTCAACTCATTTTTTTGATCATTCTCCAGAAAATATTTCGGAACATAAGCAAGATAAAATGACTTTGACTTACTCCTTTTTTATAGAGAATTTCCACATTTACAAAAAAGGCTCAGGGCAAAAAAGGGCGTAACCACCTCATTTTTTTGGCCATATCCTAAAAAAACATTGCAATTATCTTATTTTCCTCTTTTTCTACTGATTTTTTCGAACCAAAATAAAAAAAAAGTGATCTCGGAATTTCGTTCCAAATTGAACTCACCAGATACATATTCCCCCCGATTCTCAGAAAACCCTCACATTAAATTGAAAAAAAAAGCTAAAAAAATTACGTTACCACAATTACCTCAACTTCTCCCTCACATGCTCTCTTAAAAAAAAAAAAAAAAAAAAAAAGCAGATCATAACTTACATGGGTGGGCATAACCACGTTTATTTACACGGAAATCCCGCTGGCAGTATCTCCGGTAAACCTGATTCCGTACGCGTGCCAGAGGGAGCACGCACATTTGTTCATATCCCCCTCCCCCCCCCCCCCCCCTCCTATCAGCTGTTTCTCCACAAATTTTTTCACACACGTGACCTCAATCCCCATCTCCCACTCTCTTCCTCCCCCCCCCCCTTCCATTTTTTTGAATCATCTTCAGAAGTAATTTTTCAATTTAATCTTCTCGTGAAAAAAAAAATTTCATTAAATTGTTGTGCAACAAACAGGCGTATCGCAAGAAATTTCTTTTGGGATCTCTCGCAGCTCTGCTGATCCATGCTGAGGCACACGAGAGTCGATAAGTAATTCGTTCCCCTGAGCTAGTGCATGTAATGAAGGTTTGAATTAAAAAAAAGGCGCGCAAGAGCAAAAAAAAAAAGGTGAATTTATGGGGAAAGAAAAGAGAATAAAAAAAAAAAGTTTAATGACATGGCGGGTAATCGAGAGCGCGTGAAGCGCACTAGGTAAAATGTGCAGAATGTGTATCCAAGATACATGGGATTGCGGTTTTTTTACCCTCGATATATCGATATTATTATTATCCAGTGATGATTATTACTCGGATGAGTATATATACGCATTATGATGATTGCTTTACCTCTCCAGTATTTTCTCTAGATTATCCTATTCGAGTGGTTTTTATTCTCTTTTTTCTTTCTTTTTTCTCTCTTGCAAACTCATGAACACCAAGTGAATTGAATTTTCGATTTAATTGAGCACTAGTAGGATTGCACGTATTTCAGTGTATCAGGAAGTTTTGCATCTCAATTCTAGTTTATTTAGTTGATTTTTTTTTCTTTTTTTTCTTTAGGTGATGGGAGGAAAAAGTTTTGATGAATTAGGTGGCAATTACTGACAGGAAGAATCACAGTTATTACATTTATATTGAAGATTATTCTATTTAAATTAATTCAGTTATGAAGAGGTAAAACAGGATGAGTTCATTTTTTTAAACTTTTTTTTTTTAGAATGTCTCAGAAAATAATGGATATTTGCGCGTTCTGCTCTTGAAATTCTCTGTAGAAAAGGATTAGGGCGAAATTTTTATTGAAAGCTTGAAATCTTCAGAAATTCGTGAAAAAAATGAGAGTGAATTCTTTTATTTCATTTGAAAAATGGGAAAATCGTGAAAAATGTAAAATTTTTGGAGTAAATTTGAAAATCCTGCTATCTCGCTTAGTTTCCAAAATATTCAATGGCGAATGATCGCAAAGGCAAGTTAATTTGTTGAAAGTAAAAAAAAAATTATCATTCTTTTTTTTTTAGTTCCCATGAAACTTGAGAAAATTTTTTTTGTTAAATCTTACGTCATTTCATTTCTAAGGCGACAAAATGTAATATTAACTCGTTTTTTTCTAAATCATCATCATATTATTTAAAATGACTAGATTCCTGTAAATTTGGAATTATATACGGAATTTTTGAAAAAAAAATTTCAAAAAGGACAATAAATTTTTCAGACAATAATAACTAATTTATATCTTGAATGTCTCTTTGAAAAACTTTATCTCTCAGAAGATAGAAAAAATATTCTCAAAACAATAAATTTCTCACTCAAATAATGAAATGAGGACTTATCAGTCGTTATTTTATTATTGGAGTGATTATTTTGAATGTTCCTTGAGAATTTCTCAACTTTCAAGGAACTTTCAAAATAATCGATATCAGATTTCGAATTCATCTTACTTTACTTATTCATTAACAATTACGATAAAAATTTCATAATAATAAAAATCTGAATTCCACATAAAACATTCGTCAAATAATTAGAGAAATTAACAAAGAATTAGAAGTAAAACAAAATAATTCATTTTTTTTCGATTTCCTTTTCTTTGAATATCTCGGAAAATAAGCGAGATAGCGCAAATTTAACATAATCCATTTGAAAAATTTTAAAATTTTCTACAAAAAAAGAAATTTGGAGCAGAATTACTTTAAATAAATTTTATAAATGACAAAGTAAATCAATTTCTTCGATTCGATTGAAACTAATGGACATACGCTTTTTTTGACAATTTTTCCATTTTTTTAGACAAACAAATTATTTTAAATAAATCTATAAAAAATTAGCATCTATAGTTTTTAAAATTCTCTATATTCGCATTTTCTTAAAATAATTTATTTGTTAAAAAGAAGAAAAAACGAAATATCGTCAGACATTTACTATTTTCCGTTTCATATTTAAATTTTCATCTGACGTAATTAATAAACGTCAGATAAATTGAAATTGCCTAGAATTACACGAGGCCTGATGATGCATACGCAGATAATAAATGTAAACTGAATGGCCAACCATAAGTGATTCTTGTTTCTACATTTCTACACAATCTCAAGGAATATATACGCAAAAAGAGATTGAAACAATTCTGGGCTCTTTTAAACGACTGAGAGAATCGTCTTGTTCAATAAATCCGTTTAGATAAGATCTATCGATGTTGGGAAGTTACCTGGGCTATATCGCTCTGTCTAGAAGAGCTGAAAGAGGAGGGGGGGGGGGGGGAGAAGGGGGGAGATACACACAACTCCCACGGAGAAAGTGCTTATTGCGCACACATTGCTCTTATCTAGGTCCCAAGATAACCCCAACCGGTTTTAGCTTCACTTATCGTAGGTTCGATGGGTCTAATAATTAAAAAAAAAACATGAAAAATAAAATATATGAAAAAAAAAAGTTATCAATGACAGTATGAGTTTCAATGGATTTCTTTATTTATTCATGTTTTTTTTTTCTTTTTCTCTTCAATTTCATTTTCTACATATGAGTTCACGGGTTAGGAGAACGGTGCTTATCAGGAATCGATTTGATACCAGATAGTGGAGAGGTAAAAATAATAAATGATAAGCATTAAACAACGACGTGCAGTCTCGCTTTGTTACTTTAAGTGAAATTTGAGATTATTTCATTTTTCATTGTGAATTGAAAAAATACACAAAATTATAGGATAGTTTATATTTATTAGTTTATCTAATTTAATGAGATTGAAATTCAGTAGCAAAAAAACAAAATGGGTCAATTTTTTTGGACTATTTTTAAATTTCTTTCCTGTTAATAAATGAATTATAAAAAAATAAACATGTAGCAAATCGAAGAAGCTATGAGTGTAAATTGAAGAAAAAAAATTTATAATAATTTATTTCTTTAAAAAAAATGCACGAAATAGTCAGATGTGTGCTGATATCATTCTCATTCTTTTTCTGTAGCTTTTAAAATAAAATAAAAAACGTTGGGGCAAAAAGGGCACATCTCCCTTATTTTTCGAGATATTCCACAAAATAATCGAAAAATCTCATGCAGATTTAATTATAATGAAAATTACTGTAAATTAAAAAAAAAGAGTTTTTCTTCCTTTTTTATTGCTTCATAAATCATTGATTTTATTACTCAATTAATTTTGATAATTCCACTTTTTCTTTCGTCTTTTTTATTCATTAATTTTTTTACTTCCTAAATTATAATAATAAAAATTAATTGAACATTCATTAATATATGTATTCTTTAATCATTAATTTTATGATCTCAATGAGTTGTAAATGTTTGTTAACAGTGTAAAATTATTGTTTCACTTAATTATCTACTAAATTTGATGATCAGTACTGTTTAACACGGAGAAAGTTAAATTATGAAAATAAAGACGATGAGATTTCACGTATTTCTCGTTTTAATATAAATGTATACTTTGTGTGTTACAAACGTTCTAGAAATGAGAGAAAAAAATGTTTTTTTCTTCTTCTTTTTTTCTCTTCTGTTTAATAAGTAAATATAGGAGAAGGAAAAAGTGTACCACTCGAGTAAGTTTAATTTGCTAATTAAGGAAGAGTTGCGAGTAGTTGAGATTGAGAAAGATTATAAAGTGAATTAGAGACCTATTCTACACGCAGTTTTATATAAAATGAATTTTCTTTTGACATTGTTGCATTTAATTTTTTATTAAATTTTTATCTTCTCTTCCTTTCTTCTCTCAAAAGAATCAAGGTGAAAGTCCAGTGAGATAGTGCTATATGTCTTCCTGATGCGAAAGTTTTTTCTTTTGAATTCTTTCTGTTTTTTTTTTCTTTTTTTTTTTTCTTGCTGTTCAAATTGACACCGTGGATTAATTGAGGTAATTGAAGAGTTTCTGGGGCGAAAAATTGTGAGTTAATGAGGCTCGACAATTCTTATTCCGGTTGTATAAATTGGTGGAAATTAGGGACTTCAGAGAATCCATGAAATTGTACTCATTTTTTTTTGTCATGAAAAACAATTTTTTTTAATTTTTTTGTGATGTGAAAAAATGATAATCTTGGTTGAGTGCACAATCTAATCATTGAGATGATTCACAGTGGAATATCTCGGACATTAAGCGAGATAGGGTGATTTTGCCATTTTTACCGAGTATTTCAAGAGCTTCGAAAAAAGATCAGGATGAAATCGTCCGATCTTCTTTAGTTCCAAGATATTGAGAAAGAGGTTGACAAAAAAATTGATTTTTGTTTTTATCTTTCGACTTATCTTGATGATGATTCTCAATTAATAAATATCTCGGAAAACGAGATATCCATGCCATTTTATTGACTCTCCAAGTGAGTCGTAAGTGAGCCCGCCAACTGCGACGATTCTTATTGGCCGATGAGAATACGAATGAGCCAATAGGAATGAGAATAAACTGCGGACACGTCTGAAGTGAACCGATGTCATGTTTTTTTTTATAGATGAAGCTCTTGAGATTCGCTACAAAAAAGAATTATGGCAAAATCGCTATAACTCGTTTAGTTTTCGAGATATTCTCAAAATATGAATGAAAAAAAAGCCATCTCATTTTTTTTCAGAATATTCCCGAGGTTAAACGAGATGAAGTGATTTTATCGAATTTTTGTTAAAACCCTACAAATTCTCTACAAAAAAAGCTTTGGGCAAAATTGCCCTTTCTCGCTTAATTTCCAAGATATTTTCAAAAAAAGATCACCCAAAAAAATACACCCATCAACATCTCCAAAATTGATTTTAAGAAATTTCGGTATCGAACAATCAGAAACCCGATTGATCTTTAGCATTTCAAAATTCATCTCATGAATAACCCAATCGAACATCAATTTTCATTGATCAAAGCTCTATTCAGTAAATACCTGAGATTAATGGTTTCGAATGGTTCGAATAATTCGTTTCTTTTTTTTTTTCTTTTTGTTCATTTCAAACTACAAGTGATTCTTCCAAGCCCACTCTATGACGTTGAACGTAAAATGATTGATTCCAGTTGAAGAATAGAAGGCATTAAAGCTTGAACAAAGGCCAGTACTATGGTGTTGGCACAGTTACATCAGGCTTAATCTAGGGTGAGCCCTCCTACTTTTCCTCCTCCCCTTCATAGCCTCTTAGCACCGTGCAAGATTTACTATTACTGTTGGATGATTGGTGTTCAATTTAACCGTCATCAAATAGCAACTCCACAGGTAAATTTATTCCACGAAGTTTTTAAATCAGGTCGACTATGAGAACAAATCACATAATCCTCGGAAGTTGTAGATTTATTATTTTTCCGAAGGAAAAGAATAATTTTCCCGTTTTTATTTCATTTTTTTCGCTTATTATTAGCCACTCATGTACTTTAATATATAAAAAAAAAAAGAATCCTACTTTCCAGAGAGCGTTTATAAATTGAAAGTATGCACTTGACGTACAAAGAGAATCCGTATCAACTGTGTTAAATTTCATGGTAGCTGAGGGATAAATTAGTGGTGTAGTTTTGTAAACGAGTTAACCCAAAAGTTTTTCCATTGTGCAATCTTTCACTGTAATTGGATGAATAATTTCTGACTCATGCTAACTGCCTTTTATTTTCAGAATCGTCTTGTAGTTTAATGGTTATGTGTTCATGAAAGTGTGACGTGTTTATTGTGGAATTGTGGAATACATTGTTTGGTACGGAAATTTAGAGCATAATTCAACTCTCACAGTTTTTTTTTATTTATTGAATTGAATATTTTGAAATGTGGAGAACGAATGGACAATGTTATTGATGGGGGATTATTAACATGAGATATTTTGGAATGATTAGGTCAATATTGAGGCAATAGTGCCAGCTGTTATTGAACTGAGAATGGCATGCTCAATTGGGACAATATTGGTTCGATATCGATACGTGATATCGTGTGAAGATTTGCATATTATATTGGGACCCAATTGATTCAATATTGTCGTGTGATATTGACCTAATTTTTTTATACGATTTTAGGCAGAAAATGGGCGCTTGATATTGGTTCAACATAGGCCCAATATTGATACGTGATATGGTGTCAAGATTTGCATATTATATAGGTTTAATATTGTCACGTCATATTAATTCAATATTGTTGAATGATATTGGCCCAATATTTGTAAATGATATTGTATTAAGGTTTGCATGTTATATGGACCCAATATCGATTCAATATTGTCACGTGATATTAACCCAATATTAATCAATATTTTCAGGTGATATTGATCCAATATTAATCAATATTGCCACGTTATATTTACCTAATTTTATCACATAATTTTGAGCCAAAATTGGCGTGTGATTTGGGTCAATATTGGCCCAATATCTATACTTAATATTGTGCTATGATTTGTATATTATATGACCCAATACTGGTGCAATATCATCACGTGATATTGGCCCATGATATTGAGCCAAAATTCGTGTCTAATATTAGTTTACTAGTGAGCTGATTATTTTCATCTGATATTGGACTGCTTTGGTTCAATATTGAGCCTATATATTGGCGAAATACCTATAATGGCCCAATATGGAATCGATGATTGTCCATCTTCCGAATTTCAGCAGAATCCTGCATGAAAGTGTTACCATATGCATTATCTCAGCTCAGAAATGCATCAAATCTCCATCAAATTACCGATTTATTTTATCGCAATTAACTGAAAAGGAGAAATGTGCTATTTTTCCGATTTTTCATGAAAAATTTCACATTTCACTCAATCATAAAACCACAAACGGAAATACTAATTTGAAAGAAAAATTCCAATCCTCATGATCATTCGAGTGGGTGAGGTCTCATTTAGGATCATTAATGCAGAAAAAAAAAAGGAACAAATGCATCTGAATAAAAAATAATAATCCCAAGGAAAATACCGATAAAATCAGTGTTTCATATGGAAGTAACATGTATATGAAAGTTTTATAGTACGTATATTGCCAGGAGCATGGAGGCATTCAGAAGCGTGTTTTTCCATTAAACGCTCGGTTGATTCTCACCGATCAGTGAGCCTGTAATACCAATACAGAATGAATCCCGAAGATTCATCGACACTAATATAACTCTAGGGGGAGAAGATCGAATCGGCATTTCACAAAGTGCATTCTCAACTGGGATACAAGTAGAACGGTAATATTGCTCGAGAAAATTTTTCCAGGGCGCACCTTACTTCCTATAAACTAGTCGATCATTTTCATTTTGAGCTCTTTCATTTCAGTAGCTAAGAGGATATGACAGGATTATTATTTTTCTTAATAATATCTTGGAAACTAATCGATATACGCGCTTTTTACATTGAACCTTACTCTGAGAGAGAATTTCGAAAGCTTCAAACAAGGACCAGGGCAAAATCGCTCTATCTCACTAAGTTTCTGAGATATTCCATTGAAAATTAATACAATAATAGAATAAACGATTAAGACAGAATTTTTTGGGATTTTTTTTAATATCTCGAAATCTAAGAAAAATAGAAGGTTTTTACCCTAATCCTTTTTAGTAATAAAATTCAAATTTCCTCTCGCAATAGCTACAAAAAAAGGACTAGGGTGAAAAAGGCGTATCTCCACTAATTTCTGGAAAATTACATTGAGGAAGATCACAAAAAAAGTCGATTCCTCTTATTTCACCTCTTAACTATAAAATTCAATTATGCATATGAAAAAATGCAATTTCTTCCAGAATCAATAAAATTGATGAACTCCAAAAAATTTCCACAAATTCATAAATTAACCCGGAAAAATCTCTCAGCACAACATATAATGATATTTTATCAAATATATTACCACAACTATAAAACTTTCACTCTGAATATTTTTTACTCAATACTAATTGTTAGTTGTAATAATTTTTTCACACTGAAAAAAAATTATGAAACTTCCAATGAACTCTATCATCATCACTTTCCATTTATCCCCCAACGAAGGCACTTCATTGTCCTCTTATCTACCCATCAATTGATTCACCCATCATCAAAATAAAAATCCGGAAAATATCAATTTTTTTTTTTAAATATTAAAATTCAAAGTTTAAATTGCATTAACAAATGTAGGAAAAATATGAGTTTATTGGCCTGAAGGCAAGTTACCAACAATTGCAATCAATGCACTTATCCTTTCATCACACTTCTTCCATTCTCTTTCATAAGAACCGAAAGTAATAAACAAGCATCTTGCAATTATCCCCCGGAATAGGTCAGCTTGCTTGTAATTTTACGAAAATACTAGTGTAAATGTAAAAAAAAAAACGAGAAAAAAAATTATTAAATGAATTCTCTTGCCAATTGTCCGTATCACTGTGGCTATAATTTCATCATTAACTCATTGAATATCTCTGATTATTTCTCACAGATTAACATCAAAGGCATAACCGATGTGAGATCTCGCATTAATTCGAATATTCAGAGGAAAAGAAAAAGGGGAAAAAACGAAAAAAATTGATGGAGGAATAAACATAAATATCAACGAGTGATCTTTGAGGAGTCGTATAAACTTGGAGTGTCAGTAATCACGTGGCAAGAGCCTCTGTGTAAACAGCCATGTAATTTCCTGAATCGTAATATCCGTTTGGGTATGGAATTGAAGGAGAATGTGAAAATTGAATTCTATTAATCTTCTTGATACAATTATGGGTTTTATTTCACACGGATTAAGTGAGAGAGTGGGTAAAAAAAAAAAGATTGAGACTGAAATTTATGTCGAGAGAGAATTTGAGAGTGAAGAGGTGAAATAGGATAAGTCGATTTTTTATTTTTTGGAAATATCTCGGAAAGTAAGGGGAATAGAGCGATTTTGCCTTGATCTTTTTTTTGGAGAGAATTTTGAGGGCTTGAAGGAAGATTAGGGCAAAATCGTTCTATCTCACTTAGTTGACATTTAATAACCCCCGACAAAAAGATTGAAATAAAAAAAAAGTAAATCTAAAAAGATTGAAAAGGAAAATTTTTAATTAAAATTCAGGAAAATGAATAAAAATTATATTTGGAAAAAAATGATTCAGGGGAGGTCCAGATTTCTTCATAAATATGCTCTGGACGTCCCCCGCCTCCATTTTCTTTCTTCAAATACAATTTTCATTCATTATTTTGGATTTTCTTCAAAAAATTTTATTTCAACTTTTTTAAATTCATTTTTTTTCTTATTTTTCATCAATCAATTTTATTTTTATGATCGTTCTCAATAGAATATCTCGGAAACTAATGGAGATACGCCTTTATCACCCGAATCTTATTTTGTACTTCTCAAAATTCTCTACAAAAAAAGATCAGTGCAAAATCGCCCTATCTCCCTTACTTTCTAAGATATTCCCCAAAAAAGATCCACTAAAATGAAGATCTAAATAAACATCCAAGAATTATCGCGGAATTAATAATAGAACAAGTAAACTGCATTGTATTAATTATCACGATCAACTCTTATCCCCTATTTCAGCCCGTTAGTTCACGCATTTGAGCCTACAATACTTCACTGTGCCTCCCCAACATTCCCCAGTCAACCTCAGGAATGTTTCCTAGTCTCTCTGAATAATTTAGACATCAGTGAGCATACAAGTATGTTCCTTGTAAAAGGATCGAATTACAAAATACGAAATTCTTCAACACCTTAGACGTCCAATTTTTTTATTTTTTTTTTCTTACCAACCACTCACTTCCCTTTTTATTTCCGGATTTTAACGTTAACTGATGGCTAAATCTGTAGATACAACTAAAAAATAACGACTGACCGTGACGTGGACACGCGAGATGCTGCCGGAAGATTATTTTAAAATTCTTAAATGCCTTTCTAGAATTTGTGAAAGTTTACTGCATAAAAACATAATAATTTTTTCTCCAAAAAAAAATGTAATTTTTTATTAACTTTACATTTTTAATGAGGAAATTAATGTAATTAAAGGGGAAAAAATTGAGAAAATTTGTTTGGATTAAGGAAAAAGAAATTTTAAATTACTTCATTTTTTTATATTTTTTTTTTTTATATATATAGATATATATTTCTTTTACAAGATGAATGATGAGAATTGACAAGCTGGATTAACGAGTTTTAAAAGGGTCAGTTACAGCCGAGATCAACTGGGAATTAAGTTGTCGTGTATTTAAACGAGGTTCATTAAACTGGCGAGAATTTTTTACATATTTTTATTCAAAAATTTTTTTTTTTCACTTTTTATTCAAGATTAATGTTTTGTAAAAATTAATACTGGGAGGTATTATTTTAATGAGGGGATGGTGGAGTGAAAGTTTTTCATATGTGGGCACGATGAGACTTCCATTGTTTAACCAATTAGTATTTATGATATTGTACGAGGAAGAGGTATTAATAATTTAACGAAAGTGGAAGCTGAAGTGGACTTTTGTGTAATATTGTATAGGTGATTTCATCTAAACATTTTTGGACTACGCCCAGTTTTATATTTTTAGGTAGTTCCATCTTTCTGTAACCCGGTCGCTACGGTTAAGTTATAATTGAATAGCCCAAATATTTGTAGCGCGAAATTTCGTTTTTTTTTAGCTAAGTAGTAAAAAAGTGAAATGGGATAAGTTGATTTTTTTAGGGATTATTTTTTGAAAATATCTCGGAAATTAAGGGAGATGGAGCGATTTTTACTTAAAATTTTTTTTTGAGAATTTGGAGCGCTAAAAAAAAGATGAAAGATGCTCTGGACGTCCTCCAACTCAATTTTTTTTTTAAATATTATTCTTATTCATTATTTTGGATTTTTATTCAAATTTGTAATTTCGACCTTTTTATCGAATTGGATATCTCTTAGTATCAACTCATTATTTCTTTCCTTTCCGTGGAGAATTTTCGTCTGAGTTACTATTTTCCTAAAAATCATTTCTTTTTCCGCAATATTCAGCAAAGTACGAGTTGTAATCGTTATTAATATATGCCTACAACCATCTTTGAACAAATTCTTACATTTCGAGTCGAGAAGTCCATACTTTTTCATTCTTTGTCAATAAAAACCTATATACCCCTCTGCGTTCCTGTCGGGGGTAAAAAAATGGATTATAATAAATTTATAAGAGAAGCTGGGACAAAATGGAATATATTCACTACCATAGCCCATTATGCCCCACTCTACTTATAAAACATCCCCATCCACTCAAATCGCCTCCAAACAATAAAAATTCTTTTTACAACAAATAAATATGACATTACACAGAGAAAAATGTTTTCTCAATTTAAGAATGTGCAGTCACTTAATTTAAGAATGTGCAGGTCACTTAAATCAAGTGACTTTTTCTTTCTTAATTTAAGAAAGTAAAAGTCACTCAAATCAAGTGAATTTTCTCACCTAAATCAAGTGACTTTTTCGTTCTTAATTTAAGAAAGTAAAAGTCACTTAAATCAAGTAAGTTTTCTCACTTAAATCAAGTGACTTTTCTCACTTGAATCAAGTAACTTTTTCTTCCTTAATTTAAGAAAATAAAAGTCATTTAAATTAAGTCACTTTTCTCACTTAAATCAAGTGACTTTTCTTTCTTAATTTGAGAAAGTAAAACTCACTTAAATCAAGTGAGTTTTCTCACTTAAATCAAGTAACGTTTTCTTTCTTAATTTAAGAAAGTAAAACTCACTTAACTCAAGTGCGCTTTCTCACTTAAATTAAGTGACTTTTCTCACTTAAATCAAGTGACTTTTTCTTTCTCAATTTAAGAAAGTAAAAGTCACTCAAATCAAGTGAATTTTCTCACCTAAATCAAGTGACTTTTTCGTTCTTAATTTAAGAAAGTAAAAGTCACTTAAATCAAGTAAGTTTTCTCACTTAAATCAAGTGACTTTTCTCACTTGAATCAAGTAACTTTTTCTTCCTTAATTTAAGAAAATAAAAGTCATTTAAATTAAGTCACTTTTCTCACTTAAATCAAGTGACTTTTCTTTCTTAATTTGAGAAAGTAAAACTCACTTAAATCAAGTGAGTTTTCTCACTTATATCAAGTGACTTTTTCTTCCTTAATTTAAGTGACCTGCACATTCTTAAATTAAGAAAACATTTTTCTCTGTGTAACAACAAATATTTAGAAATCGTTAAATTCCGACCCAAATTTCAACTATCGAATGTCGAAATAAAAATTATGACAACAAATAAAAAAAAAAAAAAAATAGAAATTCATTGACTGTCAAAAGAGAAAAGTGCATAATGCAGATGTTGAAGAAATCCAAGTGAAAAGGCATTTGTCTCCTTTGAATTGGCCATTTGCCTCTCAATAATTACCACGTAGGATAATAAAGTTTAGAGGTAATCGATTCAAGTACAAAATTGACGTTCGTGTGACAGTGAAAAATGTTCAGAACGTCGTTTTCTAAATGACTTTTTATCCTCAATATAACTAGGCGTGAGACACGGGGCAAAACTTGAAGGGGCCCCAATATATGGCGGCTTGCTGTCTGGTGACTCCTGTCGTACACCTTCATACTGTTGCCTCATGCATATTCATCGAAGTAGTCAGCTCCAATCGTGCCCCAACCGCTCGTCTACTAACAACAGAATAGAAGTTTGTGAGAAAAATCACTTGCGAAGGACTTACTCATGCATCAGACTCTCAGTGGCTTTATGATTTATGATTGTGAGGCGTGTGAGGATAGAATAGATTATTTTATTTTTCAACTCTTCGTGTCAAATGATTTTTCTTCCGTTGTTTGAAAACGTTGGTTCCTATTTTTTTTTCTTTTTCAAATTAGAATTAAGCCATTCAGAATTTTCTCTTGTGATTTTCTGAAGGATTGGAGGATTTTTAATATTATATTGTTAGTTAAAAAATCATTGTTTGGAGTTCAAAAAAAATAATGTGAACTTTTTTTAGTGGGATACGCTTTTTTTCTTCGAAATTTAGTGAAATAGGGCTATTTTATCCTAATCTTTCTGCATAAAGAATTTCAAGCGCTAAAAAATGGATTCGGGCAGAATTGCCTTATCTCGCTTAGTTTCCGAAATATTCTACAAAAATGAATCTAAAAAAATTACGTTTCCTGTTTTACCTCTCAGCACAATTTTACGTAATCAAATTCGAAATGCTTGAAAAAATTCAGGAATGATTTTCTTCCTCCACGATATTCTGCTCCAATGAAAAATACTCCTCTACTTTCTTCATTCACATCGTCCCAGAAAAGATTTCCGGGTATTTCAGATGTCAAATGAATCTGTTCTCTCGAATGATCAATGGTAGAATAATCTGAGTAGAGAACCCCTCTAGGAATAAAAACAAGAATGAATAGTCATATGAATACTATTACTAGAAGAAAATTCACTTACAGTCGATTTTTTTAGCTGAATCCTTTTTTCAATCACACTTTTTTTCATCTCAGAAATTAAACACGATAGCGCGATTTGGTCCTTATGGAATTGAGATGAAGTTATCCTATCTCGTTTACTTTCCGAAATATTCACAAGAAAAATAAATGACAGAAATATTAAATTATTCTGTTTTTACCTGTTGATTTATTTTTTGTGATAATTCCCAATGGAATATCTCGGAAATTAATCGAGATTGCACAATTTTATCCTAATCCTTTTTTATAGAGAATTTCAAGAGCTACAAAAAAGGTTTCGTACAAAATCGCTCTATCCCGCTTAATTTCCGGGATATTCTCAAAAAACGACGAAAAAAATGAGTTATTCTATTTCACCTCTCGGCTACTGAATTCAAGGCTGTTGTAGATGTACTCGCAGTTTTATGGAGCTGCGAGAAAAAAGGAAATATAGATACGCACAAAGGAAGCCCTTGTCTTTTTCTCTCTTCGGCGAAACAATTTCAGTCTTCATCAGCGAGGTGAAGAGGAAGGGAGGAGCACTATACAAGAATTACAGCTCTACGAAAGCAGTGTAGTTTCTTTAGAGCCACGAACCACGCCTACAATTCGATTTGACTCTCTCATTTTATCTATTCTTTTTTCTCTCAACTTCTAACTATATTTTTCACCTTTTTTTTATTTGTTACCTCTTCTTCCAGCTTGTTGCACCTCCTGTACCAAAGGGTATCACGAATAATTCGAAGCGATCTTCAGTCTTGTTGGACAGTCACGTTTTCTTGTCTAAAACATTAGAGAATTGCATGAAGAATTTTCTCGTGTGTGACTATTCCTGTCAAGGCCATCAGGACCTCCATAAATTAAATGCTAAATACCTTTCATTTATTTCGTAATTTTTCCAATTCAATGAAGGAGAAATCAGTAGCGAAGAGGTGAAACAGGATAAGTCTAATTTTTTTTTTGAATTTTCTGTAAATATCTCTGAAAGTAAGGTGAGATTCGGCGATTTTTCTGAATCATTTGAAAGACTACGAAAAAAGGATTTGAAATGAGTGACAAAGTATTAAGGATGTTCTATACCTACCGTAAGCAGGGGTTGTGCGGCATGAGAGGGGCAGTGATTTCGTCAGTGTTCCAATCCCTGAACATGAAATAATGATTTTTTAAATTCCTCATTAAAATGATTTTCAGGGAATTATGGAACGCTGTCAGTGTTCAAATATTATATTATTATCATTACATTTCATAGACATTTTTTTCATCCTTTATTTAATTAGTTTGAGAATTATTTGGAAAAAAGCGTTGAATTCTAGGGAATTCTGGCGACACAAGTTGGCAGCACTTACGCGAAATCGACAATTTTTCAAGCATTTTTATTAATTTTAATGCCAATTATTGACCCAATCGTTGTATAAAAATGAACAAATTGTGCGGGGGGTTATTTCTCACCTATATCCGAAGTTTCACCAAATTTGAACAATTTATCGAAAAGTTTCTTAAGCCTTTGTGAATTTTCCATAAGAATCATGTTAAAAGTGGTTATTAAAAAATTTATAACTTTTAAACCAGGTATGAAAAAAATCCAAAATTTTGCATACGGTTTTTTTATGATTTGGAGAACCCTGGAAAAAAATTTCAATGAAATCGTACATTTTTAAATTTTTATAAAATACCTATAGAACATCCTTAATGTAATTGCATTATCCCGTTTTCACATTAATATTTGCTAATCATTTTTGTAATCATTCTCAATGAAATATTTTGGGAACTGAGGGAGATGTGTTTTTTTTTGCTCTAATCCTTCTTTTACCTCTGACAGAAACGCAGAGGGTTATATGTGTTTGTTATGAAATGCATTGGTATGACAATGCACTTGTAAGTGCTTATCTTATTGAAAAAGAATGGAAAAGTATGGACTCTCGACTCAAAATGTAAGGATTTATCCAGAGATGGTTATAGGCATATATTCATAACGATTACGACTCGTATTTTTCTGAAAATCGTGATGAAGAAATGATGTCTGGGAAAATAGTAGCTTAGACTAAAATTCCCCACGGAAATAAAAGAAATAATGAGTTGGTACTAAGAGATATCCAATTCTTTCGATAAGACAGTAAATGTGGGTTTTAACTCTCCGTTGGCGTTAGCGACACGTCTTTTAAGCCGGAAAAAATTTTTCTTACAAATTGCAAGAAAAGAGTAATGCATTATAGAAAAAATCTTGAAATTAAAAAATAGACAGAAAGAAAAGGTGAAAATTGACATTTAATAACCCCCGACTAAAAGATTGGAATAAAAGCATCTAAATAGAAAAAAAGTAAATCTAAAGAGATTGAAATTCGAATAAAAATCCAAAATAATGAATAAAAATTATATTTGTAAAAAATGAAGTTGGGGGACGTCCAGATGTCTCCATAAATATGTCTGGATGTCTCCCGACTTAATTTTCTTTTTCAATAAAAATATGATCTTCATTGATTATTTTAGATTTTTATTAGAATTTTTTATTTCAACCGTTCTAGATTTATTTCATATTTCTAAAGTGATAATTCTCAACGGAATATCTGGAAAAATGACTGAAATCGGCTTTTTGGCCTTAATTCTTTTTTGTAAATTTTTTTTAGAGCTCTAAAGTAAAACCAAGCCAAAATTGCCCTATCTCGCTTAAATTCCAAGAATTATTTTCAAAAAAATGACAAAAAAATTACAATTTTCACGAACAATTGCTTTAATTCTACTGATTATTTTCGCATTTTTTCTTCCTCTATTTCAATTGTTAGAAAGAGAAAATAATCACTTGTCGATTCACGTTTGTCTTCACCTAACTCTGAACTAAAAGCACAATTTAAATAGTTATTGAAAACAATCAATACACTTGCTGAATAGTTTCACGATAACCAACTCTATATATATGTATATCGATTACTTCTGCACAGCGACAGGAAAACAATGAGCCAATAAATCTCCCGTTAAGTTCACTCCCGCAAAACAAAATCCATTCGTCCTTTCTTTTTTGCTCATTTAATTTCCGATTTTTTTTCTTCTATTTTCCGTGAAGATAAATGTAAATAAAAATGGGCCGAATGTAAACTCAGTCCCACGGTAATCTGCGTTATTTCCGGATTAATTCAACCGTGAAGTGCGTGAAATGACAGTATTAACATTGAGTACACTGATGAGAACATTGACGCGTTGTAATTGAATTCTACTTTTTTTTTCTTTGAGACGCTAAATTAACACCGACAAAGGCGATAGTAATGATTGAAGAAAAAAAATTGGGAGATACTGAAATTTTAGCTCGGGCAATCTCGTTTTATTTCTTTTACATTGATAATAATAATAACAATTTAGCAATTATTTTTAAGGATTCAATAAATTGGGTAATTTCAGGATCATTCGATTATTTTTCAATGATTCTTTTCTGAAGTGATTTTTATAAATGGGAATAGTTCCGCTAAATTGTGCAGGATAAATCACTTATAGCCGATTGTTTTGTAAAAAAAAATGAAAAAAATCGATTTTCCAAAATTTTACTTTTTTAAATGTTCAAAGCATTTGAGTCAGGGGTTTTTTCATTTTTAAAAAAATGCTGATTTTCATTCTTTTCTAGAACACTCAATTTATTTCAACAATATTGTAAAACCCAATTTTTTCATAATTTTCTAGAATTTAGTAGCCGAAACATAAAATGCATAAATTGATTGTTTTCCATCGTTTTTTTTTGGGAATATCTCGGAAACTTAATGATCAAGGCAAAAAGGCGTATCTCCATTTGATTCTGAGCTATTTTCGAAAAATCTATGAATGAAAAAATCGAGTTATCCTGTTTAAATTATGAACAATATTGGAGAAATGTTGAGAAAAATTGGCTTCTATCATATTTTTGAAAACTTGCCTTTTGTTCTGTGAAAAATTGAAAATAATAATTTTTTTTCTTCAGATTCATCAATAATTTCATGAAAAATTATTTTTAGAAATTGTTTTCGTTATATTTTTGAAAAATCACTTTGTACTCTCTCAAAAGTTGAAAATCAGTTGTTTTCCTCCTCATTTTGCCTTAGAGTTCGTGACTAAATCATTTCCAAAGAGAAAAAAACATCAATTTTCAAATTTCCATACAAATCCCCTTCACCTTTTCCCTCTGCAAAAAGAAAAAAACATCAACAAAATCGGCTTTGCCTTGATCATAAAAGCAAAGCCTATTCCATCATAGCGAAATTTTCTCCTAAAACCGATAAAATATCAAGAACCTATCAATTCCATCATCGCCTCAAAAGATCATTTCACTGAGCATATTTTTCTCATATTTCCGAAAGTCTAGAGAAATTTCTCGCCAAATTTTTTTCTTAACAATTTTTTTTTATTTATTCCACGAAAGGTTGAATTTTCTACGATTTATTTTGATGGAATTTTGATAGCCTCGGCTTCCTGCTGGAATTTAGACACAACTGAAAGTAAGACAATCTTTCAAAGTGCTATGGTATTGGCATAAAATTACACGGAAAGAGTTGCATGACGCTGGAGAGGCAATGAAGAAGAGGGGGGGGGGGGGGGGGGATATGGGAATTTGTTGATCTGAGATATCTCGAGTCTTACCGGCTGAATGCGTATCGATATACGCACATATGTTCATCGTTTTATGTATCTACCTTGTATGGCCGACTTTCTCACGAGATTCATCGTTTACTTGATCGTGATTAAGGGAACACCAATGAGTTTTGTATACACGCGCATATATAGTCACTTACCAATAAGAAAACTTGCGATATTATTAATCACAAAATTTACATTGGCTGTGTGTTTGATCTCATGAACGAAAGAAAGTTTACCCATATCGTATCTGTTTTGTGGCTTTTTATGTAGTCATTATCCTGCGTTACTGTGGCCTTTTATCTATCCACAAACTGGATTCACTACTGCATTATTAATCTGCGGTTCGTCATGCCTAACGTCAAACTAGTTTTGAGGTTTTATGTTTTTATAGGCATGAAGAATTTCACGTAATAAAAGCATTAAAGATTTATTCATCAATGAAGAGATGTGACGGGGCAAATGAGGATGACCTTCAAAAAATGACTAAGTCATCACAACCACAATAAATCATTCAATATTTTTTGCTGATTGTTTTTGTGATACTATTTCGGAAACTAATGAAGATAGACTTTTTCAATACTAATCCTTTTTTGTAGCTCTTGAAATTTTGAATGAGCAATGTTAGCGTAAAATCGTTTGAAATGGGTCGAAAAATCAGACCGGATATGTCTATTTTTTGCCATTATTTTTGTGGAGAATATTTTGGAATCTATGCAAGATAGAGCAATTTGCCTGAATCCTTCCTTGTAGATAATAGCTACCGAAAAGGATTAGGACAGAATCGCCATATCTCGCTTAGTTTTCAAGTTATTTGATTGAAAATTACAAAGATGGATAAAGGATGTCCATTATTTTGTCATTTGTTTTGCTTAGGCCAAATTAGCCCATCTGTAAGCGCATCGATGAGCCAATGTCCTAAATCGAAAAATATCAACTGATCTTTCAAATATATTGGTAAAGACAAATTACCGTAGTTTGGTTTGATTTGGCTCAAATGGACCCATCCATGGACCAAATTGACCTATCGATGGGCAAAGGCCTCAAATTGGGGAAATATAAACTGATTTTCATTTCCGTCGAATTTTCAGCTCTTGAAATTCTCTACAAAAAAGCATCAAATCAAGATCGCCTTATCTCGCTTAATTTCCATGATATTCCTAAAAAAACAAATATAATCCCATTTCACCCTCTTCGCAAACTAAACCGATATGAACATAATAATTCACCTATTTTTTCATCACCCACAACTCGTGATTAAAGAATAATCAATAGCAGATAGAAATTGAGATACCATTGAACCTAGAACGAAAAGGCCAATGAAGAAAGTCGTAATTAATATAAGATGATTATCAATTCAGTGAGATAAATCATTTGGCCTCTTCTCCTTCTATAAAGATCAGACTGATTCATCATCAGTGATTTAGCAGGCAGTGTCCTCATTTTCTCGCTTCTCCAACCAATCTAGAAACAAGACAAATGAAAGTCCTTTGCACTTTTATTTCATTACAAACTATTTCCTACTCATACATTGAAAATAGGTTTTGGTACATATTCATGGATTAGATTGGCGTGTCTAATTCAATGACCCTTGTGCACTCTCAGTAGCTTTAAAATGTCTGTCCAGTTACAATAAGGGAATTTTCTATTCTCCAAACACATACAAAACTAACGTGACTCTGCTTTCACTTTAAACTTCCCAACATTTTGTTAGCGATTGTAAATCTCAATGCCTAAATAAATATTATTTTCTCGTTTAACGTAGTACATTTCCATAGTTTATGTAGCAACTGAATTTTGCTTCCGGATTTATCGAGATCGAGAGTTTAAAGTCTTTATTTCCTCGACATTTACGATTTTTCAATTGATCCTCTTTTCTTTTTTCCGCTTCCTTATCTTTTTTTTTCTCCCTTTTTTGCCATGAGATTGACGTGACTTTCATGGTGGTCTTTGGAATGACAGCTGTCTTTTCTCAATTTACTTTCATCTTGTATTCAACTCATTTTGCATTAAATGAAGATGGAAAAAATCTAATTACTTTTTACTTCAACTTCAATTTTGTAGTCAATTTCCTTATTTTATCTTGAGGTTCATGTTCAGAATTGTTTATTTATTTTTTTAAATTATTATTCCTCGATTATCTTCATTCTGATTATTACGATGATGCCATCAGCTTTCATAACACACACACAAAGGTGAATGACTTTCGATTAGAATGAGATTGAATATAGAACATTGATGAGACCGATTGAAATGACCCTAACGGCATCTTCTCTATTTTTTTTTCCCAAATTTTTTTTATTTGTCCTTGTATCAATTTCTTTTTCTTGCATATATTATGACCTGTCACGCCTTCGCAATGTTATTTATCGGCGTCACCATGTGCCATGCTCTCTCGCCCTCTTTTTAACATTGAATATTTGAGAGCAAATTATCGAGTCAAAAATCTCGAGTCACTAACTCATAATTAATGGCCAGATTCGAAGAGGGGGATTGCGACATTGGTTTTAGATCACGAATTGCGGATTAGGAAAGGAAAATACGAGGCAAGATAGGAATGATCGAGTAGACTTGGTTCATAGACAGGAATTCATTATTTTTTTTCTCAATTAGTTATTTCCTAATCAGAGGAACAAGGTAATAATTTCAATATGTCAATTCGGAACTTTGTCAATATTTGAGGAAATTAAGAAATTGATTATTTATGGCGAATTAGTTAGATAGGAGCAAGATTGGAGGGAAGAAAGGAATGATATTAGGTCGAAATAGAAATATTATGTCAAGGTGATATTGACATGATTTGTGCGTGTTATATTAAGTTAATATTGACAGATAATATTGAGTCGATATTAGTCCAATATTGGCACGTGATATTGGGCTCATATTAGGCCGATATTTGTGTGTGATATTATATCAATATTGAGCTAATATTCACATCTGATATTTGGTTGATATTGAATCAATATTTGTTCGCAATATTGAGCTAATATTGGGTTAGTAATGAAACAATATTTCCTTCTGATATTGGGCTAAAATTGAGCTAATGTCATCTTGTAATATTGGAGTAATATTGCTTCAATTAAAATTATGAAAAATTCCTTTTCAATTATTTCAAAATCAAATAGTTTGAAAATGCATTTTTTTTTCATTTCAGCCAAAACGGAATCGGAAATTTCCCTGGCTTTCTAATGATGCCCTCGTAAATCATCATTTCCTAGTAGCTTCCCTCTGATAATTATACTACTGTCAAAACCGCAAATTCTTCCACTTACAAACAAACTTAATCTCCCATAATTGAAAACCATGAAGTGAAAATAACAACTATAATCAAGCCCATACTCCACTGTGTTTGTACTGAAAAATAAAAAGTATTTTTCTTCATATCCATCAATGACACCAGAAAATTGTAGATGAATGATTGTTAGAAATCCGTTGCGGTAAGATAAACTTGAACTTTTATCAACATCCGCCTCCAATTTGAAATCAAGTATTTAGAGTATAATAACTCTTTTGTCTTATTTGGTATTTCGTTACGCTCGACTTACTATCCTACTAGTTTCATCATGGAAAAAAAGAGATCAGTATGTAAAAATTTAAACAAGAAAGTCAATGTATTTTAATCTATTCCGGGGCCTTTTACCATGTCGGCAAAGTTAATTGCCCAGTGCACAGAGGGCAACATTCCCTGACACTTTATCAATGGCCAGTTCTTCCATTAATAAGTACACATGGGGTTTGTTCATTTCACCATGAGTATATTTTTTTTTCTGTAATTCAACTTTCTATCGGGAACTCCATCGCATGCAGGAAGCATCGTGTCCAATGGACAATAGCCCATTAAACCATTTTTTTTTTTTGGTTAATTCCTTCAAACATCACAGGTTTAGAGGAAAAGAGAAAGATATACGGATGGAGTTAAATTGATAATGCCTGTTGAGGAAGGAGAGAAGTGGTAGAACTGGACAAGTTGATCTCTTTTTGAGAATGTCTTGGAAATTAAGCGATTTTGAGGCGAAATGGTTTTGTAGCTGATAAAATTGTCTATGAATTTGATGGGCTATTCGGCATATGCTGAAAAAGTTACCAAAATTTGATCCATAGTTGTTTTTGATTCATACACTTTTCATTTATTGCCAAACAAATGGTTAAATATTGTTAATAAGTAAGCAAATAATATAATAATTAATTTGAATTGATGTCAATATTGTGAATATTGAATTTAGACAAGAGGAATTAGGCTAAAATTGCTCTATCTCGCTTAATTTCCGACATACTCCATTAGGAAGGATCACAAACATGACCTGAAGAGTAAAAACAGATCAAGTCTAATTTTTTTGAGAATATCTCGGAAAATAATGAAGATACGCTCTATTTATCCGAACTTTTTTTTGTGGCTCTCGAAATTTTCTACAAAAAAAAGATTGAGACAAAATCAGAATAACAAGAAAAAATAAACTTATCTTCTTTCTTCTAGACAAGATAAGCTATCCACTTCCTCGTTACTGTCTATCTCCCATTTTGTTTATCCTCAGGGCGTCGTATTATCATTTTCTTTTCTTTTTTTTCACCCTTTTCTCCATGGTTATACGCCACCGGTTGAACGGAAACAAGCTAGGCACGTAAAATTTAACAACGCTCACACTCTAGAAACTGTATGATCCCTCCTGCACGTTTAACGGAAGTGAGAGCTGCGGGCTTCCAACTCATTTAGAGTTAACAAATTGGAAAAAAAAAATAAGAAACATTTGTTTCGATTTTACGTGGAACAGAGGGTTGAACTGAGTAGTAACTTCATGTTGCGAGGTCATTGGCACTTTTAAATGGACCCACTGATGTCATTATGTCACTTTGATAATAATTTCCTGCTTTCTAAATCTATGGGCACGAGTGGTATTCACAGTGTATCATCAATCATCAAATTTAATTGACAGAAAATTCTCTCTACGTGGTTTCAGTGTGAAATTTTGTAATTACACGGGAGTTTATGATTTTTTAATTCAGTGAATTGAGGTTGATTCTTTTACTTGGTTATGTGACTCGAGAAGGATCAAAACGGAATTCAGTAGCAAAGAGATAAAAGTCGATTTTTTGCCGATCTTTTTCAAGAAGGAATGACACAAAATTGATTTTTGTGATTATTTTCGATAGAAGTTCTTGGAAACTAAGCGAGATAGAGCGATTTGCAAAATCTTGCAATTTATTCCTCTCAAATAATGAATAATTCATTCATCAATTACTCTCCCTAGCACTCGCCCGAAGAACCCATTTACAAGCCCCCTATTAATCAGACCAACAAAATCCATCCTACATCCTTGCAGAATAATAAATTCTCTCTGCCCACAAGCGCAACAGATGTCACAAAATTTTCACTCACATCCACCGAGATAATTGCAATTTTACCAACTAAAATAACCCCATAATTCTTCTCTCTACCTTACAATTACGTTGACTTTGTTAATGACAACATAAGTGACTACTAACACTAAACAATCTGAGTCTCACAACGTATTTTTTTACCGTTACTCTAAATTCACCTTAATGAGACGGTAGATAAGTCTGAAATAATCATGACATTGACGCGTAAAGTAAAAGAGCTCTATTTAATTTTCCAAGAGTCCATCAAAATCATCCTTGTATATACTTTGCACGCATGAAGTATCGTTAGCATGTGTCTCTTGACCAATGGTAAAGTCAAATGAATAAAGTAGAATACCGTCAGCTTAGAAAGAAAGGGGCTTAAGTGCTATGTACAGAGTGATTGGTGAAAAATGTATTTCCTTTCACTCGGCGGTAAAAATAATAGTTATTTAAACGAATTTGAATTATTGATGATTAATGACGGCCTATGAACACACGCTATTGTACCTCCGAAAAAAAGTGGGGGAACGACGAATAAATGTGGCAACATTGCAATGATAGAACATGAATGAGTGTAGCATACTTACCGTAAATAACCTCCAAGTTGCCACCTGAAGACCGTAACTATGCCGCTCGCAGACCATCTTAAGGTGATATCCCAGAGTATGGTCGATAAAACAGAAAAAAATGAGGATTTGTAGGTTAGTTTGCAATTAATTTCTGATAATTCAGGAAAACATGCTCTAATTTACCCGCAAAACTGATTGGAAACTATTCAAGAGTCATATCTTCAGCTTGTGAATATAATTTTTTTTTCTCGAACTTTTTTTGCACATTAATCTCCTATCACATGCATGAGATAAAGAGAGAAGCAAATAATTACGAATACCTGCTAATTAAAATTTCTCAATAACTATACGGAGAATTGAATATTTTTTTCTTCTATTATTCAGTTAGAATGCTGTTCTTTTTGTCAATAGTTTTTAAATAATGGGTCAGTACTGTGGTGTTTTAATAATTTCGTTATTTCCGTCTGATTTAGGGCCTTTCATCCCCACCAGCGCTATTTTCAGTAACTTTGATAATTCAGATCTCATACACAGAAAAATGTTTTCTTAATTTACGAGTGTGCAGTCGCTTAATTTAAGAATGTGCAGGTCACTTAAATTAAGTGGCTTTTCTCACTTAAATCAAGGAACTTTTTCTTTCTTAATGCAAGAAAGTAAAACTCACTTGAATCAAGTGCGTTTTCCCACTTAAATCAAGTGCGTTTTCTCACTTAAATCAAGTGACTTTTTCTTTCTTAATTGAAGAAAATAAAAGTCACTCAAATGAAGTGACTTTTCTCACTTAAATAAAGTGACTTTTTCTTTCTTAATTTAAGTGACTTAAATTAAGAAAACATTTTTCTCTGTGTAAACTACATTGACGAAAGTTATGAAAAAATTTAGAAAAATGTAAAAAAACATCATTTTTGATACAGCATCTAAAAAATAAGGGATAACTGTACTCAAGTTTGCTGGGATACTACCTTAATTTTCCAAGAGTCCATTAGAATCATTCTCGTATATACTTTGCACGCATGAACTATCGTTAGCATGTGTCTTGACCAGTGGTAAATTTCAAGTGAATAAGGCAGCATATCGTCAACTTGAAAACAAAAAGGCGTAAGTGCCTATGCGTAAGCATAACACTTACGCCACTTTGTTTCTAAGATGATACAAGTCTCTGTTCTACTCACTGATATTTCTTTTTTTTTTTCGTTATAACCCTAGGTATATACCTCGTGCCTGCCGGAAGCATTATTCTCCCGTGCAGGAGGGAAGCTTATCTCACTTAGAATCCAAACGTTCTCCTTCATGAACACTCCTACCTCAGGGAGATCATCTGCAAAATGTCTGCTAACGTCCGGTTTACTACGATTTTTTTCTTTATTTTTCTCTTCTCCGCAGCTTTGTTATTAAACGATATTGCGTAGATTACATGGACAGAGGTGAGATTGAGGATTCCCGAGTGATTGAGATCTTGTTATCAGGTTCTGGTAGAATTATGAGGATTTTATTATTGAATAAATTATGAAATATTTTTAATAGGAAAAATGATTGGAATTGGATTTGTACTTATTGTAAATGTACTTATCAAGTTTTGAAATTAGTTATGAAGTTTTTTATTTTATAATTACTTCTTACATTAGAAATTGAGTTGAATTTTGGTGGAAAACGGTAAATCTGAATTAATCTCTAGCGATAGTGAGATATTAAAGCACTTCAAGTTCCTATTCCGTGAAAGTAGTGTTGATAAACTTGTATTCGAGCATTTGCTCACGACTAATGAGAGGCTCTCCAGATTTTCACAATTCTCATTGAGTATTGAGACAATATCGAAATTTGCTGTGGCTCTGGCCGTTACATGCCTCAAGTGACTACCGCACAGTGACAATAAATGTCTAGTTGATTCATTCGATAAATTGAGCTCTATCAAATTTAAAGTCGTAAATCTGTGCCATGGCTGGCAATCCTGCCAACGTTGACATACTGGAAAAATTAAAAATACCATGAATTAAATTTGAGTATCAACTAATTCCATCAATTCGGTTGTAAATTCGCAATTATTTTTGTCGATTTTTGCTTAACACAGTTCTATCAAATTTTAAGTAATCGCGAGATCTTTTCAAAATTTTGTGAAATGATTATCTATGTCTATTTTTATTTTTCGTGACATCACTTTTTACGGCAATTTCGGTCATATATATGCGTTCGTTCATGAGAAATTCAACTACTATAACCTGAATAGGTTAGAAGTTTAAATACTCAGGCATTCTGGGCCTTCTCTCCATTTAAGTTCAGATGAATTTCTCATGAACGAACGCATATATATGACCGAAATTGCCGTAAAAAGTGATGTCACGAAAAATAAAAATAATCTATACACGGTCGGTAAAATCAAAACTCTGTGATTATCTATGTCATTTGCAATTTTCGTGTGAAGTTTGGAAATTTATGAGCGTATAATTAAGGAGATTCTACACTACTCAAGAGTGAATTTAAATTTTTTGATATTTTTGCATGAAATTTTTTAAGGTTACAAACAAATATATCATACACGTTTTAGTTGAATGATTAATGCATTGACCGTCTAGTTATCGAGAAAAAAAATAGTAAAAATGAGTAATTTCACATGCTTATAGAGAGCCCTTATGACAGAACCACTCTATTGGCGACGTTTTGTATTTTTTTTTATAGATCTAACAGATATTTTCCTACTAGAAATTAATATGATATAATTGAATATGTATAGAATTGAATGATATTCTTTCGGACCCACCTCACCGGCCAAATAAGCTCAAGAAACGCAATACAAAAAAATTTATTTGTAGTAAACACGTCATGGCGGCGGAAACGATAGAGGGCCTGGCTATGCTGCATGCATCAGCTGATCGAATATATATCAATGTATACCGATATGTTTCTATTCCGTAATTTTTTCTTTTCAAATGCAATAATTTGTTGCTAACAGATTCTTAACATTGGTAGAAGAATTTATTAATATTTTTGAGGAACAAAGCACAATAATCGAAAATTGACATCCAAGAATTTGAAGTTTGCAGGCAGCCGCCATTCCACTACTTGAATATTTTTAATACTTCTATTATTAAAAAAATCAATTAATAAAAGAAGCGAAATAACATGTATTTTTTATAATTAAAATAGTTAATTTTCGTCGGGTTTTTACTGATCAAAAAAATAAAAAAATTATGTTGCTTTCTTGAACTACCGTGTGAGGGTAGAACCTCGTTAATGAGATATCCAATCTCAAAGTTTCAACTTTTAACATTGAATGTAAATGGCATAACTTCATAAATCAATCAAATTCATCAGATTTTCGTTTTTTTTTCAAAATACAGCGGTGGGATTTCAATAATAAAAAAAAACATGTAGCGACTCTTCCAGTATTTTGAAGGAATTTGAAATTAATTCAGATTTTTTCACCGTGCACTTTGTTTGAATTTTATACTTGAATATCGAATCAATGAATTATGGATATATGAGAATGTAAATACATATGTAATACATGCACACAGAAAACCCTTTACATGGAAGTGCCCAGTGTCTCAATTTTTATATATCTCTTTACAATAAAAAAAAAATTGATAAAAAATAATCCGTTTGGCCCCAATATTCTAGTGTTTCCCAATATCTTGTATACACTTTGAATATTGCAATTCAATTACACTGAAGACAGAATCATTATTGAAATTCCGTTTTTTTTTCATACAAAAAGTTAAGAATAGTAATTTAGGAATAAAATTTAGATTTTTCAATTTTTCTAAGGCATTAAATGATATTTTGAAAAAATTCCATCATTCCAATATTCAAATTAACAATGCCTTAAATTTTTATAAATTTTTTATTCGATTATTTTATTCGATTATTCGATTATCAAAAAAAGTATTAAAAAAAAGAAATTTTAAATCAACTCCAATTTTTTTTTCTATTTTTTTTGGGCGATAAAAAAAATGACTATTTAATCTCAAATTCTGAAATTCTCGAGAAATTTTGATTTTTTCTATGCGACTTATCGTATTATATGTATATAATCTCATACTAATCAAGAAACATCTTTATTTCGGAAACTGAGGAAGATAGGACGTTTTGTTTCTAATCCTTTTTCGTATCTCCTAAAATTCTCTACAAAAGATTATTCAGTCGAAATTGTACTATCTCGCTAAGCTCCCGAGATACTGTCAAAAAAAAATTGACTAGAAAAATCCACTTCTTGATAAAAGAAAGAGAAACTGTTTGATCTCAATTGACTTAGCCAACAATATTCTCAACAATTCTCAACAAAATTCAATTTAAAAAAAAGTCTTAAAAGTTTGATTTACTGAAAATTCTGAATTAATCTCATTTTCTAATCGTTCAGATCAAATCTCCACTTCAAACCAAATCCTCAAAAAAATTTAGCCATCTCCATTCTAAGAAAGTCTGTACAAATAATTATGTATTCTTCATTCTTAAATTAAAATAAAAAATGTATTACCTTTTGAAGCACTCAATGCTTCTTCCAACGTCAAATACGATAGTATTTTCCTCAAACAGTCATTATTCAATATGTCTATCGTTATTTCATTTTGCTCCGGATTCTGTCCACACTCCAAATAATTCTCCATGATTTTAAAACCAACTTCACTACACGACTGTTGAAAATCAAATGCATCGAAACTCTTCAGAAACTTATAGTTTATTTTGATGAACTCATAATTCTGCGAATGAGCGACAAGGGAGCAAGAGGGAGGTAACACTGATGTTTACGAATTCGCTCGGAATTCGGGTATAAACGCAAGAGAAAAAAAAAAGGAAGAAAGAGAAAGAATTCGATAAAAAGAAAGAAAAAAAAAAGAATCCAAAGGTATTAAGGAGGAACATCAGCTTTCGACCTAAAACAAAAAATGCTTACGTTTTTATGAAACTTCGTTAAATTTTTTTCATAAACTCCTTCGCTCCGAGAGAAAACCTGTTGCATTAAGGATATTCAAGTAGTCCCGATAATCTATCTCATCTTTTATTGGTCACTTTCGATAGAGTAGCACGAGGAGATTTTTTTGAAATTTACTTTACCGGACGAATTGAGCCAAAAATAATTTTTGAGAAAAATAAAATTAACATTAGAATTCCATAAGCGAGATTCAGTTCCAATTTCATAGCAACAATTCATGGTGACAAGCCTATTTTTTCCTTATGTAACTATATATATTCTTGTTTGTCAGAATGTCCATTAATTTTTCAAATCAGAAAAACGCCTGTTACCGGACAAATAGTAACGATTAATCCAATAATGACTGCAATTGATGTTTTTATATGATTGAAACATCAATTGCAGCCATATTGGTATTTAGAATTCGAAGATCCTCCAATCCGAATCCTAGATGCTGGGAGAACCTGAATCAAATTCGGAACAACATTGAATATTTATAATATTATTTAATAGCAATTTATTATCGTATACATCGTTTTAATATAGATAAAATGTTACAAAATCGAAATAATCAGAATATTTATAATAACTTAAAAAAAAAGACAAAAAATAGATTTTTTGGACCTGCTACTTGGACTTCCTCAATAAAGCTAAATTAACTACACATTTAATGTCACTGTTCGACAGTCATTTGAGACACTTGAGGGACCAGAGTCAGAAAAAATTAGGATATCGTCCCAATAGTCAATGACAATTGTTAGAATCTGGAGGGCCTCTCATTTTGCAGGAACATGTGCTCGAATACAAGTTTATCAACATTATTTTCACAAAATTGAAAATTAAAGTGCATTAAGTTAGATTAAACTAGTGACATATTCGATCCCTAATGCTTGAGAGGTTTACCAGAAGGAATTGAAGAAATCCACTTGTCAACATTCTCACAAAATAAAATATTGAAATTAAAAAAAAAAAAAAAGATAAAAATTTTTCTTTAAAACACCAAAAAATTATTTAAAAAATTGAATTTAGTACTAAAAAAGTGAAACCGGATAATTTGATTTTTTTTGAAATTCTCTTAATTAGAAATAGTGCGATCTGCTTCAAGTCCGTTTTTCCAGCGAATTCCAAGAGGTCCAAAAAGGATTTCTACAAAATTTTTACTCTTTCGCTTATTTTCCGGGATTTTCTCAAAAAATTATTTTCCCTAAATTGAATTAAACATATTTACAATTCTTTTATTTTCTATTAAGATGATTCTGCAATCAGTACTCATCTCTCGAATTTAGATACTTTAATCGTAATTTTACTGTAATCTAAAAATTAAAAAAAAAAATTAAAAATTAGTATTTATCAAATTTTTGTGATTTTGAATATTTCAAATTTTTTTACAATTTACCTCTTGTAAGATCACAAAAATCGATAACTCCGTTGTGTTCTAATATCTTTCGTACGAATCTTGGCTGAACCCGATCAACTGGAATTGAGTTGCCATTCACTTGTATACTGCCACTCATTCGTACAGATTTAATGAACAAATACTCGAGTCCAGCGAGATTTTGAAAAATCACGTCAAGATGATCAGACAAACAATAAGCAATCACAAGACGTCTAGCCTTTGTCATAATTGCTTGCAGAGTGATTTCATCGAGAGAAAAATGGCTCAGCGAAATGACTCTGAGTTTTCCAAATTTTTCCAAATCCTGTGAAAAATAGAGAAAAAAAATATTTGATGAATTCATTTTTTCTGATTTATTTTTTGAAGATATTTTGGAAACTAAAGCAAAATACTACAAATTTCGTAGACTTTTTCGGAAGTTCTTGAAATTTTCTAAAAAAAATGATTCCAACAAAAATTGCAAAATCTCGAATTTAGAAAATTTAAAAAATTTGAAAAAAATCGATTTTTTTTTTTTTAATATTGAATTCAATTTTTTAAATATAAGTTTTCTGTCTTTTTGAGAAGATTTCTCACCGTTTTTTCCAATTTTAATTTTTTGTATGGTGAAAACGTCGACAAGTGGATTTCTTCAATTCCTTCTGGTAAATTTCTCAAGCATTGAGGATCAAATGTATCACTAGTTTTGTCTAATTTAATGTACTTCAATTTTTTATTCCGTGAAAATAACGTTGATAAACTGGCATTCGAGCACTTGATCATGCTCAATGATAAACTCTCCAGATTTTCAGCATTTTCATTGAGTTTTGAGACAATATCGCAATTTGTTGTGATTCTGCCTCTCAAGTGCCTCAAATGACTGCCGCACAGTGACACTAAATGGGTAGTGAATTTATCCGATAGATTGAGTCCTATTAAATCTAGAGTCGTGAATCTGTACCACAGCTGGCAATCCTGCCAACGTTTGCATACTGTAACAATTGAAAGCATCATGAATTAATTTGAATATTGAATAATTTCATTAATTTATTCGTCAATTCGTAACTATTCATGTCGACTTTTTGATTAGATGCCATTAGAAACAAATTAAGGAACTAGAAATTTATAAAAATTTGATTATGGGGCAAAATGGGATGAAGCATAGAAAATATTGCGTTTTGTATCCTAGTTTTTTTTTTAAATTTTTTATGTGAAAATCAAATTTTGTGAGTTAATTTGACTAAAGACAGAATTATCCTTGAATTTTTTTTTTCATAGAAAAAATGAAGAATTCAAATTTTGAAAAGTGGATTTGAAAATTTGAATTATTCAATTTTCCTGAGGCACGCAGAATGATACTGAAAAATTTCCATCAGTGGAGAATTTGGATTAAGGATCCCTCAAATTTAAATAAAATTTTTACTGAATTATTTTTGTATCAAATAAACGAGAAAAAAAATGAGATCTTCAATTAATTGCAATTTTCTTTCAATAGTTTTCTTTCAATAACTATTCTCGAAAAAAATAGAAAAGAAAATTCTACTTCTCAATGGATCCAAAATTCAACGAAAAGACAAACTCAAAAATATATAATTCAATTTAGAAAAACGTGCAAATTTTCGAAATTTGTAAAATTCCCCGAATTGGAAAAATATAACTATTTTTTTTTACACAAAAAATTAAATTTTTTCAAAATTCTGAATTTATCTTATTTTTTACGTATGCAAATCGAATCTCCTCTTCGATCAAAATCTTCATCAAAATTCAGTTATCTCCATTTTGATTGCGCAAAACTTTCCAAAAACTGAAATACCGAAAGTCTGCAGAGACAGTTGCTCCAGACAGTTATTCTTGCCTCCTAAACTCTTTCTCCCGAAAAAAACTAAAAAAATCTCTACCTTTCGAAACATTTAGTGTTTCTTCCAGCGACAAATACGAGAATATTTCTAGCAAACAGTCATCATTCAATTTGTCTATCGCTGTTTCATTTCCTCCTGATTTTCGTCCACAATTCAAATAATTTCCCATGATTTTTAGTATTAAAATACACTTCACTACACAACTGTTACAAGGCAAATGTATCAAAACCCTTCGGAAACTTTTCCTTTATTTTGATGAATCCATAACCCTGCGAATAAACGACAAGAGGAGCAAAAGAGGGGGGAGAGACAGTGAAGTTTTGCGAATTCGCACGAAATTCAGGTATAAACACAAGAGAGAGAAGAATCTGAAGGTATCACAGGTAGACAATATCGATTATTGGATTTTGAGACTTTCGAATCATTCTGTTAATTCTCTGTAATTGTGAATCGTATCATCCATACAATAATAATAATAATGATAATAATAATAATAATAATAATAATAATAATAATAATAATAATAATATGTACATTGAAATTAGGGAAAAATTGGGAAAAAGGTGAAGCATTTCATTTTGCTCGAATTTCCATTGAGAATTCTAGAAAATGAGTAGCGAAGAGGTCTGATAGAAGAATTCGCTAAAAATTCAGTAGCGAAGAGGTAAAACGAGATAAGTCGATTTTCTCCACCAAAAATTCTTTAAAAATATCTTAGAATTTGAGAAAAATAGAGCGATTTTGCCTTCCTCCTTTTCTATAGCTCTTGAAATTAGACAAAATTGATACGGGCAAAAAGGGCGTATCTCCATTATTTTCCAAGATATTCTGCAAAAAAAATGCGCAAATGAAATCAATTTATCTCGTTTTATCTCCGCACTACCGAATTTTTTCAAACGATTCTTCTCTTCAAAATATCTCGGAAATTAAGCGAGATAGGGCGATTTCACTCAATCCTTTTTTGTAGCTCTTGAAATTCTCTACAAAAAAAGTTGAGTACAAAATCGCTCTATCTCGCTTAATTTCCGAGATATTCCGTTCGAAATTATCGTAAAAAACGACTTATTTCTTTTCTTTCAAGTGAATGTCTCTTCCAAAAATTCTGAAAAAATTCATGAAATTACTTCAGCTCGTCTTTATTTCTCTGTGATTTTTCCAAATTTTTCCATGAACTTCTTCACCCCGAAAAAAAATCCGGTTCATTTTACCTCTCAAGTCCATTTTGCCCCTAGCTCCCCTATTGCATTAAAATTCCCTCGACTTGACAATTTTCATACATCAAAAGGTACATAATACGATTTTTTTTCTAAAAAACCCAACTGCTGATTATTGTAACAACAGTGATTACCTTTTATGAATACCAAGAAAACATGAGAAATAAGTGATTAACTTTTTTTCAATAATTAGTACTTTTTGCAGTCATAAAGATCCATATCAAACGTTAATTTATTCTGAAACATGTTATTACCCCTTTTTCTCATTAGAATTCAATGTTTACGTGGAGAAAATGATAGATAAATTCTTCAATTCAATCAACAAAAAGCATTGAAGTCGTCAGTGACTCAGGAAATTTCTGACAATATTTATTCAACATAACAGAAGAGAGGGGTGGGGGGTGGTAGAGGGAGGAAGAGCAGGTGTTCGTTCATTCCCGTTAAAATGCCGTCTTTAATCCTAAGGAACAATTAAGAGATTGAACAGTTAAAATGAATATGACCCCCCCCCCCTTCTGCCACTTCCCTCCCCCTCCCCTCCTTCTTTGCAAATGCACTAACAAAGAGTGAATACATTAATTTTTTTTGAAGAATTTATGAAATTTTCAGAAAAATTAATTTTATTTCTTTACTTTTTTTTTTAATTCTTGTCAAAAAGTTTTAAGGTAAAAAGGGCGTATGTCCAAAAAAAGTTGGTGAATTGACTGATCCCATGTTATCTCTTTACTACTGAATTTAAATGCACGAAAAAAAGCATCTACCAACAATTCAAAACTAATTTGTACAAATCCCCTTTCCCTTCCGCATCATCTTCTCTGGAAATAAACCGTCAATCATAAGACATGATACAGCACATCAGTAACTCTCTTCCTCGATTCTCACTATAGTGGCTCGAGTCTCCTCTTCCCACGCATTAATCTACCCAATCCCCCGGATGATAATTTTCAGCTGCATAAAGACACGACATATTACTAAATAAATGCGTGGGTAAAGTACGTCTGACAGAGTCGTCTCCATGTACTGTAATACTGTTAAGGAGGTCCAATCATTGCTCATGTTGAATAAAGTATATTTTTATTATACTAGATTAAGGTAGTTCTATGAGAAAGGGATGTATGAAAATTGAGGCACCGGGGCCCTCCATGGAAAGGGTTTTCGGTGTGCATATATCACTTATTTATTTCCATTCTCAAATATCCAAAATTCATTTATTTGATATTCGAGTATGAAATTTTTCATCTAATTATGAATTTAACGAAAATTTTAAGATTTTTTAGTAAACTCTCGATATTCCCTAAATGATACGGTGCTGTATGCACACGTCTAAACATTCATTACACGTATAGGACTATAGAGCACACACACAACTATTCGGAACGAAGCAGCCAATCACGTTCAAGCAGCGGCCAGCTAATTGCCTCACTCAATCGTGAATTTTACCAAATTTTCCTGTCTTCAAAATTTAAAAAAAAATACACGGTGAAAAAATCTGAATTAATTTCAAGTTACTCCGAAATACTGGAAGAATCCCTACATATTTTTTTATCGAAATCTTACGACTGGATTTTGAGAAATAAAACGAAAACCTGCCGAATTTGATTAATTTTTGAGGTTATGCCATTAATTTTGTGTTACACAGAGAAAAATGTTTTCTTAATTTAAGAATGTGCAGTCACTTGATTTAAGAATGTGCAGGTCACTTAAATTAAGTGATTCTTCTCACTTAAATCAAGTGACTTTTTCTTTCTTAATTTAAGAAAGCAAAACTCACTTAAATCAAGTGCGTTTTCTCACTTAAATCAAGTGACTTTTCCCACTTAAATTAAGTAACTTTTTCTTTCTTCATTCAAGAAAGTAAAAGTCACTTAAATTAAGTGAGTTTTCTCACTTAAATCAAGTGACTTTTTCTTTCTTAATTTAAGTGATTTGCACATTCTTAAATTAAGTGACTGCACATTTTTAAATTAAGAAAACATTTTCTTCTGCGTAAAAATTGAAACTTTGAGATTTAATATCTCATCAACTATACGGTCAAAAATTCTCAAATTTTCCACAAAAATCGGAAATAACATGAATAATGATTTCCCAAAATTTGCAGAAAATCTCACGATGACTCAAAATCCGATAGAACTACCTTAAATCTTTCTCCCCCTTCCTTTCACTGGCGATTAATGAGCCAACGATATGTGTCCCTGCGAACTCTCGCGTGTGTAGTCGCAACTTGTGGTTGAAAAACAAAATGGAGAAAAAAGTTTGAAGGAAAATAAATGGAAAAAAAAAAAAAATTAAGTAATGAAAACGATACCGTGCAACGACCTCCTCACTTCTACCTTCCTCTTCCTTCTCCCCCGCTGCCTCTTTTTTCAGGGCAGAAGGGGCGAAAGAGGAAGAGAGAGAGGAAGAGAGGAGAGAGACAATGGGCCGAGGTTTATGGTACACGTCGCCTCATGAGAAAGGCGCGGGGGAGTTAAAGATCACGATTGTACAAATCGATCGGTCGGCATGGCTACGAGACGCTCATGTATACATTTTGTTTTTATCAGTCCGGAAATCATCGGAGAATTATCACGCCCTCTACTTATTCTTTCTTCTCTTTTTTTATTTTTTTACTTATCATTATTATGATTATCATTATTTTGAGGTAATTGATAAGACGGAAGAGACTCGACGAAATAATTAAGATTTTTTTTTTGTATTTCATTCAATTTTTTTTTTATTTGTAATTTTGGGAAAAATTGAATTTTTTGATAGTTTTTGTTCATTTGATATTCTGAAAAATTTATCTTTTACGAATTGCTGAGATGAAAATTATGAAATTAACTTGGAAATTTTGTCTCGAGTTTTTTCGAGAAAATTTCCATTAAATTATGATTTTTTAGGAAAAATTTGGAGTGAAATTTTTTTATGCATTAACAAAATTCATGTTAATTTATGAAAATCTCAACAGATCTTCATTTATCGACTTTTCTAATTTTTCATTTAAAAAAAAGAGAATCTCATAAACACTGAGATTTTATTCATTTTCAGCAATCTTCTCCAATATCTCATTATTCACCGCTTTTTCTCAATCTAAAAAAAAAAAATAAAAATAAAAACTTTGACATTTTAAAATAAAATAAATTCTCAACATTTTCCCTTTTTTTGAAATTTCAGGTCCTGCAGAAAGACATCGAGGCACATGGTCGTATCGTGAGCTCCGTGGTGAAGTTGAGTGAGCGTGTGTCGAAGCAGGAGAAGATTGAAGCTGATCGTGATAAGGAATCATCGAAGGATTTGGTAAATCGTGAGACACTACAGGCAATACGAGTTGCTGGATCATTGGAGAGACGTTGGCATCTTTTATTTTTACGTGCACTAGAATGGCAGTGTCACATTGAGACACTAGCAACTCGTCTCTGCAATAAGGTAAAGATAAATATAAAGATAATAATGCACAGTAACACTATAATTATAGTGATTTTTATCGGATTATATTTATACTTGAAGGAAATTTCACACTAGAGGTGAATACATTATCTTTAATACGGAGATATTATTTTCTTGGACTATTTTCATAGATAAATGGATGCTCTTATCCAACTTTCATCGACATTTTTGAGCTCCGGGGAAGGATGTCAATTATGTCGGTGGAAAAAAAATCGATTAATGTTGTGATTAGTATCTGATTTATTGGTTTAAGATAGTTCTATCGGATTTCGAGTAATCGTGAGATTTTTTTCAAATTTTGGGATATAATTATTCATGTTATTTCCGATTTTTGTGGGAAATTTGAAATTTTTTTACCGTATAGATAATGAGATTTTAAATCTCAAAGTTTCAACTTTTAACACAGAGTTAATGGCGTAACTTCAAAAATCAATCAAATTCGGCAAGTTTTCGTTTCTTTTCTCAAAATCCAATCGTGAAATTTCGATGAAAAAATACACAGAGAAAAATGTTTTCTTAATTTAAGAATGTGCAGGTCACTTAAATTAAGTGACTTTTCTCACACAAATCAAGTAATCTTTTCTTTCTTAATTTAAGAAAGTAAAAGTCACTTAAATCAAGTACGTTTCCTCACTTAAATCAAGTGACTTTTCTCACTTAAATCAAGTAACGTTTTCTTTCTTAATTTAAGAAAGTAAAAGTCACTTGAATTAAGTGACTTTTCTCACTTAAATCAAGTGACTTTTTCTTTCTTAATTTAAGAAAGTAAAACTCACTTAAATCAAGTGCGCTTTCTCGCTTAAATCAAGTGACTTTTCTCACTTAAATCAAGTAACTTTTTCTTTCTTAATTTAAGAAAGTAAAAGTCACTTAAATCAAGTGCGTTTTCTCACTTAAATCAAGTGACTTTTCCTTTCTTAATTTAAGAAAGTAAAACTTACTTAAATCAAGTGCGTTTTCTCACTTAAATCAAGTGACTTTTCTCACTTAAATCAAGTAACTTTTCCTTTCTTAATTTAAGAAAGTAAAAGTCACTTAAATCAAGTGCGTTTCCTCACTTAAATCAAGTGATTTTTCTCACTTAAATCAAGTAACGTTTTCTTTCTTAATTTAAGAAAGTAAAAGTCACTTGAATCAAGTGCGCTTTCTCACTTAAATCAAGTAACTTTTTCTTTCTTAATTTAAGTGACCTGCACATTCTTAAATTGAGTGACTGCACATTCTTAAATTAAGAAAACATTTTTCTCTGAGTATGTAGGGATTCTTCCAGTATTTCGGAGTAATTTGAAATTAATTCAGATTTTTTCACCGTGTATTTTTTTTTTAATTTTGTAAGACAGTAAAATTTGGTAAAATTCATAATTAGATGAAAGATTTCATACTTGAATATCGAATAAATGAATTTTGGATATATGAGAATGAAAATAAATATTTAATATATACAGACCGAAAACCCTTTCCATGGAGGACCCAGTGCCTCCATTTCTATACATCCCTCTCTGATACAACTACCTTAACATGAAAATTGCTCCCAAGGCTCTTAATGCTGATTCCCTTTTTTTCCCCCTTTCTTCAATTCAACATTAGCATCTCGCATTTATGATTCATGAATCATTGATGGAGGAAGTGGAGCGTAACCAAGAGTCTCACAATCTCTATATATATATATATATATATAGTATAGCATATATATATATACAAGTGATCATTTTAATTTATTCCCAAGAGGCTCGTCACAAAAATATCCTTTATTTTTCAATTGAAATTGTACAATTTTAAAGTCACAATTTAATACTAGTATGTGTTGCACTCGTAACGATGCATAAGAGGAAGCAAGAGTTGTTTATCGATCCCAGGGACCTTAATGCGTTCCCTAGAGGTAGAATAATAAAAAATTCATGGTGGAAACGTTATATTACCTTTCTAGGAACGTCAATAATATCCACCTACGTTACTTCCTTTTTTTTTTTCTTTTTTTCTACCTCTTTCTTACAACTGACATAATTCATACAATGTGTATTTATCTTACAGTTGATATTGTCGTTTTGTTTTTCCTCCATGCTCTCAGAATTTTTTATTTTTTTTGCGAATATTAATTTTGCAAAAATTTGCCATTTTATTGCAGCATCAGTTTTTCGAGAATATCTCGGAAACTAAGCGAGATAGAGAAATTTTGCATGAATCCTTTTTTGTAGCTCAGGAAATTCTCTAAAAAACATTCTTTGGGCAAAAAGGGCGTATCTCCATTATTTGAGAAGTTATCTGAAAAAACTGGTAACAATATGAAATCGACCTTTTTTTTGTTGAAAATTTCATTTTTTTTTTTTCCGGCATAAATTCATCATGTGCGTGAGAAATTGTGCAGAAGCATTTAAAATCACTAGAAATTCAAATTAAAAGGCAATTCCTTTAAATTTGAGGGTAAAACACTTTCATCACGCGAATGAACGTTTTGTTCTTTCGTCATAATTTTCATGCTTCACGTTTTAATTTGATTCATCTATGTGTCCATTAAATTTACTCAGTCAATAAATCTTGTAAACATCTTTTTTTTTTTTGGAGGGGAAATAGTTATTTTGAGATACAAATTCAGATGGAATTATTTTGTTGTTAATTTATGAGTTGTGGAATTAATGGAGGTGATTAGAGAATTATCACAAAATTTCACCTCGTAAATTTGTAGTGCTGCACATTTAATCAGTTTCCTTAATTTAATTAATGTAATGCTCGAATAGACGTCAGGTTTTGATAAATCTTGAATTTTCTTCCTGATAATCAAAGTTTTGATTACGGAAAGTGAAGAAAAATAAGATTTTATTTTAAATATTGGGATTTATTTCTAATATTATTTCATGAATGATTTTATTTTTTATTTTTTTGGAAATAAAAAAAAAACAAATTATTCTGTTTTGCTTTTTTTCTACTCAATTATTCAAGAATGAGTTGGAAATTAAACGAGATAACGCAATTTTATCCCAATATTTCTTCGTAGCTCTTGGAATTCTCTAGAAATAATGAATTTACGTAAAATCGCGCTACTTCGCTTACTTTCCGCGATATTTTCCAAGAAAAACAGAAAAAATCGAATTATCTTGATTTTACCTGTATTCTCAAAAAACCTTTTTAACATCTCAAAATGGAAAAAAAAAATTTTGATAACAAATTTTCCTTTCTGAGAAAAATTGCATTTAAAAAAAATCCCAAAAATTCACCCATTTTCCATCAATTGCAACATTTTCCTCCAAAAAATTAACAAAATTCAAAAAAAAACTCATTAAGAGAAATTTTGCCCAGCAAACACATTTGCATTAAATTTCAACTTATTCTTTCTATTTTTTTTTTTAATTTTAAAATGAAGGCAGTATACGATGAAAGTATATGAGCAACCAATAAACAATTAAAAATTTTCTACCATCTAAAATTAATCATGAAACTCTGAATTATCCTGACAAGTACTTAATTATCTGGCATTAAATTAATTACCTCGTTTCTCGTCTGTGGGTGTTTTCACCCTCACCTAAAACAGTAACCAAGATGATAAGCCAATAGCAGCAAATGCACTTGCCCCTTTTATTATCTTCATTTTTCTACTCATAAAGTAACGCCGAGTTTAATACCAGTCTCCGTTTCAGAAAGGGGCAAAAAGGCAAAGGAAAAGGAAGAAAAAAAAAAAAAAAGTGGAAAGAAATAGCTATTGCAACCGTTATCGGGTTAAGTCGAGTGTTTAGCCTGCCAAGTGTAAGTCAAGTGTCTTCATGCTCTTCCTCTACATGTACTTGATGGAATTGAAAGAGAAAAAAAAAGGCTTCAAAGTGTTACGCTCACTTGGCAAGTGGCGAGGGATTATTAACGACTCGTTAATTACGTAGAGTACTGTACCGTATCGTTGGCTTAGAAGCAAAGGGGCGTAAGTGCTATGCTTATTCCCAACACTTACGCCACTTTGCTCCTAAGATGATTGATTTTTTTCTCATTTTTTCCACTTTTTTTTTTTTCGTTTTTCTGTTGAAAATTATCCATTCTGCAGACTCGATGGTGGAATGACAGTCTCTCGTCCGGTACGAAAACAATGTGATAGGAACAAAGCTGCAGAGAGACAGCAGGAAGCAATCCATTGATTTTCATGAACCGGAATTGCACGGCTCTAACGTCAGACAATGACAATGTTAAAAAAATTTTCGAGAGGTTTTTTTTAGTTTTTGTTTTAATTAAGGTAGTTTTATTTGGGAGGGATGGATGAAAATTGAGGGGCTGGGGGCTGCTATGGAAAGGGTTCTCGGTGTGTATGTATTAAATATTGATTTTCATTCTCATGTATCCAAAATTCATTTATTCGATATTCGAGTAGGAAATTTTTCATGTAATTATGAATTTAACGAAAATTTTAAGATTTTTTAGGAGACTTTCGATATTCTCCAAATGATATTTACCAAATTTTCCTGTCTTCAAAATTAAAAAAAAAATACACGGTGAAAAAAACTGAGTTTCAAATTACTCTGAAATACTGGAAGAATCTCTTCATATTCTTTTATCGAAATTTCACGACTGGATTTTGAGAAAAAAACGAAAACCTGCTGAATTTGATTAATTTTTGATGTTAGGCTATTTACTCTGTGTTAAAAGTTGAAACTTTGAGATTTAAAATTTCATTAACTATACGGTCAAAAATTTCCAAATTTTGCAGAACAATTGAAAGTTACATGAATAATTTTTTTTTTTTTTTTTTTTATACATGAATAATTGTTTCATGAAATTTGAAGAAAATCTCTCGATGACTTGAAATCTGATAGAACTACCTTGAAGGCATCTGAAGGAAAAAAATTCAAAGAATGCTAAATGTGCGGTTTCGAGAGTTCGCGGGGTAATAAGGAAATTGAGTTTTTTAGTGTCTGAGTATTAATGTTGTTTTGATAAATTGAAGGGGATCTTCTGGAATTTTAATGGAAAATCAATGGATGACTTTTTTCCTTAAATTTTTTTTTTTTTGGAAAATATCTCAAGACATAAGCAAGATAGAGGACTTTTTATCGAAACTTTTTTTAAAAGCTTCAAAAAAATTTCTCTACTGAAAATTTCACTATCTACTCAATTTTCAGAGATATTTCCAAAAATGAACTGCAGAAAAATTAAATTTGAATAGAAGAAGACAAATTCAGTAGTGAAAAGGTAAAACAGGATAAGTCGACTTATCTTTGCGATAATTTGGAAGGAAATATCTCGGAAACTAAGCGAGATAAGGTGATATTATTTATGTTTTTTTATAGAGAATTTCAAGAGTTACAAAAGATTTTTCGGGCAAAATTGCTCTATTTCGCTTATTTTCTAAGGTATTGTCAAACAACTAAATGAGAAAAAAATAGACTTATCTTGTTTTACCTCTTCACTACTGAATTGATTTTTTTAATGATCATGATTACTTGAATATTTCGGAAACTAAACGAGAAAGCGCGATTATAGCAAAAATAATTTTTTTAATTTCCGAAATTCGCTGCAATTTTTTTTTTTTTTCAAAACTGCGCTATCTCGTTTAGTTTCCAAGAAATTCTTCAAAAACTGGCTTTAAAAAATTGTCTCATTCAATTTCACCTCTTAACCACTCAATTCTCTCTTTTTCCCCCTCGATATTCGATCCTCATGCCCAGAACCAGTTTATCAAAAATTCATGTAAATTTTTGAAACTGATATTTTCCAAAAGTCTCGAGCGAAAGAAATTTTACGCAAATGTCGACAAAAAAAAAGAAAGAACCCTTTTAAAGTATAATATGTACTTTGATCGAGGGATAATAAACCAGTGAATTCTCTCAAGTGTCTCGTGGTTGTCACTAGTATTACGCACTTTTTTCGTATCTTCCTGATGATTATTTCTTTTTTTTTTTTTCTTCACAAAAACCACAAGTGCCCACAGGCCACAAAATATTCAGCAGTGTCCCTAATTCTACGCAAGGTTGATCATCAGGTATCTTCTTTCTCCCTGGCTCATTGCATTTCTTTATTGGTCACGAACATGAGATGCTGACAAGAAAAAAATTGAGCCCAAAAAAAGGCCTTGATCACCGAAAAATTCGAGTAATCATCGGTGAAAAAAAAAATTGATTGAATTGCGGAATAATTTGATGGGAATTTTCATGAAAGTAATTTAACAGTGAAATTTTTGGAGAATTTCTTGGAAATTAAACGAGATAAAGCGATTTTGCCCTAATTCTTTTTTGTAAATAATTTCGAGAGAAGAACATCGCTCTATCTTTTTTAAAAATTAGTTGAAAGGTAAAAATAGAATAAGTTCATTTTTCGTGAATATTTTGGAAATTAAGCGAGATAGTGCGATTTTGTTCGAATTTTTTATATCGCTTGCTTTTTAAGATATTCTATGAAGAATGCTCATAAAAATTAGTCCAAAGGCGAAAATGAGATGAATCGATTTTTCTTCCTGACGATTTTTTTCCGAATATTTCAGAGATTAAGCGAGATGAAGCGATTTTGCCTCAATGCTTTCACGTAGGTCTTGGAATTTCCTGCAAAAAGAAAGGATATAGGCAAAATCGCTTTATTTCGCTTAATCTCTGAAATATTCTGTCAAGAACGATCGCAAAATTTAGTCGAAAAATAAAAATAGAAAAAGTCAATTTTTTTTCCTGATGATTTTTTACGAGTATCTTGGAAATTAAGTGAGATAGCGCGATTTTGATGAAATCCTTTATTATAGCCCTCAAAATCCTCTACAAAAAAAGTTTCGGGCAAAATCGCTCAATCTCGCTTAGTTTCAGAGATATTTTGTCACGAATAATTTAAAAAATTAGTCAAAAGATGGAAATCGAACGTTTTTTTTTTCTAACGATTCTTTTGCAAATCCAGGAAATTGAGCGAGATAGCGTAATTTCATGTCAATTATTTTTTTATAAATCTTGAAATTCTCTTCAAAGCAATATTCAGGCAAAACCGCCCCATCTCCTTCAATTTCTTTTTTTTTTTCCTTCAGTTTCTGAAATATTCTCTGAAAAAATTGAACAAACAAGAGAAACTTATTCATTCAATTCCGCCCCTTTCACTGAATTAAAAAAAAATTTGTTACAAAGTTTCTTTTAAAATCGTTTATACTTCGTCACAAGTTGTCCACTTCAGAATTCTCATTAAGAAGTACCATATTTCATGTTCCCCTCGAAGGGGGTCCCAGTATTATTTGCTGGGCGGAGGTGGGGGTAACGGTTAATGGAGGGTGATCACAGTACCCCAGCGGGTCAGAGAGGGGAAATGAATGCCCACATCCCCTTTTTTTCTGCCCTTTCCACAAAGCAGGCAGGTGACATGCTGCGCTTGAATGAACTCCCAACAAACAACCGCAAAGGTACAACAAAACTCAAAAAGCAAACGAAAATGTGACAGTGAAGAAACCGTTGGATATCACTATATTCTGACCCAATTCCAATAAAAAAAAAAAAATTATGATAGAAAGAAAAATTGTTGAAAAAATTATTGAGTGTTAAACAAGCGTCCCACTTGTAATTCACACAGACTGCTCGTCTTCAATGCTCACCTCCTCTGTTGGCATTCCCCGAAGCAAAACGGTCCGTTTCACTATCCAGTGAGACTTTGCTCCAATTTCTGCAACTAACGGACGCGATTATCTCCTTGCACTTCTGACTCTTGTGTTTTTTTCATGAAAATACGTTAAGCATCCGAGGTTTTATTCGATTTAAAACGGTATTATTTACGTTTTTTTTTCTTCTTTTTTTTTGTTTAACGAAATAGGCATTGGATAATAAAATTCTCGTTTTTATGTTTATTTCATTGTGGAAATTCGTGTTATTTCAATTTACGAGGATTTAGCTGGAAATAATGAATGGAATTAATGATTTTCTGCGTTTTTACGTCAATTTTTTTTTTCCTTTGTTTTTAGAGAACATCTGGAAATAATGGAGATACGCTCTTTTTGCTCTGATTCTTTTTTTGTAACTTTGGAAATTCTTTGAAAAGAAATGAGGGTAAAATTGCTTTATATCGCTTAATTTGCGCGCTATTTTTTGAAAAAGATCCAAATAATTGTTTTTTTTATCTTTGATTTTTTTAAAGATATCTAGGAAATTAAGCGAGATAGGGCGATTTTGTCTTAATATTTCTCTGTAATTCCCTACAACAAAGGATTAGAGTAAAATCGCCCTATCTCGCTTAACTTCCAAGATATCTTCAGGCGAAAATTCAGTAAGAAAATGGACCTTTTCGTCCTTTTTTGAAAGAATATCTCCGAAAATTAATGGAGATACGCCCTTTTTGCCCTAATCCTTCTCGAAAATATTGAATTCCTCTTCAAAAAAAGGATTCAGATGAAACCGCGCTATCTCGCTTAATTTCCAAGTTACTTTCAAAAAAAGTGGGTCAAATTGATTTTCAAATCCTTTAAAAATATCTTGAGTTTTTTTTTGTGGTAAAAGTTCCTTTGTGCCATAAAATTTTTTTTTTTCAAATAAATCGTCGATTTCGATGAATATTTTTCACACGAAATCAATTTGAAAGGACAATTTTTTTCCTCCATAAATAATTCATCATAATCGAACAAATTTACGTTCAATATTCCCAAACTTTTTGTCTTTTTTTCTTTCGTAGAATTGTACTATTAGAAACTTTTTTTTTTGTGCAGTAACATCTGGTCTCCTTTCCCATATTTGTGGAAGAGAAAAAAAAGGGAAGAGCGCATCCTTGCGCAAAGCCATAATAGCTTGTGTTTCACAATTGGAAATATCCCTCGAGACATAAAATTTGTGAATAAAAGGTTCGACAAAATTTCAGGTAGAAAATATTTTCAAAACTTTCGTTTATTTCAGGTCAGGTCTATTTGCCAATTTAGATTGTCAATTTCTTTCTTCTTTTTTTTTCTCGTGGTGGCTAATCCAAAAAGGGACTCTGAAAAGATATTCTCAAAGTGCTTGTAAATTCCTCGGTTAATCCTCAAAACTTTTGGCCAATTGATTCAACTTGTTGAATTTAGCCTCTGACCATTGTTCCTAAAAGATGACCGGAAATACAAAAACTGCTCTATTACTTTCTGGCTCTTTTCAAAAGCCAGTGGGACTCCATTGAGTGGAGAATAACTCGAATTTTAGCTTGCCAATTAAACAGAAATTTTAGGATAATGCTTCGTCACCTCTAATAAATAGGAGAATGATCCTTTCTCGAAAATACAACAGGTGGAATTAACAGAAAAATTGTGCATTCGGATATTTTTCAATAAATGTTTTTATTTTTTGTGAATATGGAAATAATTCAATTTTTTTTCTTTTTGCTTCCTTTGTGGTAGATATCTTGGAGAATAAGCGAGATAGAGCGATTTTGCATGAATCCTTTTTTACTGAAGATTTTGAGAGCTGCAAAAAAGGATTAAGATAAAAGCGTCCTATCTCGCTTAATTTCCGAGATATTCACTGAAAACGATTGAAAAAAAAAACAATCATTCAATCTCACTTTTTTCACTAAATTTTTCAAATTTTGGTGCACAATTTTTTTTAAAATCCTTCATACTCTTTTTTGTGGACAAAAATGGTAAATTCCCATATTTTTCAAATTATCCTTTCTTTTCTCTCTTCAACATCAATTCAAAACTGAATTTTCTGTTTAATTATCCTCGAAATGGCTATTTTATCCATAAATTTCCATCAACTCCAATTTTTTCATAAAAAGTAAAATTTTCCATGGAAATTTGCAGCTTCTTGGTCTCAAGAATGATTCGACAATATTCCTCATCCCCAGAGGCCTATAAAACAGAAAGAAAGAAGAAATAAATCAAAACTTTATGTCTCACGCAAATCATGACAGAATTACTACCATAATTACATTTTTTTTAAAAAAAAATTTAACAGAAATAATTGATTTTATCGCTCGAAAATGGGAAACTCAGCTTCTTCCAAGTTTTATTGAAGAAATTTTTTATTTTCTATTCTTTCTAAAAAAAATCCTTATTTTTTATAATCAAGTATGCATTCCACAATATTGATAATTATCAGACTTACAACTGAGAAATTGTCAAGAAATCAAATTTCGAAAAAAATAGGAAATGTGCAAGCGAGATTTGAGCTCACATCCTCCAAATTACCAGTAGAATTTTTTCTCAAATATAATTGATTTTATCACTCGAAAATGTAAAAACGCTGCTTCTTCGATTTTTTAAAAGAAAAATCATAATTTCAAATTTTAGAAATTTTTTTTTTTTCTAAAAAAAATTTTTTCTCATTTTTCATAATCAAGAATCCAGCGTTGAACTGAAAAATAACGAAAGTACACGAAATTGGATGATAATAGAGGCTCATTGCGTTCCTGGAAGACCACACTACCGCAGGTTGAAAAACACTGTTCAAGAATTGAGGCTTGGCACGAGTCATAATTTTTTTTTTTTATTTTTTTTTTTTAGGCTTCTATAAAGGTACAACCCCGTGGTATTAACTCCAAGCATAATTTCCGCTCAGACGTTCTTGAATTACAACGACAGTTGCTGTTGGATTAAACGTCTGTTCATGAACTGAAACGCTTCTCTCCTAGTTTCATCCATCAGTTTCATAATTTTCTTCATTTTTAATTTTTCAGTCAATCTAACTTTTTGAATTCTTGTAAAATCTTCTTGCAGTCCTTCAAAACTGACACTGAAATTATAATCACCGATTTATTCTTATGTTCTTGGAATAATCAAGGAAATTAGAGACTTTTCGCGTTTCTATTTTTAATTTCAGTATATTAGTCATTGATTTTTTGGAAAAATCTCGGAAATTACTGGAGATACGCCTTTTTCCTTCTCTTCCCTTTTTTTGTAGCTTTCAGAATTCTCAAAAAAAAATTATCTGGACAAAATCGTCTTATCTTGATCAATTTCCGAGATATTTCATTGAAAATGATCACAAAAATAAATCAAAAGATAAAAAAAGAATGTTTTTTTTTCATTCATGTTTCGAAAAATATCTCGGAAATTAGTGGAGATACGCCCTTTTTGCATTCGCCCTTTTTTTTGAAATTCTCTACAAAAAAAGATATTAAACCAAAATCATCCTATCTAGTTTAGTTTTCGAAATATTCTATTGGAAATCTTCAAAATTTCATTTTTTTAACAATATCCCGAAAATGAATGGAGATACGCCCTTTTTCTCCTGATCCTCCTTTGCAGCTTTTGAAATTCTCTACAAAAATCGTTCTATCTCGCTTATTTTCCAAAGAAGATTAAAGTGATATTTTCAAAAAAATATCGAATAGACAAAATATTTTTTAAAAATCCTCTTTTTTCATACAATTGATAAATTTCTCAATTCGTCATTCAATCCAACTTCAACTTTTTGATTCTCTCCATAAAATAACAATTTAATTCCTTCAAAACTCCACTCGCTAAAATTATAATCTTCATTTCATCCTTCTTACGCTTTTGAAATTTTCATAATTGCAGAGATTAAAATGCAGAAGTGAACTAATCTCTATGTAAGAGGTCACTAAGATTCCTCGTGTAAAGTAGAAAGTATTATTGGGGTCATTTATATGTGTAGTATATCGATGGCTATTTATTTTTCATACCTGCTGTGTTCAGCCCAAGAGTTCATTGTTATATTTTTCTACTACTCCGCCCACTGAGTAACACAGGTCTCTAGTTGTTTTATTAAATATCGGGTCAGTACATTGTCCTGAGTTGCCCTGTGTCTCATTGGTCAATCACCTCAAATTTCAGCCCATTCATGAATCCATAAATTGCGGAGACCTCGTGAAAATTCAGACAGTTGTCTACCGTTCAGCAAACCGGTAACATTGCAAGAGTGAATTCCCATCCTCGGAATTAATTAAATTAATTAAAAAAAAAACCTAGTATTAATTTTAAAAAACGTATTTTACTCGAAATTAAATGGAGATTTATTGTGAAAAAATATTTTTAGAGGATTTGTGGAGACGAAAAGTTAGTGAACTATGCAAAAATATTCTTATTCCTTTAAATTTTAGTGAAAAAATAGAATAAATCGACTTTTTTGGGAATTATGGAATTTTTAGAAAAATCGAATTTATTTACATCAGTTTTTTGAGGATATCGCGGAAACTAAGCGAGATAGAGGGATTTTACCTCAATCTTCTTTTCTAGGATTTAAAATTCTCTACAAAAAAGGATTCGGGAGAAATCGTCCTATCTCGCTTAGTTTCCGAGATATCTTTAAAAAAAGTAACAAAATAGAATCGATTTTTCTAGGAAATTTCATATTTTTTTATTTTTGTCGTGAAATTTGCGGAAATTAAGAGAGATAAGACTTTCAAGAGCTACAAAAAAGGATTAGGCCAAAATTGTCTTATCTCGCTTATTCTCCGCGATATTATCAAAAAAATGACAAAAAAAATGCAATTTTTTTATCTTTCATTTTCGTAGAATATCTCGGAAACTTAGCGAGATAGCGAAATTTTTGTGATAATCTTTTTTGTAACTCTCGTTCTTCTCTCCAAGAAAGATATCTACCAAAATTTCGCTATCTCGTTTACTTTCCGAGATATTCCACAAAAATGAATAACTAAAATTTTATACTTAAATTTTTTTTTCCTCGTTTTTTTCTATTTTTGTAAAGAAGAGGTCACTCGTGCTTCTCCAACTTTTTTTCATTGACATTGATTGACAATTGATGTTTTCTAGTTCCAATAATAATCATTATTATCCCCATGATTATTTTCCAGAGTGTGGTGTCATGCCGTTGTAGCAGCGACAGTGACGAGGAACCAGTAACGAAGCAACCAAGATTGAGCCGCAGGCAATCACGTGAATCAGGAAGAGAAAATAGTGGACGTACAGGACGTACTGGACGTAGTGGTACACTACCTAAGCGTGTTACACTGTCGAAAATACGTAATCGTGAACCAGGAGTATCATCAAGCTGTGCATCTGACAGTGAAATGTCCTCTGGGTCTCATCAAAACGAGGACGAATCATATTTCGAGGTGAGAATCCTCAATTTTCACGTCATTTTATCAATACAAATTAATTCGAATTTATAAATGCGATATATATCGCATCGATTAATCGAAATTTCGAAAATGATCGATTAGCGATTCCTCTCATATTTTTTTTTTTATCGATCTTGTATAAAAAGCGAAATATCGCATCGATTAATCGATATTCGCTAATAATCGATCAGAAGTTAAAAAGCGAGATATCGCATCGATTAATCGAAATTTTGAAATTGATCATTCGAAAATTCCTGTAAAATATTTTTCTTCGATGTCCTCAAATCTCGAATAAAATGCGATATATCGCATCGACTAATCGATATTCCCAAATAATCGATGAGTCGATCCAATACAATTTTCCGAAGAAAAATTTTTCTCATCAAAACGAGGACGAATCATATTTCGAGGTGAGAATCCTCAACTTTCACGTCATTTTCATCAATGAAAATTAATTCGAATTTATAAATGCGATATATATCGCATCGATTAATCGAAATTTTGAAAATGATCGATTAGGGATTCCTATCATATTTTTTTTTTGTTATCAAATCTTATATAAAAAGCGAAATATCGCATCGATTAATCGATATTCGCTAATAATCGATCAGAAGTTAAAAAGCGAGATATCGCATCGATTAATCGAAATTTTGAAATTGATCATTCGAAAATTCCTGTAAAATATTTTTCTTTGATGTCCTCAAATCTCGAATTAAATGCGATATATCGCATCGACTAATCGATATTCCCAAATAATCGATGAGTCGATCCAATACAATTTTCCGAAGAAAAATTTTTCTCATCAAAACGAGGACGAATCATATTTCGAGGTGAGAATCCTCAACTTTCACGTCATTTTCATCAATGAAAATTAATTCGAATTTATAAATGCGATATATATCGCATCGATTAATCGAAATTTTGAAAATGATCGATGAGGAATTCCTCTCATATTTTTTTTATATCAAATCTTGTATAAAAAGCGAAATATCGCATCGATTAATCGATATTCGCTAATAATCGATCAGAAGTTAAAAAGCGAGATATCCTATCGATTAATCGAAATTTTGAAATTGATCATTTGAAAATTCCTGTATAATATTTTTCTTCGATGTCCTCAAATCTCGAATTAAATGCGATATATCGCATCGACTAATCGATATTCCCAAATAATCGATCAATCGATCCAATACAATTTTCCGAAGAAAATCAATGTAGGCGCTTCTAATTGCTACTTGTTTCATTAAATCCGAGTAAAGCCTAATCATCCACTTTTTTCTTCCTCTTAGGACGATCTGGAGCAGCTTTGCGTGACGGAAACGAAGAGCAAGGTCTTGCGAGCCGCAGAAAAACGGGATACAGCCGTACAGGGTGATCAAGGTGAGGAAGGTGATATAGAAGAAGGTGAAGCTAGTGAAGACGAGATGCCACCGACACTTGATCCAGCAATGGCATCAGTATCAGGTGATGAGGTAGATGGTCCATCATCCTGTCACAATAAAAACTCGCCGATTCTCAAGGTCACGCAAAAACGTCGTCGAACACTCGATGAAAGTTCATTATTCAATACATCCGACAGAAAATCAAAAAATTGCGCAACATTTTATTTTAAACATCGTGATACTGATTCGGAGGCTGATTGTATCGTTGAAAACAGCGAAATGCAGAATAACGTTGATGACTCGTCGGAGGAGGAATGGACCTATACAGCATCACCGACAGACAATTTTCAGGCACACTGTGAACAAATTAAAACTAATGTTGTTGTACGATTAGATTTTGGAGAAACGGCGAAAATTGAGAGAATCGATAATATCGAGTTTAGAAATAATGGTATTGGCGAGATGAGAATTCTTGAGGAAGAGGAAGAAATGAAAATCAATGAGAATTGCGAGAGTGAGGATGAAACGAAAAATGATATACAGAAATTGATACTGGAAGTTGAGAAGCTCGTTAGTGAAGAGGGAAGAAAGGGAATTTCTACGAATTTAACACCACTTATTTTGGATGGACAGGGACAGAATAACTACAGGGCTAAGTACGCGAGGATTAAGGAATGGCTGAAGCTCAATTCGAGTCATGAACATGGGGAAAGATCAAATTCACAGGTAAATATTTTTGAAATTTCTTTTGGGGTGAGCTGGAGGATTAAAAACGATTTTTTTGGAGATTATTTTGAAAATTAAGATAAATTGAATGATTTTGACTCAATTTTCTTCTGGAGCCTTTAATGTTTTTTTACAAAAAAGTGTTAAGTTTTCAGTTTAAAAGTGGATTAAAAGGGCGTATCTCACTTAGTTTCCGAGATACTTTATTGAGAATGATCACAAAAATTAGTCTAAAGGCCAAAAATAGGATAACTCTGCTTTTTTGTCATTTATTTTTGAAAAATCGTATGAAGATAAAAACAGAACAATTCTTCTTTTTTTTTGTCATTTATTTTTGAAAAACATCTCGGAAGCTAAGTAAGATAGCATCATTTTGTCCTAATCCGCTTTTGTAGAGAATTTCAAGAGTTACAAAAGAGGATTAAGATAAAATCGCTCTATGTTACTTAGTTCCTGAGGTATTCCATTAAGAATGATCACAAAAATTAGTTTCCAGGAAAAAATAGGAAAATTTTTTTTTCAAAATATCTCGGAAATTTAGCGAGATAGCATGATATTGTCATAATCTTTTCATGTAGAGAATTTCAAAAAATGAAAAAAACCATAAAAATAAAACTGCTCTATCTCGCTTAGTTCACGAGATATTTCATTAAAAAGTAACAAAAAAAAACAATCTAGAATAAAAACAGAATCATTCTCATTTTTTGTCATTTGTTTTTATAAAATATCTCAAAAACTAAGAGAGCTAGCGTTATTTTATTTCAATCATTTTTTTTAGCTCCTGAAATTCTCTACAAATAAGAATTCAGGTGAAATCACCCTATCTCGCTTAATTTCCGAGATATTCTATTGAGAATGTACAAAAAACCTAATTCGAAAGATAAAAATAACATAAATCCATTTTCCTTTTTTCATTTAATTTTTTAAAAAAGTTTCGGAAAATAATGGAGATACGCCCTTTTTACCCAAACGCTTTTTGAGCTTCAGTAGATCTTTGAATCTTCTGCAAAAAAATCTGACTCCAAAGTTACCCTATCTCTCTTACTTTCCTCGATATTCTAAAAAAAATCAAAAAAATTGACTTATCCCTTTTTACCCCTTCACTCCTGCCTTTTTCTGAGCCCTCGCAACTCGCATTCCTCCCTGCAAAAACTTCTCCCTCAATTAACTTCTCCAGCCTCCGAGATAAAATGATTAACTCATCCCATTTTCTTCAACATCTTCATAAACATGAAAAAGATCAAAGATAATCACGCGTTTCCTCATTTAAGAATGACTCAATTCTACAATTAAAAATGATAAATTACAAATTATTTACGTTTTTTTTTTTCCCACATTTATAATAGAACTGGCAGCCACTGGACAGCTGTGACGCGAGCGGTGAATACACGACTGGCGAGTCTGATGTTGAAAAACAGTCAGTTTCCTCTGAGGATCTTCACAGCAGCGTTGCAACTTACAGACGATGTGACGGTGGTCTTGGCTGTGTATCACAATCAGTATCCCAGGAAATTTATAATGACAATGAGAAGACACTTGTTAATGAGATCAATAATCAGATTGATGTTACACCGAAAGTCGTTATGAGAACTAAGAGGAAGTCTGATGGTAAACGTCCATGGAGTGTTTCTTGTGTATTTGGACAATTAAATACCAATAATGATTCGGGTATTTCGCAATTTTCAATTTCGGAAACGGCTTTACATCAATTGGTCTCATCGACACCTGTTAAATCATCATCTTTGGACGCAACGTAAGTATCAAGATAATTAATCATTGATAAAATTTTTTTTTAAATTAAATAAAACGAAAAAATTATCGATTTTTTAAAATTATTTTTTTTGCGAATATCTCGGAAATTAAACGAGATAGGAAGGTTTTTCTTGAATTGTTTTCGTAGAGAATTTCGAAGAGGATTAAGGGGGGGGGGGGGGGCGTATCTATCAATTTCCGAGATATTTTTGAAAAAGGTAATAAGAAGTCTAATTAGAGAAATTTTAAGTCGATTTTTTCCCGATTTTTTGAAAAGAATTCTCTAAAAATTTAGCGAAATCGGGCGATTTTACTCTAATTTGTTCTTTTTTGTAGTTCTTAAAATTCTCTACAAAAAATGAATTAGTACAAAATCCCTCTATCTCGCTTAATTTCCTAAACATTCTCCAAAAATAACCAAATTCACTCATTCCCTTCAACCTTTTCGCCATCAAATTCTTCTTTTTATCCTCAAAAAAAAATCCATTTCACATCATGACTTTTAAAAAATGACTCTCGTTACAGTGGGTCACGTGCGCCTTTCAACAACTCGACATCGACCTTGCTAGAAGAGAATGGACGTGTACGAAACAGCTCATTGAGAAAAAAGAAAAGTCGTCTACGTAAAAAGACTCTCGTAAGTAAAAATACACATTGCCACTTTAGAAACAAAGGGGCGTAAGTACCATGCTTAAGTACAGCACTTACGCCCCTTTGTTTCTAAAGCAACGACATTCAAAGATACTTTAAAAATTTTAATGCCTGAATGCACTTTACAAAAAAAACATTATTTATTCCTTTAAACAGAGTCGCAAGAGTGAATCCGGCTCAGACGGTGTAAATGCAAATAATTCTGGTGGCAGTGATGCAAGCTCAACACAACAGCGTATAAATCCAAAAAAATCAGTGGATAATCGTACAAGATGTGTACCAAAAGATTGTCGCAAATGCATTATGTCTTACGTTACGTATGGCAATACAATATCATGCTGTTTACATCATGAAGTTACATTGGACAAAACAATTGTCAGTGATCCACCGCCATCAATTAAATTAACATGCTGTACACCAGATCCATCGTCCGGTGAAACTGATGAAAATAATCGTGGACGTAAAAATTACGATGAAAATTTACTTGACACGGTTTTCAAGAGAAATGAACTCATCAGTCCCATCAATGGGGACAGTGACATTGAAAAAAATAGCCTTGAGAATAATTCATTCTCTGAACAGGCATGGGACAGCTATCAGGAAAAATACATGAGTGAGCCATACAGTGAGGCTGCTGATGTTGAAACTGCTAGAAAGCTACTTGAATTTGGTGATGATTATCGTAACTTTTTGGACAGCCAATCAGATTGTGCATCGAGTCTTAGTGCTGTCAGAAGCTGTTCACCACCTGTTGGAAATCGAATTCATTCTGTAAGATTTTATTTATTTAATTATTGTATTTTAAGAGGGGAAAAGGGGAATCGAGTTATTTTTGCGGAGAATTTTTGAGGGAATATATGGGAAAGGATAATTCCATATTTTTCAAGATAATGACATCTCGGTGATAATATCTCATTCTAAAATATCTCATATCACTAATATCTCATGAAAGATTATTATTTTTACTAATTGAAATATTTTTTTCATCAGTTCATTCAGTTTTCTATGATTTTTTGATGAGATATTTCTTTTTCTGACAATTTTTTTGAGATGTTTTAGCCAATATATTAATTACTCGTATTATTATTTGGATTATTATTATAATATTTCATTCAAAAACATCTCATACCAAAAATATCTCATGAGAAATCGTTATTTTTTACTAATTTTGATTTTATCATCGAGATATTTTTGTCATGAGATTTTTATGATCTGAGATATTTTCGTTTGGGATATTTTTACTTGAGTTTTTATTTTCGAGATTTTTTAACGAGATATTTTTTGAAAAATTATTTAAAAAACAGATTTATTCTGTTTTTTTCTTTTTACTACCGATTTTCATTTATACGTACTTTTCGATGAAAGGAAAATGCAATTATCTAATGAAACCAGTTTGATTAGACTTCAAGAGAAATTTCCATTCCTTTCATTTGAGAAAAAATTCCAATCGATTATTCTTCATATATATAAAAAAAAATAGTTCTGGATACTGAAACTGAATTTTCCTATATTTCTTAGGTTTAAACCGATCATAAAACATTTTATAGTCCTCGAAATTGTCCCAGTTTTCCATTCCTACAACTGCAATAATTTCGCTCAACTATTTCCGAGAAATTCCCATAATTAAATACTGAATAACTTTTTTTTATTAAAAAAAAAAGTCGTAGCCTTATTTTTATTCAATAAAAGGAGCAGATTTATAAAGAGAAAAAATTAATGATTCATGATTTTTTTCTTTTTAATTTTAGCAGGAGCTAAGAGACTCGTCTGAGGAGAGTGACAGCGATGGTGAAGAAATACGCAGAGTAGTTGATAAATCCTACAAAAAATTACTAGTCATGGAGAGCCATTTTGCTCGTGCCAATGGCCTCAGAGCAACTAAAGACAATGTACGTATGTCTGTAACTCAAGAAACTTTATTATCAAATAATAATAATAATAAGCTTATTACTTTTAACTATGCGCAAAAAAGTAAAGATCAATATGGTTCATTTTTGGAGTATTTATTTTATTGGATAAGTTTAACTGTTAGGACTGTAACGAGACGAGCTACTAATTTTTTTTACTGGTGTTATAATAAAGTTAAGGAACTCAGAGTCCACGATATTTTAGTTTATAAAATATAGATAGAGGAAATTATGTTTTGACATTTTTTTTTCAATTGAAGAGAGATTTTTGTGGTAGAATAAGCGTTTTTGGTCTCTAAAATTAATTAATATGTAAATATTTGAAAAAAATGCACGAAAAAATGTGCAAAATACTGTAAATAAGACTGACCTGTACAACGAAATCATGACAATTTCTTTCTGATTTTTTTTTTAATTGAAAAATAATGTATTTAGGTAATGTGCCAGTGATTTAAGAATATAATAATATGGAGTTATGAGAGTTGAGGAAAATACATACGATTTTTTGCTTTTGTTCTAACAATAATGCTTTTTTATTTGCTTTTGTGTTTATGTAGTTATTTTAATTGCAATTTGCATGAAAAGCTTTTCATTTTTTTTGTGTAAATAAAATATTTGGCTTATGTTTTATTTGCTTATTTTTTCAATTTTTTTGAAGCTTAGCTTTGCGTAATTATTGAGATTATAAATTAACAAATATATTTTTAAAATTTAGTTTTTAATTAATTGAGGAGTGAAGAAGTAAAACAGGATTTCCATTTTTTCGCAGATTTTCTTTTGAGAATATTTCAGAAACTAATAGAGATACGCCTTTTGTAATTAATCCTTGTTGGTAATTTTCGGAATTCGCTAGAAAAAGAAAGATTAAGGCAAAATCGTCCCAAAAATGATAATTAACGTAAAAAAATGCAATTAATCTGACGATGAAAGGGAAATTCGATGATGAAGAACTAAAATTGGATAAATTCATTTTTTTCGTTCATCTTCTTTTGAGAATATTTTGGAAACTAAGCGAGATAGGGCAATTGTTGCCTGAATTCTTCTTCGTAGCGAATTTTAAGAGCCGAAAAAATAAAATTCTATAAAAACTGTGCTATTTCGCTTAATTTCCCCAATATTCTCGAAAGAATGATTAAAAAATGAAGTAATCCTGTTTTTATTTTTCGACTTATGTTTTTAATCATTATTAATGAAATATCTTGGGAATCAAGCGAGATGGAGCAAATCACATTATCTCGCTTAGTTTTCGAGATATTTTCCGAAAACAAATGACAAAAAAAATTATTTTTGTGATCATTTTCAAAGGAATATCTCGGAAACTAAGACAGATAAGGCGATTTTGCTCGAATCATTTTTTGTGGAGAATTTCATGAGCTACGAGAAAGGATCAAGGCAAAATTGCCTATCTCTATGACTTTCCGAGATATTTTCAAAAAATAATTGGAAAAGGAAATAGACACTCGTTTTTCGTTTTTGCTACTGAATTAGAATATATTAGGATATATCCAATTTGGAAAAATGTCAAAAATTCATAATTAACACGCTTTATTATTTGTTCTCTCAAAAGAATAGGCCGGAGGGAAGTTAGAATTTTTTTCTGAGTCAATAATGGTTTCCATTGAAAAAGGAACGGCAACTTTCTTAGACAGTCTTCATTTTCACATGACTTTGTCGAGCTCATAAATCTTCACTCTCTCCTTTCGTTCCCGCCACTGTATCGTCATGAACTTCATTTTCCATTGAAGGTCATTGCGAATGGCATTGACAATGTTCTTTTCATTTTTATCAGTAGGTCTACATGTTTTTCCGTGCAGACACATTGAGGAAATTTTCAAGATAATTATTTTTTGAAGAATAATCAAAAATTTCTGATGAAAATTGAGTTGAAAATGGAATTTTCAATGTTTTTTCTATAAAAATAAGTGAAAAATTTTCTCGAAACCTTTTCGTAAATTGTAAGGAAAAATATTTTTTCAATATTTATTTTTTCCTTTGAAGAATTCAATTTTTCTTTATTTTCAATTTTTCAATAAATTTTTCTAGTATTCATTTTTTTGTGCTCCAAAATTATTCGATTTGTTTGAATTTTCTAAAAAAAATCCTAATTTTTTACTTGGAAGGAGAAAAAACTGATTTTCCATGAATAATTATAAAAATTAAATTTCTTCAAATTGGAATAAAAATATAATCACTATTTATTTCATGAACGATTTTGCCCCAGGTGTTCATATTATCCAATTTCCCCTTATTTATCTCCTCGTTTTGGAACAATGTAAGGTCAACATTTGTGATAACATTCTTATCTTTGTCCATTTGTCACCCTATCATTTTTTTCTTGATAGCTGCTGACAGGAACTCGTTTTATTTGGGCTTTACGTTCACTTCATCACTAATATGTTTACATGCTTCATGTTTAATTTTGCTGCAAGTTTTTTCTGAACATGAATTTTCGAATAATTCATACATTGAGAAAAAAAAATTAATAAAAATAATGAAATATAATTTTTTCAATAGTTTTAAATAGTTTTTTTTTCCAAGAGATCAACAATTTGTTGAATTTATATTGAAATTAACAGATTTTTTGAAACTGAAAACAGAAATTTAATTTTTTTTAAATAGATATTTCATGATTTTTACAATTTTTTCTCAGTGCAATTTTTCAGTTCTTAATTTTAAGAGACATGTACTCTTATAATTATGTATCAATTATTGTATTAATGATCTTGACTTTTTTTAAAAACATTTAACAAAATAATTTCCCTTTCCCCTGCTGTATGCTGCTTTATGTTGAATTAAGACGAAACAATTAATAAAATGATGATTTCTACTGTAAAATATTATTCATTTTTCGATAGTTATCGATTTGAAATATACGGAAAATTGAAAAATAGTTAATCTAATATTAACCAAGAAAAAACGAGGAAAAAATCACTATTTCAATGAAAAACGATGATTTCATTGAATCGTCAGTTTTTTCAAGGATATTCCGGAAACTGAGCGATATGGAGCGTTTTTTCTCGAATCCTTATTTGTAGTTTTTTGAATTCTCTACAAAGAGCAATCAAAGTGAAATCACCCTATCTCGCTTAGATTCCGAGCTATTAAAAAAAAACAAACAAGTGACGAAGTGGAATCGATTTGTTGGGAAATTCCGTATTCTTTCATCTCGTCAATTTCTTAAGGATATCTTGGAAACTAAGAGAGATAGAATCTTTTTGTCCAAATCCTATTGTGTAGTTCTTGAAATTCTCTACAAAAAGAGATTTAAGGCGAAATCGTTCTATCTCACTTAGATCCTAATATTTTTAGAATGAAAGAAAAATTGATTTGTCTGAAAATTTCATATTTTTTGGAAATTTATTATTTAATTGCAATATTTACGGATTTTTTTCTGTCTTAAATTCAACTATTCTAGACTTGATACATATCGTCGCCTTAGAGTGAATGGGGCGTAAGTGCCAGAAACACGAAATTCTGGTGTGAAAGGGGCGTATGTCCACTTATCACTCCAAAAATGTTTTTTATGGCCTCTGGAACATTATTTGGATAATTGAAAATTGAAATAACAAAGTGGCGTAACTACCAATTTTAAAATGAAAGGGACGTATTTCCACACTTACGCCCTTTTGTTACTTCCTTTTTAAACGTTATATAATTGTTGAAGTTAAAGTGAAAAGGACGTATCTCCGCACTTACGCCTCTTTGTTTTTATAATTCTTTTTATCTCATGAGAATGTTCGGAGTTACGCCCTTTTGTTTTTAGGTCTTCTCATCTGAATTTTGGGACTTACGCCTCTTTGTTTTTAGCGATTTGTATCTAAACTATGGCACTTACGCCTCTTTGTTTTTAATTTTTTTCCGATGATTAGAAAAAATTCGATGATAACACTAAAAACAAAGGGGCGTATCTCCGGCCCTTACGCCTCATTGTTATTAGTTTTTTCACGATAATTAGGGAAAATTCAATGAAAACACTAAAAACAAAGATGCGTATCTCCGGCACTTACGCCCCTTTATTATTAGTCAGTGGTACTTACGCCTATGTGTTATTATTTTTTATTTTTTTACTAATATTGCGTAAAAGGCCTCGGAAAGCCTATTGGAGCAATATTAGTGGAGATACGCCTTTTTGTTATTTTGAAAAAAAAAATCGGGAAGAATGGCACTTGCGCCCCTTTCACTCTAAGGCGACGATATAATCTATATAATGATTTATTAAATCGACACCTTAGAATCAAAGGGGCGGGAGTACGTTTTTTTTTTTAAAGCCAAGAATATGTATTTCATTTTATTTGCAATCGAATTCAGTAATGAAGAGAGAAAAAAGGAGAAATCGATTTATTTTTGTCATCATTCTTAATGGAGTATCTCAGAAACTAATGGAGATACGTCTTTCATATCTGGATCCTTTTTTGCAGAGAATTTCAAGAGCTATGAAAAAGCATTAGAGCTAGAAGAGCGTATCTCCATCAATTTCAGAGAATTTTGTCAGAAAAAATAAAAAAAAATAAAAACTTGTCCTGCTTTACCTTTTCACAACTGATTTGATAGAAAAACCGACTTTATTGGAAATTAGTAGCAATAAATTGATTTATTATGGTTTACTCCCTCTCTATTGAATTATTAATAAATTTTTACAATGGAGCGATACGCAAAAATTTTTTTCAAATTATTCCCTAAAAAACCTGAGAAAGTTCTCCATAGAAAAACATGAAAGAATAAATTTTCGCAGATTTTCTCAAATTTCTACGTTTTTTTTTTGGCCAAAGATAAATTTCTCTCATGTTCGAAAGATTTCACTCTTTTGCAAATATCCTCGAGCCTAATTATTCTACTGCTGAAAATAAAAAAAACCAGTTTGAAGATGATGTCACTTGATTTTCCCTGAAAACGAGTTGAAAATAAAATCAGAACCTGGTGTCTCATAAAATGCTCAGATCTCCCAGAACAAAAAAAAAGCGAAAAACCTCTTTCGAAAAGGAGTAGGTCTAAGTCATGGAGAAAACCGGGGCAAAATGGACCTCCGGAGCAAAATGATCCAGGATTTTTTTTTAGAACGAAGGAATTGGCGAAAAAAATCTTGAAAAATTCAAAAAGATGCTCCAATATTTCTACATTTTTGCATAATTTTTTTCGAATTTTTTCATAAAGTCCTTCACTCTCAAAAAAAATTCTCATTCCGTTCTACCGTTGAAAAAAAACGAAAAGAAATTAAGAATTTCTTCGGAAAAAAAATTCAAAGAAAACTCGGGTCATGAACTCAAGTGAATTTACTTTTCACTCCTTATCTGAACGGAAAGAATTGGCATGAGAAAAAAAAATCCGTTATGTGACAGTATTTTGTCAGAACATAGATCTGCACAAATGTGAGATGAACGGTTCATCCTCTCGACTCCTCTTTTTACCCCGTTACCGCAACAAAAAAAAATCGACTCAATATAGAGTCCGAGTGCCAATAGCCTTTCGACTTATCTCGAGGAAAATTAATATTAAATTCAAACGAAGTGGAGAGAGGCTCGTTGGCCTCATTGTTGCATCCAGTGCATACTCAATTTTGCGCACATATTCACTGAATGGCGATTGCTGGATATCGGAGGCCATTTATTGCTAACAATAATTTCCGAGCAATCATTCCAATAGCGAAGAGTTAAAACGGGATAAAATTTCTTTTACCGATATTCTTTTTTTGTAGAAAATTCAGTAGCGAAATGGGGAAATGGGATAAAATCTATTTTAATGATTTTAACTTTTTTGAGAATATCGAGGGAATTAAGCGAAATAGAAAAATTCTAAGAAAACTCTGGAAAATTTTTGGGAATTCTGGAAAATTTCGAAAAATTATATAATGGAAAAAATTTTCGAATTTTCAAGAAACCATATGGGCAAAGGAAAGTTGCCGAAGTTCTGGAATTGCAAAATTCTGGAAAATTCTAGAAAAATTTCAGGCAAATTGTAGGAAATTATGAAAAATTTCGAAAAAATGCAGAAATGAAAAAAAAACAGATTTCTAAGAAATCATTTGGGCAAAGAAAGGTTGCTGGAAATTCGAAAATTTGAAAATCCGTTCTGGAATTTCAAAATTCTGGAAAAATTTTGGAAAATGGTGGGAAAACTGTAGGAAATCCTGGAAAAACCCGAAATGGAAAAAAAATTAATTTTTGAAAAATCATATGGGCAAAGAACGATTCCCAGTGTTTTGAAATTGCGAAATTTTGGAGAATTCTCGGAAAATTGTTAGAAAATTTTAGCAAATTCTAGAAAATTCCGAAAAATAAAATGGGAAAAATTGATTTTTAAAGAATTATGTGTATAAAGGAAATTGACCAGATTTCTGGAATTCTAAAATTTTTGAAAATTTCGAAAAATTCTAGGAAATTTTTGAAAATTCCGAAAAATTCTAAGAAATTTTGGAAAATTTCGAAAAATTCTAGGAAAATTTCGAAAAATTCTAGGAAATTTTGGAAAATTTCGGAAAATTCTAGGAAATTTTGGAAAATTTCGAAAAATTCTAGGGAAATTTCGAAAAATTCTAGGAAATTTTGGAAAATTTCGAAAAATTCTAGGAAATTTTGGAAAATTTCGGAAAATTCTAGGAAATTTTGAATAATTTCGAAAAATTCTAAGAACTTTTGGGAAATTTCGAAAAATTCTGGAAAATTCCAAAAAATGCCAAAATAGGAAAAACTTGTTCAATTTATGAAACTCTTCCTAATCCTTTTTGCAGTGAATTTCAAGAGTTGTAAAATAAGATTATCGCGTAATTGCGCTATCTCGTTTAGTTTCCGATACATTTTTAGAAAACTAAATTCCAGAAAGATTGAATAATCCAAGTCACGCATGCCAAAATATTAAAACCTGTCAAAAATAATAAAAATGTCCAAAATAAAAAATAAAAATTCTAAAAATTCCAGGAAATAACTCGAAATTTAAAAACGTAAAAAACGAGAAAAAACAACTAAAGTTCATAAAATCTATTTCTAATCGAAACTTTACAAAAAAATGTTGCAGATGGAGGTTGAGTACGTGTGCAAGGAGAATCTCCGATGCCTGCAGGCACTAGTTGAGCCTGACTGCCAGCGAGGTGAAAAGAGTATGAAACAAGTGCGCGGTAAGTACGTCAACATAGGTACATCGACATTGACCTCGCTATCATGTGCCACTGCCGTATTGTTGACCGCCTTGAGTGGTCTCGTGTTCCTCTGCACATAGTGATGCGCTACAAGGGCATAATTTTATTAATGCATTTAAAGAAAAAAAGGCTGAAGGTCTTTATCATATTACTTGTTATTTTCGCTACTTGCAGCGAAAAATTTCGGTGTTAAAATGAATTTTTTACAATTTATTTATTTATTTGAAATGATTTGTTTATAAATTATTTAGCGCATCTTGATAAAAATCATTTGCTTTCAGTTTGTAGATAATGTATTAATTAGAATTAATAAATACTGCTTTTAACAAATAATTCACTTGTTAGTATTCATAAGTTTACGCATGCACGCTTCTTTTTTTTATATAAATTTGCCTTAGAAATAGGGGTGTGCGAATAGTGTTCGAATCGAATCGAATCGAATATTACTATTTGATTCGAATTTCGAATCGAATAATTCGAAAAGTCGAATTATTCGAAATGTTCGAAAATTCGAATTATTCAAGAAAATTCGAATAATTCCAAAATTTGAATAATTCGAAAATTCGAATTATTCAAAAAAAATCGAATTATTCGAAAAAATTCGAATAATTTGAAAATTCGAATTATTCAAAAAAAATCGAATTGTTCGAAAAAATTCGAATAATTCGAAAATTCGAATTATTCAAAAAAAATCGAATTATTCAAAAATTCGAATTATTCAAGAAAATTCGAATAATTCGAAAATTCGAATTATTCGAAAAAATTCGAATTATTCAAGAGAATTTGAATTATTCGAAAATTCGAATTATTAAAAAAAATTCGAATTATTCAAGAAAATTTGAATTATTCGAAAATTCGAATTATTAAAAAAAAATCGAATTATTCGAAAAATTTCGAATAATTCGAAAATTCGAACTATTCAAGAAAATTCGAATTATTCGAAAAAATTCGAATTATTCAAGAAAATTTGAATTATTTGAAAATTCGAATTATTAAAAAAAAATCGAATTATTCGAAAAAATTCGAATAATTCGAAAATTCGAAAAATTCGAATTATTCGAAAAAATTCGAATTATTCAAGAAAATTTGAATGATTCAAAAATTCGAATTATTCAAGAAAATTCGAAAAATTCGAATTATTCGAAAAAATTCGAATTATTCAAGAAAATTTGAATTATTCGAAAATTCGAATTATTAAAAAAAAATCGAAATATTCGACAATCCGAATTATTTGATTCAAATTTCGAATCGAATATTAATATTCGATTCGGTACGAATAATTCGTAGATTTGAATTATTCGCACATCCCTACTTAGAAACAAAGTGGCGCAAGTGCCAAAAAAACGCTCGATTATGGAGTGAAAGAGGCGTATCTCCGCATTAGTGTCGCTTTTTTTTCCAGGCTACGTCTTGGACTTGCGTCTTTTTATTATTTGTCATAATAAAAGAGGGGCTGTTTCTAAAGTGACGTCATAGTTCCTTTTTTTTTGCCACTATTTTGCATAAAAATCCGAAAAAATCGATTAGATCAGAACAAAACATACGCCACTTTGTTTTTTTTTTAAATGGAAAAGAATGGCACTTACGCCACTTTGTTACTAAGAAGACGATATTTTTCTACATTATTCATACACATCACGCACGATCTCTGCAACTGCTTTCGTACTTTCAATTTTATGCATTCCCTTCTAATTCACTCTTTCCTCTCCAATATATGATTTTCAGTATTGAATTTCAATTCTTTTTTTTTTTTTTTTTTTTTTTTTCATTTTTCATCTGTCAATGTACCTCCACTTTTAGTTAGCATTGGCAATAAAATTTTTATCCAATTGAAAATCAAATTTACACATGCAGATTAATGATAAAATCGCAAGAAAATCATGTACGTCCTAGATTAATGAAACTTTCTTTTCCTGTTATTTATTTTAATTTGATATAACTATTTATTATAAAATGGAAGAAAAAAAAAAGATTACTTTATGTTAAAATCGTGCTACTTTTTCTTTTTTATATATGGATTTAGTGTTTCATGTTCATTTAATTTTCTTCATTTATTTACTTATTTATGGGCTGAATGATTCTTTTTCTTCAATTATTTATATTATTCCTTTCGTGGGCAGTTGCTTGGAGATATCTCAAAGGCTAAGAGAGATAGGATAATTTGTGTAATCATCTTTTTTGTAGAGGGAAATCAGAGCTACAAAAAAGGTTTCTATGATAATTGCTCTACCTCGTTTAGATTCCGAAATATCTTGAGAAAGTTGGTAAAAAAATCAAATTGTTCTGAATTAAAAGGAAAAAAGCGTATTTCCTTCAGTTTTTGAGATATTTTATTAGAAATCATCACAAAAATAATTTGAGAGGTAAAAAAAAAAGACGAGTTTATTTTTTGAGAATTCATTTTTTTGAGAATATTTCGGAAAATAAACGAGATAAGGCAATTTTCGGGGGATCCTTTTTTTGTAGGTCGTGAAATTCTCTACAAAAAAAAGATTAGAGTAAAAAAAGCGTATGTATTGTAGCTCCTTTAATTTCTGAGATATTTCATTAAGAATAATCCCAAAATTTGGTTCAAAAATGAAAAAGGATAAGTCTTCTTTTTTGTCATTTGTTCTTGAGGAAACATTTCGGAAACTAAGCGAGATGGGGTCATTCAGTTCTAATCCTTTTTTCTGGCTCTTGAAATCGTCTAAAAAGAAGAATTAGTGTAAAAAGGGCGTATCTCCTTTAGTTCCTGAGATATTTCATCAAAAATAATCACAAAAATTAATCTAAAGATGAAAAAAAAAAATCTCCGTTTTTCTCATTTATTAAAGAAAAATATCTTGGAAACTAAGCGAGATAGAGCAATTGTGCCCGAATTCTTTTTTGTAGCTCTCAAAACCCTCTACAAAAATGAATTCTAGCCAAATCACTCTATCTCGCTTAGTTTCCGAGATATTCTATTGAAAATCACAAAAAATCGTTAAAAAAAATTTTTTTATAAATCTTTTTTTTTGTCAGTAATTTATTAGAAATATCTCGGAAACTAAGCGAGATACGGCAATTTTACTTCAATCCCTCTTTCTAACTTTTGAAATTCTCTACAAAAAATGATTCACCTAAAAAAGTCGTATCTCCGTTAGTCTTCAAGATAATCGCAAAAAAGAAAAAAAGTCGACGTCAATCTCTTCACCACTGGATTTTCTCTAATTTTTTCTCGCGATCACTTATTTCGAACAAATTAGCAACAATGACTTTACACTTCTTTGTAATTTTCGTAATTACTCAGGTTCTAATGTGCAACTCTACACAAAACGTTGATAAAATGTTAAATTAATTAACTGTTAAAGTGAAACAAAAAAGGAGAAGGAATTAATAACGTAGGTGGCTTTTATCGACACTGAGCCTCGACAAATGATCGTGGCTAGTGTCCGCCTTCGAGTCACTCTTGCACTACGCCTCTCCTCAGTCTTTCAACAAACCGAGGCAACGACACACAGTGTATCCGTTCTCTTTTCCCAACAATTCAAATATTTATCTTCAATTTTTCCTTTTTTTTAATCAATTTTTTCAATTTTTCCTTTTTTTTAAAATCAATTTTTCCATTTTTTTTTCTATCAATTTTCTCAATTTTTCTTTTTTTAAAATTAATTCTTTCAATTTTTTCAATTTTTCCTTTTTTTTCTATTAATTTTTTCAATTCTTTTTTTTCTATTAATTTCTTCAATTTTCCACTTTTAATTATTTTTAATGTTTTTATTTTTTAAATGACTTTTAAATTGAGATAAAATGTGTCACGACAAAATAAATTCGAGTGAAACATTGGAAAGTGTTTTGATTGTTCAATAAATCATTTATCTTGAAGATTTCACTTCACTCAAAGTGATCAGTGGTTTATTTTCAAATGGTTATTGTTTAGTTATTTTGGATTATTCATGTGCAATGCCAATGGAAATTGTTCAAACTATGTTTGTGCAGACTGACATCACTAGTGAAGATATTTCAAACAATTCATTCTCAATAAGCAGAGGTACAATTTAATGAATTCCTTGAGATTTAATAACTCGGATGAGTGGAGAAAGGTGATGATTTAGTTTCACTCGTAACCAGTTCTTCTAAAACATTTTTAAATCAAAGGAAAACAGAGAAATCTTTGTTATTACTTTAATTGAGTTGAAGAAATTAAAAAATAGATAATTACAATTTTTCTGTGATTTTTAAAGAATATCTTGGAAGTTAAGCGAGATAGCGTAATTTTGCTAGAATCCTTTTTTGTAGAGAATTTTGAGAGCTACAAAAAAGGTCTCTACACAATTTTCGCTATCTCGCTTAGTTTCCGAAATCTTCTTAATAGAAGCGAAAAAAAACAACTTCCTGATATTTCATCCAATTTCCAAGTAAAATCCGCTTATCTTATTTTTCCACTTGAGGTGGTATTCCAACGATCTCGAGTAAAGTTGACCCCTTATTTTTTTGAAGCCTTATCAAAGATGATATTTTTTTTACATTTTTCTGAATTTTTTCGTAATTATTGTCCGTGCAGTTTATGAAACGCCCTAAATCAGACGGAAATAATGAAATTACTAGAAAACCACAGGGTTGACCCATTATTCAAAAACAATTGGCGAAAAGAGCAGCATTTTAACTAAATAATAGCAGAAAAAAATATTCAATTCACCTTATAGTTATTGAGAAATTTTAATTAGAAGGTAATCATAACTATTTGCCTCTCTCTCTATCTCATGCATGTGATAGAAGATTAATGTGAAAAAAAATCGAGAAAAATAAAATTATATTCAAAAGCTTAAGATATGACTTTCGAATAGTTTAATCACTTTTTCGTGTAAATTAAAGCACATTTTCCCGAATTATCAGCAATTATTCGAAAAAAACTACAAATTCTCATGTTTCGTGTTTTGTCGACAGTACTCTGGAACACTACCTTAATCCCTAAATCAAAAACTTCAATTCTATTCAATTCAAACTAATCACATTTCGATAAATTCTCTAAAAAGTTTCATGCAGACACAACGGGACCTTCTGAGACCTTGGTTCACCGACCTGCAAGTTCATTTCTTCTTTATTCTTTTTCTTCTTCAACTCTCAATGCAACTGTCTCATTTAAATTCTGCATTATTGACCTTCAATGCAATTTCATGCTTATTAAATATTATCAGCTGTTACACTTTCATGCTGTCATGGTGTCAGTTTACTGGTGCTTCCGTTTATATTTATCCGTGTTTATCACGTAATAAGTGTGCCGGTTGGCACTTAAGAGTTCATGTCAGTGGGGAAAAACAGCTGAGCAACATTACGTAAACTTGTATTTCATGAATATTTACTATCTACTTACAGTGTGGGATGGATATTAAAAATAATTCAGTAGCGATGAATTTCAAAACAGGATTTATTGATTGAGAATATCTCGGCAGATAATGGAGATACGCCCTTTTTGCCCTAATTCTTTCCTAAAACTTGAAATTTTTTTACAAAAAAATGATTAGGGCGAAAAGGGCGTATCTCCATTATTTTCTGAAAAAATCCCAAAAAATCGGGAAGGAAACGATTTATCTCGTTATATCTCCTCGCCACTGAATTTTTTGATGGACAGTAATTTTAGTTGATTTAATATCTCATTTTTCGACTCAATCGAGAGGAATAATTTTCATATGGATTTTACTTATGGTTTACATTATTTTTATGCACGAAAATAATTTTGATGATTTTCAATTTATTTATTTGATGTTGAGGAAAAATTGTAGTGTTTAAAAACAATGAGAAAACTCGTGCTAATTAGTCTCTTGGAAAAGCACATCTTTCACTTGGATTTCTCCTTTCACCGGAGTTTTAATTATTAATTAGATGAACGGAATGAATCATCGTTGTTTCGATCTTTCGATAATTTTATTTCAGTACACTGAGAAAAAATAATTTCTAGTCTCGAATAAATGTATTTTGTGCAAGTAAATGTACTAATATTCTATTGATATAGATGTAGATTATTAATGCTTTTTTGAGACGAAATTTTCATATTTACTAACACAAAATACATTTCTTTGAGACAAGAAATGTTTTTTTTTTCATCATAGTGAAGAGATGAAACAAAATGTATCAATTTTTGGAATTTATCATTTTTTTGAGAATATCTAAGAATATCTTGCTTGAGGAAATTAACCGAGATAGGGCGATTTCGTTTCAATACTTTCTTGGAGTTCCACAAGTTCCCTACAAAAAAGAATTTTGTTAAAATTGCCCCATCTCCCTTAGTTTCCAAGATATTTGCAAAATATGATTGGGAAAAAGAATTGATTTAGTCGGTTTTACCTCTATTACTGATTTGAATGCTCAATTTTCATGCATTAGATAGAGTCACCAATATTCGGAAGTTTGCCAAAATTGCGAATATTTCATTGTCAATATTAACTGTATAATATAGAATAAGCATTGGAGCAATACTGGGGCAATATTGGCCCAATTTCATTTTAATATTGTGCGATAATATTGGAGCAATATTGATTTGATACTGCATGTGAATAATGGGTCAATGTGTATTTCAATATTGCACGCTGATGCTGGATCAATATTGGCTCAATAATGCCTGATGATATTGGGCCAATATTGATTCAACATTGTATGCCAATATTGGTTCAATATGGCCTGATGATATTTGGTCAATATTGTGAGATAATATTCAAACAATATTGATTCAACATTAAATATCAATGTTCGTTCAATATTGCCTGATGATAGTTGGCCAAAATTGTGGGATAATATTCAACCAATATTCATTCAACATTGCATGCTAGAATTGGACCAATATTGATTCAACATTGCATGTCAATATTGGTTCAATATTGCCTGATGATATTGGGCTAATATTGCAGGATAATATTCAACCAATATTGATTCAACATTAAATGTCAATATTCGTTCAATATTGCCTGATAATAGTTGGCCAATATTGCAGGATAATATTCAACCAATATTCATTCAGCATTGGATGCTAGAATCGGACCAATATTGATTCAACATGGCATGCCAATATTGGACCAATATTAATTCAATATTGCCTGATGATATTGGACCAATATTGCGGAATACTATTCAACCAATATTGATCCAACATTGCATGATAATATTGAACCAATATTTTTTTAATATTACATAATAATATTGGGCCAATATGGATCTGCTACTGTCAGCGTATTAATATCATTTGCATGCAAACGATGATCAAATATTGTGTGATAATATCGTCATAGTATTCGTGTAAATTTTGGACCAATATTTATTCATATGACACCTGTTAACCCTCCGAGGTGAATCCGCAACTCCCCAATCTCTCGCACATGCATTACGATTGACTTTGTCCACTCGGACGTCCGAAGGGCATTCTTGGGCGTTATTCGCCTCATAGGGTTGGTATTAGCTCATATCGCATGTCAATTTCAGGCCAATATCGGCTTGATATTGCCTGTCGATATCAGCTCGGATCACAGAACAATATTGGGTCAATATAGACTCAGTATGCAGTGTCAATTCCAAATCATCATTAGCCCAATTTTTGGCATAACTTTGGCTCAATATTGCATGATGTTATTCACATCTGGCAACACTGCAGTTTTGTTGCTTTCTTGTCTCAAATTCAGTGTCAAGATTCGTCAGTTTGAAACCATTAATGTCCCAATAACGAGCAATTTTCCGTTCTCTCCCCAAAAAGTCTATTTTTTTTTCATCAGTTGTACTTTTTTCACATTTTCTTCTTATTTATGGTTTCGAAATGTGAAAAAGACGACAATTGAATTCGGATTCTGAAAGGAGTTTGAAGCAGTTGCAGAAATGTTTGTTTGAGTTGAAAAATGATGCACCTTGATCATAGCAGAGAGACTCTCCTCCAATACTTTCCATTCTTACGTCCCATATAAGACAAATTTAATGCCTTCAACTATCTAGAAAAGAAAAAGAAGAATTAACTTTCACTGTTGAAAAATTTCCATTAATCAAAACATGAAATCTCGAAGATTCAGACGATTGTACTCTTAATTATACAGTTATTCTGTGGTTAGGGAAATATTATTTGGAAATTATGAGAGGATTGTAATTATTTATTGGATTATGACATGTAGAAATTTGAAGAAGATTAAATTTTTTCAATTATTTATGGAAAAAAGATTTTAAATTTCTTTTTTGTTGCATTTCGTAATGGAAGAATTTCATTCGATGAATTTAATTACTAGATTTCTATTTACTCTGATAATAATTTTATAATTTCAGTAGTGAAAATGTAAAACAGGATAAGGAGATTTTTTTAAAAATCATCTTTCAAGATTATCTTGGAAACTAAGGGAGATAGAGTGATGAGAATATCATCAGTCAATTCACATTATTTTAACAAAAACGAAAAATTAAATGGAAATACAAACGTCTCCTTACAATTTAGCATTTGATTTTTTGGAAATACATATTTTCTATCATTCTAATTTGTCAAAAACAAAACAAAACAACATTGCACTTAACTTTCTGCCAAAATGTGTCATGCACTGAGTACTTATTATTTTTACCTAATAATGTTTAGATGCGTACATACAGCACCGTATCATTTGGAGGATATCGAGAGTTTACTGAAAAATCTTAAAATTTTCGTTAAATTCATAATTAGATGGAAAATTTCATACTTGAATATCGAATTAATGAATTTTGGATATATGAGGATGAAAATAAATATGTAATATATGCATACTGAAAACCCTTTCCATGAAGGGCTCATTGCCTCAATTTTCATACATCCCTCTTGAATAAATCTATAACAACAATGTTCATATAATACCTCAAAATAAAAGTTCAACTTTTTTTTTGGCGAAACAAGAAGCCTCACAATACTCTCCATTAAAAAAATATGCGCGAAGGCTCTACAATAATGCGATAAATATTCTCCGTTATAAAAGATCATATGAATGCTGTGCATGATATCGAGGCCGTGATTCTAAAGCCACAAATATGATCCCCCATAATTGTGTAATCATTGCCAAAGGGATTGGAAGATGATTCCCATAAAGATCCCGAGTACAATAAATCTCTCGATTCTAAAACAAATTGTTTTACATTACGTTTCATAGAATTCTTTTTACTTTGTTTTTTTTTTTTACAACAGAAATACTAGTTTAATTTTTATCTTTTGTTGAGTACCGCTATTGACTCTGACTCATGTACTCCCTCTTTTGGTTTTGTGAATTAAAAAAACCGGTCTCGATATATCAGACTCTCGAGGTCGTGGCTTCTTCAGACCAGAATTCGTACCTTGACCACGACTTACTTTAATTTTTATCTTTTTCTTTCTAAAACAATTCCGTTACAATGTCGCTCATGTATGAATTTCATGTATTATTTTATTGCCAAAAAGTAGTTTAAAAAAAAAGCATTCACGTTTTAACATAATTTGATGGCATTAGACAAAAAAATCACAACGAATTATGATCGATCATTAACATATATCGATTAGTCGATGCGAGATATCGAAATTTGATGACTTGAAAAAAAACCAAATGACATTAGTTTCCAATCGATCATTTTCCAGTATCGATTAATCGATTATTTCCAAATATCGATCAATCGATGCAATATTTCTCATTGCTCTCACCTGCTCTAGTTCAAAAGAGAAAGATATCGATTAATCGATCATATTCAAATATCGATTAATCGATTATTCACAAATATCGATTATTCGATACGATATCTCGCATTGCATTCGAGATTTTGGTGAAATGAAAAAAAAATATCACATTAGCTTCTAATCGACCTTTTTCAAAGATCGATCAATCGATCAATTCGAGATATCGCAAATCATTTGATTGTTCCGTTGCATCCGCTCCAGTTCAAGGAGATTCACAAAAAAATCGGATAAATTACTGAATCAAAGAAAAACTGAAATAAATACACTTACACTTTTTCTTTTTTAATTTTTCAGGGCTAACAGAAAGGTGGGAAAATTTGTCCCACAAAGCCGAGGAAGCGCAACGAGCAAGTGTCCTTCAGAGAGAATTGGCAGCGATGCACTTGGAGTTCAGAGCAGCTTATGAAAAACTTGTTTCACACGAAGTTATTCTTCAGCCGGATCATGTTCTCGATGAGCATATTAATCAAATAACGGTGAGTAAATAGGCTTCTCTGTTATTATTTAAATAATTCATTTAGTTATATGGATGGAGACTATTTTTCCTCTGAATTGAGAGCAAAAATTGATCTATAAGGGGAAGGTAAAAAAGAGAATATTTTGGGTATCATTGGAGATACGCCCTTTTAGCTTCAATCCATCCTTGTAGAAAATTTCGAGAGCCATAAAAAAGGATTAGGAAAAGAAGACTCAAAGAAAATGTTGAAAAAAAAATCTATTTATTCATCAATAATTTTATGAAAAAAATAATAATTATTATAATTATTGTTGAACTAAAAAACATCTTGTAAACTAAGCGAAATAGTGAAAATTTAGTGAAATCATTCGTTTCGATTTTTTGAATTTTTTCAAAAAAAAGTCGGAAAAAATCGCCATATCTCGCTTACTTCTCGAGATATTCACTGTTTTATCTCTTCACTACTAAATTTTTCGTTTTTTAATTCAATAATTTCTTGAGAATATCTTGGGGAAACTGAGTGAGATGAGGGGATTTTACTCATTTTTTTTTATACAGAATTTCAACAGTTACAGAAGAGATTTCGGGCGAAGAGGGCGTATCTGCATTAACTCCTGGGATATTCCCAAAAAATACTCAAAAAATCAACTCATTCTGTTTTACCTCTTTACTACTAAATCCTTCGATAATACCCAGCATTTCCTATATAACCTACAGTCGCATGAAACCTGCCTTGCCATCCACCGCATTATTACCTCCAATACCTCAAAGAATTCCCTTCCTTATCAACCTAAAAAGCGCCCCCTTTTTTCCACAGATTCGAATTTAAAAAAACCGCTGAACTTTCAGAATGACGAACTTTAACCCTTGAAAACTCGCGCTCTTTCTACCATCTCACTTGTACTGAAGTAAATCCTTAAGTTTAGTAGCGTCAGCGTGACGTCACGCTCATAGCGCGAGTTCTCAAGGGTTCAAAAATTCAAAAATTACAAGTAGTAAATTTTTCTCTCCTCCAAAAGTTCTTGAACCACACTTTTCATGATTTTCCACATTTCCGCTGCGAAACGAAACAATTCAAGTGGGTGGTTGTGGGCGTTGGATTCAAAACGGGAAGAGGAAAGAGGCAAGAGGAGAGAGGAGAGAGTAGGAGGAAGAGGAGGAGGAGGAGGAGAGGCGTAAAAGCGTAGTCGTGTCGCACGTACGCTCGTCGGCATACGACGTGCTCAGAATGATCAAAACTCATCGTAGTGCGAACCAACCCTCCGGAGGGTTGGTGGTAGCTTTGGCTTCTACACATCCTCCAAATGTGTGTGTGTATGTGTATATATATATATATGTGTGTTGGTCCTCCTTACTTCAAGCCCACAATACCCATTGGGCCATCCTCATTGCTCAGACCAAACACATGCTCCCTATCTATCATCAAGATGTATTAGCGTCCAACATTTTCCAGTGCTGTACTAGTCTCACTTGTGCATTATGCACGAGACTGAGGAAAGATGTACCTGTTTCTCCTTTTTTTTTTTTTTTTCACCGTAGACGTGTGGCATTGCAATTCGGTCAAATGTGTACGAAGAATATGTACTTGGGGGTTATTCTTCATGTCATGAGTAATGTATTTCAAATAATTTTGCTTTTCAAATTTACGAAAAAACACGGTTTTTCAGTCGGGGTTATAAATTTATGGGTGAAGGAGGGAAAAAAAGGCGGAAGAGGATCTATGGGCTTGAGAAATTGTTTGTTGGAGGGTGGAGTAGAGATCGCGGGAATTTTGGGTCAACGGGATTTGGTATACTGAGGGAAAAAGTGGTAAAAAATATCAAATATTGATGCTATTGGTATTTTGCAAAGGTTTTTTTGGAATCATTAAGAAAGAGGTTGCAGGCTACGAATTTACGGAATTTAGTCAATTCAACTAGGTAATCGGTTTAAATTAACTAAACTCAGTGAATTCAACAAATTTTTTCATTATTTTGAAAAAATATTAAAATAGCGTGTAGCAATAATTTCCATTTTTTTAAGGTAGGAAATAAAAATTGACCCCCGTGGCAAAATGATGCAGGAATTTCTTTGAAAGTGAAGGAGTTTGCAAAAGAATCTGAAAAAAATTGAGAAGATACTGTGACACGTCTGAATTGCTGAATAATTTCTTCGATTTAGGGCGTTTCATCCCCACCACCGTTTTTTTCAATAACTTTGATAATTCATATCTCATAAACTAGACGGACAAAAATTATGAAAAAATTCTGAAAAATGTAAAAAAATATCATTTTCGATACGGCATCAAAAAAATGAGGGGTCAAATGTACTGAACTACCTTAAATACTTTCATGAAACACTGAATTTAATCATGCTCCTTCCCTATAGCGAAATTGCTCGTGTACCAAAGTACTTTTCCATTAGTAATCCACGACAAAATGAGCAAAAGATACGAGAGAGAGAGAGAGAATGAGAGAGAAACAAAAACAGGGATCAGAGTCACAAATATATTATGCATTCGTAAACACACGTTGCCGATCGAGCCCATGCGTTCTTGCATTCAAGATGGGTGTATTCAGTGAGAAAGAGGAAGGTAAAAGGGACAGACGATGAAAAAGATATGAGGGGGAAGTGTGGAGCGAGATTATGTTGTATCGTTGTTGCGGATGGGCAATACTAATGTGTTCTCGGCATTTACTGCCGTCACCTGGACACTACAATATTATCCTATAAAATTATCAAAATTATTTTCGTCATCAAACTAATATTATGAAATTTTTTATTTCATTTGTTTTATTGGTATTTAAAATTCATAAAAAAAATTAAGGAAAATTTTTGATTATATTTAGAATTAGAAAAAACAAATTGTTAAGAAATTTGAAAAAAAAATTTTGAAAATTAATTCTTAAAAAACTAAAGAATAAAAAAAAATTCTTTTCACCAGTTTACAATTTTTAGTTTTTAATCCTGATTTGTTGAAAAAAAAAAATTGAAATTTTAATTTTTTTAATTTTATAAAAAAAATTATTTATCCATAAATCGAATGATAGAAAAAAAAATCTGTCTAAAAATGAAGAAATTTTTGCCATTAGAAAAAATAATTGAACCACAAAAAATCCGTACTCGTCCTAAAATCAATTTAAAAATTCTCTTCTTTTATTAAATCTAAAAGCAATTTTTATTATTACAATTGAGCCACGAGTAGCATTGCTTGCCTCATGAGCATTCATGTCCCAACGCTGAAGCGGTTGTTCTGTATATACCAAATTCGAATCAATTGATTGGCTGTTGATTGGAAATTGAATTAGATAGGAATGCGCGTGTCTCTCATTGTGGCAGGAAGGGGGTAGGAAGAGAAGGGAGAAATGGGGGGGGGGGGGGATGGAAGGCAAAACGTAGTAGTGTACCACTCCCGACTGCTTCTGGCATTGGCAGTGTGACTTGAATACAAATGTTGGGCATTTTTGCACAAACCCAGAGTGAGAGAGACCAAAAGGAGCAAGAGAAGAGGGAGGGAGAGGGGGGGGGGGGGGGTGTGAGGGGATGTCGTTCGACTTCCGCTTTTCCGGCGTGTCGTCTGATTGTTCGCAGTGCCACAAAGTGTCTTTGTAAAAAATAAAATTTGCTCAGTAAATTATCGAATTCTTACACGTTTTCGAATGTAGAACATTTTGATAATCATTATTTCACTTGATAAAAACTTATCGAGTCATGGAATTATAGGGAATTTATGATTTTGGGGATGATGAGGGGATTGGAGGAGTGCAGCTTGGGGTATCTTTTGATGCCATACCAAAGATTATATTTTAGTACATTTTTTTCATGATTTGATATGAATTATCAAAGTTAGTGAAGGAGACACGCCCTTTTACCACGAATCCATTTTCTTAAAGAAATGCAAGAACTGCATACAAAAATGAGCCAGAATCGTTCCATCTCGCTTAGTTTCCAAGATATTTCCAAAAAAAGTCGACTTCTCTCGTTTCGCCTCTCTTCACTCCTAAATTCAGTAGTGAAGAGGTAAAACAAGATAAGTCTCTTTCTCTCTTATCAAGTTTTTTGAAAATACCTTAGAAAATAACCGAGAAAGAGCAATTTTGCCCTGAAACTTTTTTGTAACTCTTGAAATTTTATACAAAAACAGATGTATAATATCACCTTATCTCGCTTAGTTTCCGAGATATTTCCTTCGAAATGACCTCAAAGAAAAGTCGATTTATCCTGTTTTATCTCTTTACTACTGAATTCTTTATGACATTAAATCAATTTCCTTCCGTTCCATTAAATGCCAAATAACAAATGAAAAAAGTAATTTAATGACAATATAAAGTTGAAGTACGTCGACCTTTTGTGTTTGAACACCTGTCGTCAATTAGTAGTCCAGGGTTGATGGTAATAACCGTATCAAAACGAGGACATAAACGTGTCCAACAAAGTTTACATCCTCGGTTAGTTCAACGAAATGCCTAGTAGAAAGACGAAATGGGATATCACCCGTTGGATATCCGGTGGTGTTTAGGGGGTACATGTTACATATATATACTGACGTAAGAGGATGTAAGTGGTTGGTCTGAACGCGGAACTGCTATGGTGTAACCGCGTCACGTTGTCACGTTTCCCTCCCGCGCTCGTCCTACTTGAGGCAGCCGACGAGGACCGCATAAATAACCCCTCCATCTCCTTTTTGGTACTCGGTGCTTTACGAGGCTGCACCACACGATGGATGTAAGAGAACCTGTGTACGAGAGGGCTCTCTCGTGAACAGCGACAAGGGAGGATCGTAAAAGATCCAGAGGTCATCATTGGAAACTGAGAAGATCGAAAAATCGAGTTCTGGGCTTTTACGTATACGAGAAAAAAATGTCGGTAGAATCTTGGGTAAATATGTGGAATAACGGCCTTTCCAAATAAAATTAATTTAAATTACCTCAGGAAGGGAGGTGGCGAAAATGATGTAATATATCTTGGTCAGAAATTTGAAGGAAAGTATAGGAAGTCGCAATAGCTCAGTGGTCAGAGCATCTGAAAACATAAAATCATGGTGTTTTTTTTTTTCAACACAAGAAATTTTCACCATCTCAAACAATATTAATAAGACACACATAATAAAATTATCACAGCAGTTTGTATACTAAGAAACAAACAAATAATGTTGAAACACATAAACACAAATCGATAAGTTACCGAGACATGAGCTTATGTACAGCATACTTTGTTCTCATAGAAGTTAGTAATACTAACTAAATAATGAATGGTTTTTTTTTAAGTGAGTTTATTTTTAAGCCTGTAAGTATTGTAAATAGCGACGAATTTTTTTTATAATACATAAACTTTAAAAAAAAAAAGTCAGAGCACCTGACATGTAATCAGAGGGTCGTAGGTTCAAATCCTGCTTGCGCATTCCATATTTTTTCCGAAGATTTGCCTTTGATAATTATTTAAATTTTATAAAAAAGGCCCATGTACTACATATTTACCGAATCTTGAAATTAAAAGATGGAAACAGAAGGAAAAGGTTGAAATTGATATTTAAGAAAATCGAAGTATGTACATTAGGAATAAAGAAAGAAAAATCATTAACATGTTCATAGTGCTTTAATTCGTCCGCTAACATGATGTAAAGTCAATTTATGAAAAAACCTTCTCATGCTACTCTTTCGAATGTGACCAAAATTGAAAAAGAAAAATAGATCATCAGAACTACTTGGATATTCTTAACTCTTCGACTTTCTTTGGGCCGAGACTTTGACATTGGAAAAAAAAAATAGCCAATATTCGCGAAAACTGACGGAGATACGCCCCCTTTTAAAATTCTTTTTTTGTTTTTCTTGAATGAGAAGAAAAAACAGTAAATTTTTGCTCGAATTGAAAAAAAATCAAAATTACGGAATAATATCAGTTCGATGAAACTTCTTACAGATATTTCAAAAAGGACTTAATACATCTGACCAACATGACTAGAATCTTCCAATAATTCTTATCTTTCCTGAATTATAAAAACTCCCAAATCCATCTTTTTTAGTAAGAAAATATTTCCACTGTTTCCACGAAAAACCACCGGAGTTCATACATTTTCCCACCTAAACGACCATCAATTCACCCTCAGTATAATTTTTTTTTCTCTCTCTTTTTTTTTTCTTTGCTGGCAGTACGGGTATACGATTCATTCGAGTTAAGTTGTGGGAAACGAGGCAGTAAAAATGTATATTTTATGTTACAGAGTGAGCTTGCTACACTGAGGGAACGAAAAAGCGCACTACTAGCGCTCAATGTATCAGCACACAGGTTGATCACGGATCTTGGGGCAGCTGCCACTTCTGTATCTGTATCTTTGAAAGATGCTGTTGCTGATTTGTACAGAGTTTGGGATGAAACATTTCAAAGGTTAATTTTTACATTATAAATACAATGGCAAATTATCTTCAATATCATTGTTCTAGAGTCAAAAGGGCATAAGTATCATTTTTTTTTACTATTGAGAATGAAAATTTTTATTCTTTACTTGATTTCCTTCAAAATGATCGCAAGGATAAGTCGATTTATCCTGTTCTACCTCTTCACTACTGAATTGCATTTTTATTATTGATGAATAATAATAATATTGATAATAATAATAATAATAATAATAATAATAATAATAATAATAATAATAATAATAATAATAATAATAATAATAATAAAAATGATAATAATAAGGAGAATTAGTTTCAAAATTTGGCGGGAGTTTTAAATGCAAGAATTTCGATCATTTTCAAATATCGATTAATTGATTCGATATTTCGCATTAAATTTAAGATTTTATGACACGAAAGGGAAAACGATATATCATATCTACTTTGGATCAATTATTTTTAGATATCGATTAACCGATTAATCGATAATCGACTAATCGATAATCGATAAATGGAATGATCGATTATTTTCAAATATAAATTAGTCGATAATCGATTGATCGAATTTCATTCGAGATATCGCATAACATTTGATAGTTCCGTTGCATTATTATTATTATTATTATTATTATTATTATTATTATTATTATTATTATCATTATTATCGTGAAAAACATTGAAAGAGTGACTAATAATAAAAAGACGTATCTGCAGCACTTACGACCTCTTGTTTTTAATAATTCTCATAATTTAGGCGATTTTTTTTTTAATGATTAGTAATAAAAAGACTCAAGTGCTGGGAATTTGCTCTGTTGTTTTGTCAATTTTTTTGGACGTAAGATTTTTTTTTTCTTGAATGCGTTTTCAATATTAGCTCCCTTTTGGCTCCAAAGTGATGATATTATATTTTTTTATTTTGATAATCTGAAGAAATAACATTGTGAATAAATAAATTGCCTCGGGATATATTGGCAAATGGTTGACGTTGGACAAATATTATGAGAGGTAATGAAGCCTTTAATACAAACAGAGAGAGTGAGAAAAAAAAACAGAGGAAGAAGGTTTGAGGGTTTATGTATAGGGGTGGGATATATGTAGTCTCTTTCGAGACCTGTGTCACAGGATTACGCGGGATTTTCTCTGGATCCTGAGGTTTAATCGTACAATTTCCATTTTATACTCGGTCGTTCGCTATTTTCAGTTTAAGTTTTATCGAGATTCATTTATATTGTTCTTCTAACTCATTTCCTTGTGAATCAAACGAATTAAATCAATTGTTTCCAATTTTTTTAAATTTATTTTTTTTCTTTTTATTCGATTTTTTGTTCGCATGATTCATCGCTTTTTGCAAATGTTTCGGAAATTAAGCGAGATAGCGCAATTTTGTACTGAAACTATTTTCGAAGCTCCTGAAATTTAAAAAAAAGACAAAATCGCTCTATTTTGCTTACTTTCCGAAACATTCTAAAAAAAAATGAAAAAAGTCAATTTTTATTTTTTTATTTTATCGAACTTTTTTGTTTTACCTCTTTAATAGTGCAATTTCTGCTTATTCGGGAATTTTCTGAATATTCAGGAATTTTTTTTTTTAAGATTCAATAGAATTTTCTGAAATTAGTGAAAACACTCCAACAGTTTAAATATTAAATGCTCAAGGCTGAACGTTTGAATTACGGTTTACCATGGAAATCAGAGGGCAGATTTAAACCACTGGCTCTTTGGGTCAGTGGTCAAGTCCCTTCTCTGACCATCCCATGGGAAATCCCTATCAGCAATGGGGGATCATACGATTTAGAAATTAAAATGAGGATTAAATGTATTACAAGTGAGACTTGAATTTTCCCTTGAATATCATTTTATATTCACTCGCATCAATCCCATGTTTTATTGAAATTAAAATGATAAATCAGTTGGAAAAAGGTAGAGCAGGATGAGTTTCTTTAGTTATTTTTTAGAAAGTATATCTCGGAAAGTAAGTGAGATAAGGCGATTCTGCTAGAAAAAAATGATCCTCTCAGTCTAAAACAGGTGAAATGGAATCGAATAATCGATCGATCCAGAATTCGATTAATCGAATTTGGAAATCGATTAATCGAATTCCGACATCGATTAATCGAATTTCGACATCGATTAATCAAATTTCGACATCGATTAATCGAATTCCGACATCGATTAATCGAATCCCGACATCGATTAATCGAATTCTTACATCGATTAATCGAATTTCGACATCGATTAATCTAAATTTGAAATTAATCGATTGGAAATTGATGCGATCTATCGTATCGATTAATCGAATATTTCAAAGTGATCGATTGAAAGCTGCTGTTTTTCCAAAAAAGAAATACTGCCAGTATTTCACTAAAAATCCTTGTTTTACCTCTTTACTACTGAAATGAATGATGATATTCTTAAATTCATACTAAATTACGAATGAAATTTTAACTGAAGATGTAGTGGGGTTATTCTGAATGCCATCAAGTTTAACATTAAAGTATCAAGAAACGTCACGTTTACAGCCGCCAGGGATGTTAAACAGTAAAATATACCGTCCACTTTTCATTACCCTATCACCAAATCCTCCCCTCAAAATCCCCACCCCTCTTTATTTATTTACACTACTTTTTTTTTTTTCTGTATTCGTGGAAGTTTCTGTATTGATTGAACGCGTGAAAAGTGAAGGGCGTTTGCCAATCAGATCGATACGCCGAGATTGCACTCGAACATAGTAAAATGTTTTTCTTTGCCTCCAGGGTCCAGGGGTTAACGTATTCTCGTAATAATTTGAAGAAGCGAGTATTTGCCGAAAGGCTCAGTTTCCGTTGGTCACAATTCATTTTCTACCTCGGAGAAATAATGAATGTAGGGACAAAGTGGGGTAAATTGAACGATTCCACGAAATTTCATGAACGAAAAAAAAATCAGATTGCAAAATTCGTAAGTTAAGAGGCGAAATAGAGAGGGAGCGGATCTTTAATTATTCTCAATGAAATATCTCGGAAAGTAAGCGAGATAAGGCGATTTTACCGATTTTTTTTTAGAGAGAATTTCGAGAGCTAGAAAAAAGCTGCAAACAAAAGAGAAATCGTGCTATCTCGCTTAGTTCCCGAAATATCGATTAATCGATGCGAAATCTCGCAGTTGAATTCGAGATATCGCATTCGATTCGATAGTTTCTTTTACCTGTTTTGGTTCAAGGGGAACAACTTCTAATCGATTAATTTCTAAATTTCGATTAATCGATGTCAAACTTCGATTAATCGAATATCGGATCGATTGATAATTCGATTGCTTTCCACCTGTTTTAGACTGAGGAAATCATCTCTTCTAGTTCAAGGGGATTCGAAATTTCGATTAATCGATGCGATATCTCGCATTGAATTCGAGATATCGCACAGCATTCGATAGCTCTGTTGCGGCTGTTTCAGTTTGAGGGAAAATTGCCCTCAAGCTGAGACAGGAGAAACGGGACTATTTAATAAAATGCGATATCTCGAATTCAATGCGAGATATTGTATCGATCAATCGATATTTGAAAATTATCGATTAATCGATTCGATATCTCGCACCAAATCTAACGTTTAAGGACCTAAAAAAAAATTTTCCTATCAACTTCCAGTTGATCAATTTCAAAATTTCGATTAATCGATGCGATATCTCGAATCAAATTCGAGATATCGTATTCAATTCGATGCTTCCATTTCACCTTTTTAGTTTAAAGTAAAGTGCAAGAGTCAGAAATGCCTAAAAAATTTACAATTCGTTATATTTAGACTTGAAATCTTGATTTATCTTGTCCTATTCCAAGTGTAATAATCCATTGTAACATTTTTTTTTTCAATTCTCAGAGGAAATCAACAATTGTGTGCACTCCAGGCTGTTCGCCAGTTTGGTGCACGTCTCACAGAGCTCCAAAATGCTCTACGAAGAGACAAAGATACACTTGCTGTTCTGGATGCAGCTCTACAAGCTGGTGCAACGTCAGAAGTAGCATCATCTGTTCGTGATGTTGCCAGGCTTCTCTCAGAAAAACAGGACATGAACTCTCAGGTAAATTTATAGTCATAATCATCTTCATAAATGTGTACAAGTTAGTTATGATATCCAGGAAATTACTGAGTCTGTAAGTCAGTGATTTTTAAATGGGAAATGAAATAAAATTTACTTGGGGAGGGGGGGGGGGGGGGGGGAGGGATTTAAAGTTATGGGAGATGCATTATCGAGCTAATGAGAAGATGGAAATGGAGAGAAGGAAATTAGAATACAGATCTGTATTACCATCGGAAATTGGTAGGTACATTAATGCTGAATGCTTTAACATCTTCGATTGCTTGTAAGTGAGCATTTTATGAATGCATTTTTAAAGCAAATTTTAAGGTAGTTGTATCTGAAAAGGTTGTATGAAAATTGAGGCACTGGGTCCTGGAAAGGGTTCTTGGTGTTCATATATTACATTTTTATTTTCATTTTTATCTATTCAAAATTCATTTATTCGATATTTGAGTATGAAATTTTGCATCAAATTAGGAATTTAACGAAAATTTTAAGATTTTTAGGGAAACTCTCGATATTCCCCAAATGATACGATGATATCAAGCACCGACCAGCTGATTGCCTCACTCAATCGTCAATTCTACCAATTTTTCGTGTCTTCAAAATTAAAAAAAAATCACATGGTGAAAAAAATCTGAGTTAATTTCAAATTACTCCGAAATACTGGAAGAATCCCTACATATTTTTCCATCGAAATCTCACAACTGGATTGTGAGAAAAAATAACGAAAACCTGCCTAATTTGATTGATTTATGAAGTTATGCCATTTAAATTCTATTTTAAAAGTTGAAACTTTGAAATTGAATATCTCATTAACTACACGGTCAAAAATTTTTAAATTTTCCATAAAAATCGAAAACACCATAAATAATCATTTCACAAAATTTGAAGGGAATCTCCCGATGACTTGAAATCCAATAGAACTACCTTAAGAATGAGTGTATTTTTCGCGCTACTTATTTTTTTTAAATATCTCGAAAACTAATGGAGATAAATCTTTTTTGTCTTACTCCTTTTTTTTGGACAGAACGTCATTCTCTATAGGGAAAAATTACGGTAATATCGCTTCATCTCGCTTAATTTCCGTAATATATTCAAGAATTGAGGGAGAATAAAGAAATGATATAATTTTTTTTTTAAGAAAATTTTCTTCGTCAACCAAAAGAAAGATTTTTTTTTCCTCAGAATTCTTTCAGAGTCTATTTGCATATAAAGTAAAGCTCCCAACCCCGCAAGTTGGTTTCTCATCGTGTGACTTTTCCAATCGGCCCTCTTCTCATGCTCATTTTGCACGTCAAGAAGACGTACTGCTTTGTACGACGAGCTACAGATCCTCTCACACTCCTTTAACATACACTTTCTGCGGTATTATACTCTCTTTCTCTCATTTCTTTTCTGTTCTTTTTTCACTCGGCATGCGCCACAACGTGATCCCTCTGCTCATATAAAAGAAATAAACCGATACTCTTTGCTCTTAAGGAGACACACACCACTTCTTCTACTTCGTCTTCTTCTTGTTCTTCGTTTGGATCTCAAGGCTGGTAGTACGACACCCTGGGGAATCATTTTGGATATTCTGCATTGCCATTTCCCCTCTTTTGACAATCATGTTTCTTTTTCTGCCCTCTGTTCACTCTCTTCGTTTTTTTGTATTTTAGATCAAAAAGATTTCACGTGATTTCTCATTCGTTCATGCAAATTCTAACATTTGTCAAAAAAAATCAATTTTAGTTTTCGGATTTTTAATGATTTTTTAAAAATTAATCTATTTTGGTTGCGAAGAGGTAAAAAAGGATAAGTCGATCTTTTTTTTTGTAAATATCTCGGAAACTAAGGGAGATACGCCTTTTCTGAATTTCGAAAATAATTTATCTGAACTGTTTGCAAATAGTCGCAATTTTTTTTCTAACTATTAACCATTTTCTATAATTAAAACTCGATTTTCGAAATAAATTGTATTATTCAACAAATTTTTCGGATATAATATTCATTTCGCATCATATAAATCAGATGAGTCATTACTAAACTGTTCTATTCACTGTTATTTATTTATATTTCCTCTGATTTATTTTTCTTACAACTAAACTCAATAATTCAGTAGCAAAAAGATAAAAAAGAGCAACTTGATTTTTTTTCAAATTATTTTTTAAGAATATCTTGAAGAGTAAGCGAGATAGGGCGATTTCGGGCTAATTCTTACTGCAGCTTTCAAAATTTCAAAAAAAAACAGATTGAGGTAAAAAGGGTGTATCTCTATTAGTTTCCGAGATATTCCATTAAAAATAATCGCAAATGAGTCAATTTGTCTTTTTTCCATTTTTTCACTACTGAATTACCGTCAATTACAATTAAGTACATGAAATTTACTTAGATATATTTATGGATTCATCTTTCCTCTCCAATTTTTATGGTCTGAGAACACATTTTCCGTTTATACAGTGCTGTAAATAGGAAAAATATGTAAGAAATGGTTTTTAATAAAAAAGACCGGAGCAAAATGATCTAACATTTTTTTTGACAGTCAAGGCCTCTACGAAAAAATTTGAAAAAATTACCCAACAATGGAGACATGCTGGAGCATTTCCTCAAATTTTTGCCGATTTTTTCGCCAACGCTTTCATTTCTAAAAAAATTTCTGGATCATTTTGCCTCGGTCTTCCCTATTATTCGTGCGATTATTACTCATATAAGGTAGTATCCCATCGAATTCGAGTATAGTTAATTCCTTATTTTTTCGATGACATATCAAAAATGATATTTCTTTACATTTTCCTGATTTTCTTCATAATTTTTGCTCGTATATTCTGAGATATAGATTATAAAAGTTACTGAAAATAGCAGTGGTGGGCATGAAACGCCCTAAATCAGACAGAAATAACGAAATTCCTAAAAAAAGTGGTTGACCCATTATTTAAAAACAATTGGCGAAGAGAACAGCATTTTAACTAAATAATAGAAGAAAAAAATATTAAATTCACCGTATAGTTATTGAGAAATGTTAATTAGAAGGTAATCATAACTATTTGCCTCTCTCTCTATCTCATGCATGTGATAGGAGATGAATGTGAAAAAAATTCGATAAAAAAAAATTATATTCACAAGCTGAAGATATGGCTTTCGAATAGTTTAATCACTTTTTCAGGTAAATTAAAGCACATTTTCCCGAATTATCAGCAATTAATTGGAAACTAATCTGCAAATCCTCATTTTTTTCTGTTTTATCGATCGTACTCTGGGATACTACCTCAATTAGAAAAATACATTACCTCTCTCAGATGACCACGACAGGTTGTGCCATCCAGAACATAGCCTTTTATTGTACAATCAGAAGAACAATTCGCTGTAGTTTTCGCACACTGACATCTCAATATACATGAATTTATCCCACAAAATGTCTCTGCACCTTTTGCTCGACATTGCTCATCACGTGTTACTCTTTCACCAGGTAATGGCACAAGGAATTCCTCAGTAACTGGTTTATCATAAAAATTCAAGCAGTTTGAAGAAGTTCTGTCCAAAGCAGTTGCTCTAATTGAATTGATGCTGTCAGTGGACCAGTAATTCTTTGATACAGGAATTCGGATTTGCCTTGGAATTTCACTCATCATATTGTAGTTACTATTAAAGTAGTAATCATGGACATCACTTTGTGCACCCAATCTGAAAGAAGAAATTTTTGAATCATATATCTTTAAAATCCGAATTTTTCATTGTCTCTAATAGCATCGGCAGACGAATATAATTGAATTTTTTTTTTAATGGAGAATTTCAAGAGCTACAAGAGAAGAATTGGGGTGAAATCGTCTTATCTCGCTTATTTTCCGAGATACTAACATGAAATTATTGACAAAAATAGAATCGGCGTCAATTTCTTTAAAAACTTGAAAACAGCACTCACGTTTCTTTTCTTGAATTAGAGCAAATGGAATGGATCTATCGAATGGAATGCGATATCTCGAATTTGGTTCGAGATATCGCATCGATCAATCGATATGTGAAAATAATCGATAGGAAGTTAATGTGATATTTCTTATTGTCGCATTAGATGCGATATTTTATGTCATGAAAAGAACCAATATCGCATCGATTTCCGATTGACTAATTTCAAATATTCGATTAATCGATGCGATATCTCGCATTAGATCCGAGATATCGCATATCATTCGATAATTCTCTTTTACCTGTTTTTCGGTTTAAAGAGATATAAAAAAAAAAATGTCACATCGATTTAAGATCGATAGTTTTTCAAATATCGATTAATCGATGCGACATCTCGCATTCAATTCGAGATATCGCATATCATTCGATAGTTCAGTTTCACCCGTATTAGTTTGAAGGCGATGATCCAATCATAATCTTTAAATATTCTTACAAATGTCCGATTTCATGGGCTGTTGTAAATATTCCGTTGAAATGGAAGCCAGCATCGTGTATTAATGAAAACAAATTTATCTTCCACGCTTTGAGATCGTGTACACGTTCACAGTGCTGCATCTGTCCTGAAATTCCTATTTGACAAGAAAATTCACAAAAACATTAATTAAAAAATCAAATTTCTCACGTTCCGACTGATAAATTATAGCATTTTTTTACTTACCGTGTAAATAGTTGCAGTCTGAACTCTCGGATAATTCACATAATCTCAAACTGGAAAGAAAAAATGTTTTATTATTCAGTTAATTACGCTCATTTATGAATTATTCGCATATAAATTATTATTGTTCGATAAAAAAATAAAAATATGAATTTTTTGAGAATATCTTGAAAACTAAGCAAGATAGTTTATTGGGGCAAAATCGTTCTATTTCTATTGGTTTTAGAGATATTCGTAAAAAAAAATTGGCATGGAAAATCTACTTATCATCTATTTCGAATTAAAGTAGTTCTATTGGGTTTCAAGTAATCAGAAGATTTTCTTCAACTTTGTGAAATAATCATTCATGTTATTTCTGATTTTTATGTTAAATTTGAAATTTCTTGCCCGTATAGTTAATGAGATATTAAATCTCAAAGCTTCAATTTATAGCACAGACTATATGGCATAATCTCAAAAATTAATAAAATTCGGCAGGTTTTCAGGTTTTTTCTCAAAATCCAGTAGTAAGACTTCGATAAAAAAATATGTAGGGATTCTTCCAGTATTTTGGAGTAATTTGAAGTGAATTCCGATTTTTTCACCGTGTATTTTTTTTTTTAATTTTCAAAACAGGAAAATTTGGTAAAATTCACGATTGAGTGAGGGAATTAGCTGGTCGGTGCTTGGACGGTATTGGCTGCTTCGTTCTGCATATTTGTTTTCGTGTTCTAAGGTCCTATACGTGTAATGAATGTTTAGACGTGTGCATCCAGCACCGTAACATTTGGGGAATATCGAGAGTTTACTAAAAAATCTTGAAATTTTCGTTGAATTCCTAATTAGATGCAAAATTTGATAGGTGTGTATAATAGAGCCCACAATAAAATTAATTCAATTTGATTGAAATTGTCTCAGGAAGGGAGGTGGTGAAAATGATGTAATATATCTTGGTCAAAAATTTGAAGGAAAGTATAGGAACTTGCAATAGCTCAGTCTGTAATCAGAGGGTCGTGAGTTCAAACCTCGCTTGCGCATTCCATTTTTTTTTCCGAAGATTTGACTTTGATAATTATTTAAATTTTATGGGTGCTATTCTGCACATTTACCCAAAATTTCATACTCGAATATCAAATAAATGAATTTTGGTTGTATGAAAATCACACCGAGGATCCTTCCCATGGAGGGCTTCAATTTTCATACATCCCTTTCGGATAGAACTACCTTAACGCAAGTAAAAAATAGATTCTAGATACCTAGTAATTGAAATAGCCATGTCAGGTTGTGTTGCATCGAGAATTGCATCAAGTTCACCAGTCTGTTGGCGATAATACGCTGTCATCTGACGTAATGTATCATGAATTTCGATTGTCTGAGGGTCTCTCAATAGCTGATTTTCGCTTATATAAGGAAGCGCTTCCCAGAGCTGTGAAATAATTAAATCGATTTACATTAATTCTAATTCATCAAAGCCTTTCATATCGTATTTTCCATTTTTTTCCCCATGAAAATTTATCCACGTGGGGTTACAAACCGTTTCAATGATTATTCCTGCACAATGAAGTCGAACATTGGGATTTTCAAATGAAAAAAATTTCAAATCAACTGTACCCAAGAAAGTCAATATGTAGAGAATGAGATTCTCAATTTCTGGGTCACTCGTATTCCTGAAAATAGCAAAAATTCCATGAATTATCAGCAGAATTCCAATTGTTATTATTTTTTACTTACGTAAAACCATTATTGTAATGTGTTGTGAGTAGAATTCTTGGATATAGAGTATCAGGCAGCCCATCCAAATCGTTTCGTTTGACCCTCATATTCGGAGTTCCATAATCTTCAAAAACATCTGCAAATAAATATGATCGAATTATTGGTCGATTATCATCATCAATTTTTTTTGATCATATCTCGAAAACTAAGTGAGATGAAGTCATTTTCATCCTAATATTTTCTCATGACTTTTGAATTTTTTTTACAAAAACGGATTTGGTTAGAATTTTTCTATCTCGTTCACTTTCCAAGATACTTTCGGAAAAAAAGAGCAAAAAATTGAATTTTTCTGTATGACAGATAAAATATCACTTGTGAAAATATCTCCATCAAAAATATTTTATATATTTTTTCTTATGATTCTTTTTTTTTTGAGATATTCGATGAGACTTTATCAGATTTGATATATAGACTTATATATTGTCGTTGATATTTCGATACATGATCAATTCCTGGTCTATCGCAAATAACAAATACTTACTTTCTCCACTTTTTTCAGTATTCTCAGATTTTTCATTATAAAGAACTAGATGATATCCCATTGCTGTATAATTATTATATTCCCTGTGGTACTCATCTTCATCAATTTCCCTCTTTGCTCTACTTAGTTTATTAGTAATTGTTGATGATAGTGATCGTATTGTTATATCATCCACGATTCCATTCTTCAATTAACAATAAATAGAAAGTCAGATTACAATAAAATAATAGTAAAAGAATATTTCATAGATTTTGATGGAAAAAAAAGTTATATGTGAGTTTACGTACAATTCGGGTTTCTCTTTTTCCTCTCGTGGTGCTCATGACATCAGCTATTGAAAAACTTGCACCTCCTGCAGAAGTATAGTGCTTCAGAGTATTTTGAAGAAGCTGAAATATACATTTAATTAAACATCATATTCCATAAGATAGAGATTTGACAGATGATGGAATAGCTAGTGTTTCACATTGATTGATCAGAAATTCTGGATTTGGAGATGCATTCGCAACTGTCGACAAGTACGCGCCAATTATTATTACTTATATAGCTAAAATAGGATTTGAAAAATTCAATTTCATAATATTAGACAATAATTCTCAATCCAACCTACTGAGATCATTTTATAAGTGTGATGTGGTGCAGACAAAAGGATGTGTCGGATTTAAAAAATGGTCCTGGCCCAAAGCGTCAGATTCAAACAAATTTCACTGTATTTATGGTATAGTTTTTCTATGCTCTCAATTACTTCCAAATATTAGCATCGAGATACATGAGGAGTCAAGACGCGTACTTGTGGACGTTTTTTTTTGAGAATGCCGTTTTTTTCGCCCTAATGACTTACAGATATATCAGCTTGGACGTATTTATGTTGACCCATTTGGGGCATTCCCAGCCAGACTGGTAGAGTTTTTGGTAGCAAATAATCCTTTTTATGAACTAGAACCAGATCCTTGCTTCCTTGAATTGTTTTGAAATATAGGTTCAAATTATCGCTATCTGTACTCCTTTTCGTGAACACCTTGACGATCTCATAATTGTGATCTGAAGATTCGAAATTTTATATATTAGGAATGAAGAGGTAAAACCGGATTTGTTCATTTTTTAGGCAATTTTTTTCGGCAAAAAGCTCCGAAACGCATGGACATACACTTTTTTTCGTCCTCATCTTCTCTTGTAGGGATTTCTCAATAGTTACAGAAGAGGATGTGGGGAAAAAGGACGTATCTCCATTAGTTTCCGCGATGTTTTTCAAAAACTAGTGACAAAAGAAATGGACACTTGGACAGATTCCATTTAGTATTAGCTGAAAAACTATCTCGAGGTTCAAATTGTAAGCAAACATCGACTGGACCAAATTCCAAGGTCTCATTTGCTTATAACAATCGATTATAATCAGCGATACATGAGACGAGAATTCACTTTTTGGTAGCAGTGGCTTTGCCAATTGATCATACTATGATTCTTTATTTTTTTGGCTCTTCCGTTTGAATTGAAAATTGTATAAATTCAGCGCTCTTATAGGAAATTCACTCATAGATGTTAAAAATTTTGAAAAACGCTGTTTTATTCAAGGAATTTCTGTATTTTAATGTTATTTGGAGGAGCATTGTGAAAAAAAAACAAAAGTTCACATTATTGATATGTTTGGCTTCCGGATGGATGCCGCGTTTGGTTTCAGCGTTGCGCCGACGTTTCGCAAACGTTGCAGTTTGCATCTTCAGGGCTATGAGCTCCGATTCTGAGCTCCATGGTCGAAGGGTAGTCCTTATATACCCCTTCTGGCAAGGGGGGGGGGTAGGTAGGGGTGGGGGTAGAGCCAATCAGGAGTTTTTAATTGATCAGCTGGTCAATTAAAAAACCGGGAGGACGGTTTTCCAAATAGGGTTCACCTGGTATCCTTTATCCCTGTTCAAGTTGTTGGGATTCTTGTGGATCTCTAAGCCTTCCCGATACTTTCTCTCAAAGTATCCTTGGGATTTGGCCAACATTCTCGCTTGGTCATACTGAATAGTGTGTCCAGTGTCCATATGATGTTCAGCCAAGGCAGACTGTTCCAGGTGGCGATATTTGGAACACCGTAGGTGTTCTTTGATCCGTGTACTGATCATCCTCCCGGTTTCCCCAATGTACACTTTTCCGCAGGAGCAAGGAATCTCATAGACTCCGGATGTACTCAAAGGTGGTCTTGGATCTTTGGGACTGGGCAACATCTGTCCGATTTTCTTTGGAGGTAGAAAAATCGTCCGAATGTTGTGTTTTCCAAGAACCTTACTGATGCGGTCGGTTGTACCTTGAAGGTAGGGGAGAAGAGCCACTTTGGGTCTTTCTTGGTCTTTTTCTTTCTCAGGACCATCCAATTCTTGTGAAGAGATCTTATTTTGGAGTCTTCTGGTGACTCGTCTGATTTGTGGAATTTTGTATCCATTCTTGCTGAGGGCTGTCTCCAGATGTTCTATTTCACTGTCTAAATTGCTTGGTTCAGAAATAGTAAGAGCTCTGTATATGAGAGAGCTTAAAACTGAGTTTTTCTGTGAAGGATGGTGATGGGAGTTCGAATTGAGATATCTGTCAGTATGTGTAGGCTTACGATACACTTCGTGGCCAAGTGTGCCATTAGCGTTACGGTGTACCAATACATCAAGAAATGGAAGACGATTGTTCTCCTCAATCTCCATCGTGAATTTGATATTGGAATGTTGTTCATTCAAAAATATCAAAAATCGATCTAGAGCTGTTCTTCCATGGGGCCAGATAACAAAAGTGTCATCAACATATCTGAACCATACAGAAGGTTTTAGAGGAGTTGACTTCAGTACTTCATTTTCAAAATTTTCCATGAAGATGTTAGCTATGATTGGAGAAATAGGAGAACCCATGGCGGCTCCTGATCTCTGTTCATAGAAATCTCCCTGGAATTGAAAATAAGTTGAAGTCAAACAATGCTCAACTAGAGGAAGAAGGTTCGAGGGGATCTTTTTTGAGTTTTTTATCATTTCTAAGGTCTCTGGTATTGGGACGTTAGTAAACAGAGACTCCACATCGAAACTGACTAAGATGTCTTCGGAAGACGTTCTGAGTGTCCTCAGTTTGTTCACGAAGTCTAGTGAGTTCTGTATGTGTGAAGCATTCAGTCCTGTGAGTTGCTGGAGAGGTGCTGTGAGGAATTTAGCTAATTTATATGCTGGTCCCCCGATGTTACTAACTATGGGTCTGAGGGGAACATACAGAACTCACTAGACTTCGTGAACAAACTGAGGACACTCAGAACGTCTTCCGAAGACATCTTAGTCAGTTTCGATGTGGAGTCTCTGTTTACTAACGTCCCAATACCAGAGACCTTAGAAATGATAAAAAACTCAAAAAAGATCCCCTCGAACCTTCTTCCTCTAGTTGAGCATTGTTTGACTTCAACTTATTTTCAATTCCAGGGAGATTTCTATGAACAGAGATCAGGAGCCGCCATGGGTTCTCCTATTTCTCCAATCATAGCTAACATCTTCATGGAAAATTTTGAAAATGAAGTACTGAAGTCAACTCCTCTAAAACCTTCTGTATGGTTCAGATATGTTGATGACACTTTTGTTATCTGGCCCCATGGAAGAACAGCTCTAGATCGATTTTTGATATTTTTGAATGAACAACATTCCAATATCAAATTCACGATGGAGATTGAGGAGAACAATCGTCTTCCATTTCTTGATGTATTGGTACACCGTAACGCTAATGGCACACTTGGCCACGAAGTGTATCGTAAGCCTACACATACTGACAGATATCTCAATTCGAACTCCCATCACCATCCTTCACAGAAAAACTCAGTTTTAAGCTCTCTCATATACAGAGCTCTTACTATTTCTGAACCAAGCAATTTAGACAGTGAAATAGAACATCTGGAGACAGCCCTCAGCAAGAATGGATACAAAATTCCACAAATCAGACGAGTCACCAGAAGACTCCAAAATAAGATCTCTTCACAAGAATTGGATGGTCCTGAGAAAGAAAAAGACCAAGAAAGACCCAAAGTGGCTCTTCTCCCCTACCTTCAAGGTACAACCGACCGCATCAGTAAGGTTCTTGGAAAACACAACATTCGGACGATTTTTCTACCTCCAAAGAAAATCGGACAGATGTTGCCCAGTCCCAAAGATCCAAGACCACCTTTGAGTACATCCGGAGTCTATGAGATTCCTTGCTCCTGCGGAAAAGTGTACATTGGGGAAACCGGGAGGATGATCAGTACACGGATCAAAGAACACCTACGGTGTTCCAAATATCGCCACCTGGAACAGTCTGCCTTGGCTGAACATCATATGGACACTGGACACACTATTCAGTATGACCAAGCGAGAATGTTGGCCAAATCCCAAGGATACTTTGAGAGAAAGTATCGGGAAGGCTTAGAGATCCACAAGAATCCCAACAACTTGAACAGGGATAAAGGATACCAGGTGAACCCTATTTGGAAAACCGTCCTCCCGGTTTTTTAATTGACCAGCTGATCAATTAAAAACTCCTGATTGGCTCTACCCCCACCCCTACCTACCCCCCCCCCCTTGCCAGAAGGGGTATATAAGGACTACCCTTCGACCATGGAGCTCAGAATCGGAGCTCATAGCCCTGAAGATGCAAACTGCAACGTTTGCGAAACGTCGGCGCAACGCTGAAACCAAACGCGGCATCCATCCGGAAGCCAAACATATCAATAATGACAATGGCCGCGAAAGCCTAAAAACTGAAAAGTTCACATTGTTCCCATTTTTTATCAATATCTTCTTATATTTTTGATTATTGTATTAATATATTATATTGCAAGAAGAGGTGGGACAAGAAGCGTCTATCTATTTGCTACTAATTTTTGGAAAATATCTGGGAAATTGAGAAAAGATTCGCTGATTTTTCTCTGATCCTTTCGCGTAGAGAATTTTAAGAGCTACGAAGAAGGATTGTGAAAAAATCGCCTTATCCCGCTTAACTTCCGAGATTTTCCCTAAAAAAACTAATTAAATAATCGCCTTATCCTTCCCACTACTGAACTCTTTACATGTTGGAAATATAAATATCAGTAGAAAATATTGATCGAATCATAGATATTTCAATATCAAAAGTCAGAAAATTCATAAGATTTTTAATGTGGCGATGACGCAATTCTGCTGATTTCGAGTTCCACAGAGTGCCGAGCGTTGCGCTTCGAAATGGTATCGAAATAGGAACAACGTGGCAAGATTTTTTTAGCAATTTCCAATGTACCGAAAGAACTGAATCACCAAAAATTTTAGCAGCACTCATTCATATAAATTTACAATTATTGATTAATTATTTGCAAAACAGAAAATATCACAATTTCCTTCGATTATGAATTATTTATCACAGAAAAAAAAAGTTCATTTTTTTGTTATTAGTTTTTCTCAAATATCTCGGTAACTACGCGAGATAAAGCGATTTTGCCATAACTCTTCTTTATAGCTCTTGAAATTCCCAATGGAGAAGGATTAGAATGAGAAAGACGTATCTCAATCAATTTCCAAGATATTCCCGACTTATCTCGTCTTATCGCTTCGCTACAGATTTTAATATAAGTTTTGAATAATTATCTAAGAATCTAAAGAAAATTCAAAATTCGTTGAATTTCCTTATAGAATGAGAATAAATGCCGAAGTAATTCATTCGAGAACCTAAAATTCTCAAAAATCACTGAATTCATTTGAACACTTACCTGAATTTTTTTTCGGTAAATAATGTTCTCGCTCTTGAGGTGTAAGCAGCCCTTCAATAGTGGACCGTTTGAATATTTTACAGTCAACAGAAATATTTAGCAGCAAAATGAAGGCAATGCATGATGCAATAATCTGTTGGAGAGACATCTCCAACTCTATTGATTATTCGCTTTTGTTAAAAGAATGGAAGAAAAAAAAATGTATGTTACTCGCTTGAGCTTCGATCGTTCTGAGATGGTAATTTTTTTGTCCGATAGTTTTATTCGTGATGATGACAAAGAATTATCAAAAAAGTAGAGTTATAATTCATTCCCTCTAACTGTATTTTTGGAACATACTAATTCCTTCATTGCCTCAAACAATGGAGGGAGATTCTAATAATGTCGACACTTTCTTTATAAATTGATATCGGAGCTACACGTGTTAGTTCCTCCGGTAAATTTACATTTTATCGCATCTCCTATATTATAACTCTGAATATACTTTTATCAGTTAGTCTATATTTGCTTTTGAGTGACGCAATTTTTTTCGACTAGTTATTTCTTTCAGACACGTGGCAATTTTATGAATTGTCCTAAAATAATGACAATTAGGTAAAAGACATTTAGAAATGGAAAAAAAAGAAATTAATGAAGTAATTGCATCTTTTTCATCATTATTCACGATTTTTCGAACGTCAAAATTTGGTTTTAGGACTTCAGAAAATAATCCACTAATGAAGAGATAAAACAGTTATTTCCCGCATTACGAAAAATTCGGTATAAATTTTTTTTTTTTTAAATTTTAAACGACAAAAAAATCTAGTATCATGTCGTCACCTTAGAGACAAAGTGGCGTAAGTCCGATGCTCATACAAAGCACTTACGTCCTTTTGTTTCTAAGGTGACGATATCTCTGTAAAAATTTCCAGCTTCGGAAATACTCAATTTTTTTCTTGTAATTTTTTCAAGTAAATTATAATTTAAAATTTTTCCGTTAATTGTGATTATTAAATTTACTTCCTTTGTGCTCTTTGATGTCTTTTTCAGTATTATTATGATGATATTGATGATATTACTTTTTTACGTGGATTTGCTGATAATATTGAATTGTAAAATATTGGTCATCAATTCATTTGAATTTTCTAATTTTTTTGAGACATTTCTTAATCATAATTATCATATGATAATAATGATAATATTAAACTATAACATTATATTTTATATGATAATATTATATAATATTTTTTGTTTTTATTCCTTTTTGAAGGGATTTTTTCGTTGGAGTTCAAATATCACGCGACGATTTTGCAAAAATTAATAATATGAGAAATTTTTTTTTTATAAAAAAAATTCTGCAAATAGACACTTTTTGAGATAAATGAAAAAAGATAAATACACATAAAATAAAAATAATAATTACATTATCAAATGACAGTAACGAAGACATAAACGGGATGAGTTTATCTTCTTTGAATTAATTCCTCTGAATTATGAGTTTACCTGAAGCAATTTCTCCCTACTTTTTTTCAATGAACAGTGTTTTTACAGCAGAAATAATATGTTCATGCTAATTAACACCTCTTAAATTGGCGAATAAGAATAAAGAAGAATATAATCTTTTGATTAAAACCAAAAAAAAATCAGGTCAATCACCTCTTCTGAATATGTTGATTTAGAGTTTTAGAAAGCTGAGTCTACACGACTAAAATTTAGCGGAAATAATCCAGTATTGGAACAGTGAAAGAAAATGAATGGAATTTATCTCTGAAATGGTTTTTTTGCAATATTTTTAAATTCAAATTTTTTTTTTTCTAAATTAATAAAAATTATATTTTACATCTAACTATAAGTATATTTCGTATTTTCTGCTTGTGAAAATGATTTTTTTTCATATCGCATAAACTGTACGGACAAAAATTATGCAAAAATTCAGAAAAATGTAAAAAAATATCATCTTTGATGCAGCATCAAAAAAATAAGGGGCCAACTGTACTCGACTTCACTACTATACAACCTTAATATTTCATTTCCCTCACGTTTCTATTTTCGAGTGCAAAATTGCAACAATTTAACAACAAAGATCCAAAGCAATGTATTAAAAGATGTATCCAATAGACGTTGGAGAGTCCAAAAAAAAAAAAAAAAAAAAATAAGTCCAGAGAAAATGTCTTGTTGGGCACTGTGGTGCCACTGGTACCCAGTGGATATTAAATTTGTATTTTTACGCTGATTCCACGGGCCATCCTAGTACGTGAGGCGAAAGAAAATCGTCCGGGCGATTAACGATCCGAGCCTCCCCCAGGGAAAAACCAACTATTCTTTTTCTCTTTTTTTCTTCTTTTTTTTTTGCTTCAGGAGAAAAAAAGACGGGAGGCGTCCACGAGAAAATAAAATTCAGTAAACATCGAGTCCGTTTGATCTCCCATCTTTCTTCCGCTACCTTGACCTCTCTGTGTATGTCATATTTTATTTAGTATCTATCAATATGAAGGAATATTGGATTATTGTGGTAACAATCTGCGTAAATTCGTGAATTCTTCAGCTACTGAAACATTAATTCAGGAGTGAAGAGATAAAAGGGGATACATTTTTTTTTACTGATGTTTTTTTGGGAATGTCTTGGAAAGTAAGGGAGATAGGGTGATTTTGCTCTGATCCTTTTTCCGAGCTTTTGAAATTCTTGAAAAAAAGGGAAGGGGGTGAAATCGTATCATCGCCCTTAGTTTTCGAAATATTCTCAAAAAATTATTGAAAGAGAAAATCTATTTATAAATCCATTTTTTTTGTCATTTCGATGAGTATCTCGGAATCTAAGCGAGATAGTGCAATTTCGCCAAAATCCTTTTCTTGAGGAATTTCATAAGTTCCAAAAAAAGATGAGAGCAAAATCGCGAGAAAAAAAATCTTTTACCTCTTTGTTACTAAATTATCAGGAGAAATAATTCACGAAAACAGTGGTTTCTGACATTTTTAATCCCTCAATAAAATATATATCTAAGAATTAAACGCATTTTTTTATCTGATGATTTCTTATCGCTCTTTCTATTTCTGGACTACAAATCCCGAAATTTTGCAAAAATCACAAGTTTTTATCATAATTTTTTCTGTACTCAAAACTCGAAATCTCCATTTTATCAAATTCTTCATCGTTCATTTGATGAAAAAAAGTGCTTAAACAATTTCAACATTAAGAAAAAAAGCAAGAATTTTCTAAAGTTAATTTTTAAGCTCAGATCGCCCGGTGTCTGACCCCACGAGTACTAGTCTCTCCTATACCGCATCTAACACGGCTAGACTAGGTTCATACTACAGAATCGGTGAGACTACTTGGTATGCGGATCGCGCTTTTCATTACCGGAGGCTCGTTCCCCATCGTCTCTCTGGTGCTCTCGCTTCAAACAGCCTAAATCTACTCTCGCTTCTTGGTTTTCCTCAGGTTCCCTTTTGCCTCTGTCTGAGTTCCCTGGCTACCAAGGAACTCACTTCCAGGAGTTTCTCTGTGCTCTCAGTTTCTCTCTGTCTCTCTTTCTCTCTCTCTGGCTCTTTTCCTTTTGCCCGGGGACTTCCGTTCAATCTATATCATCGCCTCTCTCGGTTTAGCACCCTCATTGGATTATACAATATTCAAAAAATACAAAAAAAAATGTTATTCTATTGAATACTGAGAGGAAATTTCCGGATCTTGAAAGATTTTCTTTTTTTAATTAAATTTCTGTTGAAAATACTGATGTGAACAAAAAATCTGACATATCAGTGATGCTTTAGTAACCGGCACATGTCAGAGCTGAATTCTGACCGTTTTTATCATATGACTCAATTCTAACTGAATTATCAACTGACGGTCAAATTATGTTTTTTTTGCTTCAATTGGTTTTTCTGGTCATTTTATGCAATACTGGTGGAAAAAAATATAACAAATAGGCGTAAGTGCCACCTCCTAGGAATGAAGACACATATCTTCAGCATACCGTGGATGTCCCGGTTTTCGGATGTGGCCGGGTTTCCGGATGCAGACTGTTTTTGCATTAGTAATTCAATATTTACTCGATTATTTTTTATTTATTTGAACTAAAATTCAATTCTTATTAAAAGTGAGTTCATTCTCCTGCGTAATATCGAATCAAGGACATCATGAAAAACATTTTGGCATGGTTTTGGAACACATACGCCTCTTTCAGCCCAGAATCGAGCGTTTTTAGCACTTATACCACTTTGTTTCTAAGGCGACGATATGTGACATATCTGAATAGTATTAGAATAATTATAATTTAAAAACTCAAATTAAATAGCATATTTGCCACAGAATGACATATTTGACGATTATGACAATAATTCTCACCCGAGAAACTCTTTCCGTCACATGACGGTCATTAATCCGTCATTATGACATTTTTTTGAAAAATGACCGTCATTTTACATCATTAGCTGGAAAAAAGGGCAAGTTTTTTAATACATTTTCCAATTCTTCTGTTTCAGAATGAGATTAATGACGAGAGTTTGACGATTGAGGCAATTCAAAAATTCCCCGAGCCAAGTATCATGAGTCTTGGCCAAGAGGGTGGTACATTTTCAGACAGTGGTATATCAGACAGCGGAAGTGAACAAGAGTTGAGTGAACGTGAGCGCAGACTTGCTGCACTACGTCGATTGACTCGCAGTTTAGAGAATCAACTAGCACCAGGCTCTGAGGCACTCATTGAACTATGGAAGAGAGTTGAGGATGCTGAGACTGAATTGAGATGCCTTCAAAAACAGTGCCGTGAATTGATCGTTAGAACTGCTGCTAGTGTTGAGGCCAAAGTTGCCGATCGTAATACACAAACTAAATTCCCGACTAGGTAAATTATTTTTTAATTTTAAAAAACTATTTTTTTATTATTGCTTTGTAAAGTTTACATATTATTGGGAATGTTTGATAATTTAGGGGCGGAGATGTAAATCAGGATGAAACGATTTTTTATTTCCATTAACTTTTGAGAATATGTCGGAAAGTAAGGGAGATAGGGCGATTTCGGCTAGATCTTTTTTTTTTAAGAGATGTCAATAGCTTAAAAAAAGGAGCCGGCTAAAAAGTGCCTTATCTCGTTTAGTTTCCGAAATATTTGCTGAAAATGATCAGAAAAAAACGTTTTATTCGGTCTTACTCCTTCGCTGCTGATTTTTTAAGTGACAAAAAAAATGAAAAATACGAAAATACTCAATTTTAAAAAAGATTTTAAAAAAACTTTATGAACTAAATTTGATAATTTAAAGGAGATGAATCGATGTTTTCATCATTTGTTGAGATTCTCTCAGAAATTAAGCGAGATATGGATCAATCCTTTTTTTCAATTTCAAAAGCTACAAGCGACAAGGTATAATCGTTCTATCTCGCTTATTTTTCGAGATATTTTCAAGAAATATCGATGAAAAAAATCGACTCATCCTATTTTACCTCATCTCTAAATTTGTAAACTCCTAAGTGTGCTAAAATATTGAAGAAATTCGCTTTTCAAAAGGACGAAACAAAACTGTTCCTCCAAGTATTTGAAAAAAAAACATTTTGAACTAAGTGCGAATTGAGCGTAATTTAAAAAAAAAACTCTTTCTTCCACAATTTGCATAATGTTGAAATGAGGAGTTAAGAATGAGAGCATCTATTTAGTCCCTTCTTAAGTGTGTAGGTAAAAGAAAGTAAGAGATGGGGGAGTTAAAAGTCGGTTCATAACGCCGCCTCTATAACGACCGTGCTCTTTCATTTGAATATAATATCACGGTGTATGTGTGTGAGTAGTGAGGAAAAATTCTTCACAATTTTCACAATAAGTGGATTTTGAGTTGAGAACTGAGGAAATGAATTATCGGGTTTCATAAACACCTTTCGCTCTCCCCCCCCCCCCCTTCCATTATGCATTATCCCCCTTTTTTGCACGTTTCACATGTGAATGATTCGGAAACAATTCCAGATTTCCTCTATAAATTTTCTGACTTTTTCCCCTCTTTTTTATCGTTTAATTTTTTTGCGATTTTCTACTTTTTTTATGCATTTTTCGACCCACCAAGAACTCGTATGCAAAATTTCAGATTTTTCAGGAGCATAGATGAGGCGCAGTAATTTTTCAAAAGTCCATTAAACATGCATTTTTGGCGGTTTAGAAAAAAATTCGAAAAACGAAAAAAAAAATGCAGCCATTGATTTGAAATTTTGCGATCTGGAATAAATCATGATTTCTCGAAAATTTAAAGAAAATTTCGTGATGACTCAAAATCCGATAAAATTACCCTTAAAAAAATAATGAAATTGGATGTTAAATTTGTTTGCATTTAAAGGAGAAAGGTTTTGGCATTTTATGGGATGAAATTATTTCCCAATTTTCACGAACTCAACCACCTCATTTAACTTTGTTTCAAGGAGTATCATCACCTCCTTCTCTCCTTTTTTTTTTTTTTTTATAGTTTCGTTTAATCACTGGCCCGTAGACTCTGGGGGTAATAGGTTTAGTTCTCGGGAGCACACGGACTTTACCCCTGATATTGCGTCGTAAAAAAAAAGCTGTAAAAACTCGAGTTCTCGTCTCGGTGGCTTCTCGCCTCTTCTTTCATCGCTGTTTTTTTCTTTCTTTTTCCTCTGCATTTCATACAATTTTATTTCGTCGAGAAATAAAATTGTGTTTTCATTTTTTTTCCGCTTGCGGAAGAATATCGTAAAATATTTTTCATAAACATTGGAAAATTCTCTTTTTTCCACCAATCATTCACACATGAAAATCTGTCCATGGAAAAAAAAACAATTTTTATCAATTTGTTCATTTTCTGGAAATCGTGGATTCAGAAAATTGATAAATTTCTGCTTTTTATTTTCTAATAACTTTATTTTCTTTTCCAAATATTTCGGAAAATAAGCGAGCATCATTTTCCTCAATTTTTTCTTGTAGAACTCAAATTTTGCTACAAAAAAAGATTAGTGTAAAAAGGGCGTATCTCCATTATTTATCGAGATATATCGAGAATGATCAAAAAAACGTCAATAAAATGAATTTTCAAAATAATAATTATATTCTTATTTTTCTACATTTTTTCTAGCAAACGTAAGAAAAAATTAGCACCAATGGAAATGGACACCATTGAAAATTCAAAACTCCTAGTGGCAGAGGATGATCCCGAGGATGATCCAAATTTACCAAAAAGCTGGGTCTGGAGAATTCTTCGTGCAGCTCTTCCATTTCAATTGGCAATTGTAGCACTTTTTTGTGCTGCTTGTCTCCTAGAGCCGCACTGTTGCGAGGCTGCAAACAGTCTAAATCTCTCTTTGACACCTCAACTCCGTTACGTACGAGGACCGCCTCCAGTTTAGGATGCGAAAAATGAGAAAAAACGTTTGAAGAAACGTTTGAATTAACTTCTGTTGCTCATGAGAGCTGAAGAATTATGAATGATTCTGTGATCATGAATTGATCGGAATGATTACCATTCAATGCTGATTGGTACAAGAAAATAATACCTACGGTATTAAAGAACATTTTCGTATTTCTTCGTTTAACGTCTCAATTTTAGACTCCAAGATTAGAGGGGAATTCCCCTAAATTGGACCGTTCCTTGTATTTGACGAAATTCTCGCCGTAATTTGGACCATTCTGTTCCCTACTGCAATTTAGCAGCATTTGAATTCTCAAAGGGTTCCTATGTTTACTGCGCATATGGTTGCGCAGACCTGCGCATAAGGGTGCACAGACCAATGATTTTGGTTCGGTAGACCTGCGCAAAAGGCTGCGCAGACCAACGCATATGAGACATGATGTGATGGGAACAAAAGAATGTGTCAGATTTAGAGAATGGTCTTACCCCAACGCGTCAGATTTAGGGAAATTGTACTATATTGAGACGAAATGAGGTAAGTGTCGTCACAACGTGAATTTTCACAGGCGTGAAAAGGCGAAAACAATAATAACCCGAGACTGAATGTAACACAGGGTTATAATGTATCTCAAGAGAAAATTTTTGTAGAATTTTATATATTAATATTCATCAATATTAATATGAAAAAAAAAAATTATTTTCGTACTTATATTTTTCATTGATCAATGGAAAAAGAAAAGCTATTGGTACATTTTTTTGAAAAATAATTGAGCGTGTGTTTTTTTATATATATATTTTTTACCAGTGTGTGCCAATTTAAATGATTCTTAATGACCCCAGTGTGTGAGGCTTTTAAATGTGGCTATTCGCCAATTTTTTTTTTTTTTTACTTCTCAATTCTTCTTTTTTTGTTAGAAAATACAGAGTTTTTATATTATGTTGCATGCTGTAGGCTAAATATTTGAAATATTTAATTATAACAGTGTTTACTATTATTATTCATATGATAATACACTGGTAAAGAGATTGTAAATATATGGAGCCATTAAATGGTGAATTTTTAAAGGATAAATGAAAATTTTGATGAAAGAAAAAAGTATGAAGCACATTTGTATAACGATGATGTATTATTTTATGATTTTTCAAGGAACAAATTTTTATTCAGAAATCACTATCAAGTGCCCAGTAAAAACGTCCAATATTTCATATCCCATAATATTTCGAATATTATGATTTTTTTTTGTTTAAAGTGACTAGTCATTGGACAATGGGAATTAGTGAATATTGTCCCTATTAAATATGCATTTTTTTGTAGTAAGTCGAATGTATTGAAGTGCCTTGAGAGGGGAAAATGGGTGAAGAATTGAATCTGTAATGAAAGCTTCTTGAGAAGATGAGTGTTTTATCGAAAAGAATGGAAAATTACCGATAGGAGATATAGTTGGAAATTTTTTTTGATCATCCTTGATTCAAACCAATTTGGAAGACTCTGGTGGAAATATACATGTCAAATTTTGCCATTTTCCAATCGAATTTGAAGAATTCCTGTAAAAATTATAGCACAACTTGATATCTTTTGACAGAATCTATCCTAAAATATCATAACTTAACTTTTTTGTTTGTCAAAATTTGACCTTTTTTATGCTCAATTGGAGCATCATATCATATTTCGTCAAATTTTAATAATTCAGGTCATTTTTGGTAAATGAGCAAATCGGACATATTCGATCATTATTGTTACGATGAAAAATTCAATTTTTTGTGATGATATGTTAAAAAATGAAATATTATGACAAAATTGGGCATTATCCTCATTAATTATCATATTTCGTCATTCTTCAATATATTATGATATTTTTTGTCACAATATATCATGCATACTTCCATAAGTGGATATTCATTGAATTTCTATAACTGCAGTACAACCTTCTCAACTTGCATAGCCTCCATTCGCAATTGACGGTTCAGCGAGCTTACGCCCTCTAGTGTCAGGAACGCGCGCATGCGCATGAACATTAGGGCTATACTACAAATGACGTGATCGCAGCATTAAAGTTCAACATAAAGCGCAGGAAATAGGCACTTGTTCCAATGCAAGTTTGCATTACTCGACGTTGAATATTCCGTCACGATAAAACTTCTGCCTTTTTTTTTCTGCGCTCTACTTCTTATATTTCCGTTACATTCGTGTCATTTGTAGCATCACCTTTAGGGTGGCGCCACAATATACGCCAATGTCGTGAAAATGTGGAACTATATAGCCCCATCTGTTAATAGAATAGAGGCCCCGTGGGGCATTGGGTAAACTTGATAATATTGAATATTGATTGAACGGCCAGATGACCTGATGGTCAGAGCCATAATAAAGAGGAAAAAGAATCTTGATTGAGATGGAAGAAATAGTTAAGAGTATGATAAGCATAATCAAGTGTTCTACATACTAGATGTGTTTTGCATTAGAGTTTGTAGTACTTTCCACTCTAGGGCATATAATGAATTAGGATTATGAAGAGGTTATTGATCGCAATAATGAAGAGAGCCCTAGAAACACAAAATGGCTTAAGTGCTAGGCTTGTACATACCACTTATGCCACTTTGTTTCTAGGGATTTGATGAATGTCTTTGAAACGAGTAGGGAGAAGTGTTTGTTAAAGCTTCATTGTAAATAATGTCACCGGTTATTGTAATGAGGATCCAAACGTGATGACGGCAAACTTGCAAATGGAGAGGTTATACTGAAGTTATTCAAAGCAAAGATTCCAACATGTCTTTAATATTGGTAATTTTCCAGACTTGTCGTGTTCATTGAAATCCCTTTTATATCACTGCTTTCCCCCAGAATTCCACATTTATCTTCTTATCAAAAACATTTTTTAAAAAATTTCGAGAAGGAAAATACGTCCTTTGGCTATCACATGTACCAGTATAGTGCATGATGGAGGCTTTCTAATATTTTTTATCCAATCGAGAGCCTCCCTTAGAATTCTAAGATTTGAATAGAGATAATGCACAAGAATGAGACAAGAGCATGGAACAGAAAAATATAATCAAATAAAATTTGTGCCTAATTTTTTTGCGGAATAGAATGAGCTCATGCAAGAGTTCATGGAGCCAAGAGAATTGCTTCTTGCATATGAGGTGAAATCCAGTACTTATTCAAGGATAATGAAGAAACGGTAATAATGCCGTTTCAAGAAGATGAAAATTTGAGAGAAACGCAGGATGAGCAAGAGCATAAATGATGCTGATGAAGAGTTAAAAAGAGAGCAAACACAGTGCCTGGAAAATATTATTTTATTTTCCTGCCCTAAACTTAAAAGCATGTATTTTTTAAAGAGAAAGTATTTGACATTTTGAAACATCATTTTTAGTTGCATTATCATGCAGAATATTATTGCATTTACTCGAGACATTTTTTTTCTTTTAAATTGAGTGAATAAAACGTTTCCAACGTTTTACTGCCTTATCTCAACATCATGATAATGTGTATAAAGTACCTGAACATAAAAACATTATTTATCCATTGTTATAAAATAGATTCAATGACAAGACAATTATATTAAACTCCATTTTATAATGAAAAACATAAAAAAAAAAGAAGGGAAATTTAATGAGCTTTTTTTCTCATGTATTTTTACTTAAGCTTGCAATCTGTCATTTCGTAAATTATACTGTGCTGAATAATTTATAAATATTTTGCATGCATCTTTCATTCATTTTTTTAAAGAGTTCTAATGAGTGAAAAAAAAATGAAAAAAAAAAAAAGAAAAAAAAATTATATATTCGTATGATTATTAAATGATAATTTGTATTAGAATTGAGAGATTTGCATCGTAGAATTTTTTCCTTAGATCAGCATATGTATCGATCGAGAGTACGATTGTAGCTTTCTTCATAAAAATAATTATAATTCCATTTTATATGGGGGAAAAAAAAACAAAATGATTTTAAAATTAAATTGAAACTGCGGTATTGACTGAAATTTGAACAAACATGAATTGCTCAAAAAACCGAGCTCATTGGGGATTTAATTTATTATAAATTAAGAAATTCCCAAAAATTGTATCCATCATCGATATCATCATTCAAAATATCTGTAACATTTCATGAATTAATCAAACCCAATTTTGTACTAACAAATATGTACCGATTAACGTATTCACCATGTACGTGCTTGTAATTTGGCAATTTCAGAGAATGAATAAAGACAGAATCAATTTCTTTTTTCAATCGAAAAAAAAATGTTGTTTTATTCATTACTAGTAATTGAAAGTGCACCTGTATTAATTTATTAAACCGATATATTTAACGAAAAAAGGACTCATGATATCTCGCATGTCATGAGAAATATCGCATCGATTAATCGAATTTTTGAAATAATCGATAGGAAATTGCTGCTTTTGGAAGAAAAATAAAGGGAAAAATTGGGAATTTTTAATATCGGAGGGATAAAAAATATTGATTAATCGATTTGATATCTTGCATAAAATTCGAGATATCGCATATCATTCGATAGTTTTGTTGTGCTTGTTTGAGTTCGAAGGGATTCATCTGAATATTAATGTTTAAATGATAGAAAATCATATTTTGATTGACATACTTAAATCAAAAAAGAGGATATGAATTGAAAAAAAAACATTATTCGTTTCCACTTTTGTTACTGCGTTTTATAATAAAAAAAAATTATAAAGCGATGAAATAAAGCCACGTTTGAAGAAGCCGAAGGTCCCAATATCGCAATGTAGAAATGGCAAGTACTTAACGCCGAAGTACTCTGACTTGAAAGAAGAAAGGGACGCAATACACTAATGCCGACAATTCAGGCCCCAGGATAATGATTCCCCCGGCTCAATTGATACATAGGGTAGGCCCCATGATTGGCGGTATTCATCCAATCCCCTCTCTCCCCCCTCCCCTCTTTTTTTTTCCTCTTTCTCTGTGTTTTCTCTTACACACCATGAGCCATCGTCCCAACTTCTTCGAGTAAAGGATAGTGGGCAACTCGGCGCGCGCTGTATATCCACAGGGTCAGGGGTCAATTTTGCCGTGTTATTACGACTCACACCTGTAGCCCTCTGCCTTGATCCACACCGAATTATTTCCCTCCAAGAAATCCACTTAACCGCACTGAGAACGTCCACCTTGTTTTCTTTCTCTTTTTCTTCCTTCAGGTTCCTCTTCTTTTTTTTTTTTACTCCCTCCAATGGCCATTGGTAAAGGCCTATTTTTTTGCAGTCGGACTCATTACTGCCAGGAGGAAATTAGGTATGCAAGGTGTATATATGCACATATGTAATTTCATTGAATTTTCCTAATAAGTTTGCTACTTTTTTTTTTTTATATAAATTTTTGCAGCTTCTCTAGAGGAATCATGTGGACTGAGAATCAGGGGATGAGAAGACATTCCGTAATGGTAATTACTTTTTCTGTCTAAATATTTACAAAATTTACGTACTTTGCTCGTAGAAAGTGGCACTTACAATTATATGCTATAGTTCTTTTTTTTCATCACTATTGCATATTATTCCGAGTACGCACTTTGTTTTTTCGGGAAAAAATGAGAAAATGTCACTTGAGCCACTTAGTTTCTAAGTCGACAATATGATAAATCTTTAAGCACTATCGAACCCTTTCAAACTAAATGAAAATCCTCTATTAGCAAAACGTAACGGTTTTCCAAAAGTTTGAAACTCTAGAATCCATGAATTTGTCGCGTTAAGATTCTACCTGACCGATAGTATGAAAATACGTACCTAATGACCAAAGTTTTAACACGATTAATTTGTAATTTACGACGTGCTCATTTTTTTTCTTCTTTTTATTCCCAACACAAATTGCTGAGAAGCATTCAACGCCGGAGGGTGGGAGGCACTAAGAGATTCACAGAACAAAGACAAGAAACGACAGAGAATCTTCAAGAAGTGAGAAAGAGCATTATTTTTATAGGAAGTAACAGTCGTGGCAAATAGTCCATGGTCTTTCCAATGACTCCCGGGGGTATGCTTTACCCTTTCTGTGTGCGTCTCGCTGTACTTTGACGTGCGACCTCTCTTCAAAGAAGAAGAAAAAAAAAAAAGGGTTAGCAAGAAAGAAAAGAAGAAAGACAGAGACAAGGAGAACGTATAAATCAACGTGAGGGCATTTTGATTAAATTTTTTTATTGTTCCCTTTAAGATCCTTCCACCCCATCCTCTCGGGTTGATTTAACGCTCTGAGCCCTTTAGTTTTTCCTCACTTTCATTTCTCATCAGTACATACACTTTTTCTAATTAAAAGTCATCATTTTCGTTCATTGATCCATTACGTTTTTGTGGGAATTCCTCGAGAGGAATTGAGATTGATAGAAGTACATGAAATTCTTACTGATAGTGCAGACGCCATATTGGGCTCAGGGGACTCAAAATGGCGGATTGTTCTTTGGTCACCTCAGAAGTTTAACTCACATTTTCATAATGATTTGATGATGTAGAGATAATTAATTAGTGCGTAATGGATAGCTGGAATGTGAACAAAGAAGGAAAATCCATTTTCTTTGCGATTATTTGATGTTTATTCATCGGATGGTTTAGTTTGATTCGTGATGTTGGACAAATGACGTTATCACTATTTGATTCGGTGTCGACTGAGGATCGGCCCATGAATCCATTGTATGCAGCTAGACTGTTGTATGAAAGTGCACCTAATTCTGGTGGATGTTTGTCGTTTAAAAGCAATTGGTGTGAATGATGTGAAATACTTTGAGGGGAGAAATAACTTTTTCTAATAAGTGTTTTTTTTTTAAAGGAAGGAATGTATTGTATCTATTGAATCTTCGAGGATATTTCATACATATATTCAATGAAGTATCGTGAATTTTTCATCAAATTTTATCGGAAAAGGGAGATACAAGCTGCTCATCATGGGAGCCACAGAGTCCATCTCGAATTAATGGGATTTCGGAGTTACTTCGAGAACATGTCTTTTTTTCTAAGACGAACCTGAATTTAGGATAATTTTATTGCTCACAATATTTTTTTTTGGAAGAGAGTACTCCATTTTGGAAGAGAATTACTCATTGATTTTGAGAAGTAATTGTTGAGGGGGATTATTGATAATATTGTCGTCTTAGAAGCAAAGGGGTGTAAGTGTTATGCTTGTGTACAGCGCTTACGCCACTTTGTTTCTAAGGTAACGATACATTAACGGAGTGAGGATGGAGGATTTAATTTAGTGTTATATTACTTTGTTGTAAAAAAATCTTAATAATCTGCATTTGCCCTTCCGTGAGTTGATGAATTGTAATAAGTCTTTCAAAATTTCTATTCAACCATTCATAGGCATTGTTATAAATTCAGTAGTGAAGAGGTAAAACAAGATAAGTCTTTTTTTTTCTCATTAAGTTTTTTGAAAATACCTCAAAAAATAACCGAGACAGAGCAATTTTGCCCTAAAACTCTTTTTTAACTCTTGAAATTCTCTACAAAAACAGATGAGTAATATCACCTTATCTCGCTTAGTTTCCGAGATATTTACTTCAAAATGACCTCAAAGATAAGTCGATTTATCCTGTTTTACCTCTTCACTACTGAATTCTATTTACACTCCTTCCTAGACGTGAATAATGTTGCACGTTACAATAAAACCTCTACCGCACGAAAAATCTTCGGCCAGTGCAACAAGTGCGCATAGTCCTAAATTATCGTTAACATTATGACGTTACGATTATTCCTCTGTTGATCACATAATTTCCTTGATAACCCGAATTTCTTCCAATCACTATTTAGAGTAAGTGGAGTCACAATAACATTGAACGCTTGAAAACTATGGATTAGTGAAAATTCTTAATGATGCGGTTAGATGCAATCATAGGCACCACTTGACTACATTCATTCTCAGAACTCAATCCAAATTTTAGAAAAATATGGATTTGACGTGTTTTGAGATGATTCATATAAATTTTGTTGTTAAGGTCTGGAATCAGTCCAAGAGTAGGTTCTATGGGTTTATCTGACCGATGTCCCTCTACAGTGAATAGATATTCTCAAAAATCAAATGATGAAAAATTGATCTTCTGTTTTATCTTTTCACTATCGATTTGTTTCCTAAAGAATATCTCAGAAATCAAGCAAGAGAGAGCAATTCTACTCCCAGGCTTTCTCGTAGAGCATTTGAAGAGCTACAAAAAAGGGTTGAGGCAAAATCACTCTATCTCGCTCAGTTTACGAGACATTTTCCCGAATCTAATAAAGAAAAAAAAAATAACATCGGTTTTTCAGTTTATATTCAGACCCTCATCACAATCAAACGGAAGATTATTCCACGGCAGGTGCTCTATATACAGTGCTGTAATTGATCTCATTCTTATTATATAAAATGTACTATTTACATGTATTCCCAACAAAAAATTATTAAAAGACAAATAATGATGATTTTTTCAATTGACAATTATCAAGATTTATCCTGACAGCAATGGATATAGAGGGAAGGGAGAGGGGCAGCGTGGAAATAAATTTTGAGATCAGACAGGCTCTTTTCCGACCATGCAGCTACGCCTCATATCAGTCTCTGGACGTCTAAAAAGGAAATACTGAACAATTCGAAGGTGATGCGAGGCCGTAAATGCAATACATTTTTCCTATGCCAAGAGCCTCATTTTAAGGGGTTACACCACTGTAAAAGCTTAAAGAAGGCATTTTTTAATATTTTTTTTTATTAAAAAAAAGGCAATAAAATAATGATATTCGAGGGAGTGATTGAACATATATCTGTGGTTAAGAGGTAAACTAGGATAAGTCAACAAATCCCAAGTTTTCAGGAGAGCCGAAAAACTGAATTCTCCATGTTCCCAGTGAATTTTTCAAGACTTACCATTCGATTAACTTTGAGGGCCTCCTAATTCATAGACCAATGAGTTTGCAGGCTTTTCCCTTGAGTTTCCTCAAGATGATACTGGATTTTATGACTTATCTTGGGTAGCTATATATTTTGAAGAAGATAAGTCGACTTATCTTTATCATTCATCTCTAATGATAAAGATAAGTCGACATATCCAAGACTGTTTTGAATCACTGACAGACAAGGTATTTTCACGAAGTATTTTTATTAATAAGAAAATAAACATTGATTATGAATTCCAACTAATCCTAAACGTTTGGGAATAGTTGAGGGAAGTTGAGGAAAGCATTGATAGATTGCTATTTTTGATTATATAGCCTGGCTGAGCCTGGCTGAGCCTGGTGGAGCCTGGCTGAGCCTGAATTCTAACTAATCCTAAATTCTGCTATCTCTGATAGCTATTTCTGCTACTATACATAAAAAAAAGTTTGAATTAAGGTAGGGGAGACCGGGGCAAAGTGGGGTACCCGGGGCAAAGTGGGGTACCAGTTTTTTTGGAAATTTTTTTTTTTTTTTTTTAATCAAAAATTGTTGCTCGAGTGCTCATTCTTCATTGAGTGAGGGAAATTGGGGGGAAGTGCAGTATTTTTGAAGTTGAATTTTCTTTAGCCAAAATGCGTCAATATAGACAATAATTGGTTTTATTCAACAACGGTTGTGTTTACCTTTAAGTTTTCATTATAAACAATGATTTCTCGTCTGGGCACGAGATAAATCAATCAATAGGGGAGACCGGGGCAAAGTGGGGTACCAACTTTTTAAGGCACTTTTTTTTTTATTTGAGCAATGAACGTATGCTCCAGTGTTCATTTTCATGACGTTCTGGGCATTAGTGATGGCGCAGAAGAGGAATGAAAGTGAAGAAAAAGAAGCAAGAAAAATTCCATTTTTCAAAATGGTGCACGGTCTTTAAAATTTTTTTTTGACTTGACCCGTGTCTTACAGGATAAGATATTTTTTTTCCCTGAATGGTCAAATTTGTAGCGAAAATGAAAGAAACGCTTCTTTGATTTTTGAACATCAATTAATGATGATCAGGAACGGAGATTTTCTTTTTTCGTGATTTCTTATTCACCCCATCCACACCTTCCTTACTCACTCACCCCATCCACACATAGAGAATCACGGAAAGATAACGAAAAAAAAACATCTTTGGTCTTTGTCAGAAAAACGGTCCAACCGATCGGCTTCAAAATTTACGGGCCGTTTAGGTACAGATGAAGCTGAGAAAAAACGTTAAAACATTTGCACTTTTTGCAAAACTAGCAATGTTCAGCTCAATTAAAAAAAAAAATACTTCATTTTTCGTTTTCTTTAGAACAGAATAAGGGGCCATTCATTAATTACGTAAGGGTTCCAAGGGGGGGGAGGGGTTAGAAAAATTTCTACATGCCCTTATCTTGGGGGGAGGGGGGTAAAACCATTCTTACGTAATATTTTATAAGTCCAAATTCATCACTGCATCTGATGAGTTACCAATTGTTTCCGATTGGACAACATGGCTTGCTAACCCATTCAGTCCAGACGACAATTGATGATCTGAATTGATCTAGGTTTTACTGCGTAATTTATTTCCTTCAAGATTAATTCAAAACTAGTCGATCATTATTTTATAAGTAGTATTCCTTTGTAGACTGTTCAACTGATTTATGTTTGCTCGCTTCAAGATTATTTTGAAACTTCCTTTTAATTATAATAATGATATTCCAAAGACTAGATAGTTGTCTAATGATATTATGATAATCCATACCTGATAGCAATAAAAGAGTGCAGCCTAAATTATCTGTTAAAAAGTCAAAATCTTTGATTTACGTAAAACTGTGAGTTTAAGTGCAACTGATTCTGTTCTAACAACATTTTATTATTCCAAAACAAGCAGGCCTTCGCCCTTTGTGTGTCATTTGAATTCTCAGATTTACTATTCTATCAATGCCATTGGCAGTATGCTTCCGAATGGAATTCTTGAGCTCTAATTGGAGCATCGCGACTTTTATTAATTTGATTCAAGTTCACTTATACTAATATGAAAACGAAGACATAAATTATTTTCTATTGTTCATTAATTACATTTTCCCATACGATGGGGGTTCTAATCATCATATCAGGATGAAAATTATCTCATTTTAGGTAGAAAAGTACCTATTTTATTATCATGAAATAAAAACTATGTGTTCTCAGCGAAAAATCAAGGAAAATTGAAATTCTGATTCTTTCTAAAGAGTTAATTGTTTTTATAACAAAAAAAAATACTTGACCAACAAATTGGGAATCTACAGAGTTCATTCCCTTCATTATAATTATTTTTTTGAGTTCAAGTTGGTGTAAATCAGCCCAGTAGTTTTTGAGAAATTCGCCTTTTAAAAAAATTCATTTTTTGCAAATATCTCAGAAACCACTGGACGAATTTCGCCTAGATTCAATACCAAACTCTACCTCCATCAGATATACAAACTGACAAAATTTTAAGTCTCTAGCTCGAATACTTATCGAGTTATCGTTCCGCTAAACTCTGAACTTAAAATCACTAAAATTGAAATAATCTCCAAAACGAAAAATCAGAGAAAAATTTACCCCGAGTAAAAAATGTGAGTTTTAATGAGATGAATATCATAGCCCAGACTGGGGGCTACGAATTGATTTTTCATCGAGAAAATTCGAAAAAACGCTTTTTTGAAAATTTTATTTTTCTCGGAAACTATTCAACCGATTCTGGTGAAATTTTGTTGAAAACATTTCGCACACAGAGGAAAAATACTGTCAAATTTTGAGAACGCTAAGTATAGCCGTTCCAGAGAAAATGACGATACATGTCAATACACTCAGACCCACACAACCACACACACACACGTACAGACCTGATTCAAAAATATGATTTTTCGACGTTTTGGATCATTTGGAGAGATATTCCGATGAAAACTCGAAATCGAAAAATCCGACGTTTACAATGCTTCAATTCGGAAGCAAAACAAAGTGAATATTACGTAAGAAGAGGGAGGGGGGGTTCTAGAAATCTTATGTACCCTTACATGGGGGTAGGGGGGGTCAAAAATGGCCAAAATCATCCTTACGTAATTAATGAATGGCCCCTAATCAACTATTGAAAAAAAAGAAAATCTTCACTTATAAAATTTCAATTATTTTTCATGTACCCCACTTCGCCCAGAATGCGATAAAAACGAACTATGTCGGCAAAAATGCTCCAAATACTCAGCAGAATGATCAATTACTAAAAAAATAAAAATCTCAACTTTTTATAAAATTTTAATTTTGTTTTTGGTACCCCACTTTGCCCCAAACTGCGATAAGAATGGACCATCTCTCCCAAAAATGCTTCAAATACTCAACAGAATGATCAATTACTAAAAAAAAATAAAATCTCAACTTTTAATAAAATTTCAATTTTTTTTGGGTACCCCACTTTGCCCCAATCGGTTCAACATGATCGACGTGACTTCATTGATTGAAAAATCAAAAAGATAGGTAAAAATAGAGCTGACATCAAATTTTGGGCCCTGAAAGCCCTCTCCTTCCCTTAGGTACCCCACTTTGCCCCGGTCTCTCCTATATCGGGCATGAGGGATCGTAGCTCTGTAGGGGTCTGGGTGGGGTCAATTTCTAGATAAAGTTGGAGCTCAATTCAAGATGCTATATCTCTCAAAATAATATGGAAATGATTATTTCAAGAAATAAATCTTTTCTTTTGACTTATCTCTTGGTTAATTAAATTAAAAACCATCAATTTATCGGGCGCCTATTACTGACGGAACTCGGAATTTCATTCGTCCCTGGCTAAAATACTTCAGTTTTATATGCATGAAATCGCACTAGAGAGCGTGGCAACCTCTACGTATACGTATATGAGTACGCACACATATACGTATGTGTACACATCGAGCCACAGTCCAGTAGGCTGCTACGTCATCGCGAGGCAATGTTGCCATAGTTGTGTCAGACGTTTATTCACTACCATTTTCACTCAAACTTTAACTCAATAAATGTTTGATACTAAACTCAAGATAATCTTGAAATTTCTTGCAGAGCTTGATAATATAGTAAGTTGTATTGTGCAGTTTTTTGAGAGATTTTCCTCGAGCCGTTCATTAGTTATACGGAAAATAGTGGGGGATTGTATCATTTTTTACGCGTAGTTCCTGTACCTCTGTATATTTTTTCTGATTTTCAAGTCCGTCAAACTCAATTACTGAACTCAAGAAAATTCTGAAAAAAATCAAACATGTCAGTTGACTATTTATCTACACCCTGTATAAATTTCAGGACTTTCTGTCGAAAGTCGCCTCGTGCCCGATATACCTTAATAATGAATTAATGACTCTTTCCCGAATTATAAAAATGCTTTTCTAACCTTCCCTAAACTATTCCGAAACGTTTAAGGATTAGTTAGCTTCGAAAATAATTTTTCTATCTGCTAAGTATACGGAGGTATCATTAAAATTTAAAATAAAAAATATAAATCTACACTAATCAACGGAGGCGGCCGCCGACAGTGCTAGTACAGAATAAAAACCTCATTCTTTGTCATTGTGATGCTCCAATGGAAGGATCATCACGGAATTGCCGCGTAATGGATGATCAGCAGTCGATAAAATAGGAAAAAATTCAATACTTCAATCTCGAATAATCGAATAAAATGACGAAAATTGCCGTAAACTAATTAATATCTCATTGAGAAGATATGTCGACATATTTTTTTTTCATAAATATTCATGTTAAGATAAGTCAACATATCTTAAACGAAACTTAACTGTCAACAAAATTGAGACTTATCTCATTTGTTTTTTATCAATAAAATTGTTGCAAATTGTTTTTAGACCAAATCCTTCCGTGACATGATGTACCATCAGGTTATCTATCAATTCCCATTGATAACTCATTTTCGTAAAAATTCGACTTATCCTAGTTTACCTCTTAACCACAGATATTTGAATCTTCAGAAAAAAAATTCATCAAAAAATATTAAAAAATGACGACACAACAGCCATTCTTGCGAGGCTACTCGAATTTAAAACACTCTGCGGCACGCAGTGTAATTGCTGCAAATTTCAATTGAAAAAAAGGCTCAGTCTAGATACACATAGCTACAGAAATACGTAGGGGATTTTGAAAATATTGTTTTTTGTGTGATTGGTGACCATTTGAACGATGAAATTCAAATTTCGACACAAAATCGGTAATTTTTTATCAATAAAAAATGTGCAAATAAATTTTTTAAAAATCCCCTACGTATTTCTGTTCAAAATATTGTTTTCAAGTTGCTGTGAGAAATTCAAATGGAAATAATGAAAATCATTGGAGTTATGCTGCGTGCCAATTTGAAAAATCATGTTTCGAGAAAAACACGATTGAAGTTTTGACTTAGGCTATGAGTATGAAGAAATGCCTCGGGAAAAATTCCAAATTTCATGAGGAAAAATAGGTTTCAGGTGATAATTTTTCTTGCCCGCATTCTGGAAAGCCCAAAGTAATTTTTGAAGCGCAAAAAAATCGATTTTTTGAAAATTCTACAGTGTTATAACTCTTTGATCTCATTAACCTCAGGCCAAACGTCAGTATGAAGCCGAAATGAAGCTGAAATCCTCGACTCGGGGATACTTCAGCTCGGTGTTTATCCGAAAAGGAATGATTGTTTATTTGAATTGAATGATTAATTCATATCCACTATGAATAACAAAGTATAAATGTAAAGAGTAAAGTGAAAAGTAGAAGAGGAGAGATGGAAGAGGTGGAGGGGTTACAGAAAATAATATGATTGAGAAAAAAGAATGAAATCGTAAGGATATGGAATGATTATGTATAAGAGAGAGAGGTGGAGAGAGTTATGTGTAGAGAATGAGAGAGATAGTAGAAGAAAGCTAGGGTATACTGTATAGTATAGAAATTAACTTAGATGTAGTTTGGTTTATAAGTTTGTAAAAATTTTGGAGGGGTAACGGAGCCCCTCAAAACTGTAACAGAGAAGAATAATGAATAATTAAAAATTATCAAAGTGAAGAGTTAAAATGACCGACTTCCCTGTCTGATTAAGAACTGACCTCTCGGATATCAGTGAGTTCGATTTTTATAGTGAATTATCAGTGCCACATTGCAGCATGATTAAACGTGTAGCAATAAGACGCTAAATCAAATAATATGTGAAGTAATTTGAACTCATTAATGTGTTTAACTTCTTTACTGTAATTATGAAGTAATATAATAAGATTGAATAATACTTATGGGGCATAATACTGTTTCGTATGAAATAGCAATCATAAAGTTCCCAAAATAAGAAAGTCCTAATTATTTTGGCTTCATACTGCTTTTTATGAGAAATATTGTTGGTGAAAAAAATCAGATTGGGAATTATTACTGAGTCAACTTTCTAAGGCTACTGCAGTCCTAAAGAAATCTTTAATAATCTGCTTTTGCCCTTCTGTGAGTTGATCAATTGTAATAAGTCGCATTCGCAGTCCTCTTTAGACCTGAATAACGCTGTACGTTTCAATAAATCCATCATCACCACCATTTTAAAATCATTGCACGAAAAAGCCCCGGGGAATCCCCGGCAAGTGCAAAGAGTGCAGGAAAAGTCCTGAATTATCTTCAGCGTTATGAGGTTGCGGTTATTCCTCTCCTGATCACATAATTTTCTTGATAACTTGAATTTTTTACAATCGCAATTGAGAGTAGGTCAAGTCACAATAATGTTGAATTCTTGAAATTTAACAATTATCGGAATTGCTTAATGACGCCGTCAGGTGCATTCATATAAATTTGGTTCTGTATAGTTAGTTTTTATTTCCAGAACTGTACATAAATTCATTTTTTTGTGCATGTTTCTCTCTTTTTGGTATTTATGAGATATTTACATGGCTATATCTATTTATAATGAGAATGTAATATAATTTATATAATAATAGTCGGATTCACTTCCATGTTAATAATGATTAATTTAAAGTATTATGGAAAATTGGAAGATTATAAAATACACTACTCAACGATTGTCAAATTTCATTATCATATTATTTTATTATTTTGACAAATTAATTCTAATATAATCCTAATCTCTCCAGTGAAACATCGCGAATCAACAATTTTTTAGTTATTGTATTTTATAATTTTTCAATTTTCCATGGTACTTTAAATTGATAATCTAAATATTTTATTAGTCAGTCTTTTCTTAGGGTTAATGAAATACTAGCACTTTTTTACATTTTTCTCTCTCGTTTTCGTCTCATTGAACTCGGATATCTTCTGGTCTTCATCCTGATCTGCGTTTGCATTTCCTGGCTGCTCTTCTGGGTTGTCTGTGGTCATTTCTTCGAATTCCCTCGCATATACGCATATTTCCTCCTTGGGATTGCCTTTAAGGTAGACTATGAGACAGTTCTTCCAATTTTCTGTGGGACATTCAATTTCATTTTGTATAATAATTTATATTATGAATTCTATATGAACGATATATAACTATAGAGTATTTATCATAGAGACCAATATATTTAATGTTTAAAATAAATATCAAGAAAAAATTATATTTTGATTACATAATAATATATATGTAGTAACGAGAAATGAGGAAAATATTTTCAGAACCTGAAATTTTTTTAGAAAATGGAAAATAATTAATGATATTTTCAATTTTTAAGGAAAATTTATAATTAAAATATATTTACCTCATCCCTCATCCCTAGAACTTTAATTCCTTCTAGAATATAGAAGTTAAAAAATATATTCATTATCTATTTTTGTAATATTTTGATTACATTTTCTATCCACAAATGTTGAATATATCCATAAATTTAACATAAATCATGAAATCCATTTTTTTCACTCTATAAATAAATTTTATTTCCATAGGTAAAAAGTAAAGGAGATTTTTTTCTAGCAAATCGACCAAATCTAACAATCCTCGATCTTATCCCCAATCAAAACCTCCAAGAATCTCCCAAAAATGCCGTTCTCCCCAGAATGCAAGAAAGAGAACTTTCGATTCAACAAGTGTCCAAAAACCCCACGAAAATGCATCAACAAAGAGACGAAAAAATATCACCCAAAACTTTGGAAAACAAAGCTTCAGATACTCTCTCCCGCAGCATCCCCTAAAAATCTCCCTCCCACGTTTCTGAGGGCGTCTCAGTACTCAGTAGGCGGTCGGTGAGTGCCTCAGGCATGTTCCTCCCCCTTTTACCCTCTCCCTCAAACACAAGTATACAGATCACGTGGTCCTCAGTAGCACTCACAAGTAACTCCGCCCCAATGTTTCACAGTGGTGTAGGTACTGCGCGTCTGCACTCTCATGGCCGTGTCAGCCTTCTTCTCTCCCTCTCTCTCTCACTCACTCTTCCATTTCATCTCGGCCTGTGTGTGCACCTGCATCACCAACAGTTTACTGGGTCCAGCCTACCAAAACCTCATTTTCCCCACCCTTTTGAATCAAAAACTATCAAGTTTACCCCACCATTTCTCTGTAACACTAGCCTCTGGGACTTGTTCTCATCTCTACGTTTCCGTTTTCGCCACAACGTTCGTGCTTAGCACTCGTTTCGGTCGTTGCCGTGCAATTCTCGTGCACAATACATTTTATTTTACTCAAATGTCTTAAAAATGAGGAAAAAATGATATAAATGCAAATATTGAATTTTTCGAAATTATGAAAATAATGTTAAGAGGATAATTAAAAAAATAAATAAATAATAATAATAATAATTGTGAAGTGTTTAGGATCAGAATAGTGTTTTGTGAAGAGTGATAAATAATTTGTGATTAAGAAAAAAAAAGTGATTTGTGGATTGTGGAGTTTTTTTACCCTTTTTTTTTGTTTTCATTTTTGAGAGGCTATTTATTTTTTTTCGTTAATCTGAGGATAATAAGATAAGCGTTGTGGAGGGGTGGTTGATGCACAGAGGCGGCGGGGTCGCTGGCGGCGGTGGTGGTGGTGCCGCAGCGGCTGCCGCCGCCGGACGCGGCCTCGAGCTTGATCATCCGCCGGCAATGACTGGTGCACCTGGTTTTCACTGGGGTGCAATGATTGCTGGACATCATGCTGCTGCTGCTGCTGGTATGATGCAGCCACCACTATCAGCTAGTACTGATTATGGTATACCTGGTGCACATCATGGTGGTGGACATCCAGCTATGCCAATGGATCTTCATGTACCACAGGGATTCCCCTGTTACAGGTTTGTTTATTCTACGATAGGTGGCAGTTTGAACTATTTTTTTGCTATTTCTCTCAGGTTTTATCTTAGGATCTCGATGAATTTAGTAGTGATGAGGTAAAACAGGATATATCGACTTATCTTTGTGATCATTTTTAGGGAAATATGTCGGAAATTAAGTGAGATAAAGCGATATTATCCATTCTTTTTTATTAAAAAATTTCAGAAATTTCGAAAAATATAGACTTATCGTGTTTTACATGTTCGCTACTGAATTGAACTGATGTGGGGTCATTCTGTTGATAATTTTGATTATTCAGTTGTGCAAAGATGAAATGGGATCCTTGGAAATTGATGGAGTTATGCCCTTTTTATCCTGAATTTTTTTTGGGGAGAATTTTGAGAACTTCAGAAAAGGATTAGGGCGGAATCGCTCTATCTCGCTTATTTTCTGAGATGTTTTCGGAAAAGTGAATGTTACAGAAATACACTTTTTCAGTGGGATTTTAGATTATTGAACATTATTAATGGATTTTTTTGAAAAAATTGAAAGTCTGAATGAGTGATTTTTGAGAATAATATCTTTTATTTGAAATTATTCTATGTTGTTTCTATGATCAGACAGTAGAAAATATCGAGAATTTTTGGTGATGAATAAAGAATTAATTAGTGAAGAGGTGAAACCGGAAAAAAGGTCCTATTTTTGTGATTATTTTCAATGAAATATCTCACAAAACCGATGAAGATCGTCTTTTTTTATAAACAACTTTTAGAAGCTACTGAAAACAATTCGAAAAAAATTGCCTTATCTCGCTTAGTTTCCGAGACATTCTCGAGAAATTGAAAGATAAATGACTTATCTTGTTTTACCCCTCCGCTACTGAATTATCGTTCAATATAATTATTGATTGCGAAGAAATAGATGGATATAAATAAATGAAAAAAAATTCTCTCAAGATTCTTACCAAAAACAATAGAAATGATAACATTTTTAATAATCGTTTTTTGAATTTTGATGAGCTCTAAAATTGAACTTTTCACAAGTCAATAGTGGAGAGATAAAACAGGATAAATCTATTTTATTATTTACTATTTTTTAGAATATGTCGGAAATTAAGCGAGATATGCACTTTTTTTCCTAATTATTTTTAAGTAGCTCTTGAAATTTTCTACAAAAAAAGATTCAGGATAAAAAGGGCGTATCTCCATTAGTTTTCAGGATATTCCTTAACAATGATCATAATTATAATTCCATTAAATAATTATTCCTTAGTGCCTTTTGATTTTATCAACTCATTATCAATAATCGAAAGCACAAAACGTGCGACTGCATCAACTTTTCCAAAAAAAAACAACTCTAAAAAAAGCATCCACGTTTTAACATAATTTAAGAACATGAAAAAAGTTGCCAATCGATCACTTCCAATTATCGATTAATGGGTGCGATAAATCGCATTAGAGTCGAGATTTGATGGTGAAAAAAAATATCACAACTTCCGATCGATTATTTTCAAAAATCGATTAATCGATATCTCGCATTAAATTCGAGATATCGCCAGTAATTCGATAGCTCCACTCCACCTCTTTAAATTCGCGAAAACTAATTTTTCCTACATTTCCCTTCCACTCAATAACTCACTTCTAACTTATCCCACATTAACAATTTTCATCAACTTCCAATGAAAAAAAGAAAAACAAAAATAATCAAAAAAATAACTTCAACAAATGTTCTCTTGAACATGACGAACTTCAGCTTAAATACACGAGAGAGTTTGTCAATGGGCTTGTCAGATACATTATACCCCATATCCCATGAAGATGAAAGAAGAGAGAAAATCAGTTGGACACGAGAGCGACTGTGCAAGAAACCTATTATAATTCCTAGCTCGTCCGGGTTATTAGCATTCCGCTATCAATTATCCACGAGCCGCGTGTGTACGTCCCCCGAGCGCTACACTGGGGCACGCGAGTCCAGCACGCCAGAGCACCAGTCATTTCCTTCTCCTTCTCTCTCTCTCTCTCTCTCTCTCTTTCTCTCGTTTATTCTCTTTCTTTTTGGGCTTCGCTTTTCGTGAATCATCGAGTGCCACATCTATTGCGTTTGTCGTCATCTCACTTTTATTTATTTTTCCACTCTCTCTCTCTCTCTCTCTTTCTCTGTTTCTCTCTCTCTTTGTGCATATGAAGTGAAATGGCTATAACAAAAAAAGACTAGAAACTATGAACAATTGAGTGGACAAATTTAATTTAATTTAACACTGGAAGAAGTGATTATTATCAGTACAATTTCAATAATTTTGTAAAAATTTTATTATTTTATTTTTCTATTATTTTTAACGTTTTGGCACCAGTTCTTTTTGCAAAAATTAATTATTTTGTATTATTTTTTTTATTTTCTCATTCTCTTTTAATTTGACATTTAAGAATTTAATTTTTTATTATTTAAAAACCATATAAGGTTCTATGTGAAATCTCCACACAATCTTTTTTGTATTATCTTGGTCTGATGGACTCATAAGTCCAAGACTGAATAAATTTATCTATCTATTTTACTAAAAAAAAAGCATTTAGTTGTGATTATTGTTAAGATATCGTCGCCTTAGAATAAAAAAGACGTAAATGCTATGCTTATATTCAGCACTTACGCCCCTTTATTTCTAAGTCGACATATTATTTTTAATTTAATGCAAAAGATATATAAGTGTCTTTGTGTCCTCAGGAAAAGACGTCAATAGAAAGTATCTCTCTCTCTTTCTCTCTCTATTTTTCCTTTTCTCTCTGAGTTAGTGCAGAGATGATAAATGTCACTCAGTGTTTACATCGTGCGATAATTATTTCGAAGAAAATGAGGAGAAATATAAATAGTGCCACACCCGTGGGCAATCGAGTGTGCGAGAGACACAAGGCGTCATGCCGAATGCCACTTGTTGCCGCCCTGAAGGCCCACTAAGTACCCTCGTCACTCATTCGTGCGCTCGAGAGGACACCGATAGTCTTTCCCCCCTTCTCTCTTTTCAACACACCGGAACACACAGTACATTCTGCGATTTATTCATCAAGAAGAGAAGTAACGTCCACTCGACAGTACCCTCAACTGTTCTACTCAAATGGGACAATATTCACTTACTCTGTCAACGGTTAAGTCTAAATAAATCGTTCGTAATTTCTATTTTTTTTTTGATAGTCTTGGTATTGGTTGTTTGGTTGAAATTTGGAAGGATTCAGTATGTCAGTATTTATTTTTCGACTTGGAATAATTTTCACACTGAAAATTTGTGGGAGACGGAAGAAAAGATGATTTCGGTTGGAAATATTAGAATCGATTTTTTTTTTTTGGGAGGACTGAAGAGGAAGGAAAGTGTTGAAGAGAGGGAGAGAGCTGGACTTTTTGTTTTATTGTGGGAATGTCAATACTTTTTTATATTTTTTCATTTTTTATTCGAAAATTACTGTTTATGTTTTATAGGGAGCAATGATTCAGTATTTTTTTTCGGGATGAAGGATACTACGAAAAAATCAGATAAAGATTGAGAAGATGCTCTACTATGCCTTCATTGTTGAGTCATTTTTTTCAAAAGGTACTATAGAAGCTTTTATTCTCTAAAAAATCCAGGTCCATTCTCCTATGGTCAGCCTCGTATTGAGAAAAATTTTGATGATTAAAATAATGTGGAGATTAAAAAAAAAGATTTATTACTGCAGAAAGAACACTTTCAGGTGGGAATATTTTCTTTTCTGTTGGAATTACTATAACTTCAAGTTATTAAATGATTTTCATGAGATTTCTGTGCGGAATATGATATTTCTAATAGGACACTGGGGCAAAACGGTTCTTGAAAAGAAAATAGAGGGGATCGAAGAAAATAATGTTCAGCCTCAAACGACTGGTACAATTGAAATATTATTTTTTTACTCCACAAAGACCTCCGAGAATTCCACAAAACACACATTTCCATAAATTGTAACTTGAAAAATTTCCAATCCTGAAAACTATGACCTTTCTCCTTCACTGTCTCCAACATTCTTGTCTTTGACACATGTGAAACACTAAAATCTCTCTACAAAGAACTCATTGTAAGCCCTTATTTTTTGAATACTTTGAATGTTAGAGAAAGAATCAAATTCGTCATGGTTCAACGTTTTGAACATTCAACATTTTTCTACTACTTCCACATCTTTATGAGATAGACTACACCAATGATAAAAGAGACAATAACTTCCACCGATGACCAAATCCTTATTTTCCCCTTTGAACAGCTCACACTTTTCAAATATTTTAGGTTAGTGACAAGTACAAATTTATTTCTCAACTCATCAGCGCTCGCATGATTTTACCCGACTTCGTAGGTCGCACGATGAGCGCTGCACCGCTGTGTTAAATTCTGAGCGATGTTGCCGAATAATCAATCAGTAATTCGTGTCTACATTCTTACAAAGAAATCATTTTGCACTTAATTTTATATTGGATGAGAAATTGGAGGAGGAAGTACACCGTAAGATGATCAGAGGTTATGTTATCATATTTGAGACCATTAGGCAAGAGCGGAAGAACGACTTAGCAACAGCGCAATTTGTGCGAGGATTTCACGTTTAGGGAGACGCCACAATGGATGCAAACGTAATGCAACGTAAATTGTGTGCGCAGTGCACCTCAATGAATGTATGCAATTGGTGCGTTCTCTTATGAAGTTATTTGGCTGTTTGAACTGTCCATGATAAATTCTAAATCATTAACAGGAGTTTCAAAGCTAGCGTAAAAAACTGATCGAGATCCGAAGATCTGCAGATCATCAAAAGTGATATCTGTCACATTATTCCTGCTTACGTTAACGGAAATAGACCCAAATGAATTGGTGCTATTATCTTATGGATGTATGTCTTTAAATTTAGTTTCTATAGGTTCACACATTTTTTGTTTTTAGAAGAAAAAATCCTTTCAATGATTTGGAATTTATCATTGACAGTTCAAAATAGTCAAATAACCTCAAAAAACGACACCAATTGCGTACGTTTATTCTGGTGCGTAAAGTGCGCTGCGCAACACAATTGCTGTTGCGTCGTGTTTGCATCTATTGTATAAGTCGCACCGGACGGCGTAGTGCCGTTTCTGAATGCGTGATCCACAAAATGATATTTACACTCAATTCACAAGCGATTCTATACTTCTAAATGGTATTCATGCATCTTAGAAGGTTCAATGAGAGCATTAAAATTTGTGGAAATTTTTTCATTGGTAAACCTGAACATAAAACACCAAAACGTAAAAAAGGCAGCGCCACATTCATCACGCGAGCAACGAAGGGTTAAGCTAGTTACTAGTTCGACTTCGTAAAAGACACTTGACAATAAAGGAGACCCGACGTTCAGTCTTGATTACATCGGATTACTCATAAAAAATCAGGAGCGATATGAGTGCACTTAAAAACATACATTTCAGAGGCATTAAGGTAATATTCCAGAGTAAAATAGATCGATAAAACAGAAAAAAATGAGAATTTGTAGGTTAGTTTTCAATTAAATGCTGATAATTCGAGAAAACGTGCTCTAATATACGCGAAAGAGTGATTAAACTATTCGAAAGTCATATCTTCAGCTTGTAAATATAATTTTTTTTGTTTCTCGAATTTTTCTTACATTCCTAATTTCCTATGACATGCATGAGATAGAGAGAGAGGCGAATAGTTACGACTGCCTTCTAATTACAATTTCTCAATAACTATACGAAGAATTAAATATTTCTTTCTTATATTATTTAGTCAGAATGCTGTTCTTTTTGCCAATAGTTTTTGAATAATTGGTCAGCTGTGTGTTTTTTCAAAAGAAATTTCGTTATTTTTCTGTCTAATTTAGGACATTCCATCCCACCACCGCTATTTTCAGTAACTTTGATAATTCATACTTTATAGACGAGATGGGTAAATTATGAAAAAATTGAAAAGAATGCAAGAAAATATAATCTTTGATATGGCATCAATAAAAGAAGATTTCCACTGTGCCTGAATGTCCTGGGATACTGTCTCAATACTCAAATTATTACAATAGTTTTGTGTAATCTGTTGTGTACCAAAATGAAGAACTCACTTTTTAGTACTAAACTATTTATTAATTAATAACTTATTGGAGTTTATAAACTAGTACTGTGTTCTATACTTGACAAAAACTTGACTTGATAACTTTGAGAAACAGTAGTTTTTATGAATGTTGAGTTTCCATGACGAAGGAGTTTCCAAGACTAACTAGCATTTTCCAATTGCAGGGTATTTATCCCTATCTGGGGTTTGGAGGGAGAAGATCTTTCTCGAAGGGTATCTGTATTTTGAATTCTTCTAGAACTTGGGCCTTTTGAGTAGGAATGGTTGGGTACCAGGATTACTTTATTTATTGATAATTCGGGACTTGTTTAAAGTTCTCAGGGAAAAGACCAGCGGACGTGGGAAACCTTATCTTAAAGAACATTGTACAATAACTTGGACTCTGTTTACATACTAATATTGTAGTGAACTACGTCATAGAAATTGATAAAAAGGTTGGGTCACACAACAAATCATTTAATCTATCAAAACTACACTTCTCTATAATTTTAATATATACGATGAATTAGTGTATGTTGTGTGTGATTCATTTGGCTTCTTCTTCATCATTAATTTAAGCACCTGCGGTTATCGAGTTATTGGTCATTAATCTGCCTGTACGGATCTTCATTTGGAGTACCTGAAATTTAGGTATAGCTTGGATTCACAGTCCCATGATATCAAATATTGATACCTTTGGTCCTTAGCAAAAATTTCTTTAAAATAATTAAGAAAGTTGTTGAATATACTGAATTCACTTGATTCAAACAGATTAACTAGATTCAGTAAATTCAACAGCTTTTTTAATTTTGATCAAAAAAATATTTGCTAAGGACCAATGGCATCAAATTTGATGGTTTGTACCTCTAATGGTTTCTCAGTGTCAAATTCCGTGAAAATAATGGTTTATTTTTCACATTTTTCAGTAATCTTTCACCCTATTCGAGGTGAAATTTCTCAATCTCTTAGACAGAGAATTGGCTTATTCTAGATGAACCACTCAACTGATTCTTCCTTTTTCTCTCAATCAGCGCAAAAAGCTGCAAATGATGGACATAATTTCCATTCCAATCAATATATCAATTGGACTGATAAGCAAAATGTGCAATTACATATGGATACGTTGAGAAAAGTCACTGAGTGTCTCTCGACCAGAAACGCTGAGACAATCCAATGGCATCTTCACAGAGTCTGTGCGTCTCTGCAGAGATGCTCATCACCGTCTCTTGAAAGTCACTCTTCTTTTGTGGAGAGATTCAACGCGAAACGGAGACGCACGTTTTGAATAGACTCCAGAGACATCGAATTTTCATTTCGGGAAGAAGTAAACAGGAAAAGTCAATTTTTTTGGCATTTTTTGGAAAATATCTTTAAAAAATGGAGATAAGCCCTTTTTCCCTCGTTTTTTTCTACAGAGAGGTTCAAGATCTCGCTATCTCGCTTAGTTTCCTAGATATTCTGAAAAAACTATGAATGAAAGTAAACGATTTATCTTGTTTCACCTCTTCGTTACTGAATTGGTCATAACCAAGGCCATCCCTTATGCCTTTTCGTCTAAAAATATGAAATTTGTGGCTCTCAAAAGGTTTTCAGGGGGGAAACTTCCATAATGGATGAATAAATATGCAAAGAACAGTTCAAGAGCTTCCCCAAATCCATTAGTTACTTGGTGATCCAAGAATAAATTGATTTGTCTTCAAAAATCCTGATTTTCGGAAGGTTAACATCTGTCTTACTCGCATAACAGTAACGTCAGAACCGCGTGCTCTTTGAAATTAATAAGAATGCTTTCTGAACAACGCAATGTATACTACGCTTGCACAGCAAGTCGTACAAAAGTAGTTGAAAATGTAATTAATTTACCTTTTTCTATTTCATCTTCAAAAAAATTATTTCTATAAATTTGATTTTTTACAAAAGAAAAATTATGATTGATGAGGAAGCATTCCTAGTATATATCAGCTGTACAACCCGAGTCGAAAAATTTAGTCTTAGACTAACTTCGTGAGTTCATTGGTTTTTAGTCTGGATTTCAAGTCGGTTGTAGACCTGGGAATGCAACTTTGAGGACACAAACCGACGCTATTTTCGACGAGTTTTCAGGAGTTTCGTCGGTATTTAGTCACCATTTCAATCGGATTCATCGGTTTTTGGCCTAAATTTTTTCAATTAAATTTTAAAAAATCGGATGGAAAGAATAAAAATAAATGTGCGTTCGGGAATTAGATTCATATATTGCTTCTTATTCATTTTATTAGTGAAGAATCATAAATCATACTTGATTCACATTTTCACGTGAAACACTTACATTTGAAATACTTAAAATGCAACAATATTGAGAAATGCTATAACATTAATATATATCAAACCATCAATCTAAATTGGCATATATTATCGTAAATGAATATTTGATCATTTCCACCTAAAACACTTAAACTTGAAATACTTAAAAGACAACATAATATTGATCAAAAACTGATGATTGAACTATAAATAATAACAATAACGTTTCATTCAAATATACGTATACCCTAGCGCAAATAATACTGAAAACTCTGCGCGTCACTGAATATCACTTGGAACCTCAAGAGGTACGTCCACCGGTGGTTGACGTTGAACTGAAGAAATTTTTCTTCGAATTTCAACAGAAAGCTGAAGAGTAACAAAGAAAGAGCAAGCAATTTTCAGTGAGTTACTCAAAAGAAATCGTGGGAGAGAGAGAGAGAAAGATCAGAATAACGAAGCCTACCGGAGGCAACATGTGTTGTTTTATTACTCTGGCTTACTCGAACGAGGGAAAAGGGCATTTATTACAATTTTGGGGAATACCCATTTTTCCACTGCTTAAAATTTATCCAATAATTTTCCATCTTCTTTTTACTCTTTATTGTAAATTGATATCAAATATAATTTAAATCATAGAAATGACAATCAGAGAAAATCTTCACTATCTTCAATGAACTCGCTATAACAGAGCTGAGATTGATTGAATTCAATTAAAAATATACTATTCATGTATTTCAATCAATTTAGGGAATCAATTCGTTATAGGATATGCGTAATATTAATCGCTGAAGTGTTATGATCTGTTTCATTCAGTATGAGATATTAATTATGTAAAGCGATGATCTACTTCCCTAAAAATGTAAAGGAAAAAGAGAAATAAGTCAATTTGGACTTTGAAAAAATTGACATAAAATTGGACAAGCTTGAAGGACTTAGAAGAAAAATCCGCAGTGACGAAATTTTTCCAAGTTTGTGAAGAACTTAGAGAAATTTCAGCACCCAGAGACTCTTGTTTTCGTCGGTATTTCGTCTTCCCTTGAAAGTCAGTGGAGACGACGAACTCATCGGAAAAAGGAATGGACTTGAAACCGACTTGGTCATTTTCGGTTGGTCGGTTTTAGTTCGTAGAATGCAATTTTTAGACCTTTTCTCGATCATTTTCACGTGTTTTAGACTAAAAACCAACGAAATTTTCGACTCGGGAGGTTATGACTACGCTCGTCATCGAGCCGATTACGCTGGTCATAGTGATTTTTTTTTACTAATTAAATCGGTACCAGGTGAATTTTCTTAATCTGGCGCCGATATAAATTATGATTTTTAAACCCTCACTATGCATTTCGACAAATACATCAAGGCAAACGAAATACCTCTCGATTATTGTTGAAACTGTAATTTTTCACATTATTTTATCTCCTTGTATAATACATTTTCTAGTACCACTGAAAAAAGAACGAAAACCCGATTTGACAGTCGTAATTTTCACATAAAAGCCTTAAACAAGTTATAAAGGCTGCCTAGAATGGATCTGGCTCCTTAACGACTGCTATTAATGTGATTTTTCTCCGAGTAATTGATTGTCAGTGATTACTCCAAGATATTTTGCTGTTCTAATTAGATTAATTTCAGCGTTATTTATCGTTAACCAATTCACGTAATTTTTGAGAGTTGTAAATAATATTAATTTGGTCTCGGACTTATTTCTTCTAGTTTTTCAAGTTTTTTGTATGGAGATAGTAAAAATTCGATTGTTAAAATGTAGCGGAATTATCGAATGGTATGCGATATATTGTATCGATTAATCGATATTTGAAAATGATCGATTGCAAGTTCTCTTTAAGCTAAAAACAGGTGCAGTGAATCTATCAACAGTAAGTGATGTATCGAATCGAATGCGATATATCACATCGATAAATGCAATATATGGCTTCGATTAATCGAACGTGTTATATCGCATCGATCAATCGATATTTGAAAACGATCCATTAAAAGTTTTCTTCAAACTAAAAATAAATGCAACGGAACTATCGAAAGGCATGCGATATATCGTATCGATTAATCGATATCTGAAAAATTATCGATCAGAATGTCCCCTTGACCCAAAAATAAGTTCAATGAAACCATCGAGGAGTATACGATAAATCGAATTTATAGTGATGCATCGCATCGATTAATCGATATTTGAAAATGATCTATCGAAAGTTGATGTTCGATGAATTTCTATTATCAAATTATATTGAAACGTGAATGCTTCTTCAAAAAATGTTTTTAATTGTTATAAATCTATTGTTTTTATTGTCATTTTTTGAAATCATCTCATAAACTAATGGAGCCCTCCTTGTCTTAATCCCCATTGGCAGCTCTTGAAATCCTCCACAAAAAAGGATTCCAGCAAAAACCTCGTATCTCCATTAGTTTTCGAGATATTTCATTGAAAATGATCACAAAAATAAGTTGATTCCATTAAAAAATAAAAGAACATTTCGGTCAGAGAAACGATTCTTTTTTTTTGTCTCATCTCGTTAACATAATTTCAAGGTGTAAAAATCATATTCATGATCACAGAGGTTAATGACACAAAAATTTTCAACGTTTATATGTCATAAAGCTTGTTACAAGTAATGTGATGCATAAAAGTCAAGTTGAACATGGAAGCCCGTGGGCCACGACTTTATCGCAAGGTGATGTTACGTCAAAAAAACCCTGGATTATATTTTTTTCGGTAGTCGTAAAAATGCACGGCCCACGTAATTGTTACGACCAAGCATCGATGTTCATCACATTCTGATACAATTTTTACGAAGGCATCGTATGTTTTTTTTTATTATTATTTTTTTGTCATCATTTACATTTTTTAACGTCATTTAGAGCAACTTAATATGACAAGCATCATTACTACTTCTCAGTATGAAAATTCACCATGATACGAAAATTAACGTCAAATTACATTTAAAAAAAATGTAGGAGAATTTTTTTTTTTTTTTTAAAGTAGGAATTCAAAATGTGATTTTTTTTTATTTACTTACTTCCCGTTAAACTTAAGCAGGTGAAACGGAAACTATCGAATGACATGCGATATCTGGAATTCAATGCAAGATATCGTATCGATTAATCAAAATTTTCGATTAATCGTATTTTGACATCGATTAATCGAAATTTTGAAATTGACCGATTGGAAGGTGATCTTCTCGAACTAAAATAGGTGAAAGGGAACTATCGACAGGAATGCGATATATCGAATTTAAGGCAGTAGTCTGCTTTAGGAGCCGAAAAAAAGCGTTTTTTCAACAATTTTTTTGAAAGGGAAGGAAATGATTGCGGCAAACGAAATTTTGAGACGATAGTATATTATATTCAAGCTTTGAAAAACAATTTTCATTATTACAAATTATTGAAATTTGCCAAAGTTGTAACGATTTTTCTGGGGCGCCTGGAGTGTGCACTCGTAAATCGGTGCCAGTGATGGAGGTCGTGCGATGCATCTGAAACAGTGGAACCAAATTTTTTTTTAGTTTTTATAAGTTCCTTTTCTATATAAACTAAAAAAATACCGAAGAAATGACAAAATTCCAAATTTTTTCGAAGTTTGAAAAAAAAATTCACTTTTTTGAAAAAAAATTCACTTTAAGTTGCAAAACAAGTAATTGAAATAGTACTTTTGTCCAACTTTTTCAGTTCAAATAGAAGATAATTCAATACTGAAGCTAGATCACTTTGGTTTTTTTCGATCGGACATATATTGTTTTTACTATCGCCGGCACCGTTTTCCAAAACTTGTGAAAATGAAAACTCGAGAAAACGGTCTGTAAAGTTTTCGGTCCAAAAAAATGTAAGTTTTTGGATACTTACACTAATTAGATGTTTGTAAAGCAGACTACTGCCTTAATGCGATATATCACATCGATTAATCGATATTTAAAAATTAAGCCATATAAACATGCAAGAAGAGATTTTTTTTATTATTAAAAAAAAAGAGAAATGAAAAATTGATTTTTTTTTATTTACTAAATTTTAATAATGAGCAAGTGTATGTGTGTGAGAAAGAGAGTAAGAGAGAGAGAGAGATAAATTGGGACACCCGGTATAAATACCGTACAGTGTATATATACGTACGAGAGTAGTATTCTCTTGCGAACGGCACTGTCGAGAGAGCGGCGTACATCGAGAGCGTTATTGAATGATGGCCCAGCCGACTACTAATGGGGCCGGACGCGCGCGGATGTAAGGGATCGCTAAGAAGCGTGCAAGAGACAGAGACAGTTACAGAAGAGCAGAACAAAAAAAAAAAAGAAATGAAAAACAAAAAAGCCAAACAAAAAAAAAATAAAGAAGAAGAACGAAGAAGATGAAATGAGAGAAACAAAACAAGAGAGCAACTCGACAGCGGCAGATCAAGGTCCTCAGGGTGCACCGCAGTTGGACGCGCGACTGATGTGAGTTAAGGGACATGAGATGCATTCTTCCGTCTTTTCCCTCAACTCCCAATGGCAATCTGCGTTTAGTTTCGGTTATTTCTGTCGTTCATTTATCTTCAATTTATGTTTACTCGTCATTAATTGGTTCTGGGTTAAATATTTATGATAAAAATCATTGTTTTTACGGGGTTTCAATGATTTTTAAGGAATTTTAATTCGGTAATGTCAATTTCTCGTTTTTCATGGGATTTTTTTTATTTGTAACAGTTTTTTTATTTTCTGTGAAGTTGATGTGATAGTCATTTATAAGCAGATAAAAATTCTGTTGGAAACAATAGGTAATTGCAGGATAATTAGGTTTTTCAATGGCTTAGAAGAACTTGTGACGTCATCATATGAAGATTGCAGTTCCGCTAATGCCGAGGGTGGCGCTAGTATTGGGATTAGGTGGAAAAATGGACGGGCTGGGTTAGAAAACGTTTGCTGCTAGTTTTTTTTTGAAATTTAATGGAGAAACCAAAAAAATGACTTTAATTGTTAATTGTTGCGGATTGAATATATTAGAATAGTCTTTGGATTTCTGGTAGGTTAGAATTTATGTGAAAACTGAAGGACTCATGTAAAAAAGATGAATTGGGAGGAGAAAAAGAGCCTTCAGGTGCTTCATACGAAAAAAAATTGAAATATTCATTATCAAATTGTTGAGAACTATTTTTTAAGCTGACATCATGGGTTCATTTTTAAAAGTTGGGATAGGCTCCTCCAGTTTTTATATTTCCTTGGGGATTAACCTAAAAACTGACTTTTCCTTCTCGATTATCGAAGCTTTTATTGATAAGACCGAGACCAGATGAAATAGGATTTTCTTTTAATGTGAAGGCTTTCACGAAAAAATCTGAACAAATCGGTAAAGATGATTCAGCATGACTACATTATTTCCCCAATTTTTTCAAATTTTTTCGACAAAAATTGGAGTTAGAGAAAGGGTTTCTTGATAAAAAAAATAGCATAATTCAGGAAAAATGTTGTGACATCGAAAAAATATTGTTTCATAGAAAAATGCTGAAATCCAATTTTTTGGACTGAAATTATGGCAATTGCTTAGGAAAAGAAATCCTTCCGACAATTTTGTTTTGTTTTTTCAACAAAAGAATAGTAGAAACAATACGAAAATTATCTAAAAATTGATATAATTTTTCGGAGGAAATTCAAAAACGTAATATTTGACAAATGAAGGGACAAAGGCCCTTTCATCGAGGCAACAACTAACAGTCACATTAAATCTGACAACAGTGCTTTTCCCCTGACGTAAGAGTCGGAATAATTTTCCCTACAGAACCTGCGGGCCATCATTTGACCTTCGACCCCAAGTCTTGTGGTTCTACTAATCCCCGCAATGGAAACCGTCCGTCATAAAGCTTCTTTTGATAATCCAAAGTTTGAAAGAATTCCGGAAAAGTGGCGAATATTTTGGAAAAATTAAAAAAATATGCAATATTGCGTAAAAATCGACCTGAAAAATGGTTCGGGATTTTTTTTTAGAGTGAAGACCTGCACGAAAAAAATTGAAAAAATTACCCATTAATGTGAACATATGAGATCATCTTCTCAAATTTTTTCAGATTTTTTCATCAAGTCCTTCACTCCCAAAAAAATCCTCTCCACAAAAAAATGATTCATTTGTAATTAATTTTTTATTTTCTTTCCTTAAATCGGTAAATAATTTTTTTATAATTTCCAAAAAATTGTGTTCGACCTTAGTGAAGATCAGTACACGATGATTTTCTGTCGCATCGTCAAACCAGCCGATAAATAACGTTGTTTTTTTTCAATGAGTTTTTTAAATTTTTTCCATCGAAAAGAGCGGAGGAGAGAGAAAGAGATAGACTCCCCCGACACGCTGGCACAAAGTAACATCGCGCTTTGGTGTGTGCATCTCTCTGTTTCACCGCTCTTGGGCTTTCTTCTTTCTTATAAAAATCATTCTCCGCATCCATCTCCTCTACCTCAGCTCATCTACTACACTCCCAATGTGCCGAAGAGAAGCGAGGAGAGAAGCCCCCGGTAGTTGGGTAGCGCATCTGACTTTTTTTCTCGGCTATCGGGGAGTGGATCGCGCCGCGATCCAAGCCCGACTGCAATCAGAATTGATTATAGCCTGCCGAAACTTGACCGCCTGGACGTATTATACAACGTGCCCCAGGCCTCTACGCAACATCACATTTTTAAGATAGAAGTTGAACGAAATTTTTAGTTTTTTTTTCTCTTTTTTTTCACATCCAAATTGTTTATTTCTAATTTTAACTTTCTTCCGATAAATCATGGAAAGAATCATTTTATTCGAATTTTATACTTTTTTTTTTTGGTAATCAAAATAAAATGCGTTTTCGGTTGAAATTTTTGGATGTTCATCAGAAATGTTAATTACTTTCGTGACCTTGAATTATGAGATATTTTTCACTTTTTTTGCCTTCGAAAATAAATCTCATTCATAAAGTCAAAAAATGGACCTGTGAGGTAAAATGATACAGGATTTTTTTTTCGTGTGAAGGATTTTTTAGAAAAATTTGAAAAAATTTGAGAATATGCTGCAACATGTCGACATTATTGTGGAATTTTTTCAAATTTTTTGACCTACTCCTTTTCTCAAAAAAAAATCGTGGAGCATTTAATCAGTTCAAATGCTTTAAAAAAAAAATCATTCCTCTTTTTCTATTATTTTCAATCCTTCTATTCTTTTCTTCACAAAATGTTGAAAATTACGAACAAAAGTGAATCCTGTAAATTTTTATATGAAACTGTGTGAATCAATGGTTCGAGCCTTGACGAATCTATTCTCACTCAGGTGTGGGATACAAAGGGAACACGATCCTCACGACGAGCCACAAGGAGCGCATCTCAATCGACTTTACCACGCTGATCCTCCGGAATCGGTAGCTCTCGAGAATCTTCCCTTTTTTATTTTATTCTCCTCTTCCTAATGTTTTTTTTTAATTTTGCTTTTTTCTTCATTTCTTTCATAATATTGTGATGGCACGCGCGATCGATCTTTCAAAAACTCCGCGTAAAACTTCTTGATTTAAGTTGTAAATCTCATCTGGGGAATTGTCAAATGAGAAGGCGAAAGGTGAAGAAAAACTCGTTTGGCAAAACTTGAAATATTCCCTCTTTTTTGCGGAGGAACAGGAAATTTCGTTGAGATAATTGATCCGATTTTTTTGTTTCCCTGAATCGAAAGATAAGATTTATAAAAATTTTTAGGGAAAAATAAATTAATCACTGATTATTGTCGAAAATTGACAAATTTTCGTTCATTTTGAGGGTCACGTGATATTTTCAATATAAAAGAGAATAACAATATCTCATCTATTCTCGATCGATCATTTCCAATATTGATTCAAAAATGCGATATCTCGCAATGGATTCGAGATATCGCATATCATTCGATAGTTACATTTCATCTGTTTACATTTAAAGGGCAATAAATCCTACTTTTCATTATTAAAAAAAAAACGATACGTTTTTCCTAAAAAAAAAGTCGAAAAATTCGATTAATTGAGTTTTTCATGGAATCGCTAAAAAAACGACTTTTACGAAAAAATAATCGATCTTATAAATTGATCGATTAAAAATTGCGAATCACTAAATATACAGCTTTTTCACACGCGATAATGTGATTTTAATTAAAAAACAAATTGTGAAAATAGATGATAGAAGAAAATACATCAGTACATTACAGAGAATTTAATCGGCGTGACTACGGTGACGAGTGAACACATCGCCTACATTGCCACTTGACCTCCCTTACGCCCCCGTAAGCCAGCAGTTAACCTTATCAAATTCGATTCAACTCGACCTAAACCCAGTCTCTTTCTTTTCCTCTCTTCCTCTGTCTCGCTCTCACTTTTATATTCTTTTTTTTTTCTTCTACTTTATTTTACTCCTCTCTTCCTCATGCGTTTATATCAATGGTACAAAACTTTTATACAGTACGTTTTTACTGGCCTCACTTTGTTCACGCTACCCACGAGCTCTTTCATCCGGAACACGATGCAATCATAATCTTAATTCCTACCAACGGAAATAAAATCGAAAAAAAAGAAAAAAAATCATCCAGTCATTGATTTAAAGAAATCTCCGTTATTTCGAAATAATTTTTTTTTTATAATTTTAGAAAATAATGGAGATACGCCCTTTTCACACTGATTCATTTTTATAGAGGATTTTCAAAGTTCCAAAAGAATATCTCAAGGTAAAAAGGGCGTATCTCCGTTAATTTTCAAAAATTGTAAAAATAAAAAATTGACTGATGTTTAATCTTTTGCTACTAAATTTTTATCGTTCGACAAAAAAATTATTTCGTTTCTTCCAGTAATTTTTATTGATTAAAAAAAATTTCTTTATTTGGAGTCAATTTTTTTTTTTAATATTTCGGAAAATAGTCGAGATACTCTTTTTTTTTGTACTAATCCATTTTTGTAGAGAATTTTAATAGCTACAGAAGAGGATTCAGGATAAAAAGGGCGTGTCTCCATTAATTTTGGAAATATTTCAGAAAAATCATGAAAATAAAAAACTGATTCATTTTTTACCCTTTTCGCTTCTGAATTTTTATAGTTGGACAGAACAGTGATTTTATTTTTTCCATCAATTTCTATTGATTTACGAAAATCTTCTTCATTTGAAGTCATTTTTTTTCTGATTGATTCAAAAAAAAGTCTCAGAAACTAATGGAGACACGTTTTTTTTTACTTTAACCTATTTTTATAGAGCATTCTAAGAGGTTTGTATCTTCAAAAAGGGCGTATCTCCATTAATTTCCAAGATAATCCCGAAAAAGTGTGAAAAGAAAAATCCTTTATTTCAATGAATATTCCATTTCTTCCAGTAATTTTCGTAAAATAAAAAATTCCCTTTAACCTCCATTATTCAATTGTCAATAATATTATCCTAATTTTTTCATAAATTTATGTTGATAGCTCCAACCAGAAGTACCGAGAATTCAGTAATAATTTAGAAGCTAAAAAAAAAGTGGTACAAGAAATATGTATAAAAGATTATGTTTATGCATGCAGCAGTGAGCACTCAGTATTTTTCTTTGATACAAAAATCCCCCACTCCTGAAAATTCCAAGAGGCAGGGAAAAGAAGATGGAGAGAAATAAAAAAAAAGAAAGAAAAAAAAAAAGAAGAAAGGAGTGAGATGAAAAGATTGTTCGCGATGAGATTTGAATAAAAGTATCTATACTTGATACAGAAGGGAGTGAGTAGATTTCTGTCTCTTCACAGGCTGCGTGCAGCCTCATTAAATATGCATAGATTCGTACTTCCTACTGCCATCCCCCATTTCTAATATTTTCTCGTGAGTCGGTGGATAATATAGATACTGTATGAATGATTACTTGGGACATATGTTTTTGCCAATTGGGAATGTATATTACCAGATTTTTCAGGCTGCCTTAGGCTAGTGAATTTTTATACATGGGAGGCATTGTAAATCAGTGTTAAAAGTGTCTCTTTGTACACCTGCTTCAAGAATAATTTCAGAACTCTATCATAATGACAAATAAACGATTTTTTTCTTCAATATTTTTTTTTTTTGATTAATTGAGATGAATAGACAGAAATATGGGAAATAATTTGGAGTAAACACTCGATTAATTATTTTTTTTTCTTCTTATTTGAGAACTTCAATGATTTTTTTTCAAATTAAAATGACAATGGACGAAAAGAGTATTAAAAAAAAAATATGTTATATTTTCCTACTTTAAATTTTTTATTTGTTTTTCCTGAAATTTTTCCAAATTAAATTTTTGAAATTACTAAGTGTTATTTTTTCAAAACAAACAAATGGAGATACGCCTTTTTTGTTTCCATGCTTTCTTTGCTCCATTGATTTCCAACAGATTTCATTGAGAATGATTCCATTCAAAAAGCCAAGTCTTCACACCAGAATTGTTCTCAGTAATAAAACGATTAAAAATTCTCTGAAATGATGAAAAAAAAAAAAAAATGCAAAACCTTTGAAAGATGTCACAGTACCCCAGTACGAATGGATATTAATTGCCAACAAGTCTGAGACCAAAGAGAGCTACTGCTATCAAGGGACAAATCCATTTTAAAGACTCCACAGTCTCGAGTGTCGTGATTCTTTATTAAGATGGAGAACTACACAGAGTGTATATATACACTCACTGTAAGAAACGTAAAGGGGGTGAAATTCTGGGCAGGCGATGTGGGGGTGAAGGGGGGGGGGGGGGGGGGGGAGGTGGCAGGGGTGTGAGTGGAGTTTCATTTCTTTGTGGAACAAATGGCTCGCGAGTTATCACCCCGCGAGTAGGACCCTACCCATTTAAAAAATGTAAATTCGTTAATGCGAAGAGCCAAGGGTGCGAGAAAAGGATGTACCACGGGAGTTGACGAAAAAAAAAAAAGATCAGGACTTACGAAAGAAGTGGAGAAAATGTTCTGTGGGGTGCTAAATTTGTTCTGTTGCCTAGTATTCTCTTTAAACAACCCCTCCAGTTCCTACACCCCCCCCCCCCCCCTATTACCTGAGACTATTATCCAATAACGAATAAAAAAAAATCAAATAAAATATATTAAGTTACGCTTCGAGTGTTGGGCAATTTCCGAGGGTGTTGAAATATTTTCTTTCACATTAAAAAAAAAATTCTACAGATTTTTTTCTTTTATTGCATCGAAATCCAATTTTTCCTGGGAATTAACAATTTCAGGAAAAAATTGATTGATTTTTTTTCTCAATTATTTTTTTTCTAAAGAAAAATTCTTATTGGTGTTGACAATGCTTAAAAATTTCGTAATTTTAATTATTTTTTTTTTACTGAATTTTATAAGATTAATGTAGAATTTTACTTTCTATTCTCTCAATTGTTTTTTTTTTCCTATTCAATTCATTTTCTGGTCCAATAGTTTATGTATTATAGGCACGTCTTGACGCAACGAATTTTCACGTTCTAAACACTCACACGTGAGAAACAATCGACACAATTTACGTCACTTTTTTTTTTTCCTTATGTCTTCTATTTGATTCGATTTCTTTCCTCAACTTATTCTCAACGTTTTTTGTCATCCCTTTTTTCAATCTTCTGTGCTCAATGACCGTGTCCTGGACTGTGAGTGCTCCCCCTTCCCCCTCCCCTTCATACTCTCGGTTTCTTGAGACCTCCTGGTTTTATCCGTAAGTGCCGCACGCAGAAAGAGAAGAAAGTAAAAAGGCTTGCACTCATTTCTATCAATAGTGAGCTGCACAAGAATATCAAAAGAAGAGGATAAAAAAATTATATTGGTTTATGTGACTATTTTCACAGTCCGTTATGGGATATTAGATACGCTACATAAACACCACTACACAATTTTTCTCTATCAAATTCTTCTTCAATATTCATTCTAAAGAATATGAAATGTTTTTTATTGGCGGTCTATTCGATATTGTATATAAGATCTTTATAATAAGGGAGACTGGGGCAAAACAGAATTGCAAGGGTACAGAGAATATTTTCTTGAAGTGAAGCGGATTTTTTTTCGAAGTGAAGGCCTTCTTCAAAACTTTTAGAAAAATTCTCTACACTGAGGGGATTTTTTCCTACTAGGGTCACACAACCAATAGATGGACACTGACCAAAAGATGGACGGTTTCTATTATCGAGGATTTTTATAAATGAATGAATGATTCTTATACTTTTCACGTCAATTCCTGATTATATTGCATTCATATTGATTTATAAACTCTTTATTACATACCAATTGATCGAAATTTAAAATCATACCACTGCAAATATGCAACTGTCCATCTATTGGAGGTTCAAGTTATTTTCCAGTTTTTCCTTGATTTTCTTTAATTATTTCTACATTATTCAAGTTTAATTGATTTTTAGTCGATTCACTGTATATTCTTTTGTATATCATTCTTTTCTGTAATTTTTTAACGTGATTTGCCTATTTCATATGAATTAATAAAGTCTAATCCTTTCTTAACTGTTCATCTATTGGTCATGTTACCCTAGCATGAGTATTTCTTGAAAGTGAAAATAAACTATTCTAAATCAATAATCGCACCTAGAATTATAACTAAAACAGCTTAATTATAGTCATGTGTACTATCTGATAGCTGTACTTGATGAAAATTTGGTCGCTGTTAATGTATCTCATAGTCCAGGTCTTTTCCGCTTATATTCTTAGTTCCACTTAGTTCGAAAAATTCGCTCAGTGTAATAATATAAATATGCTGGAGCAATTTCTCAATTTTATTCGAATTTTTTCGTGGAGGACTCCACTCTGGAAAAAAATTTCTAATGAGGACTACCGACAGGAGCTAAAATTTCAATATTTTCGGAGTAAATTAAAAAAATAATTAAAAAAACTGCATTTTGATTAAAAGAGCCATTACTTTTTGTAATACTAAATTGGAATTTTTCTATTTTTTACCCGTCTATATTTGCCTGAATTCTCGCTTCATCTTAGTTATCTTATCTCCTACAATGATTTTCTGTGACCAGAAGGACGACAGTTAAAAAAAATGTATTTATGAAGGCATATTTGAATTTTCAAAGTTCAATTTGTTGTTTGCCCATCAGACCATATAGACTTGTGCATTTGGCTACGGGGACCTACGCACATGAGGCATGAGTGTGACGTGGTAGAGAGAAAGAGATGTGTCAAATACAGAGGATGCCCCCGAATGAACTTGGTAGATGTCGCAATAGCCGAGTCCAATCAAAACAAAAAGAAACAAAGATAGAGGAATTCCACTGAAACAATTTAGGGGTGAAGAGATAAAACAAGACAAATCGATTCATCTTTCTGATCATTCTCATTAGAATATCCCCAAAACTAAGCAAGACAAGGTGATTTCATCCGAATTTCTTTTGGTAGAGAATTTCAAGAGCTACGAAAAAAAATCAGGGTAAAAAAGGCGTATCTCTATTAGTTTCTGAAATATACTTAAAAAGGTAAATGACAAAATAACACACTTATCCTTTTTTATTTCTCGATCACTCGATTCTTCTCATTCGTTCTTCACCGTGTGAGAAAGGTCTCCCCATTGTCCCAAAAATCCATGTTTTCACTACCATGATTGATTGAAAGAAAAGAACATTAGTCAAGTAGATGAAGTCATTGGCGATTTCACAAAGAAATACCGTAGACTTCCAATAAAGTTCCACTCATTAAAGTTCTTCGTTTTCCACATTCTGATTCTTCAGTGAACCAATCAGAATTGAGGTTAGGCGTGCGTCATTTGACATGTACATTAAGACAAGTAGATATAAGTATACCTATTTTTCTCCATGTACTGGACAGGTTTTCGATCGCGGTCCTGGATGGTCACCAGATGGCGCTAGTGTCACTAAGAGTTTTAGGGCGACGACCTCATCAGTGATGTCATGAAGTAATTCATGTAGAACGATTTAATGACGTTAACCTTCCAAAACATTTCGCAAAACTAGCGCTCTCTATTGTCCGTACAGAACTCGGTGTTGTTGATGACATCACCACTCCAGATGAGTCACTTGATGACGTCATTGTTCTAAAAAATTCCACAACATGAGTGCCATCTGTTCGTCATACGGGACTCGATGACGTCATCGTTCCAGAAGTTTCCATGACACCAGCACCATCTGGTGGCTGTACGTTAATTGATGGCGCCATTGCTCCAGATGAGTCCCTTCATGACGTAATCATTCCAGATGAGTTATTTCATGAAGTAAGGGCTCAAGCACAATGATAAAATGGTTCGGTTAAAACCTACAAATGACGTCATATGTAGGAACGAAATGGAAATGAAATCGATGCTCGCGCCCTCTGCTTTCAGCTGTTGAAATTTGAATTAGGAAACAATTCCTTACGCATACAACAATTTTTCACAATTTTCAATTTTCCATTGTTTCCAATCACTTCGCAGTATTTAGCTTTATTTTGCACACAATATTTCACTTGTATTCCACGGTAAATAGTCGCCATTGACGCAGTTCAAGTCCACAGTCCCTGTTCAGTCCGGTCTCATGTTCCTACCGATGACGTCATTTGTAGGTTTTAACCGAACCGTTTTATCATTGTGCTTGAGCCCTAATTGTTCTGAATGAGTTACTTGATGACGTCATCATTCTCGCAGTTCCCACGACATCAGCGCCATCTGGTGGCCGTACAGGACCGTGATCCAAAACTCGTCCACTATACCAACTTAGACATATTTTACCCTTCTGCGCATGGAACTGCGCAGAGGAGAATGCTCTATGAAAAGGTGGGGATAAGAACGAAATGGAAACTTTAACGATAGGTCCTGGACGGACGAGTGAACTTATTTGGAAGTCTACTGTAAATGATGAAAAAGAAAAGAGAACCTTACTTTGTTAATTACAAGACATTATCTCCCATTTTTTTTCCTTCAATCTTCTGTTCTTCACGAAATGAGGAAGAACAGTAAAGGGGATATGTGGAGAGAGGTGGTGGGCGGGGTGCGAGGGAGAGGGCAAGAGAGGGGGGGGGGGGAAGAGAACAGGTCCCCTGCGTTCATTCCCTGAAGGGTTGATAATTCGTCGATTAAATTGGAAACGGCGGAGCTAATTGTGCCGCGCGTGTATTATTCATAGGATTTCGTCCCAGGGATCTCCTTCACTTGTACACTCTTGCCTCAATGATAAAACAAATGACACTGAGGGGGCTCTCTCAGCTTGACCGAGAAAACGAGTCTTAACATGACTTCTGTATTTGATAAATATCAACTTCTTTTGCACCTACAATCAAAAGATAAATAATTCAAATTGACAGATCGAGTGGTTTTTCCATTTAATATCATGGAAAAAAAAGAAATTGTTTTTTTTTTTCGGTGAAAAAAAAATTGTTGAGTGACAGTGATGAAATCAGTGGTAGATTTTTTTTTTTACTTTTTATGAATTATTTTTTTATGCTAATTTTTGCGACACAAGTTTTTATTGGAGAATTTTCTTATTATTCGAGAGAAAATATTTCATTTTGTTCAACGAATATGAGATGGCCATGAAGATGATAGTAATGTGGTTAGTGTCTGTTTTATTTGACGTAAATGATGACACTGTTTATTCAAAGCGATGAGGACTTATACAAATATTAAACACAAATATGAATTTATTAATTTCTTTTTTTTTGTGATGAATCAGAGTGATTGTTCAAACGTTCATCATAATAATTAATCTGAAGTTCATAAATATCAGAGAATGACCTTCAATGTTTTTTTTTCCGGGATTTTATTTTGTGGCCGTACAGTTCAGTAGCGAAGAGGTAAAATAGGATAATTTTATTTTTTTGTCATTTATTTTTTTGAAAAAATCTCGGAAATTAAGCGAGATAGGGCGATTATGCTTTTCATGTTTTAGTTTCTGTCGAAGAATAGGAACAATTCCTCGTAAGTGCACTTGCCCCTTTCTTACTCAGCACTAATGCCACTTTAGAATCGATGCAGGGAAAATCAGGGGAAAATGGACCGCCGATACAAAATGATCCAGGATTTTTTTTCGGAGTGAAGGATCCCTCGGAAAAATCTGAAAAAATTTGAGAAAATGTTCTAACATGTCAACATTATTATGCAATTTTTTTCAAATTCCTACATAGTGGCCTTGACCCTAAAAAAAAATCTCGCATCATTTTGCCTCGTAGGTCCCTTTCCTCCCAATTTTCCCTGCATTATTTTATCACTCCACTCCTAAATTATCGAGTAATAAACATCGCTCACTTGCATTTTTTTCTCTCATTTCAATGAGCAATGCACCAAGATTTTCTGCAGACATTGGAATTATCATGTTTTTTTTCCTACCAAGACACTAGTTAACTTAATTCACGATTTCCATGATATTTCGTCATGATCGTAAAGACGTTGATTCGATCGAAAAATTACACGATATAACGGGGCGGCTGTTGTCCACCACTGTAGAAAAAGATAAAAAGAGGGAGGAAAGAGAGATAGAAAGAGTGAAAACAGTTTTAAAGTTAGCTGAAGAAGATTCGCTCGGTAGCCCGGAGCTAATCGTTCGAGGCCGGCCGATTCGTATCGTCGATGTTTTTACTGGGTATAAACTCCCCCCCGAAAGGATTCGTGTACCATCAGAGAAGAGAGCAAGAGAGAAAAGTTTACATTCTGTCACTCTCATTCACTCTTGTACTTTTAGACATTCTTCAGCTGCAAGTCGAATCATTTGTGGTGCAGGTAACTCGGATCGATACATACTGTATATTTTTTTTTTAATTCCATTTTTAACAAATTAAAATGTCAAATAGTCATGATTTATCCATTACAAATATTTGCAGGTAAAGAATTCTTCTTTATTTCCAATGAAAAAAAAAGTGTTTGAATTGAAAATAAAATCAGCGTATTTTTATGCTCTGTGGTAGGAAATTTGTTTTTTTAAATGAAAATACTGGCCTGCATATTTTTGACATTTTTAATTTATTGACATAAAAAAAAAATATCAAGTCAACTTCACTGATCAATAACATTGAAAGTTTCGATTGATCGATGTGATATCTCGCATTGAATTCGAGATATCGCAGTCCATTCGATAGTTCCATTGCACCTCTCTTAGTAATTGCAAAAAAACTAGAAGTTTTTTCTTTGCAAAAACAGCTTTCGATCATCATTTTTCCAAATATTCGATTAATCGATGCGATATCTCGCATTAGATTCGATACATCGTGTATCGTTCGATGTTTCGTTTACACCGATTTAGTTTGAAAGGATTCTGCTTCCAAAAACAGCTACTTTCGATCGATAATTTTCAAACATCGACTAATCGATGCGATATCTCGCATCAAATTCATATCGGTAAATAGTCATCAATGCCAAAATTCGATTAATCGAAGTTCAGATCAATCGATAATTTGATTCCACTTCACCTGTTCTAGTTTGTGGGGGGGGGGGGGGGGGGGGGGGAAGAAATGATATTACATCAGCTTCCAATCGATCAATTCCAAAATTTCGATTAATCGATACGATATCTCGCATTCAATTCGATATATCCTATATCATTCCATAGTTCTGTTTCACCGGTTTAGTTTAAGGGGATTTTTCTTCCAAAAACAGTAACTTCCGATCGATCATGTTTTTCAAAGATTTCCGATTAATCGATGTTTGAAATCGCATTCCATTAAATAGTTCTGTTTTACCTCCTTCAGTTTAAGAGTGTTGCAACATATTTCCATTGCATCATTCACAGCAGTAATTTTCAAAAATTATTGTCATTGGATTTGCGATACTAATCTCATACATAACCTCATTCTTTGAGTCAAACAAGGATCTCTCTCAGTTATAATAAAAAATTATTATTATTGCTGTGAAGTTGAGGGATAAATTTCAGCATATCACGTGAAAGAAGACATAAGTCTAGAATGAAATACTCAAACGCCAGTAATTGTTTTTTTTTCCTTTTGTTTTTTCTTCTCTTTCTTCTGTCTCATGGTTGTTCTAAGATCTTTTCGCAGTGCGTGAGTAGTAGAAGAAGAGGAGGAGGGGGGGGGGGGGGGCTAACACGTACATAACCTACCAACCAGGTACGTTTTAGAGATATACCCAATGCATGTGGTGGATTTGTGGTTGTTGTGTGTTGGCTACTTGTGAACGTGTGTGTGTGAAAGAGAGAAAAGAAAATACTACATCGCAGAGTATTTTCTTGTTGGGGCTTCGTCAAAACCGGACGAAGCTACTTTATGGCTTGGAGACACACGCTCCATGGATAAAAAGTATTAAACTTGGTTGGGATTTGTGCTCTTGGAATAAGAGAGAGAGAGAGAGAGAAAGAATTATATATATTGTACATTTATTTTAAGAGTAAAAAAAAGAGTTAGTTGAATAGATCTTTAGTGAGATCTATAGATCTAAGGTGAGTAAGTGTCAGGAATGGAACGGATGGCATTTTATAATAATCTATAATTGCACTTGTGAATGTCTCTTGAGTTGAAGAAGGCAGATAAAATAGAATGGAAAAAAAAAAAAAAAATTAAATAAACCCGAAGAAGAGCAGAATGAAAAGTAATAAAAAAAATACCAATGTCCATTGTAAGTAATGAGCAAGAAATCGAACACTCTGATCTATGGTTTTTTCTTTTTTCTTTATCGTATGAGCTTTAGTTTTATGGGATTCTTTTTTATTATTTGTCGTCAGTTAAATATGGAAGTGATGATATAAAGTATTACTTAGTATTTTTTTCTCATTTAATTAGATATTTTTTTGGAATTCATTGGAAAGATATCGTTGTCTTAGAAACAAAGTGGCGTAAGTGCCAAAAATAGTCGATTCTTGAGTGGAAGAGGCGTATCTTCCAAAACCATGCCAAAATGGTTATTATGATGTCCTTGACGTTATTTGGATGGCTGAAAATTAGAATAAAAAAGTGGACTTGAGTCCTTTTATTAATGGGATTTTTCATTTCAAGAAATCCTAATCTGCCACTTACGCATTTTTCTTTTTATAGCTTTGCTATTAATTTTTTTTGGACTTACGCCTATTGATTTTTAAAATTTTATGATGAAAAATAGAACGTTCGGAAGGGATACGAGCAGGCCTTGTGTTTCTTATAACAAATACAGGTATGTGCTGAAGATGCATCTCTTTGTTAGTACCATTTGGAAAAAACAAAGAGACGTATGTCCTAGAGATAGGCCTATTTGCTATTAGTATTTTTTTGGAGATCAGAAAAAATTGCATAAAGAACTGAAAACAAAAAGACGTGAGTGCCGGAGAAACGTCACTTTGTTCGTAGTAGGTGGCACTTACGACTATATATCTTATAGTGTGGTTTTTTCACAAGAATAGCATAAAATTATAAGAAAATCCGATTAGAGCAAGAAAATATACATCACTTTGTTTCCAAAGCAAACGATATTTGATAAATTCCTGTAGAAAAAAACGTGTTTAAGGATGTTAGGGCGAAGTGGTCGGACATAACCTTAATTTTTTGTATAAAATTGTAAATAACTTCGTATACACAATAAAGTTCTGAAAATCATTTTCTCCATTTTTGAAGAATGTAATGAGGAACAAAATAAGCCGTAGAAACAAAAAATTGATTGAAAATTGAAAAATTGGCTGCATTTTTTACATTTTTTGAATCTTGAGAAATTTGAGATATGTAAAAAATGCAGCCAATTTTTCAATTGTCAATAAATTTTTTGTTTCTACGGCTTATTTTGTTCCTCATTACATTCTTCAAACATGGAGAAAATGATTTTTAGAACTTTATTGTGCATACGAAGTTATTTACAATTTTATACAAAAAATTAAGGTTATGTCCAACCACCTCGCTCTAACATCCTTAAATCCCAAGTTTTAATTTTTGAAAACTTCTTTTCCTTAGATTTGCATCTGAATGTAAAGAAATCATTGAAATTCATTGAATTTATTATTTCTGAAGAGAAATTTTTTGGCAATGTAGACATTTTTTTCAGTTCAACAATAAAAACAAAAAACACACTCGCGAAACGAAAATAAGAATGTAATGTAGGTGTATCAACTTGAGATTTGGGAGAAACACGAGATTTCAATTAAAGAGACAAGTTTAGTAATGAGGCAACGCTTAGATTTATTGGCCATGTGAGGATGAGGTGCCGACTGGCGCCAGTTCGTCTGGTCCCCAGTGTTTGCCGCATATATTCTGCCCTCTCTCGTTCGTTTCCTTTTCATCCTCAGTGTATCTCTATACCTCTCCCACCTGCAAATATATATATATCTATATGTATAATATATATAAAATCCCTTTCTCTCGGTTTTTCTCTGTTGGGCTAGTGGCGCGTGGTGCCCGTGGGACTGCGCTACCAGTTACTTGTACCTACGATAACTGCTATCTCCATTTGCATCCTCAGACCTTTTCATTTTTCATTCTCGTACGTTTGATCAGTAGCAGACGCCTTATCGAGGCTCTCAGATAATCTTGACATTTTAATTTTCAATGTTCATTCTTCAATGACATTATTATTGAGTTTTAACCCATCATTCCATAGTGGCCAGCATTTCTAGCAAATTTTATGAAAAAAAACCTAGAAATTAGTTGAGGCTGAATAAAAAGGGCCAAAAATTCGGCTGGACGTATTTTTTAAGTACAAACAGTAATTTCTTGCATTCTGATTAACTTCCATGGGAAATCAGTCAGAAATGATGAGAACAATTTTGAAAATTTACACATGCTTCTTCAATTTTTGCTGAAATAATGTTGGATTTCATTAGAATTGTCTCTAAGCTCATTGGAGAAACTGGGGCAAAACGGATCTTCAGGGTAAAATGATCTAGGGATTTTTATCTGAGTGAAGAAATTCGTGAAAAAATCGGAAAAAATTGAGAAGATGCTCTGTTATGTCTATTTTATTAGAGAATTTTTTCAAATTTTTTACGAAAGATCTTCACTAAAAAAAAAAATGCGGGTAGCTCCTATTGAAAAATTGCAAGATTGTGATCTCAGGAAATGAAAAATAGAGCCTTCAATCCATTTACTAATGCATTTAATAGAGATGTGACCATTTTCTTCTGATTAACCCTATTCTTGAAGAACGAATTTAAAGAAATTGTATTGCTGTTCGATACCACTTACCGTTTTGCCGACGAGGATCAAACGGCACTCACTAATGCTAGCCAATTATTTATAATTAACTGAAAGTCCCTCTTGGTGTACAGGTTAATTCCATGGAACGGAAAACTCGACGATTGAATTTAATTGATCAGAAACGCGTTAACAGTATGCGGAAAAACGGCGAAACATTAACTAAGTCGACTAATTGTTAACATGCAGTTCGAGGATATATTACTGTCTATTTATGGATAGACTATGCATTATTTCAGTGGAAAAATAGTTTAAATACTCATTTCTTCGATTTCTTCTTTTTATGATTGCTAACTGGAGCAGGAGGATCACTTATTTTCTACCTGACTTATTTGAAATTTGAGATTTTCGATTATTTCTTTAAATGAAATACTAGCTTCATCTTGATTTCGTTTTCCTTGGGTTTTTCGCTCACTTTCATTTTGTTTTTTATGGAGTATTTTTTCGACGGTCATGAGATCTGCAGAAAAAATGAATTAAAATAAAAAAAATTAGACTCCCAGATTTATCAGTGTTATTAAGACTTGAACTGACACGATGATGGAATGTGATGCGATATCTCAAATTCAATGCGAGATATCGCATCGAATAATTGATTTTCGAAAATAATGATGTTATGCCTCATAATCATTGTTTAATATTATTTCATAATTACTACAGTGATGAAGTCGAAATGAGTTCAACTTACTTCACATATTATTTGACTCAGCATCTTTTTGATACATGTTCAATCATGTTACAATGTGGCACTGATAATTTACTATACGTATCGAACTCACTGATGTTCGATAGGTCAGTTCTCAATCCGACACGATAGTGTGTCATTGTACCAGTCTTCTCGAAGACTGTTACCTTTTACCTTTATATTTTATTATACATAATGGATATTAATTAGTCATTTAAATCAAACAAATATTGATTCTTTTTCTAATAAACTAACGAGTTGGAGTATCTATTCACTGTAGAGAGGTATCTCTTCAGATACAACCCGACGAACCTAGTTGTCGTTCATTTGAAATACAGGCTTCATGAGTTCGCCTTTATGTTTGAAAAGGGCGCTAAAAGGTGTGTGTGTGTGTGTGTGTGTGTGTGTGTGTATGTGTGTGTGTGTGTGCGTGTGTGTGTGTGTGAGAGTAGTATCGAACATGGTGGAGAAACGAGTCACATGTATCATATCGTCAAATATATTTTCTTTTATTATTATCATTTAAAACCGTCGTATTTTCACTATTATTCAATCCCAAGCAATAAGTTAGAATTTCCTAAGTTATTTAATTCAAGTTCTAACACTACTCATGGATTAATTCCAGTCATAACCATGGATTGGACACGGATCGATCGAATTTTGAGATCGATTAATCGAAATTTTGAAATTGATTGATTGGATGCTGATCCTCTTGAACTAAAAGAGGTAAAACCGAACTATCGAGAGCAATGCCGTATCGTTAGAAGCCAGGATAAATAATTAGATTAAATTGAATATTATTTTGTAGTTACATTTCAATGTTGTTTCAAGTTTACGAGTTTTCGGGAGAGAGAATGAAGCCCCGCATATCGACGAGAAATATAATGAAATCAAGTGCTATCGATAAATAAGATAACATGAAATAGAGGCTGGTAAATTTGGATACAATTGCTAGCAGATATTTTGAAATTGATGCAATCAATCGATCTTTGTTAATGATCTGCACCGGGAGGTACTATTTTTGAATGAAAAATTGATGATGCTGCCCGTAGTGTGCTTTCAATTCCTGGTTCATAAACAAAAACAGATGGAACGGAACTATCGAATGATATGCGAGTAGACAATGCCGCCAACTTTAAAGAACTCCATTGGTTGTGCTGCGATGCAGTTGTGGAAAGGATGACGGTAGGATTAGCTTACTGCGTTCTCCTTGAACCTCCATCTTATTACGAAGTTCAGCCCCACAGCAGTAAATAATTCGGAATGTGGAATAGTTATGAACTACTGGACTCAGTGTTTCTTTTTAATCATACAAATTTTTACCAAGCTTATAGGGAAAACCGGAGTAAAACGAATCTGCAGAGCAACTCGAATTCGATTCATTTCTCAGCGTGAAGACTCACGAAAAAATCGAAAGATACTCCAGCATTTCTACATTGATGGAAAATTTTTTCAACATTTTTCATGAAGGCCTTCACTCTGGTCCATTTTGCCACGGTCTTCCCTATATCGATACTTTTTTAGGAGGATTGCATTATGAAGAATGAGAGAACTAAAATTCAACAAACATTGACAGATTTACATGGTTTATTTTTCAAATGAGACAAAATCCTCAAGATATGCAAAATCGTCAAATGATGATGGGATCCTCCGTGAGTCTGCGTTAGGTACCAAAGAGGAGCGCTTCTCCAATGGGTTTCTTTTTCAGCTTCTTCTTTGGTTTGGATTCGGCTGCATTCACTAGTACCTGCGAAAATTCCGGGGATTTTTGTATTCATATGTTTAACGCTTCTTTTTAAGAAAAAATATATGAGGCAAATTAGCTGAGGAGAAGAGATAGCAGAGACTCTTCTCCAGTAGCATAGTGCGAGTCCTCCAAGTGTCGAAGTTTTAATGCAATGAGCTTAAAATTTATATGCATGCAGATAAGTCATACACATCTTGACTTGGTATGTATGAATATTTAGTTCAGTGCATTCAGAACTGGGGACTTCGGATAATTTAAAAGATCTAACAAGTTGAACAAATTCTCGCAGTTCTCCATGTGGTGAAAAAAAATAGAGATGACGCTTTTGTCGCTTTTTAAAGATACTAAGCTAGAAAAAAAGTTTTATTGACTATCTTTAATGTTCCATCTCTAGTCTTTCTTCAAGGGCATTTCATTGAGATCGTAGAGCCAATTTATGAGAGAATGTATTTTGAAAATGAGCATGTACTTGGATGGAAATTCTCTCATAGAAGGCAGAAACAATCGATTTAGAAATATCGACTCGATATCGAAATAACTTGAAATTTCTTCTTTCGTATTTTTCTCACATCTTTTCTTTTTAACCCTTCTTTGCTCGCATGTTTGTTTGTTATTTGTGCTGCTTGCGCTGGCCTTCAATAATTACGTCATACAGCCAATGTTACTAATTTTCATATGACGGACTGTGCTCAGAGGCTTTTTTTTCTGTTGTTAGAAGCTACACAAACTTTCTATCTAGTCGGGACTCGAACCCTGCTCTTTCGCAAGTGAATCTACAGTACAATCTACTGCGCTAGACAACTGGACTCAAGAGGGGTCGTTGCTCGCATGATTTTACCCGACTTCGTGTCTACATTCTTTCGAAAAAATTATTTTACAATTAATTTTCTATTAAATGAAAAAATAAAGGAGGAAGTACACCGTAAGATGATTAAAGTTCATGTTTTCATATTGAGACTAGTAAGTAAGAACGGAAGAACGATTCAGCAACAGCGCAATTTGAACAAGGATCTCGCATGTAGTCATAGCAGGCAGCGTAGCGTCACTTTTCAATCCGTGATCCACAAAATGATATTTACACTCATTTTTTCCAGCTATTCTATTCTCATCAATAGGAATCATCCATTTTAGAAAGTCCAATAAGAGCATTAAATTTTTTCAAAATTTTGTCATTGGCAAAAATGGAAATACAACAAACCGTAGAAAAGGCGGCGCCGCGCTCATTACGCGAGCAACAAAAGGTTAACGGGTTTAAGCCTTCCTCCGATTTTATTCTGTACGCACTGTATACATCACAAGCACAATTCTGTTGTTTTCTGCACTGGATTTATTGATCAATATTCCCGAAACTTGGACGTCAATATTCAAACGTTATATACTGTTAAAAGACTGCGAAATCGAATCACTTCCTTCATCGAATCTGGCTTTCCATTATAAAAGTGAAGGAATCGAGCGAGATGACGGTCTGAATTAACTTTCGAATTAAAAACTTTGAGCTACTTACGGAAGAAATGATAGTCAGTACTGACAGAATCGTCAGCAGGTAGACAAAGATTTTCATATTGAAACGTATTCGAGATTCTTCACTTGATAGACTGGTAAAAACCTCAGCGGAATCTTCAGCCTTAAATGCCAAGAGATCCTGGACCAAACGCGGAAAAGCTTAGTCATAACTTCCTGAATCTATGGTTTTTGTTTCTAGAACATTCGAACAGGAAAAGATAATATTAATGATTGTGACTCGATAAGTTCTTTATTTTGTTTCATTTTAGTACTGTTGAAATATGCTCCATCTGCTTTCCTGGTTCCGGGAATATTTCTATGATAATCAGCAACAATAACATCTATCTGCTGCAGTAAATTGTAAGAAATAGAATATTTCCGTTCTAGATGAATTTTTAATATTTCTCATGTGTTATTGAATCAATTTCTTCTTTGATCATCTCGAAAACATTCCATTGGTGTGAATTAGCAATGGTGAAAATCGAAGTTAGATATTGAGAAGAAGTAATTTTATAGGTTCAGGTTCATTGAGTTCAAGAATTATTATAGGTTTTGAAGAATAATAATAAAAATAATAAAATCAATTCTCATAAACATATAATTTTCACCATTTATCTCCCATGTCTTCGAAAAAATATTCGAAATAGGGCAACTAGGAAGAGGATTTGATTGACAGTTTTAAGGGTAGGGGTCAGTTTGGATTAGGAGTAGGTTCGTTGAAGAGTCTGGATTCCAAAATCTATGCTGAGTATCTTACAATGAAATCTCTTCCGATGTTCGTCTACTTTGATGAACTTGGGATATGTTATTCTTTGCTAAAGTCGTAGAGACATATTTTTAGGGTGAGAGGCTACCTCTCAAAGTTCAGGTTCAAAAGGAGTGCTTTGGCAATTTTGGGGTGCAACGGCATTGTTTCTCGGGTGAAGAATAATGAAATGTTTTATTAGTACCATTTAATTATTTAAACTGCGAGTATGGAAACTTCGAAAGCACCTCTTTTGCTATATTTTACAGTTTTGATGTAAGAATTTCTGTAGTGCTGACGTCATTTCATACAATGACGTAGTTGTTACTGATTACTTCTCAAAGTATATATTTTCAATGTTCTAATGAGGATAAATGTCCATAATACGTCCAAATTTTTGATGTGAAGACTAAATTTTCTTGCATAGTTCAAATGCTGCGAGATTACTATGCTAAATACGTTTTTCTTTCAGAAATTCGTTATAATTTTTTCTGATTTTTTTCACTTAGTGCATGAAATTAACTTTCTATTCACAAAAAGAGAAGAACATGGTTAAAGAAGCGTGTTCATACATGATTTGTAGGTTTCGAAATTGAAATAGACAGCTGGAGTTATTGAAACTAACTTCATGAGTTAAATTTCATTTCAATTTGATCAGAAACTCGTCAACAAAGCTGAGAATTTTACTGCGCAGTAAGATCTCCTTTCGGTGTACCTCAATTCAGTTGTGAAAAGTAAAATGGCAGTACAGTAGAATACCTGTATTTTAGTACGAACCTCCATCTTATTACGGAGTTCAGCCCCACGAAATGGAATGAATAGAGGTTCCACAGCAGTAAATAATGTGAAATAATAAATAGTTATGAGCTCCCAGATTCAGTATTTTTTTCAAATCATAAAAATTGTCTCCAAGTTCAGAGGAGAAATTAGAGCAAAACAGACCTGCGTGGGTATATTAATCGGATTTTTTTTTCAGAGTGAAAACCTTTATGGAATAAATTGAAAAATCGAAAGATGCTCTAGCGGCTAAAGTCCAGTCTATTCATATGATTATTGATGATTTCTTTTAATATTTTTTCATGAAAGCCTCCACTACCCACAAAATCCGGTTCATTTTATCGTGCAGGTCCGTTTTTCTTAGCTAAACTCATACGTTTTCGGCATGACTCCATTATGAAGGATGTAAGAAATAAAATTCAATGAATATTCATAGATTTACATCATTTATTTTCCAAATAAGACAATATTCTCAAGATATGTGAAATCGTCGAATGATGATAGATTCTCCGCAAGTCCAAGTTAGCCAGAATTCAGCATGGCGGTTCTTGCAGCATCGTCATCCGATTCAGACATAGCTGCGTGGATTTGCACCTACGGAAATTCCTGTTATTATTATATTCATATTTTTAATTCTTCGTTGAGAGTAAAAATATTCGAAAATTGAGTTAAGGAGAGGTAGGGGTGAGATCACGATGGGAGTTTATATGCTACTTTCAACAAAAGCAAATGAGGGAGCAATGGACTTCGGAGTTTTTGGGATGTAGAACAGATAGCAGAGACTCTTCTCCCGTAGAATTGTGCGAGTCCTTCAAGTGCTGAAGTTTTTGATGCAATGAGTTCAAAATTTATAAGCATGTAGCTATATTCATACACATTTTGACTTTGTGTGTACGAATATTCAGTTCAGTGCATTAAAAATTGCGGACTTGGGATAATTTACAACGTCTAACCGGTTAACACGGTTTTCGCAGTCCTCCATACCGTGAAAGAAAAACTTTTTGAAAATACTAAGCTGATAAAAAAGTCTTATTTGACTATCTTCAAGGTTCTGTCGTTACTCTTTCCAAGGAGGTATCTGATTAGGATTGTTAAGATGACTCGAAGTAGTGAATGCAAAACCGAAACCATCTTGGAATGTCTTTTTTTTTTTATTTTCACATATTTGCGTTTATTTTCGAAGTCTTTTTTGAATTCTATTCTTTATCTATCAGCTATATCACAAGTACAATTTCGATTTTTTGCACCAAATAGTTTTTCTCGTCTTGTATTTCCCACGGATCAAGCCTCTAGTACCGATTTTTTTATCAAAAAAATTTCTTCGTGAAAATACAAATTAGGAATCTGTCGCTATTCATTCCCGTAGCTAATTAACTACGAAAATGAATTAAAAATAAAGAAAAAGTGCGACTATCGATCGGATTATTTCTATAGCTGATACCTCATAAGGTATCAGCTACGATTTCTCATACTTTTGGTTACATCAAGTTCCCAGTCCTGATGATAAGGTGGGGAAAAATCATGATGAGGTAGCAGAAATATTAGAACTATTAATCTACTCGTATTGAAACTGCATCTTCATCTAATAACATTCCCGAACCTTGGAAATAAAAATTAAAAAATACTACATTCTTAAAAGAGTGCAGAAGGATAATCAAACAATCGATCATCAAAATAAAGGAATCGAGGCAGATTAGATGTAAATTAAGGTTCGAATAATACATTTTAAACTACTTACGAAAGAGCTGATAGTCAGCACTGACAGAATCATCAGCAGGTACATAAAGATTTTCATATTGAAAAAGATTCGAGGTTCTTCAATTGATAGACTGGTGAAACCTAAACGCAGTCATCAGCTATAAATACCGATAGATTATGTAAAAAACGTGGAAACGCTTAGTCATAACATCCTGAATCTATTTTTTCTTTTCTAGAATATTCGAACAGGAAAAGATAATATTAATGATTGTGACTTGATAGCTTTTTTATTTTATTTCATTTCAGTACTGTTCAAATCTAGTCCATCTGCTTCCCTGGTTTCGAGAATATTTCTATGATAATCAGTAACAATAACATCTATTTACTGCAGTAAACTGTAAGAAATAATATTGCTTCCGTTCTTGATAATTTTTTAATATTTCTCATGTGTTATGGAATCAATTTCTCCTCCGTTCATTTTGAAAACCATCCATTATAATGAGTTATCAATGGAGAAAATGAAAGCTGGATATAAGGAAGTGATTTTATAGGTTCAAGCTCATTAAGTTCAAGAATGTTTATAGATTTTGAGAAATAATAATTAAAAAAAATGAAATCGATTTTCAAAAACATAGAATTTTTAGCCGTCTATCTCACGTTAGTAACGGTTTTATTATTTGAATAACTTCAAGTATATCCGCATCATGAGCACTTGGGAAAAATGTACAAAAGTAATGAAAAATTATGAGAATATTTCTGATATGACATCATGACTTGGTTTCTGCGTCAGAAGGTGAGAATTCATGTCTAATTCGTGAGGAACGTGGAATTTTTTTTTGATTTCTTCGAAGAAAAATTCGACCTAGGGCAGCTAGGAAGAGGATTTGATCAGCAGTTCGGATAACTAGAGTAAGCGCGGGGGTCAGTTTGGATCAGGATTAGGTTTGCTGAAGGGTTTGGATTTCAGAAGCTACGCTGAGCATCTTACAAGGAAACTTTTTCCGATGTTTCTCTCCTACTTTGATGAGCTTCGGATATGTTATTCTTTGCTAAAATCTGAGAGTCACAGATTTTTTTATCGGTAGAAAGATATTTTCAAGGTGTGAGACTACTCGAGTCGAAGTTTCCTGCTGTTTCTGAACCATTTTCGAACATTGGAATACGTTGGAGCGGACCCAATAACTTTCCCAATAACTTTTCGTATATGCGACAATGTAAAGTTAACGTAACTTTCAGGTGTTTTCAGCCTAGGTGTTTTTAGGTTTCTTCAGCCTAGAAACTCGGAGCTTTGTCCACTTCTTCCAGTTTTAACATTGAAGGACCCGAAGAATTCACTGAACATTAATAATAGCTATAACGTACTGCAACGTATTTTCGAGATCCTCCAACGTATCTCAACGTAGCCTACAGAAAAATATTTTCTCATATTCAATACACTAAATTTACATTTATACGATGAATATGAAGGCTTAACGGATCTATACATTGGAAAGAAAGGAAATTTTTTTCTGCTCCTCTCGTTGAAATTTTTTTTTTTTACATGAGCACAATTAATATTTATTTTTTAAAGCTATAACAGTTTTTGTTGTGAGAAAATGTGATACGTATACATAACTTTTTGCGTAATATATCCGTAGTTTTCCATTCAGACGAAAAATATGGGTAAATAAATTTCGAATGAACAATGACCTTCCGATGTAATCAATTTTTCGATTTCCATATCTCCAATTATTTTCATCGCTCCTCGAAAAAAGAATACATGTCACTTCGATTTCAACAAAAAATAACATATCCCAAGTTATTTAAGAAGCTTTTGGTCCATTATTTCATGAGAGCCTATTAAAAAAAGAGAGAAGCCTCTTATTACCCCGGGAAAGTGGTCCCTATATTCCTAACGTTTGGGTAAAACTGAATATTCAATTTTTAGAATTATAAAAATGTAGTTTGATGCACAATTCTCAACAGGTTTTGTTTCAGTATTCTATAACTTATTTCTTTTCTTCGAATATTCAGCAAAAATTATGTTCATAGATTCCATTGTTGGAAAGCGTCCCAAGGACAACATTTCTGGACAATTCTAGAAACTTTTTATTGATCTCATTATCTGTTTTTCGATACTGTTCATATCTTCAAAACGTCGTCCACTATCACTCAAGTCACCAGTAACGGTTTTCTTTTTCCTTTTGTCTAAATACAATATTTATTCATTCGCAAAATTCAATTCCTATTTGTTCGACTTCTTTCTCAGCAGACAATAAAGATGTTATGATGATTCATAATGTCAAAATTTCTTTTCATAGGAAGGAACAAAATTTCAACACAAAGGGGAAATTTTCGAACTAATTGAACTTATTCATCTCATTTTTCCTAAATGGTCGATTTTTAACATCAGCAATCAGTGTTGCCTTACAGCTTTTTTTTTGCCTTACAGCTTATTGATTTACGTTATTTCGAATACTAAAGGCTCTTCCTCCACATTAAAATTTTTTGCAGGACGAAAATTTCTTGACTTTCTTTCATATTATTCGAATGTTGCCTTTTTCGAGCACGGAAGAAATACTGTTGGAAGAATTACTATGTTCACATAATACTAATGGACCATACTGGTATAATGAACTTTGTTTCTCTGATAATTTTTTTAATCACCATGTTTTTATTCTTTCTTCACGTTGAACATGTCAGTTTTTTGCTTCCGAATGGAAGCATTGTAAACGCGATTTTTTTCCATCTCGAGATTTCATCGGAATATGACTCAGAATGTTCCAAAACGTCGAGAAATGACATTTTTAAAAAATGTCTGTATGTATGTGTGTGTGTGTGTGTGTGTGTGTTTGTGTGACAGATATCAGCTCATTGCTCCGGAACGGTAATACTTGGTGACCTGAAAATTCAACAGTACTTTCTCTCCCCATGCAAATTGCTCTCCGTGAAATTTGAGCGAAATCGGTTGAGTACTTTTCGAGAAAAATCAAATTTTCGTAAAATCGTTTTTTCGATTTTTCTCCGCGAAAAATTGATTCACAGCCCCCACTCTCAGCGATGAAATTCATCTCATTGGAACACACAATTTTCACTCGGGGTAAATTTTGCTGCGATTTTTCGTTTGCGGATAATTTCGATTGCAGTGTTTTTTATCCTGAATTTTGTATACACGATAGCTCAAAAACTATTTGAGTTAGAGACTTGAAATTTCGTGGGTTTGTGCATCTAATGAACGAAAAGTTTGGTATTGAAATTGGGCGAAATCGGTCCAGTAGTTTCTGAGATATTGCACAAAAACCATTTTATGAAAAGAGGTTATATCTCGAAAACTACTGGAGCGATTTCGCCCAAGTTCAGCTTAAAAGATTCATCTCAATGAGCCCCACAAATGGTGAGAATTTCAGATTTTTCAGAGGCAGTCTCTTGTAAGAGTTTTCGATACCGTAGTTTTTTCAAAAATCACGGTTTTTCTTAGCTTCCTCCCTAGGAACACTACTATTTTTTATTTCACCATTCGAAAGTAGACAATTTTTTCTACAAAATGATGACAATCGGAAAGAATAGAAATCCTATTTGGAACCTGAACTTCAATTTTTCAGATTTGTCGTACGATCATCCATTTATGATTGAAAAATTGATGGTTTTTTTTGTGGAAACAATGAATACATAAAGTTCACCAAAGATCAAACCATCATTGAATTTGTCCTCATAAGTACATATTTGTTGAGAAGATCATATTTTGTTACGGCATTTGGAATAATGAGAGATATAAATCGTAATTTCATGAATACCGTATTAAATTTCATTCGGAAGCATTTTGCCAATTGAATTGGCAAAATATTAAATGTCGCATAAGGAGTGGGGTTTGCAAATAACGCACAGGATATAACGCCTCTGCTTGTTTTACTTGCGTAGTAAGAAAATGTACGATTTTCAATTACTATTTTATTAAAATATGAGGAAAATTATGGACAATAGAAGAAATCATTTGATAAAAATTAAAGTTAGGTGACAATGCAAATTGAATGCTTGCCCGCAAATATAAATTTAGAAAAAAATTGTTGGTGCTGTACAATCTCATGAGGAAACATTACTGATTCTTACTTTCTGAGAAATTGATAGATATGAGTGAAAAAATGTTTAACAAATTCAAAAATTCTGTCTTGGATTGTGTTTATCATGTGCGAAATTTTATTTAATCGTTTCTGGAAAATTCGAACCGGAAGATAAAACGCAGTGCTGGCCCCCAAATTCTCAATTGTTACTTCCACAGGTCATCAAATCAGCAGCTCCGAATCATGTTTCGAAAACATTCCAATAGTGTAAGATGGTAATGGAGGAAACGGGAGTTTGGAATAAAAAATTTATCGCAACAAGAATAATTTTTCATTGATGTATGTATTTTATTTAGAATGTCACAATTAATTGTACATTATTTAAGATTCGGGTGTTCTTTAGGAATCCAGAATCCGTTATTGATGGCTCCCCTGTTCTATTTGGGGGCTTGGAGTAATTTTGGTAATTCGTTGGCAAGCGCTGTCACAATAGATTGTATCATGGTAAAAGCGCTTTTGACAATTTCAAAAACTACACCAAATATTTTCTCAAAGTTGCTTCCAGCGCTTGAAGCAGTTTTAATCAAGGTTTCAGGGAATTTTCCGACAAGCGCGATGATATCAGCTAAATTCGCAGGCGGGTTCGAAGCTTCTACCTGCACATAAAAAAAAGAATTTTCAGTTTTAGGAAGAATGATTCAGATTTACGAATTCTGTTATAGATTAGTTATTAATTATTTCGTCACCTTAGAGTCAAAGTGGCGTAAGTACTATGGATAAGCATAGGACTCACGTCACTTTGGGTCTGAAGCGACAATATTTAGTATTGAGGAGATTTTCCGAGAAAGTTCTTGAGTTTCTTCAACAAATACCAAGAGAATATGATTAATCACTTAGAAATTTTGAATATGAAATATTCGTGTTTATCTTTGTTGGTGAACATAATAATGAACTTTAGGACCACTATTTTCAAGAAAATTGAACTTCTGACAGTTGCTGTTGAGAAGCTTTACCTTGAAACGTAAAAATATATTTTCATTATGAAAGAAAGACAGCTTTCAAAGTCGACTATTGTTTCGAAGCTGCGAAACCAGGCTCTTCTATTCACAATTCATCTTTTCGTCGATAGAAATTATATTGAATATTAAGTATAAGAAAATATTATTTTAACGAATTAAGCCAAAATGAAGGTTTGGCGGCGAAATTTACATGATATTCATCATGTAAAGATATATTTAATGTATTAAGTATAAGAAAATATTTTTTTTTTACCATCGTACCATTTTTCGTAATTGAAATATATTAAAAATCTATTTCTCTAATATTGTGATCCAGTATTTTCTCTGGATCTCCAATAGATGTAAAATGTATGTAATTCATACGGAATCGAGAAAAAATATAAGGGAGACTAGGGTAAAATGATCCAGGTTTTCTTTGACAGTGAAGATCACTACAAAACAATTCGAAAAAATTACCCGATAATGCAGACATGCTGAAGAATCGTTTCAATTTTTTTTCATTTTTTTTTCACAAAATCCTTCGCTCAAAAAAAAATCTTGGGGTAATTATGCAGGAAAGGGGCCCCCCCTAAAATTAAATAATAATCAAAGTCAAATCTTCGGAAAAAAATATGGAATGCGCAAGCAGGATTTGAACCCACGACCCTCTGATTACATGTCAGGTGCTCTGACCACTGAGCTATTGCGAGTTCCTATACCTTCCTTCAAATTTTTGACCAAGATATATTATAACCTTTTCGCCACCTCCCTTCCTGAGGTAATTTAAATTAATTTTAAATTAATTTTATTTGGATGGGCCGCTTTTCTGCATATTTACCAATCTTGGGTTATTTGCCTCAGTCTCCCCTAATAAAAAGATATGCATGCTCCTATTATTTTTCGGATATGTACGAAATATAATAGCCGCATGCATATTCTTATATTCTATTCTGTATATCTTGTGAATATATCGATGGCTAGATAACAGAAAGAGGTATCAACTGCGTAGAAGCATATGGGATGAGTTTTCTTATTTTTTGAGCATTGATATATATTTTAAATATTTTTAATATATTTCAACTATACTCTACATATATAGGTATATATTTTATTCATTTACTTTATATTTTCTTTTGATTTTCTATATAGAAATATCTGTATATATGTTCTATCCATATATAAAATCGCATGTAATTGAGATGTCTGACATGAATACTTGCTTCCTAACCCTTGTTTGCCACACTGGGGTAATAATATAGCCCAGCCTCTTTTTTCTTAATTTTAAGTACTTAAACGTTAGGTAAAGGGGTCTAGAGTGACATCTGTCGATTTTTAGAGATTCTAACTAACTTTTAGGTCCAATAGGATTGTTTTTGAGCAGATAGTTCATTTTTAACAGGTACCTGAAGTCGCGTGGGCTACGAACCTACGAACGCTTGAAAGCGATTTTTTAGGGTATTTTTTTTATTTTATGCATATTGACTTTAGAGCGACGAATGAAGCTAATATATGATATATTATTTCGTGATATCACTTTAGCGGCAATTTCGGTCATGGAGGCGTTCGTTCATGAAAATTTCGGCTGTATTTGAATAGAGAGAAGGCTCAAATTTGTTTGAGTATTTAAATTTCTAACCTATTTAGATTACAGGAGTTGAAACTCAAATTATCGCGTAAAGATGAAAGTTAAATAAATGAATGAATCAATTAAATTGAAGAATTAAATAAATTAGAGTAATTGAAGTGGACAAGTTTCTAAAAAAACATTGAACGTGCTCGGGATTGAACTCAGGTGAGTATCGAAGCTCACATCATTCCACTTTCCGAATGGCTGCTTTTACTATTAAACTACCAATGGAACTAAGACTTTGGAGTTAATATATTTTGCGCAGAAAATCCAATTTTTCAACCGTTTTTTAACTTCAACGATTCTTTAAATATATCTAAATTCAATTTCCAGCTTTATAACCTCTATCATCTTTCGGAGTAAGCTTGTGATCAGTTCCCAAAAAAATTGCCAGTGAAAATAATCCATCGTTTAGAACACTTTAGAACAGTTTTCGATGCTGGGGTGGAACGTTACCCCAGTGTGGCGAGTACATGATTATACAGAAGTGCGGCAAACAAGGGTTAATAATGGGTAGACTCAAAATATACTATCGAAGAATTAGAATTTTTTTTTTTTAGTTTCTTTCGCATTTCACGCTCTTGAAGGTATTAATGTTGGAAAAATGGAGAATTATTTGAAAATTTATTAACTGATACAGTAATTTGAAAATTCAATTGTCTTACCCCAGCTACGACTACGACCACAGCAACGATCACGAGTAAACATAATGTAGACTTCATATTGATGGAAGCAGTTGACAGCTCTACTTGATTTTTCGTTGTTTGATTTTTAAATTCTCCTAGCGACTTATATATGAAAAACTTTATCTCAATATGACATGTATATTTTTCCTTTTGGTCACCATGCGGAAGCCTGCGTTGTTTCTAGAATAATCCAGCTTGAAAAAAAAGCAATAAAAAAATGATGATAAAGTATGTTAGTTCCTCAATTGAATTCATTTCTTGACGTTTTACATCATGTGGTTATCTCGGTGAAAAAAATTCTGTCCTAGAGGGAAAAACTCCCTTTTCTAAATGCTCTTGTACTTCAGGGCAGCTTCAGGGATATGTTGATTTTTCTAACACTGAAAGAAAAATTCACTTCTGCCAAATAAATTTATCTCCAGTAAATAATTTTTTCTCAATATATAAAGATAGGGGAGAGTGCGACAAAATGGATCATCGGGGCAACATGATCCAAAAAAATTTTTAGAGTTAAGAACTCTACCAGAAAATTAACGAAAATTTGAGAAAATGCTCCAATGTGTGGGAATTTTGGGGGATTTTTTTTCTTAAAATTTTTCCATAGACTTCTTCATTCTCAAAAAAATCCCGCATTATTTTATACCGCAAGTCCTCTTTGCCCTAGTCTTCCCTACGTCTATATGGTTTTTCGATTCCGGAAGCATTTTCCAAAATAATAAGGCAGAAAAAATATATCTCTTATACATACCTTCTTCGTTTTTAGCGATAAATTCGAAGCAAAAAAGATTCAAAAAATACATAAAACCACACTAACTTATCTCTCGTAGCACATTTGTCCATCAGTGCTCAATTTTTTACAACATTCTTCATAGATCTGATTTCATTTTATGCAAGTGGCCTCGACATCAGATTTTATCTCTGTAAACATTTTGCCTCATCCGCTTTTTTATTGAAATTTTTTCGAAAAGATTGAAGCGTAGAAATGAGTATTTTGAAGCATATTTCGAGTTTATCATATCAGATATCCCTCGATTTCCTAGTGCTAAAACTTCGAGACTTCAAAGGTATCTCAATTTGAAGAAAATGTTTACAAAAAATATTTTCAAAAATGTATGTCTAATATTTTGGAGATCTAGACGCATTGATCAATTTTATCTGACTATTTGTATGATGAATAATTATCTACAAAACAAAGCAAAAAATATCTTGTTTTATCTTTCAATTGCTGAATTGAGATTTGAAAAATTTGTAAGTCCATCTTAGGAGCCATTCATAAATTACGTCATCCGAATTTCAACATTTCTGGACCTCTCTTTCCCCCTATGTCAAATTCTGTTAAATTTTCATTGTACCCCCCTGTATTGTGGAGTCACACTATCTTCTTGATACCCTATAATTTACCAATTCTAGTTATATTTTAATGTGAATTTGTATGTTAGCATTAGTAGAACATAAAACTGGGATAATGGGTACAAATAGTCTAACAGAGGAGAGTTATTTTTTTAAATTTTTTCATAGTGTTCATACTTAGAAGCCATGTACATAACATTTCATAAATTTGAGTTATAATAATAAACATTTGTATAACTATTCTTCGGAGCTAATATTTTGCGAAAAAAAAAGTCAGTACTTCACATGCTTTGCTGAGGCAATTGCGGAAGTTTGGCGTTGGGTGTTTATGCCATTCTCATTTTTTTCTTTTTTTTTTTCTTTTTTTTTCTTTTTTGAGGATCCTGTTTTCGAGATGAAAGGCTTTTTCAAAATCATTTCTGGACTCACAGGGGAGTTATACACTGTAATGAAATTTATTATTTCAGAATAAATTCAGAATATTTATTAAATTATTTTATAAGAACACAAATATTCTCCAATTATCCGTTCTTTATTTAATCAAATATATATTTTAAATATAACATTAAAGCTGAATTCAACTTTATTCAGATAAAGAGAAATGAAATAAACGATAATGAATAAAATTATTGCTTTCAAAAATTGAACGGATAAAATCTCAGTAACTGTTTCCATTGAATTAATTTTATAAAAAAAATGAAAAAGAAAGAATATAAAGAAAAGAATGCAAAAATGATAAGTTTTACATTGATACAGTTATGAATCAATATATATATAAATATAAATCGTGAGTCTTCGAATAATTAAACTTAAAAATTACGTCTACCTCGGTCGACCGGTGACAGCAGAAGAGCGAGCCCTTACAATTCGCGAGCTCATCTCTTCCCCCTCTTCCTTCTCAATTACTTCAATAGTTGAGTGACATCTAATGTCCTCTTCAAGATATCGATAAATTAGGATTTTATGAAACTCATCATCGATACAATTATCTGTATTACCACAACACATATGGATTTTTAATGATACATACTCAGTAAAAAAATTTTTCTCGAAAAAATCATAATCCTTAGTTATAAAGAAAACGAGATTATTTATATAAAATGAAAATTAAGTGTTATTGCAAAAAAACTTTTTTTTCCAATTTTTTTGTCTAGATTTTTTCTTGGCCATCATTTTTAGGCTAAAATAATAATAATCTGAAATCCAAGACATATTTTTGTTTTTCAATCATTTTTTAGATTTTGCCTTTCCGACATCATAATTTTCAACATGTCCCGGTCCTCCCTGTCACATTTTCTCACAAATTTGAGATATCTCTCCCTCAAAGTGTGACGTAATTTATGGACGGTCAGTTACAGTGATTCCCGAATTATGAAGAAACTTATGATTCATGACATAAATGTACCAACATTATATACTTCCCTATTGATAAGCTGTCTCAACTAGAGGAGACCGGGGCAAAATGGACCACTGAGGGAAATGATACAGGAATTCCTTTCAGAGTAAAGGACTTTGATGAAGAAAAGAGTGAAACTTCTTGCCTATAGGCATGAGGCATAGATAGACATAAATTATTAGGATATTTTTACTGAACAAGAGATGATAATTTGAAAAAAGACCATGCGAGTACAATATCAAGTGAGAACAGTCGAATGCACAGGTTCGTACATTTAGCTGTGCAATGAACATAGGCTTACCCATGTAGGGTTTTCCAACTCGGCCAATACTCGGCCCAACCTTGGACAACCTATCTCCGATGTTGGGAAGTGAAATGGCCAATATTCGGGCCAATGTTGGGATGTCACTCGGGCGCGATGTTGGTCCCAATGTTTGCCCAATGTTGGGTGCCTATGTAACGCCAATATATTGGCATTGTATATTTGTCTAATTGTGTTTTTTAATTCATTTCAAAGGTTGTCAAATGCAATATAAATATAAATATCGATATTATATTGATACCTGCAATCAAAGATTATTTTTTGCTGAAAAAAAAATGCCTGCAGCAGTATTCGAACCCAGGACCGTAGGGTTATCAATCCGGACTCTACCAGTTCAACCACCGTGAGTTCTCATAATATGAAATGAAAATTTGATTCTCTTAAATTCATTGCCGTCTCATTTTCTCAGGCAAATTGAAGTTATTTGAAAGTGTTAAGAGATAATTTAATTACTAGAAATAATCAAATTATCTTCAGATTTGATCCTTTAACGGAACGTCAACAACGGATATATTCACCAATATTCAGCCGAGCAAAGGCCAAACATCGTATTGCATCTTAGAACCAATGTCGGTAACTGAAGTTTGAGCCAAGGTTCAATCCAATCTCGACATATCATACATCGGTTTATGAACCTAAGCCCAAGGCTCGGCCCAACATTGGGCAAAACATCGGGGCCAATATCGCACCCGAGTGACATCCCAACATCGGCCCGAATATCGGCCATTCCTCTTTTCCCCAACATCAAAAAAAATATGTAAGCCCGATGATCGGCCGTGTTGGCGAACATGAGCAAACCCTACATGGGATTACTTTGATAATTTCAATTTCTGCCTTCAGCATATTAATTTTTTGTTCGTTAAAAAATCGATTTTTTTCACGACTATAAAGTATTCAAACAAATAGATTTTTTCAAATCGTAGATTTTTGTGAATATCTCAGAAATCGATCGAGATAGAGCGATTTTGCCTTAATCCTCTTTCTTAGCTCTTGAAATTCTTTACGGGAAAGAAGTAGTGCCAGATCGCCCTATCCTGCTGAAATTCCGAAATATTCAAAGAAAATTGATGATAAAATGAATTTAATTTGTCCGAAAATTTTGTATTTTTTAACCTCCAATTCTTCAAGAATATTGCTGAAGCTGCATGTGATAACTAAATTTTATTTAATGATATAATTCGACAATTTCCTAATTCAAAAATTTTGCTTGCTTGGTGAGGCATTCCCCGCTGTTTCACTCAGTTTTCGGGTCATATTTTTTGATTTTGTCCATTTTTGGATATACTGTTGGACTGATCATGAAGAACCATTTCATACCAAAAAAAAAACAAAATTTTTTTTTTTTTTTCAAAGTGGCGCATGTGCTCCTTTTTCGTTAATTTCGGAGGCTCACATCATGTTAAATATTAGTTTTATCAAAAAAAACAATAGAATACTATTTTACCAGCGCGTAGATTGAATGCCGGTCATCACATGGCCTGCTGCTAGCAGACTGTGCGTATGCACATGGCTCTCGAGCGCTGGCCGCAGACCACGCGAAAACATAAAAAAATCAATATCTCACGAACCATTGGAGGAAGTGTCGCGAAAATTCACAGAAAAATCAAAAATAATTCAATTCACTAGATATATTTTTTCCGGATTTTTTCATGTCTGTAAAGTCGACCTGTTAGTCATTTTGCTTCCGAATGGAAGCTTTGTTTTCGCAATTTTTTTCGAAATGCCAATTTTCTTTGGAAACGACTCAAAATGATCCAAAACGTCGAGAAATCATAATGAGTAAAAAAGTAGACATGTATGTGTGTGTGTCTGTATGTACGACTTTACGACTCTCTATTACTCGAGAACGATGAGAGATAAAGATCTGAAATTTTTGCAAAATTTCAGTTTTGATGAAGTGTATGTTCCATAAAAATTTCAGCAAGATCAGCCCAATGGTTTCTGAGATATAGCAATTTTTTAAAAATCGTATCTTTCAAAATTTTTCAATTTGCGTGAGACGAATTCCGTTCAAAATTTTACTCGAGATTTGCAACCATAATATCTAACTTTTGGCAAATTTTTTCTGAATTTAATCTCATTATTCTATTAGTTATTAATTTTTTTGTGCTTTTGTTCAAAAACTCGGTGTTATCACCTTAGCTCAGTGAATAATTGACTTAAAGACTTCAAGTTTTTTCTATGTATGAAGATTCTGATAAAGATGGTTGAGATTGAATCTGAGGCAATCGACTGAACGATTCTCGAGATATTTTGAATTGAAGTTTTTCCGAAAATAGGTTGTATTTTCCGAACTAGTCATCCGATTTCATCGGGCCGAAGCTCAAGAGATTCTCCTTCATGAGCTGAACCAACCCTCAATTTTTGGAATTTTTAGATGAAGTTTGTATCAGTAAAGGAGATTGGTTCCATAAATTAAAATTTTTTTGGACATAGTTAATTGAACTTTTTTGGCGTTTTTCTATTGTCCAGGAATCGGTCGCACAGCGCGGAGCAAAAACAACATCCTAATAAAAAATTTCAGAAAATTACAACCTACTTTTTCCTGGGAAGAATAACCCAACATAACGAAAAAACGGAAAACTACAAACAATTGAGATTATCACCACGTTTTGCATTACCCGAGGCCACGACGGGGACGTAGTGGTGCATAGGCCTCAAAAGAACCTACACAACCTACCCTAATGCCTACCCTAATGCGACTCACGGGATTTTGTTGAAGAATTTTATTGACCAAACCACCGCTCACCTTCTTTGAGCTTCAAAAATATAATTTTTAATAATTTTCAGGAAACAAGTACATAGAGCATAAAAATGCGTACTTTTGTTATCCCTAGTCAATAACGTACTAAACAATCATACATATTCGAAAAAAAATTTTTTAATTAAATTGAAAAACGCATATAATTTTAATTCAGATTTAGAAAATTTCGAAATTACCCAACTGGAATTGTTAAACCACCGGTAATCCATTGAGATACTACACTTATTCTTTTTCCAAAAGAAAGAAACAAAGTTAACCATTATAGGAACGCCAGAAGACTCACTGGATAGAAGAAGGCTATAAAGGTTCTTCTTCCCAATATTTCCCCCTCCAACATCAACGGTCTCTGTCCTACTCATGTAAATGTCTTCAATTCGCAAAAATAATCGATATTTTTCTTCACTGTTTCGCACCACACACCGCGTCCCCTCTCCCTCAACAATTCGAAACAATCGGATAAACCGGATAAAACTGACTCTATTTTTCTCAAATAAAAATTTTATCATTATAGATATTTTAATGAATTTAATTTATTATGTTAAAAAATGTGTAATATTACTTTAGAGAAATTTAAATTGTGAAGGAAACCATAAAAAACTGATTTTTTGAGAAGAACCAATTTCCTGGTTCAGAATTGTACCCAAAAGGGAACATTAAGAGTGAAAAAGGGATTTTTTATGTAAAACTTAGTTTAATTTGAAAATAATTGAATTTAATAAATCCCAATCATTTTATCTTATATTTTAATGCATTATAAACACAAAAAGAAAATCCGAAGAGAACCATTCGGAAGCATTCTGCTAATTCATTAGCAGAAATTGAAAGGAAGAAATAGCGATTTGAAGGATAACGTCAAAGAAATACCGACAAACGCAGCGACGAACGCCTGCTTGTTTTCACTTAATTTGTTGATAAAGAATAGAAATATTATGTTTTTCGTCACAGAATAAATTTTATTGCAAATAATCACCTTTTTCCGAGAGAAAATTATTCTATCGTTTTTTGGATAAAACTAATACTTAACAAGATGTGAGTTTTCAGAATTGATGAGGAAGGAGCACATGCGCCACTTCTCCAAAAACAAAGATGGCCGTAATTTGCACGAAAAAATTTTTTTTTGTTTTTTTTTGGTAGGAAATGGTTTTCGATAATCATTCCAACAGCATATCCAAAAATAGACTAAATGGAAAAATATTACCTGAAAAATGAGTAAAATACCGTGGAATGCCTCTGGTATGAAAAATATCGTAAGCACAACGGAGGGAAAAAGTCAACTGTGACAAAAATTTTGCACTCGCGCTTCGCTCGGGAAGCAAATTTGACTTCCTTTCGATGATTCCATTTTTCTTGGGACCTATTCGACCAAATTTCACTGGCAGCATTTTGCATAGGAAAGAAAAATACTGTCAAATTTCCACTTCGTTGAGGATAACCATTTCAGAGCAATACGATGATATCTATCACACAGGGAATGTTCCGCCTTGAAATATTCTAAGTTATATCCCGATGAACTCTCGAAGTCGGAAATTGTCGCGTTTGTAATACTTCCATTCGGAAACAAAACAGTACTTCTGTCCCACACATTCTTTATAGTTTCTTCTACAAGTCATGAAATCAGCAGTTTCCAATCGTTTTTGCAGAATATTCTCATAGTGTAAGTAAAGATGGCAATAAGGGTAACGAAAGTTTGAAATAAAAATTGATCGCAATAGAAATAATTTTTCATTAATATATGTATTTTATTTCTGATTTCACAATTAAATTGACATTTTTTGACAATGGATCCGCTGTTTCTTTCGAGAATTTAACCTGTCTTTGATAAGCCATCGACAAGCGCTTTCATGTTAGTTTGTATCATGTCAAAAGCTGTTTTTATAATATCGAAAGCCCTACCAACTATTTTTTCAGCATTAGCTCCAAGGTCTGAAAATGTTTTAGTGATGAATTCTATTATCTTTCCTGCGAGGTCGAAGATAGTAATCACAGTAACAGGTTGTTTTTCAGCTACTGCCTGTTGTTCAGTTTCTGCCTGCACAGACGAACAAAAATATTTTTTGGAGGAATTATTTAGAATTTTGTGATTTTGTTTTCAGACATTACTTCATGCATCGTTCTGAAAATTGAGAAGTTTTCGTCTCATTTACGATGGAAGACTTCTCAAATCCAGAATCGACTGAGTTTCATTGAAGCATTGATTCAATCTCGATTTTTCACAGACACTAACAAATGAGTCATTGATCCATTTATTTATTACATTTTCTTTCCAAAAATATCAAAAGAATATGATTAATCAGTCAGGAATGTTGAATATGATATATTGATATTTATCTTTTTTGAGACATAGAATGATAAACTTCAGAATCACTACTTTCAGAAAAATCAAATTCTAGGCAGTTTCCGTTGAGAAACTTTACCTTGAAACAAAAAAATATATTTTTATTATGAAGAATCTTTTCGATCATAGCTTTCAAAGTCTAGAATGCGTATTTCGAAATAACGAAACCCAGTTTTATGATTTATTTGTTTATAGAAATGGAAATTTCCCATCATAGTTCTTTCGAAACACTCAAAAAATAGTACACATGAATCAGTTTTTTGTACAGCCCGATAAAAACAGTTTATATTTTATCTCTTTATATTATGAAATTCACTTTTGCCTAACCAAAATTTTCTTAACGATTTTCGAATTTTGAAGGGTTATTAGCCAAATAAATATTTTTTTGCATTTCGCGATTCCCCATGTATTTGAAATATATCGAGAATAACAGGAAGAGGAAATAGCTGCATACAATTATACACTGAAAAAAAAAGTGTTAAAAACTCTCAAATATTGATTGCATTGGTCCTCAGCAAATATTTTTTTTAAATAATTGAAAAAGTTTTCAAATTCACTGAATTTTGTTTATTCAAACAATTAATGTGTTTGAATTAACACAATTATATGAATTCAACAACTTTCTTGAACATTCTGGAAAAATATTTTCTAAAGACCAATGGAATCAATATTGAGGATTTTCACCACTTTTACTTTCTCAGTGTATGGAATACTTTTTTTGTTATTTAACCATCGATATATATTGTATATATCTGAGATGTATTTGAAATTAATAAAAAAGAAATATGTTTCCACTACATTCTACATATATATCTTTATATATTTCATTCACATTAATTTTATATTTCTTTCATAATTTATATGCATTTGAATCTATATTTGTCTCATACACGAAATATAGAATATTCATTTGACGACATTGATTGATCATTATCGTAGAATTGATAATTTTCCAAAATCATGGGTAATTGAGATGCTCGACACATATGCCTGCTTTTCTATTGTGAGCAGACTCAAAATACATTATGGGAAATTTTGAATTGATTCTTCAATTTCGCTTAAATTTCACGCTTTCAAGGAGGTTCGATCGCGGTGGTGGGGGGCCACTGGAGTAGGGATAGACTGCTGCCCGGGTGCAGTGCGGGGGGGATCTCATAATTACAATTCACATTTATCTAAAGAGCTTGAAGAAGCTTCTAATCGGAACCAAAATGTCGCGATTTTAGGAAATTAATGTGAAGATTGACTTCTACTATTTATTCATCTGTCCAACATCCCACTTAACCTCAAAATTCAATATTTTTCAATTTTTTTCAATTTTTTCCTTGGTTATTTCACCGGTGACCCACTATTTTTTATTTTTATTCTGATTTTATAAAGCTCAAATTTTATTATTAAAGTATAAACGAATTTTCATCTATCGCGAAAATAACAGAAAAAATTTTTTTTCACTGATGTCTATAAGAGCCGATGTATTTTGCTATTGAAGAAAATAATTAAATAATAAAGAATTTCGGTGAGCTACTCTCAAATTTTTACTGATAACTCAGGATAGATTCATTTACATTATATAAAAAAATTAGATTTTTATCTATCAAAAAAAGGTCGTAATCGATCCTCCTTAAGAGTATTGAATTTGAAAAAAGGAGAATCATCCAGAAATTCATCAACTAATGCAATGATTTCAAAATTTAGTTGACTCACCACAGCTACGGTTGCAAATGCAGAGAGGATCACCAGTAGACAGAATGTAGGCTTCATGTTGATGGAAGGAATTGACAGCTTTTCTTGATTTTTCGTTGTATGATTTCCGAATTCTAGTCGCGACATATATACGAAGAACTTTATCTCAACATGATACATGTTTTTCCTCATGATCACCTTGCAGAAGATTGTGTTTTTTCTAGAATATTCTTACGGAAAACAATAAGAAAATAGGTTACTTCCTTGATAGAATTCATTTCTCTACGTCTTACATCGAGTTGTTATCATGGAAGGAAGCATTTTGGCTAGAGGGAGAAAAAATATTCGAATGTAGAAATAATGATTGATTATTCAAATGAATCATTACATTAAAAAAAAATCCTTCGAGCAAAGAACGAAAAAATGATCTTCGGTATCTTCCGCTCAAGAGAAATTTCTACACTGAGAAATCCCAAACCATTGAGGTTGATTCTTAGGAAGCTTCCAAAAAAACATATTATTCAATAATGGTAAATCAGTTGCCCGGAAAGTGGGAAGATGTGAGCTTCGATACTCACTCGAGATTGATCCCGAGCTCCTCCAAATTTTTCAAACTTGTGCATTATAATCGAATTGATTGAACTACTTCTTCGAATGAGATTAATTAATATGATTCTTCAATTTTCTATCATATCACGCGATAATGTGAATTTCTGTATATACACAGAGAAAAAGGTATTCTTAATTTAAGATAGTGCAGGGGGTTAATTTAAGATAGTGCAGTGAGTTAATTTAACTCACGAAAGTGAGTTAAATTAACTCACTTTTCTGGGTTAAATTAACTCACTTGTATAAGTTACATGAATTTACTTTTTCTTCCTCAATTTAAGAAAGAAAAAGCGGATTAATGTAGCTCACAAGAGGGACTAAATTCAAGTTACTTTTACATTTCCAATCGAATCTCATGGTTAGTACTCGAACCATCATAATTCACGTTGAAGTTTTAGATAAGACATCATGTTTCATCATTTTATATCAGATCAACCGATACAAATCTACGTTAATATACAAAGGGTGCTTTGTATGTTAACATAGATTAGCAAAGGATTAAATTATGAAAAATATTCATGATCTTGAATTTTGCGACACAATCGATTATATTTCAAATATGAATGGTCCAATATAAATACGGTTGAAGTAGACAATGTAGTAAACAATGGGAAATCGTCCTTCACAGATTATCACTAGAGTCATTTTCTAGACAGACTTAGGAAATAGATTTTGAAACAAAAATAAACTAGGTAATCGTTTTCGGAATTTATAGCATTTTGATTGAGCTAAGAACTCCAACATTTGATACATGAATAATATACTGTATGAATGAGTTAGTAATGGGCTACCTAATTCTATAGGATATGCCAATAGGTTACATATTCTTTTTCATTGGGCCTCAGTCGTACACGTGTTGGGTATTTTGAGTGAAGTCTTTCGTACTTAATACAATTTAATTAGAGGTTATGTGGGATATTGGATGGAACAAAATAAATTGTAAAAGTCAATCTTTACATTTATTTCTAAATTCACGATGTTTCGCTCCTGATTAGGAGCTTCTTCAGGCTCTAAAATAAAATAATCAAGAAAATTAATCTAAATAATATAAGTTAAACATTATTTCGTTTTGACATAAATGATTGATATCGAGGGTCTAAAAGCAGAAGGTCGTATGGGCCAAAAATCGGGCTGCGTCCTGAAAAACATCATAAGGTCGTATGTCCACCTGTTTTTCAATTTTTTTTTTCGGTTTCTCCACGATTTGAGTGTTTTTCAGTCGCGGACAACCACTTTTATCGTGATTTGACGAATACGACCTTCTGCCTGGAAAGGAGAGAAAAGAAAATTAAAAATATGAAAAAAAATAAAAAATGTAGGGAATGAATAGAGAAAATCGTACCTAAAAAAATTTTTTCCCTAAGAATACTTTTTCCTCAGAATCGTATGGACATACGAACTTTTGCATTTAGGAGAAAAAAAATCGAGTTAAAATTTTTAAAAAATTCTAGAAATTCAAGGAAATGGAAAATTTAATTTGGAAGAAAAAAAGTCTTCGGGAGAAGGTGGGGTAAAATGGAAACAAGGGGTAAAACGGACATATTTTATACCCTGAAATTTACTCGAAACAGATGGAAATATTGAAGATAGATTTTTTCTGATGATTGCATTGGAAAACTGAGGGAATTTCACGTGGAAATCATACATCAGAAGTTATCTTTCAGAATTTTTCAAAAATTGCATTTCTTTGGTCAAGATTTGAAGGTAAAAGCCTTCTGTTTTTGAAAAACTTCAGGTTTTCGAGAATATCTCTGGTTCTATTGAACGTAGCGACCTGGGGCTGTTCTTAAATGAAAGATGAGTTCATTGCCCGTGGATTCGTGAAGTTGAAAAAAAATTATCAATTTTTCAAATACTTATAGGGCAAAAACTAATTTTCAGAAAATGACCAATAAGTATTAAAAAAATTGATTAGAAACAATTTAGAACCACATAAATCGATGGGAGATGAGCTCACCTCTCATTTGAGACCAATCCGAAATCGGTGCGACCAACAGAACCGGAGATATCGCCGAAAACTGAATTTTTTCGACTTTCAGAAGAGAAACGCCTTCAAAACTTGGCCAAAAAAGTATATTTTTCCGAAAATTGATTTTAAAAAAACCTTGACACGTGCTTTCCGCCGAAAATTTTTTCAGCTTTTCAATGCAATCATTAGAAAATTCCATCCTCTAATCGTTCAATTAGAGTGTTCATTTTACCCCACTTTGCCCAATAGTTTTTTTTTTTAATGAACCATTCTCGAGATATCGCTATAAATATGATGCTACACTATTAATACTTACGCCCAAACTACACGGGAATAAATCCGAAATTTGGCAAACGAGTAGAGCGAAGTTACCTCTTTTGATAGAATGCAAAAAATCCTCCTCTGGGATAATGGAATTGCAACAAAATTTCATTGAATCGTCATTTTTTTTTTCTTGGAAGTGGATAATAATTTTCAGTATAATGCAGATGATACGGAAATTTGGAATGATTCGAAACTGTACTAAAAGCAGAAGGTCGTATCTACAATTGTGTCATAGAAATATCTATCGCACAACTGCGGATATATTCGAATTATTAGATGCTCCTCTAAAGACAGAAGGTCGTATGTGCAGGATATACGACCTTCTGCCAGAGAAAGGGCCATTTTGGCCCATACGACCTTCTGCTCTTAGACCCTCGATATATATTCATTATTATGGCTCATTACCTTTAGATAAATGTAAGTTGTCATGATATTAAAATTGAAATTGAGAAACACGGAAAATATTTCATTTTCTCTTTTTCATTATTCATCTTCAATTGACTATAATGATAAACCAATTCACAACATTCAAAGACAAAACTCAATACATAAGTACATAAAAATAAATCAATTCGTCGACTAGTTGTGACTGCGTCTGGTAACGAGTGAGTTTTGTCTTTGAATATTGTGAATTGGTTTATCATTGTAGTTCATTGAAGATGAATAGTGAGAAAGAGAAAATGAAATATTTTCCGTGTTTCTCAATTTCAATTTTGATATTATGACAACTTACATTTATCTAAAGGTAATTAGCCATAATCACACATATATATAATGAAAGAAAGTGTCCTATGTGCGTGCCGCTAAAACTCAGAAACCAACCTTCATAGCCCCATGGGTATTATATGGGGAGTTAGCCCTCCACCCTTCATCCATGAAGAAGTTTTCCGTTTTCATCTACGGGGGTTGGTTTTCGAGATATGGGAGTAGCGAATATTGCTCCTTATGGGGGTGAAATAATGTTCCAGATCGTTCTACACAACACTAGAATGATCTAGAATAGTTGAGAATGCTTTAGAATGTTCTGGAATGTTCCAGAAGGTTCGGGAATTCTCTAGGATGATCCAGAAGGTTTGGAATTATTTCGGAAATGTTACAGAAAGTTCAAGAACATTCTCGAATGTTGCCAAAGGTTTTAGAATTTTCTAAAATGTTCCAAGAGGTGTGAAAATATTGTGGAATGTTCTAAAACGTTTGAGAATACTCTGAGATGTTCCAGAACGTCCGAGAACTTCCTAGAATGTTCTCACAGGTGTTAGAATATTTTGCAGTGTTCCAGGAAATTCGAGAACATTTTAAAATGTCCCTAAAGGTTCGCGAATCTTCTGAATTCCGACAATGTCCTAGAAGGTTTAAGAAATTAGAATATGTTTTCAATAAGGAAGAAAAATACTTTCTATATTTTAACGTTTATTCTTTTATCTCAACTAACACACAATCCCATATCAACTCCTGAGCAAAGCCGGGTAGTTTAGCTAGTAATGAATATATGTCAATCATTCATGTCAAAACGAAATAATGTTTAACTTATATTATTTAAATTGATTTTCTTGATTGTTTCATTTTAGAGCCTGAAGAAGCTCCTAATCAGGAGCGAAATGTCGTGAATTTGGAAATAAATGTAAAGATTGACTTTTACAATTTATTTTGTTCTATCCAATATTCCACATAACCTCTAATTAAATTGTATTAAGTACGAAAGACTTCACTCAAAATACCCAACACATGTACGACTGAGGCCCGAAGAAAAAGAATATGTAACCTATTGGCATATCCTATAGAATCAGGTAGCCCATTACTAACTCATTCATACAGTATATTATTCATGTATTAAATGTTGGAGTTCTTAGCTCAATAAAAATACTATGAATTTCGAAAGCGATTACCTAGTTTATTTTTGTTTCAAAATCTATTTCCTAAGTCTGTCTAGAAAATGACTCTAGTGATAATCTGTGAAGGACGATTTCCCATTGTTTACTACATTGTCTACTTCAACCGTATTTATATTGGACCATTCATATTTGAATTATAATCGATTGTGTCGCAAAATTCAAGATCATGAATATTTTTCATAATTTAATCCTTTGCTAATCTATGTTAACATACAAAGCGCCCTTTGTATATTAACATAGATTTGTATCGGTTGATCTGATATAAAATGATGAAACATGATGTCTTATCTAAAACTTCAACGTGAATTATGATGGTTCGAGTACTAACCATGAAATTCGATTGGAAATGTAAAAGTAACTTGAATTTAGTCCCTCTTGTGAGCTACATTAATCCGCTTTTTCTTTCTTAAATTGAGGAAGAAAAAGTAAATTCATGTAACTTATACAAGTGAGTTGATTTAACTCACAAAAGTGAGTTAATTTAACTCACTTTTGTGAGTTAAATTAACCCACTTTTACTGAGTAAAATTAACTCAGTAAAAGTGAGTTAATTTAACTCACTTTTGTGAGTTAAATTAACTCACTGCACTATCTTAAATTAACCCCCTGCACTATCTTAAATTAAGAATACCTTTTTCTCTGTGTAACTAGAGGGTTAGAAGCTGAAGGCTCAAAGTTTATTATGAATTTCTCACTATTCGGAGTTTGCGATAGAATTTTTTTTATTATTCAATTGGAAAGCTAGACATGCTGTAGCATCTTCTAAACTTCCACTATATGTTCTCGGCGGTACCCGCTCATTCTGTTCCAGAGCAAGCATTGCGCCTAAGCTAATTGACTAATAGACTTCGTCATTATGAAGTTGAAGAGGCATAAGTACCGGTTCTGTTCGATTCTTCTTTTGAGATGAATGGCTGAATTCGTGTCTTCGGAATCAACGTATTCATTTATCTTGAATATCTTCAATGATTTATCTTCATTAGTAACAAATAGAGCAATGCCACTATCTGATAATAAATAATGTCCGGAATTGTATATCCAGTAGAAGTATTTTTGATATTTACCATTGATTTGAAGCCACAAGAGTTTCCGGAGTTGATAAATCAGAAGAAATATATCTCCCGTAAATATCTTCTTCGTTTTCCGCGATAGATTCGAAATCAAACTCATTTCCAAAATGCATAAAACCAAACTGACTTATCTCTTGCAGCACATCCGTTTATTAATGTTCAATTTTTTACAATATCCTTCATAGATATGATTTCATTTAATGTACGTGGCCTCGACAGCAGGTTTTATCTTCGTAAAATTTTTGCCTTTTCCGCTTTTTTATTTAAATTTTTTCGAAAAGTTTAGAACATAGAAATTACTATTCTGAAACTATTTTTGAATTTATCATAGCAGATATCTCTCGATTTTCTAGTGTTAAAATTTTCAAGACCTTGAAAATATGGAAATTCGGAAGAGTTATTTTCAGCGAATTCGACGAAGAAACTTGTAGTTTATAATATTTGAACTAGGTGAGAAGGGGGGGGGGGGGGGGGGAGGGGAAATGAGCCATCAAGGCAACATGATCCCGGAATTTCTTTTTAATGAAGGATTTCATGAAGAAAATCTAGAAAAAGATAAGAAGACTCCAACAAGTCAATGTTGTTGCGTACTTCTGTCAAATTTTACGTGGCAACTTTTTACTTAGAAAAAAATCCGGATAATTTTTTTTACAGGTCCAATATGCCTTGGTCTCCCCTATATCGAGTGATATAATTTCAATATTTCCTACTTCAAAAGTCAACAAGAGTATAAACAATAGTGTTCTATAAAAATAACTAAAGAATAATTCAAAATTTTCAAATCCGATAATTCTCAACGATTTTTCTCGACGCTACAATCACATCGCAGACATAACAGCTAGAATTTTTCGAATAATTTGGAGCGAATCAAATACGAATATTCGATTCGATCTTCGAATCAAATAATTCGAAATTCGAACATTCGAAAGTTTGATTCTCAATTCGAAAATTCGATTTTAAATTAAGGGTGAGCGAATACCTCTCGACTCGAATCGAACAGTGAAATTCGATTGCATTTCCAAATCGCATAATTAGATTTTCGAATACTCGATTCAAAAATCAAATATTAGATTTTCAAAACAGATTATTTGATTTGACAATCGAATCGAATTCCACCATTCGATTCGAATCGAGAGGTATTCGCTCACCCCTAAAATATTCCCGGCTGGATGGCCTTCAATTATTCGAAAAAGGAAATCGTCAAAGCTACATAGATAAATCCCTCGCTTACAAACAAAAATTTTACGAGAATTCCTTCTAAAAGATAACTACGTCTGAAAATAATCGAAATGCAAAATCATAAAATCCTAGAAAATAAAACTTTTTTTTTCTGCATTTCCACATTTTCTAAAATGGGACTCAGCCTTGACCATCAATTCATCTTTCATAGACAATAGTTTCGAACATGAAATGTAAACATGTAAAATGTAAACATGCATGCAAATTCTCTTCCATCATTTCTTTTGCATTCAAATAGGAAAAAGATTAACATTTTCTTGCATAAAATTTTTTTATTTCAGTGAAGAATTACATTTTTATTAAAAGAAAATTAGAATCCATACATTACTGTGTATTTTCCAAATCATTACAAAGTGGTTAGACTAGTCACGTTATCTCACTCATTTACATTAAAATTAATGATAAACATTATATTCAAGATTATAATCATAGATATTACAGATAATGACTTAATTAAATTTACATTTCTAATTCTATTAACAGAATCGACTTAATTTACTTTATAATAATATACGCGTTGACCATCAAAATCACGATAGGGAAGTTCATTTTTGGATTCTACCTTTCTATTACGATCGTTCTGCGGTGGTTCATAAATTTGTGGATTATGATCGCGGACAATCACAATCGTTGGTGGAGAGCGTGCCTGTAACAGAAATCGATATCAACAATATAATGCATATTGTCCATACTGATAAAAAAAATATTTTTCATTGAGAAATTCGTCTTTGAATTGAGAAATCAGAATATTGAAAATTTCCAGTTCCAAGCTTTGAACCAAATATCAGTATCATCAGCAATAAATTCGTTGAAGTTGAATCGATACACCGAGAAACTGAGAGAAAATGAAAATTATTATTATTATTATGAAATAATAAAAATTATATGTATTACATGTATATAATTTCACTTTGATTGAATCATATCCAGGCAATTTCGGTCATGTATCGGCGTTTGTTCATGAGAATTTCATCAAGAATATTTTCATGAAAAAAATTGATTTGGGTAGATAATGAGTAGATAATCCATTATCTACCCAAATCAATTTTTTTAATTTCTATATCTGTGATAGTATTTGATAAAATGATTTTTCAATGTTAACGGAGAGGGTCGATGCGAGGTATGGACTCCGTCCTTGAGGGGTTAATTTCATTTCTCATTAAATTCAGATGAAATTCTCATGAACGAAAGCCTATATATGACCAAAATTTCCCTAAAAAAGTGATGTCACGAAATAATAAAAATAATCTATGCAGTCGGTGAAATCAAAACTCTGTTATATATATGGCTTCCAATGAGAAAGAAACACTATTAAAAAAAAGAAAAAAGTTTGGTGATTGTCAATATCGGTAAATGGTAATTCAAAATGACAATAAGAAATGCGCAAGCAATTAGGCAGAGGTTTGTCTAATTGTCTAATGGGGTTTTCTCATATGTGCAGAACCAATCATTAACCATTAATTCAATTTATCTCACCATAGCGCCAATTACGATGAACACGCAAATAATCAACAGCTTGTAGAGTGTGACTTTCATGTTGAATCCCTTCACTATTGTTCAGCAACTTGATTTTTTCGTGATGTAGAATCCAGTTATATACATGCAAGTGTGTTAGTACTGGGTTCACACTCTAAAAATTTATTAGTTCCTTATGATTATTCAGAGGTCACCGAGCTCATTTCTGCGAGGTAAAGAAGCCTCCCCAATTGTATTGCTTATAAAGATAAGTCCAAGGATAGGCTATTTTCTCAAATTTCGCAGAAAAGTGCTCCAAAAATAATAATGTTCTCTGTGTCATCCTTTAAGGAAATAGCTCAAATTTTGAAACAATAAATATATTTGAGCGACCGGGGCAAAACGGATCTGCGAAGCAAATAAACCGGATTTTCTTTCGAAGTAAAAACCTTAATTAAAAAATTTGGAGAAAAAATTGGAGAGATGCTTCAACATATTTCATTTGTTGGAAGATTTTTCCAGATTTTTTTTTAGCTTCATTCTAAAAAAAACATCTAATCATCTTTCTCCGCAGATCCATTTTGCCCCAGTCCCCCCTATTGATTAATTTTAAATATATGAAATATGAACTATTTAAATGGATGATGATTCTGGATATTGATTTAGCATCAACAATATCTTAATGTAATTATTCTCGCAATTATTGAAAGATTCAATTACCATGGAATCAACAAACTCTGAAATTGTTTCTATCATGTAAAATTACATTATGATTGTTTCACTTCTTTAATTACGCATTTCTTCATTATTGGAGTGATGTTGCCACAAGGCGGAAAAGAATATTACAAAGTTGCTGTAATTATAATGACTCGCTCTGAAATTCTAATGTCATAATTATCACGAAAATTATCGTCATGCAAAGTGCACAATAAAATAGTCTTCAGCTGTAGGAAAAATAAGTGTTGAAAGATAAATAATTAAAACCATTAGTGGGTAGCTATTATCATATTATATTGTCGCCTTAGAAACAAAGTAGCGTAAGTGTCATTTTTTACATATATTTACAATAGGTTTAATTTTTATTGAATTGCAATATTTCCATCTTAATAAAAATCTTAAGAACTAGAAAAATAATTTTATTCGAAATATCAAATACAAGATCATCTATTTTAATATTACAAATTGACATTAAAAGGAAAATGAAGAATAAATTGATTTAAAAATTGCTGGGGTGTCTGAAAACGAACAGAAGAATCGTATGGTCAATACCATGTAAGGCTCTGTCTCACCTCGGATTTATTCGTTCACCGGTCGAATGACATTCCCGTCATCGCTGGATCAACGTTCTCGAGAATCCTGTGGCTTCTCATCATCGTTTTTCCGTGTTCGATCATGGGTGTATATCCGTGGTAACGTCTCCTCCCACCCCTCTCGTACTCTTTCTCTAACTTCGGTCCATCCAAGTTTTTTTTGTTTAATAAATTGGAACTCAAACCGTTCTTCGAATTCACCATCCATTGGGGCTTCACGGAATTCCATTTTATTCATCATCATTTTTTCTTTTTTGAGGATTTTTTTCCAAACGAAGATTTTTTCATCTCAAATTACCTTTTATTTTTTTTTTCATTAAATATGAATTTTTTTTGATAATTCAACAGCAAAGGAGAAAAATAGGAGATATAGGATGTAACTCTTGCAATTCTGTATAAAAAAAGGATTAGGAGAAAAAGGGCGTATCTCTTTTAGTTTCCGAGATATTCCTTCAAAAATCATCATTTTTCCTACATTTCGAATTAATATTTTTAAACTTCGATAAAAACATAAATTTTTTTTTGCGAAACAAATTTTGATTTTGATGGAAAAATTGTAGCATTTTTTTTTTATGTTAAAAATACTTTTTTTTACTCATGCGAGAGCTCAGATCGAACAGTCATTACGACAAACTTGCACGTTTCTGGTATTCAATCGAAAATACCAAAATTTCCTCCACTGAAAACTTAGAACTACCATGGAAGTTTGTGATTCCTAGAGCATTTTCGGACATTCTGTACACCCGGTGTTTTTGGGGCTACAAAACTTTGACTTTAACACTTGTATAGAGAAAATTTAACCACACACATGATGCCATAGGTATTGGAAAACGTGTGGTAGTGAAGAGTCACAAGCTTTTAGGCATTATGATTCCTCCTCTCTTCACTATTATAGAGACACGCTTTTGCGGTCCCTTTTGCGTTTAAAACATTCTCCCCTTACGTTTATTTCAATACACGGGGAATAAACGTCTGTACATGAAGCACGTGCGAAATATACATTTATGCTGTGAAAAATATGGATGAAATTATATTCTTCATTTTAAAATATTATTCTTCTCTCGTATTTCTTCGACATACCATTGGAAAATGTAGGAAAGGCGGAAGGGGCATTGAGTTCACAGAACAATTTTAATTAATTTTTTTTTCAAATTAAGGAAAATTTTCATCTGGAAGCACAATTCTTCATAATTAGTATTTAACTTTCAACAAAAAAATAGTAGGTTTTTTAATAAATTGTAGTTTGGAATTCATCTGAAGCTGAAAAATTAAGTAGAATTAAAAATTTCATCTTAAATTATGCATAAAATTGTCGTTTAATTATTTTTTATAGAGATTTTGAGCGAATTATTTTTTTTAATTAACAAAATTTCGAAATCATCAAAATTTGTACATTTGTACATTTTTTGTGATTTTGCATTTTTTGTTCAAATTTGACAATTCAAATTTTATAATTAAAATTGGAATATTTGGTGAATTTAGAATATCACAAATGATGAAATAGCAGAATTTTGTCTTGATTCGAATTCAAATGGTGATTCTGAAATTTGATGCGCAATTTATGCTAAAATTCGAATTTTATTTGAAACAGTACTGAGAAAAATTCATGAATCAATTTATCTACCGGAAACAGAAAAAAAAAGAATTTCTTCTTGAATAATAATGAAGTTGATAGATCTTTTGAGTTCGAGAAATTTCTCATATAAACCTGAGGACTTTCAGCAAGAAATGGCTTCAACAGAAAATTATTATTTCCAAATTTGACAATAGTAAATTGAATTATTTAATAAATTTCAATTAATTTGAAATCTGATGGAATTCATCTGATATGAAAATACTCCCATGGAAAAAATATATATTAACAATATTAAAAAATATATAGTAAAGTACAATAAATTATTGTACAATAATTGTACAATGAAATATACAAATCATATATTATTGTCAATATATACTTTGTATATTTTATTAACAAAAAAAAAAGAATTCGATTATAGAATTTTCGATCGAAATTAATACGTATTTGACATGTAAAATTTACAAGTACTGAAAGAAATTTTATATACGATGTATATATAATTATAATGGTGAAAAATTGATTTTCCTCGAAGATTTTGAATTCTCAATTTTTAAATCAAACTGAAAAAATCCATCAACTTCCGGGATTTCTTAGGTTACATCGTCAAATTCTAAGTGTTTGTTTCATAAAAAAATATCTAAAAATTTTGAGTTTATCAATTATTATCAAAATGTTGTAAAAACGAGAGAAAAATAATTCATAAGGAAGAGATTTTGACGCATCGTTTATCGTGAATGGGTAGTTAAATTTTTTTACAACATGTCGGAAGACCTTCAATTTACTGCACGCAAGGTAACGTTTACCCGATAGTATTAAAAGGTGTTTACCGATTGTTATCTAAATGACGATGTTAAACTGTTGATTTAATGAATATCTCTATATTTTTTTCAGAAGTTTATTTTCTAATTGCATTTATTAGTGTAATCGTGTAATAATGGATGATTGAATGAGCGCTTCTAATAAGTCTCATAAGCAGAGCCCTCAGGTCGTTTGTACGAGTAATAAAACTGGCAATAACTAGTGTGGCTCGAGCTAACATCTGTAATGTTCTGTTGGGTGCACATTTTGTTATTGGATTATGTAAGAAAAATGAAGATCGACATAGAGTAGACTTCCGATTAAATTGCACCCATTAAAGTTAAACTTTCTCTGAAGTTCCCAGGATTTTCCCATTGAGAAATGCATTTGCAATATAAGAGAGAATTAGGATTTTTTTTTTGAGTTAAATCCGTCAATAAAAAATCCGAAAAAATTAACCAATAATGTAGACATATTGCAGCACTTCTGCAATTTTTTTTTTATTTTTTCAGAAAGTCTTTCATTTTGAAAAAGAAAAAATTCCTGGATCATATTTTCTGTTGACATTTTCATAAGGAAGCAATAACTGGCCCTGCAAAGTATTCAAATTCCCCCGAAATAAAAAAAACTGAGGTATTCTCATCTCGTTGTGATCAATGACCTCGTAATAAACTAAAAAAAAAAAGTTTTCCCTCAATGAGACTCATATTTGGAAGGTTTTGCCATCATAGAGACGTTCCTGAGCCACATCGCCCAATTACTCAGGCATTAAATCAATGTTTCACCGACCCTTACGGCCATTTCGTTCTTCCTCATGCGGTAATAAACCCACACTCGACGTGGCTAAACGCTTTCAACGGTATATTCCATCCCTCTTACTCATTCCAATGAGAAAGTTCCCTCAGTCCTAAGAATGCGATCTCTGTGGTAATATTTGGCTTTAAATCATGTACCAATGACAGGACTTATTTCTATCATCTCTCTCTTTCTCTTTCTCTATTTCATCACTCCCCGAAATTTTCTAACCTCTTTTTAACAAAACGCATTCAGTCACGTATTACCAGTAGATCAGATGAGCATTTAATTTTGAAGAATTTTATTTCCTCGAATATGAAATTATTTGTCAATAAAAATCGCTATGAAGACTGAACACAGAGCAACAAAGACAGGAGAAAGAAAAAAAATCATTGGAAGGGGGGGATAAAAGAAAAGGTAGAGGGCCACTCGAGCGCGAGATTAGCCTTGGCGCACAATTTACGATGGGCGATCTTATTCATCGCTCCGAGAGCTTTCATGTGAAAGCTTTTTCCTGTAAGCCGGTGACACGGTCTCTATGCCAGTCAACGGGGAGAGGAAAAAATTCTAAACGTAGGGCAAACCTCCCTCCCCCCCTTGCTTTTATTTTCTGCTCCTGCTACGGCCGATTGAGGACAATAATGTATTGTCGATTTTTGAGGGAAATATTTTCTTGAAAGAAAACAGTTTTAAAGAAATCGTTCAAGTTTCAATATAATTGAATGATAAAAAAGAACAGTAGCACATGAACTTGTGATCGATTATCTTTGAGGTTCGATTAATCGATGCGATACCTCGCATAAAATTCGAGATATCGTATTGTATTCAATAGTTTTGTTGCACCTTTTTTAATTTGAGGGGAGAAAAGGGGGGGGGGAATATTAATTTTCAATCGATCATTTTCAGTATCGATTAATCGGTGCAATATCTCGCATTGCAACAGGACCAATAAAACATAATCAAAAAAATTTTCAAGAAATAATTAATGAAATTTGTGGATTTAAGAAATATTATATTTTGTTCACAGATACCGGGATGATGCTCTCTGCTGGACGGACAGGTGAGAATTCATAAATTAGCCATTAATATCGTCGCCTTAGAAACAAAGGGGCGTAAGTGCCACGTATATACACATTACTTACGCCATTTTGTTTCTAAAATGACAATATAATAATTAAACGAAATAATTACATAATTTTCTGAAGTCAACCTTCCTGAGACCGTCCACAAGCCCCAAGACCACAAAAAAAGATACTTTTCGCTTGAGTAATGAAAGCAAAAGAAAAAAAATAACAATTCAATGTATAAAATTTTATTATAAAAAAAATTCTTTGACTCAAAGAAATTTCAAATGAAACAAGAACCAACGACAAAAAGTTTAACGAGGCGTAAGAATCCAATGTAGAAGATAATAAAAGAGTAAAAGAGAAGTACTGATGCTGTTGGTGGGTTATACGGTATTCGTGGAGGTATACATAAAAGACGTAAGGAAAGTCTTTTCGCTATACAATCCAGTGGTGATTGATAGAGGGAGATTGACGGTTGCGTCGCAATTCCATTGTTCAACGGTGAAGTTACATACGGGGGGGTCTCTCCCTCCCCCTCCCCTTTTGCTCTTTCTCTTCTCTTCCATCTACGAATCGGCCCTCAGAGAGTACAAACCAACAAGTGGAGAGCCGGCAAACTGAGTGAGGAAAGACTTATAAGCTTCTTTTTTTCTTTCTTTCCCCCCCTTTTTTTTCCCTCCATTTCTTTCTCAATCTCTTCGGCCTTCTCTTCGTTCACTTTATTTTGTTTTAACCATTCTTTTTTAAACTGATATAAATCAACTCACGTGAGTCGTACCAAAGACTGTTTACTGCGAGAATCCAAACGGCTACCAGGAAATTAGTGACGCTTCGATTATTCTCATCGCATTGAGTGAAAATGTTTTTTTTTATTACACAATTATTCTATCATCAAGATGAAAAACTTCTTTTTTATCCTTGAAATATTCATTCGTTCGAATATTTTTGCTGAGAAAATTCATTTTATCTCGTGAAATTTCAATCACTTTTTTTCCATTAAAAATTGAAAAAAAAACTAAAATTTCTTCTGGCATATCTTCAGCATAAATTTTGGTTTGAAAGTGTCTGAGAAAATAACAATGGTTAAAAAATTCTTGAGATAATTTTCTCCTCGTTGGGTGCGAGTACATTACTGCATGTCTGATGAGTACGACCTCCGCACCCAACATTAGCTCTACATTAAATGCAACAAACTGATAATTCTAACTTGCAAAAATAAAAGTCATCAACAAAAGAAAAGTGTTCCAACCCTCAAGAAAAAAAAAATCCGTAAAAAAAAAATAGACTCTTTCTATTTTCAAGCAAATACCGGAACCTTTCTTTTCTTTACACGAACTAACAATAGAGACACAAGTGTGAGGTTTGTTGTTTTTGCAAATAAAAAAAAGAAGGTGTGCGAAGAGGTGTAACACAAGGGAATAAAAAGACAAGTAGCGGTAGCCACTTCCTTGAGGTTTTGCTTATCGATTCAAATCGCGTGCGGCGCGTATGAATGAACGAATGAGTGGGCGAGCCAGAGAGCCACCGGTTGAATGGAAGAACCCCAGCAGGCAACGATGAGAGACGCCAGTGCCCCCCTCCCCCTCCCCCCTCCTATACGTCCACCCTCACGTCCCCACATTTTTCTCTTTCTCATTACTCTATTCAGCCTTGTTTTTTCTTTCTTGTCGAAATAAATAGTAATGACAGAAAGGGGGTAGGTGGGGGGGGGGGGGGGGAGGGTAAAAGTTCCAATGGAAAATCCGATTTTTCACTTTCTTCTTCCTCTTATTTTTTTTTTCTTTTTGACGAATAAAGCGAGAAAAGACGATTTGAGTCACGGTACAGGCAGTGCTAAGAGGGGACTGATTTATGGGGCGTTATGAGCGGCCATAAACAGCATCAGCGCAAGGCGCGAGCCCCAGTTAACCAGAGACGGAAGTCGGACTTGTTATTAACGACGATTCGTCTTTTAGGGGAGAACAACAGTTCATAACGAAAATATAAAATTATTTCTTCTCAATTTCATGAAATTTTTTTTTTTGGTTTTTGCTGTTGAATGAGAGTTGTAGTAGGGTAGAATACACTTAGAACAGTTTGAAAAGACGAAAAGTTGTATTTTTTAGGATGTGCTTATGAGTGTTTGTATGGGCGAATTTTAATGATGGATTCTGGGAATCTATTCCACTGAGCGAATTTTAAATTCTGAGCTTTGATTTGATGGAATTGATCTAATAACTTTTGGGATATAATGATTTCATTAGAATTAGTTACCTATGAATATATCTACAAATATAGCAACATTCAAAATCGTTAGAAGGAACTTAGATTCTATGTTCCACATTTTCCTTTAAGATGTTGGGGTTCAGACTTGGTAAGGGGAGGATAGAAAAGGATCTATTTTGATGTAAGTGTTCGGAAATCGGCGCGAAAATTCTGAGCGGTCGGTCAAATTTGGGCTGATAAGCCAGAATTCTTGAAGTAGTCAATCACCCTTTTCATGGCATCAATTTGGTCAGTATTCAGTCATCATTGGAGTCTCATTGGGTATGCATCTCTTTGCGTTTATCAACTGGATCGTTCGCTACACCAACGATTCATCATTTAAACAATGTAGTTCTTTTCGCGATTCAACGTTTACAGTTTGTTAATTAATATTTCCGATAATTTTGACTCCTCGTGATTTGAACAATTCAGACATTCAACAAACAATTAAAGTGCATCAACTCGTCTTTTCAAACATATTAATCACGCGGACAATTCATTCATGTAAATCGACTAAGTCGTGCACCAACGATGAATAAAAATTAATCATTGACGAATTCAGTGTATCAACATTCTTTGGCTTGCTTCCACTTCCTCCCCCTAACCACCCTGATCCACCTTTAGAGAAAAAGTTAGAGGAAAATCAGCAGGTTTTTGAACAATAAGTTCATAGGAAGTTGGAGAAAAAATTATCTTCCAGTTTGTAACTACGTATATACTGAACTAAATTAATGTTTCTACATATATAGCAACAAATGAGTAACCTGATTCAGAGGCTCAAATTTGATTTCTGAGATCATGTTGGCTAGATGCACATGAATTTTCAATTCATTCCTGCTGGAAATTCGTTAGTTGTCTTCATTCGAATGATTTTTTTCAATTCATTTGCTCATTATATTATGCCCCAAGAATATTGTTGTTTTTTTTCATATTGCATAACGTCACCTCAGAAACAAAGGAGCGTAAGTGTTGTATGTAAGTATATAGGCCGGCAGTTGTGGAAATCGAAGAGGTCGATTTTGGATTTTTAAGTTAGTATGGTCCGATTTTAATGTTTCTTTTTTTGAAATTCATAAAAAAAATCACTGAAAATTTGTGACATAAAATTAAAGTGCGCTCGCTATTTGTTTAAAAAATAGCCTTTTCACATGGCCCTTTCGATTAAAATATCTCGATAACTATTGAAAATTTATCGAGACATGCAGTGGACGAAATTTTGAGAATGGATTCCCGAACAATTAAAAAAAAGCTGCATGTCTCTACGATTTGTTATTCGGGAGATATCAATTTTTAATTAAAAAGTAAGGCACCGCGCTCGAAGATGCATAAACAAACGCTCATAACCTCAAGCGTAAATTCTATTTTTCGCGATAAAAATTCAAAAAAAAATTTTCGGGCTCAGCTGATTTTTTCCCCGATAGCTTGAACGAAAACCTTCAGTTTAAAAAAAAAAAAATTAAAATTGATCAATTTGATACCGAGTTATGACCATTTGTTTATGCGTCTTCGCGCGCCGCGCCAAACTTTTTAGTAAAAAATTAATATCTCCCGAATAACAAATCGTAGAGACATGCAGTTTTTTTTTAATTGTTCGGGAATCCATTCTCTAAATTTCGTCCACACTGCATGTCTCGATAAATTTTCAATAGTTATCGAGATATTTTAATCGAAAGGGCCATGTGAAAAAGCTATTTTTCAAACAAATAGCGAGCGCACTTCAATTTTAGGTCACAAACTTTCAGTGATTTTTTTTATGAATTTCAAAAAAAAAAACATTAAAATCGGACCATACTAACTTAAAAATCCAAAATTGACCTCTTCGATTTCCACAGCTGCCGGCCTAATAGCACTGACGCCCCTCTGTTTCTGAGCCAACGATAATTATTACAGTGAAGAAATCGAACACACTAATGAGTTTAACTCACACTACATATTATTTGACTCAGCGTCTCATCGGTACATGTCTTCACGATTCAAGACTTTGAGGCTTTCCTAAACCTCTCTGGGAAGTTGAGGCTAAGCCCGATGAAGTCGATCTGAGGCTACCAGCATAGTTTGCTCACAATTTCTCTTTTGGATGCACCATGGCTATTATGAGCTCTTGCATTAAGGCTGAAACTATTTTATTTAATTGTGGACCCTCAAAGTATTTGAAATTTGATGATTTTCATGAACTAATCTGTGATTCTGTTATCGTAGCCAATGGCTTAGCGATTAGCTTGAGAAGTATTCAGGTTTTGTATCTTTGATGAATTTATCATCGAAACGTGAGTATCCGATTGATTAAAAATGAACAAGATCTTTGGAAAATTGACTAGTAGTGGAGATCATTAAATTTCCAATACTTTCAGGGTTTAACTGAATGAAATGAAATATCTGTGACACAGCAAGGGAGTTTTATGCTATCATTTTCAACCATTAATGGCTGATTAAATTAATTTCTTCTCGTTTCTTCAGGAAAAAACAATTTAGTCAGGTACTATATCCATTAGGAATCCTCATCTGTGCCTTAGTTATGGGCCAAAAAATGATTTACAGAAAAGTGCTTATAACTTAATTAAAAATACTAAAAAATTTGAAAGCTTCATTTCGATGTCCATTTTGCCCCGCGAGTTGATTTTGCCCCACTCTCCCCTATTTCTACTCCCATTGCAATTTAAAAGAAGAATTGATTCCATCGATGAATATTCATAGTTCACCGTAATTCATTAAAAGAATTGATTCAAAATACCGATAAAATAAATTACTCGTTTGTTTTTTTTTTCATTTCTTGATGTATAGACTTTTTTTTGGTAAATATTTCATCCAAATGTAATACATCAAATGACATCCCTTTAAGAACCATAAAATGTATCCCCCCTCCCCCCTTCGCAATTGATCCCTCGAGTACGGCGATAATGTTGACTCTTATAATTTTAATTGACAAATAATTTTTTGCCCCTCTCCCACTCAACGAAATACTTTGAAATTTCTTTCTCTGTCTTTCTCACCTTTGTTTATCCTTTATACTCTCACATTTGCCGGCGTAGTGCATCGTTGGTGGAAGTAAAATGCTACTTTTCCGAAAATGGCAGTGGAATGAGAGACGGGTATAACGTTTCAAGTATAAACGAAGAGACGGAACGTTGCTCTCTCGCGAGAGTGTGTGTGTGCGCGCGCGCACACGCCACAGGTATCACAAACGAATACGTGGTACCATTCAATTTGGTATAGGATATTCACTCACTGCATCCGCCATCGCACTTCTTCTGTGTATCTTTTATATTCTTTGTTTGATTTTTTTTTCTCTTCTCATTCTCATTTTCTTTGTTTTGTTCCATGTCTCCCTGTCGATCAGGGTGTACATGGGGGACTCGTTTCACCGCATTTCACTTTAGTGACAAAAAGACGAAGAGGTACTAATAACCCTGTCCTTTTCATTCCTTCTTCCCCCTTCTCTCTGCCACTTTTCAATCTTTAATTGGTATTACATCGAGTTATTAAGGAACATATTTTTTTTCCAGCTAAATGCTCTTGTTCATAAATTCTTTTATTATTTGTCGTTGAAGAGAAGTATTTAACAATTATTCTTTTGGTTTTGTTCGGAAGAAGTCAATTTTGAAAATACAAATTAACGTTCGATTTTTATATTTTACGTTTCTCTTCGGAAAACATAACTTAGGACAAAATGGCTGAGTTAAGAATTTGCATTTTTAACATTAATTAGTAATCCAAATACCTTGCCGCATCCACCCGATTCATGCTCGGTACCCTTCTCGTGATTATCGGCTCTTAGTTATCCCTAAGAAAATTCTATCTCATAGAAACAATCACAAAATCGAAAAATTCACCTGATTCAATTCCATCAACAATTAAAATTAAAGAGGTGCCATCTGTTGTTTTCATTTGAACTGGCATGTACATGAACACTGTCCATCTGGCTGAGCATCTCCTTTAGAGTATGGGATGAAGGAGATGACCATAATGTTAATCGTGAGTGTTGATGAAATCACAGAAAATAGTGATACAAGATTTCTTGTGGAAAACAAATTTTTAATTCATCATTAAATCGATGAGAACATCAAATTTTCTTCATTCGCATTCCATCATGATCGCAACTGATAGGGTTCTCTTATTTCCATCTTCATCACATTCTGTTTCATAAAATATGAGGAATTGCAATTTATTTTGAAAATTGCAAATTATATGCAATAATATGAAAATAATATTTCAGATAAAAACTAAACAGCTCGAATTTTGATGCTTTTTTGAAAATAGGGCGCTGACATGATTATCTTTGTGGAAGAATTCCATTTCCGAGAAAGAAATATTGAAATGCAAAGTCTCTTCTCTATTTACCTACTAAATGAAGGAACACATTGAAAATGAACATTTTCGAATATTTTAAAATAGACAGTGACATTACACCTCAAATAGATGAGATCTAATCAGAGGCCCTTTCTAACCTAACCTGTACCTATTTTCCCATCAAATTATGATGAAAGTGTCACCTTCAGCATTTTTGAAAATGAAACATTGGTATAGGTGATGTCACGAACACTTCTAAAACGTTCAAAAATGATTATTGGTCAATTGCTAGGTAATTGACTCAATTATTCGGCGCCCATTAGCTGTTTTGATCAAATTAATTTGTTTCTGCTTACGAATGACTATTATGCATTTAAAAGTGAATCAGGATATTCTCACACCATTGATTATGAACCATAAAACTGCATGAAAATTTGTGAGCCTCTTGTTAAATTAAATGAAAAATTCAAAAAATCTGTGAAAAAAACAGAAATAATAAAAAAATATCTATCGCTTCGCCTCGCTTTCAACTTTTAATTACTACATACATCGCTTTATTAAAGAACACATTTTTTCCACAACAAACAGCGTTCATGTTCATGCTTCGCTTCATATCAAAATGTTCTTAAAAAGAATAAATGAATAAAAAAAATTAATATATCAGCGTTGAGACTTTGAAGCTGAAAGGTTTGATGACGAAGAGCGCCCTTTCCATCTTCTTATTCACTCGTATGTTAAAAGAAACGAAGAATGCATCTGTGAAGACGCGCGACGGACTCGATTAATCGGTACTGGAACTTTGATGAAGAATCCACAGCAAGACAAGGGCAATGGGGGAGAGGGGCAGCCCTTTACACGGAAGAAATTTCTTTTTACGATTCTATTCTTATTTTTATTTTCAAAATTCTCATTTACTTGTTCATGATTTTTTTCCTCACCCCTATTTTTTCCTTTTGTTATACACTTATTTATTTAATATTCTGCCTTTTCTTTCATTTTTCATTCTTGCTCTGATTCAGGGTGACTCGCAATTAGTAAGAATTGACTGTTAATGCAAGCCTGGATGTTGGATTATCTGATTCTTTTATTTATAATTCGTTTCTAACCTCAAACCTTATATAGAATCTCAAACGACAGAACTCAATGTTTATTCGCTGCACTTTCTTCCTCTCTCTCACACACACACATACGCTTTGTGCGCGGAACGTAACTAACGATTGGGAAAACTCTGTACGCTATCTCTCTGTGTTTATGCCGCCCACGGTTGAAGGACAGAGACTAGAGGAGGAAGAGAATCAAGATGAGAGGGAGGAAGAGAATCGAGATGAGAGCGGAAGATTTACCGGGTGAATTTAAATAGAATTGAGAACAAAGTTGAATGATAACGATCTGCCGAGTTATTTAATATGATTTTATGATGTAACATTAACTGGAGCTTTGAGAAAAATTTTGATGGCTAGTTTCACGAGAATCTAACAATCTTTCGTTTCTGATTTTTCCAAATGTTGTTTGTAGAGGCATGAACTCTTAAAAAAATTGGAGATTCTTTTTTTTCATTATATTATCTATTTTATATCGAGCCAAAATGTATGGGGGAATCCACAGCAAATGTATGCGAAATGCTTGGGAAATATATTTTTTAGTATATTACCTTACAAGTGCGGTAAAGTACTTTTCTGATGAGTGTGGAATTGTAAAACAAGCTGGCGGCGAGTTTTGTAACCACACGAGTCGGAAAATTTTTACCGTACGTGTTAGGTACAGTTCTTTTATGTACAGTATGTGGAATATGCCACTTTCCGCACGGCGTGCGGAAACATGTATTTCCCATGCATTTTTCTTACATTTCGAATGTGTTTTTCATAATTTCTAAATTGTTTATGTTTTCGAACAGTTCAGTTACCTAGCGACTATTCGAGACTCGAGAGAAAATGAAATCGACAGCCCTAATTATATCGTCGCCTTGGAGTTGAAAGGGCGCTGCTTAGACATTAGAGTGCCCCAAATGAACCTTCGTTTTCTTTTCACTTTCTCCCACCACTTCAAACTTATCTATGGTATTATTAAGAATTTTCTCCAGCCTGCACTTTGTAGAATCATACCAACCATCATATCAACCATATGTTTTTCTCATCTGATTAACAAGGGATAACATGTGAGAATCATAGTAAGACGAATATTTATTCGTGCATATAATAAAATCTCTTATTCTGCAGTTATTGACACTGCAAAACGATATATAAAATTGCAGAGTAGCCGAGAAATAGTCTCAATGATACCGGCACAATCAATATTGATGGAGACTGACCTATCATCATTATTCATTCATGTCTCTGTTGAAATACCGTAGAAAAACAAATTATGAAAAATGTAATTAGCAGTTTCATGTAAACAACCGGGAAACACTTTTGTCTCAAGAAAAGAGAGATATTTTAGTGAATCGGGAGAACTGGTCTGCCAGCTAAAAAATTGGAAGATTTGTATTTTATCTGTGAATTTTTTAACCCAATCGTGAAATTAGCTTGTTTCAACTGTTGCATTGGGTTTAGCTTGTAAAAAATTTAAATTTATAAATTTTCGAGAAAAGTGCTGATCCATTTGTTTTGAGTTGAAAAACTTGAAGTCATTCATTGTTCTTGACAATACGCTCTTGCTTCTGGTCCCAAATATGAGGACATAACCTTCAATCATCTTACGGTGTGCTTCCTCCTTCAATTTTTTATTTAATAGAAAATTAAGTGTGAAATAATTTTCTTAGAAGAATGTACACACGAATTACTGATTGATTATTTGGCAACATCGCTCGGAATTTAACATGGTGACGGAGCGCTCACCGCGCGACTTACGAAGTCGGATAAGTCACGCAAGCGCTGAAGGCTTAAGACGTTATTGCTTATTATTTGCATTATTAGCATTTATATGAAATTTCCATTATCAGTAAAATTGTATATCATTGTCATTGCAATGAAATTTCATCTCCGTAATTCAATATCAATAGTAAGAATTCATATGAATAACGTTTGCTACTTCAAAATTTTCATTCCGTAAAAAACGATCAAGCTTCGAATGTCCTGAGTGGATATCTCAAAATTTCTCATGGGAATACGGAATTCCTTCCAGCAATTATATTAATGCTCAGTGACACAGGAGGAATTCCATTGTAATTACACGAAATTACAAGAATATTTTATTTTGCCTGAACAATGTGACATGAATATTAATTATCTACGGAAAATTCAGGGGCACCTGGAATGTTACAAATCATTCTTTGCAAATTCCATCCTAAAATTCTCAACAGTGTAAATATTCATTTATTTGTTTTTTAGAATTTTTATGAAAAAAAATAATGAGAGGTAAAAGTAACTTCACTTGAGTTTTTAGAAGGCTACGGAGACTGTTAAACTTTGGGTGACGACTGGTTTACGGTTAAGGTGGTAGTTCTTGTGTAATTTGGCTCTTTCGTCACTAATTTGGTATATCGCACATGTGACCTTTCACTTCAATTTGTACGCTCTGACTAAATTCTATTGCAATTGGGTAATCTCACTCTTTTTTTTCATAAATAATTGATTAATTTTCTTTTTTTTCTACTGAGTACAAGTATAAGGAAATGGAGGGAAATGGTCACTCTGACGAAAACTTTTAAAGATAGACTTTTGGACAGAAGTATGGAAATAAATGAATATTCGGCTTTTTAAATTTCTGCTAAATTATATTCTCCAAGAATTCATTCTGAAACACATTTTCGCAATTTCGGATATGACCCATGTTGAAAATTCAAGAAACGAATACGTTTAAAAGTTACTGCGGAATATTCCGCACTACCAACATAATTCCTGCAATTCTTTCCTCTTCACCATACAGTTTAGATACACCATGAACTTTCATGGGAAATTGACTTTTTTCGATAATTTTTTTATTTAATGAGTGAATAAAGAATTCTTTACTCCTCGGGAAAAAGCTCAATTTTTTTCTGCGCCGATAAAGTCCTCGAATTCTTCATGCCTCCACCGAATAAATAATGTGCTCCATTTAGCCTCATAAAAATGATACGAAAATGATTGACAATATGATTAAATTGAAATGAGAAAATGTAAATGAAATTAATCATCGATAATAGGTAAATGAAACCTGAAATTCCGAATAGTGACCCTTTGGATGGTTGTGTCTCGAGCTCGTAGGGACATAAACGGGTAGCATGACACAGGACAGCGACTTTTATTGTCGCCACGGGGTTTGGTACAGTAAGGGGACAGATCTCTTTTCTCCCCCTTCTCCCACGCAAATGAAGATGGAGCATCCCTCGTGGCACGTTCCACGTCTCTCGTGGTTCTTTCACAGACTAGAGAGGGGGCAAAAACTAGGAGAGATGAAGGACAAGAGAGAAAGAGAATGAGTGTGAGCGAGGAATGAGAATTGTGGAATCGCGCGCAGTTGTTGCTCTGAGATCAACCCTCTTGGCACTTGTCTCAGTGGTGGGGGATGATCACGAGGGTTGGTTAGAATCGGCTCGTGGCCACGAGGCTAACACGCGACAACACACTCGGCTGCTGTGCGTGCCGTCAAAAACACATTCTCTCCAACAAAACCATTTGAAGAAAAAGAAAAAAAAATGACTTAAAAAATTTTTCCCTTTGTTTTTATGAATTAAAAAAAGTGTTTTTTTTTTTATTATTTTGATGAAATAAAAAACATATATTTGTTGATTTTTTTCTCCCAGAGCTCTAGTGATGTTGAAAATCAGTGGAAAATCGTTGAATTAATTTTTTTTTAATCGAAATTTTTACTTAGAAATTCATTTTTATTTTATTAATTAATAAAAAAAATTAGGTAAATTTGTTTGGATATGATTTTATTTCGTTTACATTCCGAGTGAAGTTGAAAAGTGAATTTTTTTTTTCGAAAATAGAAAGAAAAAAAAATAAACAAAATCGTTTATTAAGACATGGACGTGGAGAGTTACAGCAGAATGTGGCAAACGACCGCGAACTTGTACAGCGCTTACAATCCGCATTCCGCAATTATGCAGCTGCAGGCGAGCAATAACGAATTTCATTCGTGGTTTCATTCTAGGAAGCCACCCATGGACGACGTGGGCAACCCAACATCCGTCAACGCACGGTGAGTAATTTTGCATAAATAAAAAAAAAAAACTCCAAACAGAATTAAATGAAAAAAAAAAACTCCAAAAAGAGAGTAAAAATGAAATACCATCAACATTTTAAATTGTCATTACATACAATTTAACAATTTTTTAAATTAAAATCATTAAAACCATTAATTACGTTAATTTCAACGAATGAAACCTGCAATTGCTAATTAACTGTTGGAAAAAAAAATTAATTAACGTTTCACTTTTCATTTATGAAATTCATCGATTAAGGTAGTTCTATCGGATTTTGAGTCATTGGGAGCTTTTCTTCAAATTTTGGGAAATAATTATTTATGTTATTTCCGATTTTTGTGTAAAATTTGAAATTTCTTGATCGTATAGGCAATGAGATATTCAACACAGAGTAAATGGGGTAATCTCAAAAATTAATCAAATTCGGTAGGTTTTCATTTTTTTTCTCAAAATCCAGTCGTAAGATTTCGATAAAAAAATATGTAGGGATTCTTCCAGTATTTCGGAAGAATTTGAAATTAATTCAGATTTTTTCACCGTGTATTTTTTTTTTAATTTTCAAGACAGGAAAATTTGGTAAAATCTACGATTGATTGAGGCAATTAGCTGGTTGGTACTTGGACGTGATTGGCTGCTTCGTTCCACATAGTTGTGTGTGTGCTCTATGGTCCTATATGTGCAATGAATGTTTAGATGTGTGGATACAGCACCACATCATTTGGGGAATATCGAGAGTTTATTAAAAAATCTTAAAATTTTCGTTAAATTCATGATTAGATGCAAAATTACATACTGGAATATCGAATAAATGAGTTTCGCATAATTGAGGATGAAAATCAATATGCAATATAGGCTTTCCATAAAGCGCCTCAATTTTGTATACATCCCTTTTGGATACTCCTACCTTAATGAAGAAAAGAATAGAAAAATTGTTAAAAACTAGTGATAAAAAAAAATCATTTATAGAATGGTTTTTCGATATTTGTGGCTGAACTTAGATGGTAATCATTGCCGTTTATGCGGCAAGAATGAGTCTCAGACGGGGCAATAAGGATCTCCAAGTAAAGCGGTTCCGAAAGAAGCTCTCCGCGATCCTATCTCTCTATATTCTACAGCGATTTTCGATCTTCCTTTTTTTTCTTATTCTTCTCATCTCTTCACCTTTCTTTTTTTTTCACCCATCTTCTTCCTCCACTTTGCCACTTTGGGGAGCGGCCTATCCCGTCGTCGTAACAATTGAACCCGTAATAGAATCACATTTATTCTTATTACCCGAAGAGGTCAACTGGGCGAGTAAGCTAAGACCCTTGCCCTTTCTCATCGTCACTGTCTTTGTCTTTCTATCATGTTTTCTTTTCTTATTTTTATAACACTTACCTTTTTTTTTTTCATGGATGAAAGTTCGATTCTCAATAGCTTCTCTGCGAATTCCATGAATTTTTGATCACACTTGATAATGATTTTTTCTCCAAGTTTATATTCTAGGAGATTATTTTCTCTTTATTATTATATTCAGTAATAATAGAAATTTATGAAACTTCGTCATTATATTATGATGTTTTTCTCTGTCTTTTAGAGTCATTATTTGCAGAATTTTTCTAGTTAATTTTGTATAGAGGAAAGTTACTTTGGGACTATGCTAATTTACACGAATTAAATCATTAGACCGCTCCTAGTCTGTATCAGAATTTTAATTTTCAAATATACCCAGGATAGCTATCTCTCTAAACCCAGTGATTCCTTCCAATTTCAACTAAATCGAAAATCACAAGAAGAACCATCTCATCAAAGTATAATCTATTTTTTTTGCGTACAAAAAAATTATAAAGAATAAAAAATTGTTAACAAGTTTTAGATGTAGGGAAGGTTGGGGCAAAATGGACCTGTGGGGTAAAATGAACCGGGATATTTTTTTTTGAGGGAAGGAGTCTACGAAAAAAATTTGAAAAAATTCACTGACAATGGAGACATGCTGGAGCATCTTTTCAAATTTTTCAAGATTTTTTTCGCAAAGTTCTTTAAAAAAAAAAAATTCGAGATTATTTTGCTCCAGTGGTCTATTTTGGGATTAGAATAATTTATCGATGAATTTATTATTTATCATTGACGAGCAAAGCCGAAAAATTCAAGAATTTTCAAAATTTTATCGAAATAATTCCTTCATAGGAATCACACATATTAAATTTAACCAGTCAAGAAAAGTAGGATTTGTCGAGTTACGAAAGACACACCACCCAATGGCTATAAGCATGGAGCCACAGGGGGTGGACGCCACAAATCTTCGGCACTTATGGTATTCCTGAACCATATAAATAATAAAGAAAAGGATTAAAATCCGATATACCTTTGAATATGTTATTCAACATTTGTAAATTTATAACATCATAATTTAAAAATTCATATTCATTGTGCATAATTTATGATCAAATGAAAGAAAAGTAACCCTGGTACTTGAATAATTCGTCATCAATTTTACAAAAAAAGCCTGCGAGTTTTGAAGAAAAAAATCAAAATATATATCGTTGCCTTATAAACAAAGTGGCATGAATGCCAAAAACGCTCGATTCTGGAGTGAAAGAGGCGTATTTCCGCACTTATGACGCTTTGTTTTTTTTATATTCCAGGCTATGACTTGGACTTAGATCTTTATATTATTCGGATATTTCATTTCAAGAAATCCTAATTTGGCACTTGAGCCTTTTTTTTTTATAATTTCTTGATATGACATGAGAATATTTGCAGTTACGTCTTTTTGTTTTTTTCGAATTCTTTATCTAAAGATGTCATATTATGACACTTACGCCTTTTTATTCTTATAGTTTTTCTATTAAATTTTTTTTTTTGGACTTTCGTCTTTTTTTTTTAATTCTATAATGAGAAATAAAATTCTCACAAAAACAGGCATGGCTGGAGATACGCCTCTTTGCTTCTGAGATGACGATACAAGAAAAAAAACTACCGTGAAGACTAAGTTGTTCCTTCCATAAATTAAAATATGGTGAAAGTAGTTGTAAAAAAGTTATCAAACACGATGCTAAAAAGTGGAGTAGACAAGTCCCAAAAAAGTGTCTGCGGTCATTGTCTTGGGATTAGAAGATAACGTGCCTCAGGCAAAGAACACGTGCCACGGTCCCCGAATTTATACCAGCGCTGTCGGTTGGAATTCCTAACAAGCTTTCGTTCTCTACCACTTGTACTCACAGATTCAGAAGCTAACCAAGAGGCCCTGTAACGGGCTACTTGTTCGTGACTCGTTGCTCTAGAGTATCTTTGCCACTTCTCGCGTGACTCTCTTGGTATCATACAAACTTTTGATGCTTCAAGGTTAGTTTGGAGGTCTATGAAGTCATACAAATGGATGAATTGAGGGTGAATTGATCGATAAACGCTTTTATTCGAGTCATCATATCTGAACGGTTTCTTTTCTTTAGCGATTCTTCCTGCAGTTTACAGTTTGCCATGCATGGGGCTGATTTCTAGTCAGATGCTTAGATTTCGTCCTGATAATAACCTGCTTTATTTTTCTGCTCGAATTAGTTCAGGGATTATTTTCGAAAAAAATTCGTCCATATCATGAATCACTCCATTAAAAATGAGGAATTTCCGCAATATTTACAGTTTGCCTTGTGGCACAATTTTAAGGAGAGTCTACTGGGAATTCCTCTACAACGACTCAAATGGATATTTTTGAAGAGTCGAATTTACGGCGAAAAAAGGGATTTCCTTAATAATAACATTGGAATTCCTCTATATTTGACTCCTTTATATTTGACTCCTTTATATTTGACTCCTTTATATTTGACTCCTTTATATTTGACTCCTTTATATTTGACTCCTTTATATTTGACTCCTTTATATTTGACTCCTCTATCTTTGACTCCTCTATATTTGACTCCTCTACATTTGACTCCTCTACATTTGACTCCTCTACATTTGACTCCTCTATATTTGACTCCTCTATATTTGACTGCTCTTTATACTTGCCTATCCTTTGCCTACACCTTCAACTATTCTGACGAGGGAAAATACATCCAAGCAAAAATGACGATTTTATTGGCCAATCGTAGTGCCTCAACTGCATATTCGTTAATATTTAACCAATACGTTGTTGAGTGTACCGGCTCGAGTATTTGAGGCTATCTAATATTCGTTCAATGCAACTAAATTCATGAGTTAACTGTCAACGAATCCTTTTCTCAGTGTGCGACCAATCGCAGCGGAATCAAGAACCAGGAAAACCAATCGGAAAAAAGCGTTTAGGCGGATTTATTTAAATTTCCATAGTTCAATTTGTTCATTGCGCATTTGGCTACAGAGACTTGCGCATTTGAGACATGAGTAGAATATGATGTGGACGAAGGGATGTGTCAAACATAGAGAATGGTCCTAGACGGACGAGTCCAATGTCGAGAAATCCCATTATGAGATTGATTGTTAGAAAAAATCTAAGTTTATTGAATAAATAGACTTTGGAATGTAAAATACAGTAGAAGACTTTCAGTGAAGTTTTCTTTCCCCTGAAGATGTCAGGATTCATTGTTTAATAATATATTTATTGATATTTTCATCATAAAAAATTATTAAAAAGTGGACGTTTCTATTATTTCAAAAAAATTGATGATTATTGCTAAACAATAGGTTTAAGAATTTAATGGAAATCTGGTTTAGTGTTAGTTCCTACGGAAATTTGATAAATATAGTCTTCCCAACTGAAATGACAGTCATTATGCCGAGAAAATAGAGGACTTTTGGCTGGAAATATTGTTTCTGTAGATGAATGAAAGACTATCTAGTTTTTTTCGTAAGAATAACCATCTGATTTTTTTTCTGTTTGCTTTGTTGTTTTTTTAAAATTCATTTTTTTAATTAGTTTGTAGAAAATGATGAAAAAAGGTTCGATTCCGAATTGAAAAAAATTTCCTAATTTTTTTTCTCCCATAATTTGATTTAAATTGACTGTTTTCTTATTTTTTTCTCCCATTGAAAACACGAAAGGTTTAGTTTTTGTTTCGTAGTAAAAATTATAGCGTGACACTCGAGTTGGAACGTTCGGCCAGTCACACTGGTAACGTTCAATTACAGACGCGGGAAATTAAATCAGCTGTGCCTCTATTTACCAAGCCTCAGTGTGCTACGTAAGCCACTCTATTATCTAGTCAACACGGTATTATTATTATCGCTATTTGTTTCTTTTTCGTCGTAATTCAACGGTACCGATGAAAAATCTGGTAAAAGTAGAAAATTCTGTAATTATCTCAGAACTGTTGCTAACGATATAATTGGAAATATGAAGAATATATAGAGAAAAATATAGCAGAAAATGATGAAGCTAGATTGAATTTTCTATAAAATCTGCAGAGATGGATTATTCAAAAAATTTATTTTTTATTGCATTTGCTTTCGTCCATCTTGATCGATATAGAATTTGAGGCTGAGCAGGATTTGGGACCAATAAAATAAATAGTAAATGTCAAATTTCCCTTTTTTTTCTAAATTCGCAACAAATGTTCAAATTTATCCCCTTGCGATTTTAAGCTTCATGCTTATTCATAACTACACTTTTGTATTCAATTGTCACCAATTTTTAAAACTTCTTTTAAACAATGATAAATTGATGTGCTATTTGTCCTTTCAAGTCTAAGATTTCTCAGAATTAGAATCGTAACCCCCTACTATCTTCTTCCCTTTTTCTGAAAAATTAATTTTCCCTTCAATTGTCAATTAAATTAAATGCCCGAATGATGGAACTAGTGCTGAAAAATTGAGAAAAAAAAATATAGCCAATAAGAAATTACGTGAGTAAAAATAAAAATAGCATTTCCGAGGGTAACGAGTACCTAATGATGTACTTAACTCGCCGATAAATTCCGTGGGCTATTCGTTCCGCTTCGGGACTCGATCGGCACGAACCGAAGAGAGTCGCGAACTGGATTTATTCGTTTTTCATGGTCTCCCGCGTATTTCGAACGCGCTGAAGAACGTCACGTGGTCAATGGTGAGCAGCTAGAGAGAGAAAGAGAGAGAGAGAGTGAGAGCATGGTGAGGGGTAGGCGAAGAAGAACATCGTTTCTCCCCTTTTCTTTTCTCTTCTTCATCATTGCGAGAGATTCGTGATGTTTTTCCTGGTGTATACCACCCGGGCAAGATCCCTCAAGAGCTCCACTCGCTCTGGAATGCCCTCTTTAGCTTATTTCTCTTATTTTCATTCTTTTTTCTTTTTTTTTTACCTTCTCTCATTCTCATTGAAGAACAAAAAACGTCATTTCTAGTTTGCGTCTGATCTTCGATCCAGAACTAATGAAAATACCCATTGTCGTGGTCAATTCCGTCGAGGTGTTTTGCTATGAAATATCTTTAAAGCCAACCAACGAGAAGACAAAGATTCAACGAAATCCTTGGAATTTCATTCTGTTTGGATTTTAAAGAATTCTATGATTTGGTATTTTCAATTATTTTCATTGATTAAGGTAGTTCTATCGAATTTCAAGTCATCAAGGGATTTCCTTGAAATTTTTTGAAATAATTATTCATGTTTTTTCCGATTTTTGTGTAAAATTTGAACATTTTTGACCGTATAATTAATGAGATATTCAATCTCGAAGTTTCAACAAATGGCTTAACCTCAAATAATAGTCAGATTCAGCAGATTTTCGTTCTTTTTCTCAAAATTCAGTCGTGAGATTTTGATAGAAAAATATGTAAGAATTCTTCCAGTATTTCGGAGTAATTTGAAATTAATTCCGATTTTTTCACCTTGTATTTCTTTTTTTGATTTTGGAGGCAGGAAAATTCCGTAAAATTCACAATTGAGTGAGGCAATGAGCATAGTTTTATGTGCTCATGGTCCTATACGTGCAATAAATGTTTAGATGTGTGCATACAGCACCGTATCATTCAAATTTTCACATTCTTGTTAAATTCATAATTATATGCAAAATTTTGTACTTGAATATCGAATAAATGAATTTTGGATACATGAAAATGAGAATCAATATGTGATATATGCATCGAGAACCCTTTTCATAGAGTATCCGGCGCCTCAATTTGGTGACACGTCAAAATTCCCCGGTCAAAATTCCCGCGTCAGAATTCCCGCGTCATAATTCCCTTTTTTAAAATTCCTGCTACTATTATTCCTTCGACTTCAATTTCCCCATTCCAAAATTCCCTGTTATGAAACAAGTTATTATTTTAATTTGAAAAAATACTCATTTATTTTATTTAATTTTTTTCTACATGTTCGATTTTTTTTGTCATCAACATTTCCGGGTAATATTTCGAATTTAATTATTTTAACACAATGTTGTATGCAATGCGTTTCAGATAGACAATGATGTCAAGATCATTGTATTTTTGGACAATACTTCATACAATTTTATTGTATACGAGTGAGAAAGATCAACTATTGCGAGTCTCTCTCTAGTCAATCACATCGTGAATGTAAACAAGCAAGTTTCAGAGGTGGGGAAATGTTCGAGTGGGAAAAATATGCTATGGGATTTTTGGTTTTGGGGAATTTCTGAAGCGGGAATTTTTGAAGGGGGAATTATGACGTGGGAATTATGGCGAGGGAATTTCGTCATCTAACCCTCAATTTCTATACAACCCTTTCGCATAGAACTGCCTTAATTTCATCATCTAAAATCAAATAAATTCATTGAAAATTGTAATTATAACTTACAAATTATTATCAAGAAAAAAAAACATTTCCTTTTTTTTTTCTACATATCCCAAGTGAAATTTTCGATGCCACAAAGATAATTGCAAACACTTTCGTTAACTTTACTGCAAATGATCTGTAATAGTTGTAAAGAATGCTTCTGAAAGCCATATTACAATCTCGTTACGATCGTTTTTCGATGATACGCTCTCTGAAATTCCCCTCTGTCCAATTTTACCTTCAGTAAATTCACCATACACACATTTATATATATATGTAGAGAAATATATATATATGTACATAACTCTCCCTTTCTTTCCCCCTCTCTTTCTCTCTCTCTCTCGTTCTCTTACGCCAAATTGCTTATTAGACTTTGGAAAATTTGATTCATCCAGGTAACATAATGCGGGGGCCCCCGGCCTCGAAATTAGGCCTATCCCCGGCAGAGGCCCTCCCTCTATCATTCTCTCTTGCTCTCTCTCTCTTTTTCTTGTCTACCCTGTGTAGAAATTTTCTCTCTTCCTCTCTTTTTTATAAATATACCTGATGAGACGCAACTGCATCGTCCTCTACCATCGAATTATAACCAACAATGCGATTTATTTGCTTCTTTTTTTTTTTTCATCATTGATCAATTTTTTCACGACTTCTTTTGAGAAATAAAAAATATTCGATTTTTTTTTAATATTGAAACGAAAATTAATTCGGGTGAAATTTTTGTTAATTTTCATTGGAATACTTTTTTAGTGACGAAATTGAATCTTTATGTGTTGCAGATTTGAGGAGAGGCACTACGCTTTTGAAAGGTAGGCCAATAAATTTTTGATCTAATAAAATGCACAAAAAAACCCGCTATTTTTCTTTTTTTTGGCAATTTATTTCGGTTATTATTTTTCAAAAAGAAGTCAAGATATTTTGTAATTTTTTTCTTTCGGTAAATCGAGGAAATACAAAAAATCACGAAAAGTTGACTCGAAAAATGAAGAAAAAATGATTCTACCAAATATTTTTTAACAAAAAAATGAGAGAAAAAAAAATGATAAAACTCGTATAAAAATAAGGGTGGGAGGATACTGTAGGTTGCATCGCTTGGGCGATTCTCCCGGGTTGTGCATCCAAAGTAATTATTGCGCCACACGTCGATTAACTTTTTGTCGGGGAGCCCCACACGGTTGAGCAGCTTCTACTCTATGATTTCGTGCCCAAGAAGAAGGAGTGCGTATCGCGAAAAATATAATGACGTTCGGATTCTCTCAACATGGTATATATCCCAGGACGAAGAATATTCTCTCCTTTTTTTTTCTCTCTCTCTCTCAACTTATTTTCTCTCTTATTCTTCATGTATCTTTTCTGATTTTTTTTAATTTCCTTTTTTTTTTCTTCTTTATCATCGTTTCACTTCAACCAATGGGTTACACAGCCAAAACAACATCTCAGGGCCTCGCCCAATAATAATTCTATTAAGAATGCAAATGAGACGAAATTTCGTGGGTAGACAAATATAATCGTTGATGCTACGGTGAGGATAATCATTCTGTGATTATTGCTGTAACAAAATATTTTCTCTTTCATCCAATCATAAACTCTTTTTTTTTCCCTCTTGCTTCTTATTATGAGGAGTAAAAAAATTATTCAACTTGATTGAGATGAAATTTTTTTGTTATAATTCATCTTTGAACATGATTCCCTTTTTTAAAATAAAAATAAATCATTTTTTTTTATTAATAATTTTTTTTCAAATATTTTTTGATACATATTTCAATATAAATCATAATAATTATCCTACTAATTCTCTTTTATTTTTCACAATTTCAAGAGTGTAAAAAGTCAGAGTCATGTGAAATGTATAAAATTCTTTGTGAAATGATTTAATCTTAAAAATGTAACCACAGCCACTCATTCGTGAATGTTTTCTTGCATTCCACCGTAATACAAACCACCATAATTATACATAAATATTAATCAACTTGTAATGACGATAATTCTTCAATACCAGTTCATTGAAAAAGGGCGGATGAAAAAAAAAATTAACCACAAGTAAAAATGACAAAAAAAAAAAAGGAAGAATTGTGAGAAAAATAAAGGGAATTTCAAAAGAATATATTTTTAAAATTGAAGAAAGTATTTTTAGTCCTGTTGTATTGTAATGCAGGATGGAGTCCTTTTGTTTTCCAAATGAGCCCATCTTCGGGCAAACTTTGAGGGCCATTCTACGCTCTTCAGAATCGTGGACACATAGAGAAAAAAAATATTGCAAGAGAGAGAGAGAGAGAGAAAAAAAAGAGGTGGCATGGCTTTCCGGTGGGTCGACGAACCCGTTCGTTTCTCCGGAACCATTACTACCGAGTCGAGACGAGAGCTTCCGAGGATCATCGGCCTGATCTGGATCACTCGTCGGGTCCTGGAATCGATCGATCTTTTGTTCATTGATCTTGTTTCGCAAGATCGTTTGTCCATCGTTACTTTATTTTTTTATTTTTCCTTGCTTTCTTTTTAGTTTCAGTAATGATACTATTTAAATTCTGTCCTCTGACGAGTCATTGTTGATGTTTTACTTGGGCTGAAAAAAATTATAAGTATCCTTTCCTTGCTTTAAATGATTATTTTCGAAGAAATCTTTATCTGCAACAATCAGCTTTCGTAATGTGAATTGCTGATTGAAAGAGGGGAAAAAAAATTAAATCTCTAACTTTAGTTGATGATTGGTGATTAACGTGTTTTTATACAATCCGAATACAAATTGAATGAAAAATCGCTTTTTTTTTCTGGACATGAAAAATATATTCGTATTATTTCACTTTTGATGGCTTTTCATGTATAAATGAAATATATTTAAAATATATCTAAAAAATATGAAATATATATTGGAAATATATCATTGCCTTAGAAACATAAGGCCGACGATATTTTTTATATTTTCTGTATTTTTTAAAATTAATTCTCGTTCGATCATTTCATTTTGCTCCAACTCCTCTCATTTTTTTCTCTCCTTTTTTCTTTTTCAATTGACAATTTAAAATGTGGAATGCTCGATATATTTATGGCCGTTAGAATTGACTAAAAATGAACCTCCTATTGCTATTCAAAAGACATTCTAAATCGCTGCGTGAAGAAAGAATTTTTCAACTTGGAATATAAAAGAATTCCATTGTCCCCCTCTATACTGATTTCATCCAAAGTATTTCCACTCTCCAGCGAGTCCATTTGTCTTTTTACGTGGATCGATGGAAATTCACATAAACTGAACTCACCAATGTCATTTCATTTTGAAAAGAAAAAAAAAATGTGGAGCATTTTTTTTTTTTATTAATCGGATTTTTCTCTTTTTTGCTTCCGATTGAGACGCAATGTTTGAGGGGAAAAAGAGAGTTTAAAGGTGAATCCCAATATTGTCGGCTTATCGGATCTCGGATTTGCGGTCTCATAGTCGTCGCCGATAGGCATTTCACGACCCCCATACTACCTCTCCCCCTTCTCCTCCTCCCCCTTTCACTATAACATTATCTCCCTACGTTTTTTCTTTTATTTTCTTCTTCGAACACTTCTTGATTTCCTTCAATTCTTTTTATTGTCATGTGAAATACAAACATATAAACATTTTTCACTTATTTATTCTGTCACTTCTTTTTTTTTTTTTGCTAAAAATGGTAATTTAAAAAACATAGATCTGTGATATTTTCCAATTATTTTTGAAATTCAATAGAAATTTCAAAAAATTGGATTCTGATTATGATAATGAAGGGCTGGGAATGAAAACGGAACTTGCGTACACAATAATCCTAGCTTCCGGCGAAATTTAGTCAATTTCCTCGAGCTTTAGTGACAATATTTTACACTATGAATACACAAACAAAAATCGATCATAAATTGACGATGAAATTAGTGACTTTTACTTGCTTGAATTAAGAAAGAAAAAGTTACTTGATTCAAGTGAGGAAAGTCACTTAATTTAAGTGAGAAAAGTCACTTGATTTAAGTGAGAAAAGTCACTTAATTTAAGTGACTTTTACTTTCTTAAATTAAGAAAAAAAAAGGCACTTAAATTGAGTGAGAAAATTCACTTAATTTAAGTGACTTTTACTTTCTTAAATTAAGAAAGAAAAAGTCACTTAAGTGAGAAAATTCACTTAATTTAAGTGACTTTTACGTTCTTAAATTAAGGAAGAAAGAGTTACTTGATTTAAGTAGGAAAAGTCACTTGATTTAAGTGAGAAAAGTCACTTAATTTAAGTGACTTTTACTTTCTTAAATTAAGGAAGAAAAAGTCACTTAAATTAAGTGAGAAAAGTCACTTGATTTAAGTAAGTTTTATTTTCTTAAATTAAGAAAGAAAAAGTCACTAGATTTAAGTGAGAAGAGTCACTTAATTTAAGTGACCTGCACAATCTTAAATTAAGTGACTGCACATTCTTAAATTAAGAAAATATTTTCCTCTGTGTAATCAAGAAAACAATGAAAAACTCGAATAATACGAGAAATCAAACATTACGTATATGATGCTTCAAATTGAAAAAAAAACCATCGAAAGGGTGTATTCACTGAAAATATGACTTTTTGTTATTATCAATTCTATGTGAGGAATCCTGAATTGAGGAAAAAATGAAAAACAAAAGGGCGTTTGTGCAGGAGATACGCCTTCAAGTCATTTTTCAAGAAAACAGAAAAAATGGCACTTATGCCCTTTTACTCCTAGGACGATGATATAAAAAAGTAATAAAAATAAATATTTAAATGAAATTCCATCAATCGAAATATGTCCAGATGTTAAAATAAAATCCTCTGGTCATCTGAGATTTGGAGGATCCCCTTGACCAGATAGGGGTAGTTAGAGAATGGAGGGGTAGTGCTGATATCCCCTTTCCAAAATGAAAAATGTAGAAAAATCAGTAGAAGAAGAAAAACACCGACAGCCCAATACATTTTAAATGTGTTCCAGCGCATTTGTGGCCCTTGCATCTTTTTTTTTAACCCTCCTCTTTCTCTCTTATTTTGGAAAAAAAAAGGAGCAGAAGGGGAGGCTCGTGTATGTGCCACAAAGTCAGCCCCAATATGCCATGTTATTTATCGTCAGATTTATGGAATAAGTATACAAAGAAGAAAAACTCACCCCTTGAGAAAAAAAAAAGAGGGAAAAAAAAGTAGAAAAATTCAAACACTCGTGTATGTGGTTTAGATTCATTATTAATGTCTCTGGATATGCACTGGGGTGTCTTTCGGTTTTCCGAAAATTCTAGGATTATACCTACAAGAGCTATACATAACTCAGGAACGAATGAATCAGTAGTAAAGTGGCAAACTGACACAAATCAATTTTTCAAAGTGGTTTTTTTTGCTGTAAAATTTGGAAATCTCAGGGTAATGGGAATTTTGATTAATCAATATTTTCATTTCGTCGGCATTATTTTTAAGCTCTTGTTACACAACTGATTTTTAATAGATTTGCATAATAAGGGCCACCACTGGAAGGAAAATCTGATTTTTCTTTGACAATGAGAGAGATAAGGAAAAAATTGACCTCTGGGGGAAAATGATCCAGGAATTTTTTTTGTTGTGAAGAATTGAGTGGAAAATTCTAAAAAAAAAGGGAAAATTCTCCGATATATCTACTTTTTTAGGGCCTTTTTTCAATTCTCTTCTTGAAAAAAATGACTTTAATCAAAATCGAATCAAAATTTAAAAAAAATGAAGTTTCAAAAAATTCAAATGAAATTAGGTGAAAATTTTCACTTCAAATAACTTCACTCCTACAGAATTAAGAAGAAAAAAAACTTTTTACTGAAAGTAAATTATTGAAGCAAACAACTCTCCAAGAATTCCAATCTTCTTTCCATAATCATGAAGAACCATTCACGCTGAAAGAAAAGAAAAAAAAGATGTATGAAAAAAAAAAAAAAAATTGAAATTAGCAAGATATAGTCTCACTAATCTGCATTGGCAGATTGCTCTGAGAATTGACACGTGGGGATTTGGTTTTAGCCTTCACTTGAAAACCCCCCTTTCACCCACCTACAATTTCTCACTCCTTATTCTCACTTGATTCTCTCATCTTGAACCCTCGGCCATTCGCCTTCCTTACACCTTCGTGCCACAAGACACGAACTCGATGCATACATTAAATCCACTTTAATTGGGACGCCGCTCCCAGGACAATCAAAGTAGAAACAGATGTAATTTTTTACTTGGTCAGACATAAAACTTGAGTTTTCTCATTATTCCATATGAAATTTTTAGAAAATTATTTTTCCTCATTTCTTAAGGTAGTTCTATCCGAAAAGAATGTATGAAAATTGACATATTTATTTTCATTCTCATGTGTCCTAAATTCATTTATTCGATATTCAAGTATAAAATTTTCCATCTAATTATGAATTTTTAAAATTTTAAGATTTTTAAGTAAACTCTCGATATTTCCCAAATGATACGGTGCTTTTTGCACAAATCTGAACATTGATTACACGTATAGGACCATAGAGCACACACACAACCATGTGGAACGAAGCAGCCAATCACGTCCAAGCACCGGCCGGCTTATTGCCTCACTCAATCGTGACTTTTACCAAATTTTCCTATCTTTAAAATTTGCAAAAAAAATACAGAGTGAAAAAATCTGAATTAATTTCAAATTACTCCGAAATACTGGAAGAATCCCTACATATTTTTTTATCGAAATTTCACGACTGGATTTTGAGAAAAAAAAACGAAAACTTGCCGAATTTGATTAATTTTTGAGGTTATGCCGTGAAAAAAAAAATTTGATTAGTCATAAGCACTTTGTGCTTATGCCCTTCTTTATGTCATTATTTGTATGCTTCACGTGGAACAATATCAACTAAATAAATAACCATGCTGAAAACGAAAAAAACGAAAAACGAAAATTACACTAAATTTAATAAGGATTATGGAAAACTGATAAAATTGCCAATAAACCTCAACCCGTTCTTGATACTTGAATAATCGGCTGAAAATAAATTTACTCAATTTACTTTTTTGATATTTCTGTCTATTACCATAACGAGAAAGTGTTTCTTTCAGATCACGCCAAACTCTTTCGATCTTTTGCGTATTAATAAGTCTATTCCGGGAATTAACGAATTGATATTTCTGGTTGACCCTCTGGTGTTTACTCTGTGTTAAAATTTGAAACTTTGAGATTGAATATCTCCTTAACAATACAGTCAAAAAATTTCAAATTCCACACAAAAATCGGAAATAACATGGATAATTATTTCAGAAAATTTAAAGAAAATTTCCCGATGACTTAAAATTCGATGAAACTATCTTAAATTCTCTTTTCTCGCATTGAGACAAAAAATAGAAGAACTCTTGTAATATGCAAATTCACGATGAATCCCCTGGAGGGGGAAATAAATCGATGAGCCTTAACTGTGTTGCGTTTTAGTTTATCACTGTACAGAGAAGCCCGTGGGCCAATTCTCTGCGTGTATATATCGTCTTCACTGTTTGGCTTATTTGGAAAAACACTGAGACAGAGTCGTAAGTCTTATCGACTGTCGTCTTCATGGTTCACCGCTTCAGGCGCAATTGGGGAAAAACTCCTTGGGTGAAAAAGATTAATGGTTATTAAAATACATGATTCGAAACATATTGGAGACCTGTACCACAATTTTCAAGTTGAAAATGAAAAAGAAAAAATCTACATTTTTTCTCTTATAAAAATGAAAAACATAAAAAATTATTATTAACAGTTTTATTTTTTTCTGTACTGAGAGTAAAAAATAATAACAATCATGCGATATTTGTTTCAATAGTCCTAAAAAAAAAAATTTCCCAACAATCAAAAAATATACCAAATTTCAAAAATTTTCAATTTTTTGAAAAAAAAAATTATTTTAGATTATTTAAATAATTAATTGCATTATTTTTCCTAATTCATCAATTTTCAATCATCAAAGAAAATTCTTTTCTTTTTTCTTTCTCTTCCCCTCCAACCTGTCTTCAATTTTCTATTATCTCATTCACACTGAGAATCGTTCAACACAGATGAAAAATAACTGGAAACAAAGTGACGAGAAAGAATGAAAAGCGATAAACAAAGAGTCACGTTGAAAACTCCAGTAGTGAATTAATTTTTCGGTAGCTGGTGAGTTGCAGGACATGAGAAATGGCCGAGACAAATGCGGAAGAAAAGAAAAGACTCCTTGAAGTATATAAGTGTGTAAAGTGTGCGAGAAAGAAAAGAGTAGGGGGGGTAAAGGGAGGATTGTGAGAGGAGAATAGAAGGGGAATTCCTTTCTTGCCTTTATTCTTTTTTCCAGCCGTTGGCGCGCCACGGATCTCACTCGCTATTGATAAGGAAATGCGGTACATGGACATGCTAATGCACGGAAATTCTTCATTTTTCCACGGTTAAAAAAGACCTTTCCACAATATTGTTCATAAAAATTCCGTCGAAAGAAAAATCATTCAGAAAAAAAAATTTCCATTTTCCCCCCAAAAATGAATGAAAAAATGATTATTAATGAGAATATAAAAGTGATTGAATTTTAATATTTCATCGAGTGAATGAATTTTTTTTTTTTCATGTGAAATAATTTTAGGAAGATAATTCCTTTTTTTAAATTAAAATGTTTCTGAGTATCGAAAGTAAGAGGATAACACTGAATATTCGGATCAATTAATTAATGCGCCCTATCACGGCCGTACATCAGGTTCGGTAATTAAACGAGTAATTATAGAATCTTGAGGCGTGGCTCGCAAGAGGCTGGATTATCGCACGTCGGGGCATAAATATGGAGCCAGGCGTGAATTAAAGAACCCCCCCCCCCCTCTTCCTCTTTTTCTTTCCTTCTCTCTCTATTTTTTTTTCATTCGTTCTTTTCCACCCCCTCCGTGCCCGTATTTAACGCAACATTTTTAATTACTCCCCGAAAACGTCCGGAATTTTTCCTCTTCTCTCTCACTTCATTCCCAACCGAACTCTGTCTCTTTCTTGAAAGCTACTAAAATGAAAAGAAAATAATGATAATAAAAAAAAAAAAAAAAAGGACACTGAACATCCTCTTTAAGATATGGCACTTGCCCCTCTATGGGGATATAGCCAAATGGAATAAGAAGAACATCCTCTTTGGCATCCGAAGGGTGTGTACCGTGTTAATTAAACGTTGCGAGAAATTTACCGTTTATTATCACCACCCCTCCCCACCTCCAACGCTTTTTGATGTAATTGTAATAATTTTTTTTCACTTCAGCTTTTTTTAAATCATTCGATGAGAGAAAAAAATACTGATAAAATTATGGAAATGCTAATTCTGTTTTTTTTTTCGATAGAAAAAATTATTACTCTTGTTCAAGAATGCTTTTTTTGATGATAAAAACTTTCTTACTTTTTTTTTTTTTACATTAGAAATAGGCAAGAAAAAATATCTCTGTTTGCCTGAAACTCAAGAACTTCATTTCGATAGGATCTGCTTATTTATAAGTGAAGGGTCATAAATAAGACATCTATATCGAAAAAGTCAAATTTATTAGGGAAAACCGAGGCACGATGGACCACTAGTGCAAAAAGATTCAGGATTTTTTTTCGGAATGAAAGAGTTCACGAAAAAATCTGGAAAAAATTGAGGAAATGCTCCGAGATATCTTCAATGTTGGGTAATTTTTTTAATTTTTTTCTCGTAGATGCCTCTCTTCTATAAAAGAAAATTGCAATTTATTTTGCCCCAGTCACCCTTGATATTTTATGAATTGATCCTCAATTTTTTTTGAAAATGGAATTTTTGATTTTTTTTTTCTACTAAAATATTTCAATAAAGGAATTGCCCTAGTATTATTAAAAAACATGTCTGATATTGGAAAATGTTATTTTCAATAACTGAAGAATAACGGTTGAACGATCAGCATGAATGTTAATTGTTGAAATGAACGACATCAAGAATTCTCAATATCACATTTTCAGTGTGATCACGTACCGTGTAACAGACCTTCGGTGCTATTATGATACTTTCAATCGTATATACCAATGTAAATCAATAACTGAATTCACGCGGATATTGCAAGACTTCTCTTTTCACTAGAAAAAAGCTTACAGCAGCCTTTAGTACTTCGTTTGCTCCCTGATTTTCTTTTGTAACCTGTTGTTTGCTCTCTCCTTTTTCCGATTAGAATAGTTCTAGCGGATTTTAAGTGATTGGAAGATTTTCTTCAAATTCTGTAGAAGATTTATTTATGTTTTTTCCAATTTTTGTGTAAAATTTGGAATCTTTGATCGTATAATTAAGGAGATATTCATCTTAAAGTTTCAACTTTTAACACAAAGTAAATGACGTAACCTCAAAAATCAATCAAATTTGGCAGGTTTTCGTTTTTTTTCTCAAAATCTAGTCGTGAGATTTTAACAAAAAAATATGTAGGGATTTTTCTGGTATTTCGGGATAATTTGGAATTAATTCAGATTTTTTCACCGTGTATTTTTTTTCAAATTTTGAAGACCGGAAAATTTGGGAAAATCCAGGATTCAGGGAGGCAATCAGCTGGCATAGTTGTGTGTGTGCTCTATGGTCCTATACGTGCAGTGAATGTTTAGATGTTTAGAATTTTAACAGTTTCGTTAAATTCATAATTAGATGAAAAATTTTCTACTTAAATATCGAATGAATGAATTTTGGACCTATGAAAATGAAAATCAATATGTAATATATGCACCGAGAACCCCTTCCATGGAGGGCTCAGTGCCTTAATTTTTATGCATCCCTTCCGATTAGAACTGCCTCAAGTCTCATCCAGTATGACGATTTTCCAAAAATTTTCGCGATTTATTTATTCATCGTAATTTTAATAGAAAAATTATTCACGGGTTTTTAATAGCCTTCTCACTGAACATGGATAAGATGTTACAAGTTTTAGAAGAGCGAAATGAATATTGTAATGAAAAATTGAAGATGATTATCACTATCTCAAGAAGCATGGATGATGGAATGAATATTCATTGAATTGGTCCCACGCAGTCTTCTGCGTCAATTAACTACCGGCTTCTCTCAATCATCACTCATCCATGATTTTTATTTGCAAAAAAAAGTGAAATTATTATTATTATACCAACGCGAATTTTTATGAAAAAAATCGTTGTAACAGCTAAAAATCACAGTGTGGCGTGCAAAAAAGTAATGATGGGGTGACTGAATTATCAAGCTATATCATTAATTGACTGTCTTTTAAAGATTACAAAAACAATAAAAAAGATAGAAAAATCATTGAACGTTGGGAATTTTACCGTCGAAAATAAAGGAATTATTTTTATTTACATATCACTCTAATCCAAATCTGACAACATAATGCCACATGCATCCCTCCACTTGTGACCAATGAAGTCGCTGCTGGAGTACATTTAAATTATAAGCGCGCGATGCCTATGATAAGTAGGTTATGTTTATAAACCGCGGTTATTGATGAGCTGTTCAATTTTTGTAACATTTTTCAAGCAAACAGGATAAACATTCTCAACTGCTTACTATTACAGTGATTCCAGCCACAATCAACATAACCTCCGTATGGTTGATCAGTGAGTAATGATCGTTAACCACAGATGGCTCTCAAAGATTGTGGTATGATGACGTCATGTTCGATTTCGAGAAACTACACAGAGAAAAATGTTTTCTTAATTTAAGAATGTGCAGTCACTTAATTTAAGAAGGTGCAGGTCACTTAAATTGAGTGACTTTTCTCACTTAAATCAAGTAACTTTTCCTTTCTTAATTTAAGAAAGTAAAAGTCACTTAAATTAAGTGACTTTTCTCACTCAAATCGAGTAACTCTTTCTTTCTTAATTTAAGAAAGTAAAAGTCACTTAAATTAAGTAACTTTTTTCACTTAAATCAAGTGACTTCTTCTTTCTTAATTCAAGAAAGTAAAACTCACTTAAATCAAGTGAGTTTTCTCACTTAAATCGAGTGACTTTTTCTTTCTTAATTTAAGAAAGTAAAACTCACTTAAATCAAGTGAGTCTTCTCACTTAAATCAAGTGACTTTTCTCACTTAAATCAAGTAACTTTTCCTTTCTTAATTTAAGAAAGTAAATGTCACTTAAATTAAGTGACCTGCACATTCTTAAATTAAGTGACTGCACATTCTCGAATTAAGAAAACATTTTTCTCTGTGTAAGATTTTTTTTTTCAATTGGTCTTTATCAATCAATTAACCATTAACCTTACTCTGGTATAACATTGTTGGTACCTTGTGATCAACGTGACACCAACCAAAAATCATTAATTTCACCGAAGCTTTTTGATATTCGGCTTTAAAATTAGGTTCGGGTACTCTTTGAAGTGTCTTTCATAAGATAAAATGGGTAGCAACAATTAATTTTATGTTTAAAGTAGTTGAAAAATTGAAAAAACTAGAAGGACGTAGTTATTCACTCGCGAATGTGAGTGTGTTGTGGCTCGCTCGCGAATTGGGGGTGCGTTCTACTGGTGTTCGAAGTGCGTTAGTAGGCATACGATGGAATGACTGTGACCCTCTCAAGCCACTCTAAAAGCTTTCCGATGTTTTTCAGAAAATTTTCATGATGTATTGTTGAAAAACTGAGAAATTTCTCGTCCGATTCCGATCAAAATCTGATCAGCATCAATCCATATCAAGATCCTTCGATTGCAACATTGATCATCTCGATCACATTATTGATTAATGAGAAACCGTGACCTAAAAATTGGTCACACACATACATACACACATACAGACATGGTCTTAGAAACTATCGAAAAATGTTGTCAAGGTCTTAAAATGTGAAGATCAGTCTAAAAATCAATTTTCCATTTTCGGGGCCAATATAATAGCTTCCCTTATCGGGAAGTTAATAAATGAAAGCATCTCATTTGGATTATCTCCACATAACTCGTTTATAAATTTGAACGTACGCACATTCATTCTGCCATTTTCAAAATTTGAAGCTACAAGAATTTTGATTAAAGAGTGCTGGGTCACTGATGACAACAAGGTGTCCATTGAGGGCTAACAAAACAAATTCATTTTTTATATTCCTTATCCATCAATGACTGTGAATGATCAGAAAAAAAATATAGGGGAGACTGGGGCAGAATGGACCTCCAGGTTAACATGATTCATGTTTATTCGGCATAAACCACTCTGTCGAAAAATCTGAGAAAATTCAAGAAGATACTTCAATATATGGACATTGTCAGTTTTTTTAAATTTTTTGAAAGAAGTCTCCACTTTTAAAACAAAGTCCTTAATCATTTTGTTCCTTAGATCCATTTTGCACTGGTCTGCCCAGCAAGCTCCTTATTTGAGTGATAGCACCTTCAGATTCTTTCCAAAAAAGGCAGAGATTGCATTTCTGTTACATCAATATTTCACCCATGAGAAACGCCCAGAAAGATCGAAATGCATATGACAGTGTGATCTCAGCGGAGATGGAAGCTCAGGAGGTGAAATTGAGTTTTTCAAACCAGCGTGCACTCTTATTCATTTAGAATCGCAAAGCGTCCAAATGCCTAGAATCGAGCCGTCCAATTCAAGAAGAGATTTTAAAAAAGCGTAGATGAAAATCGGACTAGAAAAATTCCCCTCATTCTGCATCACCACCCGCTCCAATCCACCCCATTTGGTAGCTTGAAAACTCTCCAACTATACATATACCCCCTCCGTTTCATAGTATTCTGTAGGTACTCTCGCCAATCTGCCGCTCCTCATGGAATTTGCATACATAAGCTATTAAGCAGCTCTTTTCATTTCCTCCCGTTTACGACAGTTTAGCCCAGAATAATGTTTTACAAGATTGCCGTGCGAACGGGTTTACCTCATTCCATCTGATTAATGATCAGTGATATATCATCTTATGTTTAATCTTTGCTCAGCATTAAAATTTCTTTATCGAAATTCACAATCACATTGATTCTCATAGAAAATGAAATATTCTGCTAGGAGTTGAGGAGTAATTCGATCATTTGATTTTTCTGACTTTCTAGAGTTCCATTAATGCAAAAACCATTTAGGTACCAATTTTAATCCTTTTGCTTCATTTTTTGAATTTTTGAAATTTGATGAAAATTATTCGAAGTGAATGAAATGTCTCAATTACTTCATTCATTCCAAATTAGTTTTTTTGGACTTAAGTCTATTTGTTTTCAAAATTTGAGCCATATCATATTCTCAGCTAATTAGCACAATGGGCATCATTCTGAATGACTGGAGACAATCATCTTATTTGTTCTCTCTGATCATCTCACTGCCGCGACTTTAGCCCCCTCCACTTTCCACTCCTCATACCGCTCAACCATCTACCCTTATTTACTCAATCTGTATCTCATAACCGGAGTCGAATAATCGTACACGATACAGAAAGTGTCTCCTGGTTATTGCGACAACGCCAACACCATCATCCCTTCTTCCTCAAACGTAATTAAACTTGGATGTAGAGGGGTGAAATAGGTAGACCTTAGTGGATTTCTGAAGAAGAAGGATATTCTTCCCCTTACAGTTTGTATTTCATTCGGGTATTTTCTTCATCCAATTAATATTGAGAAAATTATCCAGTGTTATTCTATCTCAGTAATTTAAATTTCATTAACATTATAAATTGTCAAACAATCTTCTTTGACATTCAAATCAATCTGTCTTTCCATTTCCCCATAAAAAAAAATGGTTTGACGAAATAAATAAAATATATATTATTAAATAAAATATGTAGTAAAATGTAAAATAATGATGGTTGGTTCATCTTATTAAAAAAAATATATATAATTTGATTATCGACCTTCTGGCCGAAATGAATGCATATTTTTCCCTCCCTACATTTTGATCGTCTCGGTCAGACAGTTTTTGAAGAAATTATGAACGTTTGTAGAAAAAAAGCATCACGTAAAAAAAAAAAAATTTCCGTTGGCTAAAAAAATTTCAAAAAATTCACATAAACGTCATTATTTAACATTTGCATTTTTCTATCATTTCTTTTTACTTATCATGAATCAGTATGAAAATGTTTCTGCGAAAGCCATCTTAGGCTCAGAAAAAAATCATTGTTATAAAAATAGTTCCTTCTCAGTGCAATAATAATAAAACTAAGTATTTTATGACAGTCATTTTATGCTTTTTCTTCTCTTATTGCGGGTAGAAAAGTGGACAATTCCTATGTATGAAAAAATTGTTTCAAATATCTATAAACTTATGGAGAAAACGTAAAAGGTCAAGGAAATGATACATCCGTGGGAAGAAATTTTTGGTAGGGTATCTTCGTTATTGTTCGGTCGAATGATCCCACAGTTGGTGGTCAGAAATAGTACAAGTGAGAGAAAGAGAGTTGAAATGCCAATGGGCCTGCATTTTGAGGGGTGAAAGCACCCTGAACCCACTGTACGTCGTTATGCAAAGGAGATGGTCAACTACGGTAATCCCAGCTATCCAGTATCATCCAAGAGGTCACCGCATTTTGGACCATCTTGTGTGGCCATTCTGTGTGACCAATCGTATTCTATTATTCCTTATGTCTTCCTATGGTTGACCAAAAGTCTGATTGATGCTTTAGGTTATTGAAAACAATATCCACATGGAGTTGGGTAATAAAGCTTTGGGTAAATGTCGTTTGGAACTTTGCTTTATGGAGTTTGTTGGAACTGCGTCATTTTAGAGGAATAGATGATCTCCACTGGTTATTATGCTTTTGGATATATTCCACGACATTTAGTTGATAATGCTGAAAAAAAAAAGTTGGGTTCTGATTTGACAGTTTCCATACGATAGTTCTGAGTTTCAGTCATTTTCAATGGCTTAATAATGACTTTGTTTCGAAATCGTTCAAAAGAAGAAAAAATTATCTTTAGAATGACATAATCTTTTTTTTGGGTGAACACTACACATTTGACTATATAACCTTATTATACCAAGTTTAAATCCGACAGTTGATCAAATCGTTGATCAAATCGCCATTGTTGTCCTCTTTCAAGACTTTTCTGACCGTACATTTTTAAATAGGACACCCTGTATTTCTGTTTGAGTCTGTTGTTCTGGAATAACTGAATTTGCTTATCATTGAGTGACGAATCTGGGACAATTAGCGGGCAAATGAGGGGTTCTGGGATGTCCCTGAGGAGCCATACCCGAAGCCCCACTGCTGAAGCAACACTTCGCTGGAAGGACAGACTTCTCCTGATCTGAGATGTGATGTCATAAAGGGAGCAGGTCTCTTGGCAAAGATACTTATCCTTGTTCCCTTTCTCACACTAATGATTTTCCTTCCCAATGTTTTTTCATGGATTGTAATTTTATTAATATCACCTGAATGATAATAATTCTTGAATTTTCTTGAAAAATACATGAGGGATCAATGGTGTATATACCTTCAATACACCTTTATCCAAGAAATGGTTGCGTCTAGCAGTTTTGGATGAATCATTTATTCTTTAGCCACATAAAACGAGTGGCCAACCCTCCCTTACTGGGGCGCATAAATGCCGGTGAAGAAACATCCAGTAGAAAAGTAACTGTTTGGCTCTATATATACACAGTAAGCAACCGGTCAGTTTTATGCCGGCGCGGTAGAATTTGATCAAACTTCGTTTTGCGGCCACTCGGGGAGCAATAAGAGGGGGTCATCTACTCTCTAAAGCTCTTCCCCTCTTCCTTCTACTACTACTCTCCTCCTTCCAGTTATACTGATGTCGACCCTAAAACTGCGGCCCCGGAGGGCTCGTGCACTTCGGATAGATATATAAAGTCCGACTGATGAATCAGCCTGGCGACTCTCTCTCACTCACTCATTTGTCTCGTTTCAATGTTCTCATTTTTAGTTACGTTCTCAAGGGCTTCTTCGTCACTTTCATTCCGGTGAATTGCTGTACTAGAATATAATCATGCCGAGAGATCTTCCGATTAGGGGGCTTAATCGGTTTTTCTGATTCGTGAGCACAGTTTGAGGATTTATTATTCGAATTCTTTAATTGGAATTGTCTAAATCGGGAATTTAGAGTAGGATTTATGGATTGGATTTTTTAAAATTTGTTCAACAAATTGATGATCTAGTTAGAGATTTTTTTTAATTAATTGAATTATCGAACTTTTTGGAGGTCAAAATATTTTTTAGCTTAAATTTGTATTTTATGGAAATTTTTAACATCTTGAAAATGTGCTAGAAAAATGATCAAAAAATTAAAAATTATGCCTATTTTAAAGTCGAATTTGTTTGTGAGATTTTGGGAGATGATTTTATTACAATTTCCGGAATTTAACATCAGCTCTTATAGAGAAATGACTTTTGGAATTGAAATCGTATCAAAATCTTAAAATTTCAAAAGCATTTTTTTTTTAAATTTTCATATCATCGCTTCAGAAACGAAGGGGCGTGAGTGCTATGCTTATATACAGCGCTTATGCCACTTTGTTTCTAAGGTGACAATATTCATATGGTTTAAGATTGAAAAATTTTAGATCAGATTTTTTTTTTTGTAGATAAAATCTTGTTCACAATTTTCCTTTCATTTTTTGGGTCCAAAACTAGGCGGGCATTCATTGAAATCACTTCGGACATTTTTAATTCAGAAATTATTACCACTTTTAATTGAACCTACCCGAGTCGAAATTCGAGGGTTCAGTTGAATCGTTTTTCCTCTCCCTCGGAAAAAAGAATTCATTTACTTCTTCTCATACTAGGATGAATCGCGTTTGATAATCCAACGTATCCCATTGATTTTCACTCACCATTGATTCTCTCACTCCCTCATTACTAATTTCTAAGTAGAGGCGCTTTTTCCGGATTCAAATCACCGATACTCTTAAATATTAAATTGAATACTTCGGAAACTCAGAAAAATCCCGAATCTTTCCTCTAAAGCTGGGTTTCTCATCCCTATCCCTTATGCAAAGCAACTTCTCGAATTTGGAATTTGAATGAAAAAAAATTGGAAAAAGGAATGATTATAATTATTAATGATTAAAAATGTTGATTTTTACTATGCGATTAATAGTATTATATGCAGTTCATTGCACTCTAGAGTATTTTCCTACGCCCAGTTTGATGCACAGAATGTCAAGATATGTCTAAGAGTACATTTGAAATTCCGCGCTTCCAACCCTGATTCTAATCAGCTCACAAAAGAATCAGAGTGGCCTCCCACTCGGGAGGGACAATGAGAAACCTTGAAACATTGGAATACTCCTGAAAACTTTAAAGTGAGTAACTTTAGAGGGTGCAACTTCACTGGAAGTCTATTGTGTTGACAGTAAATTTCAGGCAGTCAAGGATAAATATTGGGGCACTATCATTCGACAATATGTTCATGTGATATTGAGTCAATTTTGACATGTGACATTGGTCAGATATCGGGGTGATATTGGCATGCAATTTTCGGCCAATACCAGCCCAATATTGGCTTCACGTCACTAGGTCAATCTTGCGGCGAGGCTGTTTGGCCAAATATTGGGTGCCTATCGGTCAACCATCATCGGCCATTTCATACATTCTCTACCCAAAACAGAGAAAAATGGAACATCTTAAAGAGCATGAAAAATGCTTTTCCTGGAATGTCCATCACATTCTTAATCTAATTTTGAGATCAGCTCACTTTAAACATCACAAACTCTGAGTGAGATGGAGTAATTTCATAATTATATTTTTGGATGTGCCAGTTTCTTCCAACAGAAAATGCCATAATTAGAATTTTTATGAGGGAGGACGTGGCAAACCGAATATGCGGGGTAAAAGAAACAATGATTTTTTCAAAAAATGAACGCCTCTGCAGAAAAATCTGAAAAACAGCCAATAATGTCGATAGAGCATCTTCACTAATTTTTTTAGATTTTTGAGTGGAGGCTTCCACTCAAAGAAAATTTCGACTCATGTTGCCCCGATTTCCCCCATTCTACTTAGATTTCCACATAATTCAGGAAAATTAAAGAAAAAGCGGATTTTTCCATTTGATCACTGAATTCATCTAAATATTGAATTTTCAATATTTCCCTTCCAAATTCGAGGACATTAGACAAATTAGTGATAAATTGAATTAGTAATACATCAGATATAGCTTTCATTTGATAATAATCGTGAGATGATGAGTCAATTAAGTTTTCAGTCACGGCGTATAAATAATTTGTCCTATCGGACAAGTGGCAAGCCGTCCACTGCCATTAGCATCACACGGATTAACGACTTTCATGTGAGTCCCAACACCTTCTCATTAATAAATATCAATTTACAAGATTATATTATTTCTTATATCTCAAAGTTCTTCATTAATTCCATTTTCTCTCTCGTTTCAGCTTTCATTTATTTGACAGACGACTTATTAAAGATTTAGAACTCTCACCGTGTGCCCCATGGAGCCCATAAAAACTGGGACTGGGGACGATTCTTTAATTTGCTTGAGAGAGAAGAAAAAAAAGTAGTCGGGAAAAAAAAAACACAAAAGACTCATAAAAACATCGTAAAAAGTTCCTTTTTGGCAGGACTATGTTATTCTCATTTTTCTTTTCTACTCAAAAAAAAAAGGAGAAAACATACATCTGTCATGTTTTATTAAATTCCAATCATTCTATTCTCGCTATGAGAATTAATATATTGGAACGACTCAATTGAAATCGGTTTGCTGGAGGGAAAAAGAATTGTTCATCATGATGTATAGTGGAGCTGTAGAATGCAGTTACACGCGATGCATAATGAGGTATGAGGATATGAATCGTGATATACACTTATAAATACAAGACGACATGAGTCTCTTGATAAGTGACTAATTATTAATACATTGAATCAATCAATCTTCCTCTCTTTGAATTTATACCATTTTCTTCTAGATGATTAAGATGGAATTTATCATTATTGAATAATTTCAAATTCTTTTATAAAAGCCCACATGAAAAAAAATTTATATTTACATATAAAAAATTTTATACCGAAAAAAGTAGATATCTGACAATTTTTTTTCTTAGTAAACCAATTATTTAAAATAATCAGAAAATATGCGCATGTGGCAAATTAAAAAAAAACTATAAGTGAAAATTTTTCATATATTTTTGTAATAATAATTTATTTGTTAAAATAAATCCAAACAATTCCACTACTATGGAAAAATAAATAGTGAAATGTAGAAGTACTCGAATAAAGGTCCCGAAGCCGTAGAAAAAACAAAAAATAATATAATTCGATTATAGAATCAATGCTCGAAATTAATACACATTCTATACATAAAATTTACAAGTGAAGATATAAATTTTGGATGCTGCAAATATATAATGATAATTATATAAAATTGATGAAATTATATTATTCATTGATTTATTGTTGTATATTTCCCAAATATACCTTTTTATATCGAATTTGATCAATTCTACATGATTATAGTTATATATTCATCATATATAAATCTTCTGTCTTTACTTATAAATTTTAGGTATAAAATATGTATTAATTTCGTTCAAAAGTTCTATGATCGAATTATATTTTTTTGGTAAATAAAATGTACAAAATATATCGTCACTTTAGCCCCAAAGGGGCGTAAGTGATATGCTTATACACAGTACTTACGCCAGTTTGTTTCTAAGATGACGATATTATTTCAACTCGCATGACAATTGACATGATGAATATATATATTTCTTTTGTATTCTTAATATATATTTTCTCTATGGGGAAGTTCATGAATTTTTGCTTTTATTCTCTCGATGACTTGATGTTAACAAATACTAAAAACATGTTTTTTTATTTGATCAAATTCTCATTTTCTCGATTGGTTCTTTCTCTCGATTTTTAACAATCCTTCGCTATTATTATGACTCGACCTTAATGACCATTTCATCATAAACAATTTGAAATGAAAGCCCGAGAAAACTTCATGCCAGATATGATTCTCTATTCTTCTTTTTTTTTGTTCCCTTCTCGTTCTCACTGAGACACGGAAAGAAAAGAAGCAAACGCATAGTTGCGAGAGATGCTAACATCCGACCTTTGAACGCAGCGCTAAATCAACACCCAACTGATCGGAAAGTACGGGCGCAAGGTAGAGGCACCATCCGAGCAATTATTTGCCTCTAGATTTATGAGTGTGCGAAAGAAGAGAAGTGAAATGAAAAGAAAACAAAAGAAGAAAAAAAAAGCATTCAGTGTGTGCTGGAGTTTCGCATCAACTTCTCATATTCCGATTTTTTTTCCTCTCCTTTTTTTTTTTTTAAATCTTCATTTTTATTCTTTCAATTTTTTTAGCAGTTGAGAATCACTTTGCAGCGAGTAATTACATGCTCTCTCGGTTTGTATCTCTCAATAATTCAAGTTCGACCAATTATCCATTCGCAAAAAAAAACAAGAAAAAAAAACATTGGAGATAAAAGAATTGATTGAATCAAGTTGTCATAAATTTCACACAAAGAAAAAACATTTTTTTTTGAAAATTGAATTAAAATATAATTTTCATTACTTGGAAATCCTAAAAAATCTCTCATATACAAAAATTTTGACGAAAAAAATTAAAAGAAAAATAAAAAAGATCAAGGTGGAAGAACCGCGGGATTCTGCGAAAGAGTCACACTGAAGACACACGAGATCTTTCTGGAGAGAGAAAAGAGGAAGACGAACGTCTAAAATGTATTTTTTGGCCGGAGATCCTGCGGATCTTTTTGTCAGTGAGAAAAGAACAGTAAAAATATATATATATAAAAGACAAGATGAAACAGTTGTGATAAGAAGAGAAAAGTGAGGATCAAGAAAAAATAGAATCATATTCCGGGAAGGAAGAAAAAAGTGGGGTGAAGGGGGGGGGGGAAGTAAAAACAGTAAGAATGTGAAGGATAGTTTACAATGGACATCGATCAACAATTTAGCGAATTCTTTTTTCAGTTAAAACAGTGAGTAGCTGCTTGAGCCTTTTTTTAAATCGTATTTTCTTTCGATGCAGACTTCAGTCGGGAGTCGTTTAACGAACACGTCGTGCGTCCCCCACTTTTATCTTCCTCCAGTCCATCCAGAGACCAATATTTGTAGTCTCTGAAGGCACTTGAAGAACGTTCGAGCAAATGAAGAAATGGTAGTTTATGGGTACTCCCATGGTGATGACTAATATACTTTCACTGTATTTTTCTTTGATTTAATTTAATTAACAATTCCTTTCAATTATTCTTCTTGAATAAGATGACAATCTCATCCCTCTGCACAATCTAATATTTTACGAATTCTGGAAATGATTGGAATATTTGAAACTGTGCCTGAAGAAGCTTGAATTATGAACGAAATATCGCGATTTGAAAAATCCTATATATCTACATTTCTCAGTAATTTTTTCGAATTTTTTCGTGGAGTCCTCAGCTTTTAAAAGAAATCACGAATCATTTGACTTTTTTTTTCCGGAAATTATGAGGTTGATTCGATTTAAATTTTACTGAGAATATATTTCACCTAAACTGAAAATATAAATAATTCTCATTAATTAATTCTTAGATAATAGATCGCAAGATTCATATATTTCGGAGTAATCCAGTGATATACACACGCACCTTTCAGCACTGAAACAATTCGTTAAATTAGCCTTGTTGATTCATCGAAACATGAAGAAAAAAAATGAAACTATAATTTGCATCATTGTTTCAGTAAAAGTATCAAATTTCCTGAACAAGAAACTATGATTATCGCGTGTCTACATCAGTTCTCAAAAATGCATACGTTTCAGTCGTTTTGCACCTCCTTTTCGTTCCGAGTATAATGAACTCTTGAGTTCATGATGTTTTTTTTTTTTACTTCTGTTATTTCTCTTTCGTTTGCTCTCTTCTGCTTTACCTCATTCGTTCATTCCTCCTGTTTCGCGTTGTCCCCCGGGGCAAGTTTCTACCGATGTTTGTTGAATGTATAGCTGCTATGAAGCTGCAGTGAAAAGAAGATGAAGAAGAGACAGCCTACATGTTGCTTTTTGCTGAATTTATGTCACAATTTTTTTATGGGAAATTTAATGATAATTGTATAATTTGTAATATTGGATGAAAATTGATGATTTTTTATTGAATTGAAAATTTTATTATTCATCACAATTTTGTTTTTTTTTTGTCAAATTAGTAAGAAAATGCATTATTGCATTTTTCAATTAGAATTGCAATTATCTAATGACAACTGACACAATAAAACTTAAGGTCGAACTTATAAATTTTGACAGTCGGCTAATCAAAATTAATTCAAGCTTCATTAAGGGTCCTCAAAAATTATTAAAAAGAATTGTGAAATTCACTAACCTTACCTGACTTTTTCCCAAATTATTTGCTATTTTTAAATCAAATATGATCATTTTTGTCTGCGAATTTGACAAACTAATATTTTTTCAATAATTTAATTATGTCCTTTTATTTTCCAATTTTCTCCCTCATAAAATAAACTGAATACGCAACATGTAACTGAATTACAGTTCTGGAACCGTAATTTTCTTTAGATTTTTCTCTCCGTGTATAATATCAAATTGTATCCATTGCCATTCATCCACAGCAAATAGTGACCGAGAAATTGAATTGAATTATTCGTTAACAATAAAGGAGTATTTTCCTCACTTTAGAATCAAAAACGTAAAATGTTATACACACGTGGTAGAGGTGGCATAAAACTCGTGGAATAATATTCGTTATTTGTAATAAAAAGACTGAAGCTTCAGTTTGGTACTATATAGCGTCATAAAGTTTCAGATGCCTTCCGTTACTGGAGGTGGGGAGTTAGTATAAAAAATTTTCACCACAAGAACAGGGGTGTAATAATTGACAATTGCTACACATATCTAATATAAATGAAATCTCCCACTATATACATGATTTTAATTTTTTTTTAATGGGGAAAAAGTATTTCACTTATAATTTGAGGAGTTACAAAATTATCATAATAAAATTAGCACACATGACAATTTTTTTAATAAAAAAAAAAAAAAATTATTATAGAAAAAATGTTTTGAAAAATTGCATTTATAATTTTTCAAATTTTCTACAAGTGCATATTTTTCATTTTTTTTTAAATAATTTATTTGTTGAATAAAAGTCAAGTGTCTGCTATTTTTTAGTATCATTACAAAATTATATTTAAATGTAATATGGATAGATCACAATAGTGAATGTTGTACCTGTGACATCCCACTAAACGCAGATGTCAGGCCTCATTCAAGATAAGATCTTTCCACCTTCTTCATCATCATCATCAAGACCAACTCGAAGCTCACCTCGTTTTTCTTCTTTTTTTTCTTCTTTTCACCTTTTCTCAACGTTCGTTCTCGAGTTACTTTCGAGGATGCGTTATTGCGTTTCACACTTTGCCGACAAAATTCCCGTGAAGGTAACCCTGACTTCCAAATTTATATGCTCACAATTTTTTTTTCTGTCTTTTTTAAGATGATTTTTTGTTCACTTATCTTCAAGTTGAATTTATTATAATATCCTCCGTTCAAAGGATTATTCTTCCGCATAATATTATCATTACACTTTTTAGCTGTTAAAATATTTTATAAAGAAAACAATTTTTTTAATCAAATTATTTTTATTCCGTATTTGTCAGTCAAAATACTATGAGACAAACGAGTTTTATAGTTTACAACAGCAGAACTTGAAAAGAGAATGAGTGTAAAAACCTGATTTCCAGGGATAGAGTGAAACAAGTTTATCATAAAGGAAAATATGAAAAAAAAAGGTTGTCCTAAAAAGGTTAGTCTTATGTCACGCTTATCCTCGATGGGTTTAACATGCCACTAGTTACATGTAGCACTCATTGTTTATTGGCTGATTATGATCCGAGTGATGTAATATTTGAGGTTCATTTTTGGATGTAATTATCATAGGTGGATCCTATGAATAACTTAACCTTAACCCTTAAATTCTGAATCTTATTGATATTATCATTGGATATATCCTTGAATCTATTATTATTTGATTTATCCTAAAATCTAAATTGTATTCTATATTTCATTTCGTCATTTCATTGATGATCTTCAAAATATTTGAATGTGATACATGGCAAATCCACTTATTTCTACTACTTTAGTAATGCTCCTCAAATCTTTTCCTTCGCAAATTTGAAATTTTTTCCTTCCAATTTCTTCTGGTCTAAACAGATGTAATAAGTCCTTTCGTTTGTATTTCGAAGAGAAAAAAACATTTTCAAAGTTATGATTCTCAGCTAAAATGATTTGGATATCGAATTGAAAAATACACGGTTACCATGATTACGATGAATCTACTTCTCAATCATATCCTGAATAAGAAAACATCATTATTACATAGGAATTATAAAGATTATCAATTTTGTGAGGATGTGAAATTTGAAATACTTTATTTTGTATTGAACACAATTTTGTGCTGCACGTGTTTCATATTCAAAATAACATTCCGACTAATAGAAGTGATAGAAAAATATGAGAAGTATTAGATTTAGCGTCTTTGAACGTGCTCTGCAGTGTAACTAATACACTATTACAGCATGGGCTCGGATGCTCGACACCGCACCTAATGCACAACTCAGATCTACTTACTACGATGTTGCCCATCAAGACGTGCGCACGTGCGTCAGCGTTGTATTACTAGGTACGAAAAGACTAGTGATAATAAAGGTATTAATAAAGACAACTAGTGCATTACATTTATGATTCGTCACATCCAAAACCCATAAAGAATCGTTTCAAGTCTCATCATGATTTTACTGTCTCGACCAAATGTGAAAGTCTCTCTAAAATTCGTGAAGCTCAGGGAAGATTTCTACCGATTTTTTCAGCTGTTCCATTTTCAGGAATTCTTTGCCAGCTGTAGCCGTGTGGAGTAGCCTTTCAATTATTGTCGAGGTTTCACCATTTTATTTCATTTTTATTGCAACAATTGTATGATTTTGCAGCCATGCACAATATATATCTCCCTTCTTCCCCTCCGTTTCTCTTGCGACTACATGGGTTGCTTTCTATTACTGTACCACATCCATCCAGGATTATGAGAAGCCATGGAGAACCCTGATCAGTACAGACGGTTGATATAAGATCTCCATCAGGTTGTCTAGATCCAGAAAATATCAGGGCCTGACCAAGACAGTCTGATTGGAGTTAGCGTGTTTTTGTAAATTCCTTAATCAGACTATCCTGATCTAATACTGCTCAATGCCATCTATGGAAAGTTATTGATGTGAAAATGATCATGTTCACTCGCTGCCATCATCGATTACAACCGAAGCTACACTAGATTCATTTAAAAAGTCTCTTCATCATCATCTACTATCAAACGAGTGTAACGACGCCAGAGTGTCAATCGGGAGAGTCCTTCACCTGGGTTAGAGTGCCTTCGTAACAATGTCAGCCCCTCTGATACTCAAATTTGATAAATTTGATAAAAGTGTATAACGTTTAGCAACAATCAGTGCAGTGCTTTCAGTATTAAATTCTACAGGACTTTTAAAAAACTCTTTTACTTAATTTTTCAATTTTTCAATTTTTATAATTTTTCCATTTTCCTAATTCTTCGATTTTTCATTCAAATAATGGTTTTTTATCCATTGAAAGACTTTCAATTAAATTGTGCAATGAAATTAGTCAATTAATGATTATAATGAAATTTACACGAAATTATTATGAAACACAAACGAACCAATTTGTTATAAATCACACAATTGTTCAAATTATTAATATGTAATTATGTAATTCACATTGGTTTCGGCTTTATGGGCATTTGCTTACAGTCGATAAATAAATATATCTATCTATCTATCTATCTATCTATCTTTCTTATTAGGCTACTCATATACCGTCCTGATGACGCCCGAATAAGGCTAGCCTGATTAAAGTTTCTTATTTTCTTAATAAGGGTATGCTAATCAGGATTTCAGCAGTCCCGGATCAGAAATGCTTGATAAGGTTAGTCTTGCATTAGCCTGATCCGAGCTTGATATGATGCCAAGTCTACCTGACCAAATTTTGAGGTGGGCTGCTGTTCGAGTTGACAAGCGGTCACCCATCCAAGTAGCAGTCAAATGAACCTTCGATGCACTTTACGAATCCGTAGGACCTACGCGTAGGCTGAGCAGCCAAACCATCGGTCTAGAGGTTTCGTCAATATTATGATTTTTTAACGGTATTGAAATAGCATGCTCGGCAAGCTCTCACTCATTATCGGGTTGCCATATTACTGAAGAACATACCAAGATACGATGCAGGGAAAATATTTCTTATGATATTAAAATATTTTTTTTTCTATGATTTCCTACTTTACATCTCCGAGATGAAAGATCACAATCTTCAATCTCTAGAGAGTCTATCGACTCTCCATATCAAGTAGAGTTACATCGACACTTGCTGGTAGTTCTCCGTTAATAATATAATCAGCATGCAAGTATGGCTCCGAACAAAGATCTAATAATGATAATTTTGAAGATGAAAAATGAGACCTTCATAATTCCATGAGGAAATCCTAGGAAAGTTCAATAAGATATTTTGTCATGAAGAGGTAACCTTCCGTGTTTTGAATGTTTCAATCAATTGTTACCCCAGATTTATTAATATTGTTATAATATAAAAGTCCAAGCGATTAGACAAAATTGCTCAACCATTGGTGTGAAAATTCAATACATAATGGCTTTTCCGTTACTTCTTGAGGTCACAGTGAACGTATTATCACATTTCAAAGGATGAATGAAACTCCCTTCGTTAGCAATCTCGGATTCATCAGAGAATAAATTATTTCATTTCTAAGCATGTTGAAGAATTTTATTGACAGGCAAACATTTACAGGCCAATAAAGATTATATATTGTTATAAGTCATAGGTTATTCCGATACAATGTAGCTTCCCATCTGTACCTGACCTCCGCATTCTAACATCTCTATTTGCAGTGGACCCATCAACGTGTGTCAATCCTCATATTCTTACACTATTCAATAGTTGATAACGAAACATGCCACGAATTCCATTCTGTTCATCTAGGGATGTAAAATGACGGTTAGTTGGGAAATGGATCAGGTCAGCCGTTAATTGACCGTTTTGTGATCATTTCTGACTCGACAGCAAATTTGATTGAAAATTAACAATCAGTAATTTAAATAGTCAGTCAGGAGTAATGAATGTCAAAATCTATTTAAATAAGGAGAATTGACCGTCAATTTCGTATTATGTCACTTTTTTTGGTCATTTTGAATCATTTTTTTCGAGACGAAGACGGAGAAATGACTTATTTCCAAAAAGCATGCAATATCTCTCATTTTTCCTGAAAAAATTATAATTAAACTATCTAGTTAAAGAATAAATATGAAAAATCGATACTGAAATCTGACTATTCAGATAGAAGATGTCCCACAATTTTTTTTTTGCATTTTTGGTATTATTTTTAAACAAATGTCATCTTCGATGATAAAAAATCGGCATTTAATTATCTGATAGTGATATATGTTATTTTCATTCAACGAATTATTATAGAAGAAAAAAAAAAGTTCCAAAAAAAATCATTAGTCTATTTAGATGGTATTCGATCTTCAGAACGATGTTCTGTCAACTTTTTGACTCACGTTTCAGTCATTATTATTTGACAAAAATGGTCAGTAATTAATATTCAGCCAATGACAGTCAGTTGACCGGTCCATTACGGTAATTTTTCGTTCCATCCCTAAGTCCATCACTACTAAAGCGTGCATGAGCTTTTGCGCAAATACGTGATGGTATTATACGCCCGAGAGGGTGAGAGCGAGGAGAAAAGTTCAAATAAAGAGAATGTATTATATATGGGATGTATCAACTGGAATGACTCAAAGAGATTTGAACTTTTTTGTCAAATGGAGATAGCAATAGTATGCCACGGAAAAAGATTAGAAGTAAAAACGATAGTTCATTCAAATGAGACTATTAGAAAATATAAACAGAAATGATAATTATTGAAGAATAATAAATATGGAATATTTAACCCTCATAGCATATACCTCTAAACAGAACTTCAACGCACACACTGGGTCCAATCGACCTCACTCCATTTTTCAAGTGTTATATCTCGACAACTCTGTATTTTTTCAGAATTCACGTTATGATTTTTTTTGTAGGGAAAAGAATGTACTTTTGAATACGATCATCGTTGTTTCCAATGAATCAGTTTTTAACGGTTAAAAAATGGTTCAAAATTGAACCTATCTCCTAAAATGAGGTGTCTTTAATTTTAAAAAGCCCTATGAACGTCGAAACTTGGTGTCTCGAATATTTTTATCCATTGAATCATATTTCAGAGCTGGATTCTTTCTTTGAAGGGGGGGGGGGGGGGTAAAAGAGATGGAATTCAAATGAAATAGTTGAAAGTAGATATATCAATTGATCCCTAATTTTCATAGGTCAAAACAAGTGTTCCATCTACTCATCGCATATTGACGCGGTTCATAGTAGTTAAGGGCTGTGATCCCCTCAAACCAACTGAAATTCAATTTCAGACAGAACAGAATTTATCAACATTTTGGTTTTGATGCCTGCACAGATTATGTTTTCGACTAGCAATTCTGGAGCTCAAATTAGAATTTCAGAAAGATTGTAGAAAGGGGTAGGCATTGGAGTAATGGTAGCCATTGATGAGAAATAGTGCTAAAATCTACCTGTTTCTGACTATTCATGCTATCCGAATTGACATATGCTCAAAATTATCTCTAGACGAATCCTTACATTTGCGTCGAGAAGTCCATACTTTTTCATTCTTTTTCAATAAGGTAAGCGCTTACAAACTCATTGTAATATCAATGCATTCCATATCAAACGCATATATATAGATATATCCTTTTGCTGTATTGTAGGGGGTAACAAACTATTCTTTCAAATAATCCACCTTCGAATAAAGAAACATGACGTTCCCATTTAGAAGCAAAACCGACAGGAAAATTAGATTAAAAAGACAATCAGCTATATCATGTGCACCACTTGTCAGTTCGTATTCCGAAAGAGAACCCTTTCCTTCGAGACTCGAATTGATATTGCACGACACTGATTTCTCATTGGTGGAGGTCAGGTGCAGCCTCTCACAACTCAATGTCTTCTCGCATATTTTTCCAAAGAAATTTATAAATACATTCTCAAGATTTCTGAAAACTTTGTTTTGGTCAAAAATGTAAATAGATTTTTTTTTTAACCCATTGCTGAAAGTGCGGAGGCGGATGACCGCAGATGAGTTTTACGAGTTTGGTCCTGCAGGCACGTCCCGTTCCCGGCGCCTCTGAACGACCGATTATAGCTGCCGTGCGCGGTTCAGCCCCCTTGGCTCTCTCCCTCATTCTCTGTCTCTCTCTTGCTCTGTTTCTCTCTTGGTTTCATTGGATACCACAGCGTGACCAACGGAAATAAGAGGTATGTGGGTGTTTCAGGAAGACTGTTAGAAAGACTGTGTAATTGATTATGACGTCATTAATAAAAACAGAGAGGAATTATTTAACATAATTTAAATGAAGGGGAATTGATTTTTTTTTCTGTTCTCAATTTGAAAAAAAATCAATTATTTTCAATTAATTAAATTATTTCACTGAAAATTTCTCGGTAGTGATAATTGAAAATATGAAGAAAATAAATTTATTTTCTAACGAAAAAAAATGAAAAATAAATAGTTTTACTTAAATTCACTGAAAAAAAAAAGAGTAAATCAAAGAAAATTATTTTCATACGCAATTAATGTCAATTTCTTCTCAGTGGTTTTCTCAGTTTTGAACCTTCAAATCAAGTTGTATTAAATTTAGATTTTACATTAACAAAATAAAAATGAAAATAATGATCCTAATAATCTGGAGACACACGTTACGAACTAAGAAAATGAATTTCACATCTTCATACATAAAGTGCAGGAAAGACTACTGAGACGAGTTTAAGTTACTTCGGGAAGTTAATCGTGGGAATAGAAAGCTGGTGTATGGAGGTTTTGATATAAAACAGAGAATTGAATCGCCACCTTCTCGTGTGAGTTTAACCCGCACCAACGATGAGTGGACGTGTTTCAATTCCTCTGGGATTACATTTCTCTTCAATTTTATACAATAACGAAGAATTTAACTCTTTTTCACCTATTTTTCATGTAATAAATTCAGTTGATGAATTTTTCTGTAACTAAAAGATTTATTACTTTAATTGATCAGAGTCTTAAAAAAAAAGCACTAATGAAATTCAAAGAAATAAGTTCCATTTTTTTTCGAATTTTTTTTTTAAATTACTTTTAAAATAGAACATTGATTATTGAATAAATTAATTATTTCCCGTAATTTTGAAATACTCAGATAAATCATCCTTTAATATTCATTGAATACGAGTCACGAGCTTACAAATGGCGTCGTTTAACGTCTTTTAAAACCAGATGATGGGTGATCCTAATGCTCAACTTACAGCCTTAAGTATCATCCTCGCTTCCTCAACATTTCTCAATTTTTTTTCATTTTTTTTTTTATTCTTTCACCTCTTTAGTTTTATTTTATTTTTCTTTAACACTCATGCGAACTCGTGCGCGTCCGGTCGAGTTCACGGAAGATTAACCGGCCCTGTTTTCCATCCCATCCACTTCATGGATAATACATATTGAGTTGAGTGAGGCGCTAGGCTGTATTATTAATTGCAAAACAATGATCGTAAATCATTGGTATACCTCCATCATCTTTGATTAACATCCTTTGGTTATCTTTAGGGTTAATTTTCAATTGAATTTAATCCATTGTAAGGATTATTGAAAAATTTACCAATAAATTTTTGCATTTTTTTTAAATATTGGAAAAAGTTTTTTGATTTTCTTTGTTTTTTTTTGTTCTCAAGATAAATTTTTAAAAATTGTTTTCTTCATTTTGGTGAAAATTTTCTTTGATGAAATGAAGTGGACATAATTCTTGGGCATTAATGTAAATTGTAATGCAGCATTGTTAGCATTATCAAGAGCAAAAACGAGGATTTAACATGGGTAACCCGCTCGTTAAACTCACAACGAAAAGCTTTAGTAGAGTTCTTCAGACTTAACCACCAAGTTTTCACTAATGTTTCTTGTTACAACTACCGTCCTAATGCGTTTCGTTAATCCAACTAATTTCGAGTCCCTTTTTAGACTCGAAAATAAGACACTTGATGTTTTTTTCATATAATCTAAATGATTTTGTTTATTTAGATTTGAGAAATCTGAATAAACAGGAAAATAATGATATTAATAGTGAATTGAATTAACAAATGATCATTAAAAATATGGTAATTAATGTTCAAGTCAAATTGAATACTCAAATTGATGACATTCTAAAAAAATCAATTTTTAAAAAAATAGGGCCAAAACCACTCATTTACCTATTTGAATTTATTGTTCGTTATTACAAATATGTTTATTAATCTGAATTAACAAATCTTATTCGCAAAAGTCAAAATCTTATATCAAAGGAAAAATGTAATAAATATTAAAAGGAAGAAATGAATTTTATGAATTAAAATATTCACTGAAAATTCATTTTCCACAATAATTAAATATAACGGTATATAAAAATGAAAAGAATTATATTATTATCTTTTTCATCTCTAAAATTGTTTGTTGAATTCAAACACGGGCAAATTTAAAGCCATAGGGTTTTATAATACAGAAATGAGGGCATGAAAGATCGACATAAGTGTCTCACGGCATACCAAAAGGCGCTTCTCTCTCTTTCTCTCTCTCTTTCTGCACATCTCGCGGGACCGCAGGAAATTTCCAATTTGCATTTAAGCCAGTGAGTGAGATGAAAAGAGGTATGCAGAGGAATAAGAAACCCCCATAGACCTTCATATCTGCGCGTGCGCTCACTTCGCCCACCTGTACACACTCATCACTCTGTCTACTTTCTATCTCTCTCTCTCTCTCTTCGTATTTCTTTCTTTATTTCTTCTTCTCTTTTAACTCTCTTTCATTGCGTCACAAAAGAACTGGATCCAATGCGACCACAGACTGGGCGGTACATGCAGATTAATCTTGATTACAAAACTGCAAATCAAGGAATCAAATACTTCGTTTTTTTCATTTTTTTTTTCATTCTTTATTCTTTTCTTTCTGTACAACGGGAATAAAAAAAAATTATGATTTTTTTTTAACATTCATGATCAGCGGTTTCGATGCACGTAAAACACGCCTTGAAATTAATTACACGTGCCTCTGGCCTCATAAACAAGTGAGATGATCGGACCCATCATTAGGTATGGGTAATAGTATGCATCGATGGATGCACGTGTGGGACAATTTCACGTTGTCAGAAGATGAATATGATTGAAAACTATTGTTGAGAATATTTTACATCATTCATACGTTTTTCTCATTCTGGTTAGACACTTATTCAATTTACTGCAAATTTTCGAGAATTATATATTCACAGTGAAAAGATGAATGAAGGTTTGGGGGATTTATTATTATAATGGGAATTTCTGATGATTCACGATGAATTAAAAAGAGGAAAATAAGGAATTATGGAGGGAAACAATTATACTATTGAATAAATACCCAAATTTTGCTTAGGAGACATTCAAAAACATTCAAATTAGGATAATTTTTGAATATTTTCTTTACTTTCAGAAAAACTTTTGTGTTTGGGAAATTATCGTTAATCTCATAGCTTGGAGGCGTAAAAAGCTAGGCAATAATACAGGGAGAAGAAGAGAATGAAAATCATAGAGAAAATTTGTGCACAAAAAAAAACTATTTCAATATGATTCAATTTTAATTGATGATCAGATAATTTTCATGGAGAAATTTTAGTAAGAAGTGTCTATCGGATTGATCAAAAATTATTTGAAAGACCATAAACTTTGAGGTTGAACTCATGAATTTTGGCAGTTGGTTGATAGAAATAAACTTGAGTTATAAACTTATTATCTTAAATAGTTTGTTGCAGACTTCTGAATAGAAGAAATTCAAGCTCAAAAAAGTACCATTCAGCATGATAAAATTTAACAGCTGGACTTCAAAATTTACTCATTTTCTGTTTCTCATTTTTTCATTTTCCTCGCTATGAAATAGAACCAAATAAACAGCACGCTAGTGGATTACAATTCTGGAACTATCAATTTTTTTAGATTCTTCTCTCTGTGAATGATAAAAATTCAAGGAATATTGATTGGAAGAATAGCCTCATTCCATTAGTTTCCAGTTGAAATTCATAATGAATGAATGATTGATTGATATTCTGAATTATCAAAAAAATCGCGAAAAGCACAAAATTTCAAAGAAAACATTCATTTTAATTTTTGCCTATATAATTTCCATCGAAAATGATTTCTCAGAATAATGAACACTAAGCTGCGTTTTTAGCACTCCCCCACATAATATTTCGCGTAAAACTTTAATTAACAAAAGAAAAGCAAACGAATCTTCTGAACAAGAACTTAAACAAATATTCTTCAAATACTTTCAAATGACCTGAAAAATAAAATTCTACATAAATTATTAATCCGTTTTTGTACCCAAACTTTACGACGTAGCCAGTGTGTCGTAGGCACTGGCAAATAACCTGTACAACATCTAGAAAACCAAGGAAGAAGTGACACAATGACTCTCCCGGGAGTGATTCGGTAATGAAGTCACCCTGATCCTTTCAACTTTACTTCTTCCATGCGCCCACCCTTTTCCCCTTGCATTACCAAATTACCAGAAGAACAAAACGTAAGAAACAACAAAAAAAAATTATCCCACCTAATGCACTATTTTTTCTCTTTATTTCAGGTAAGCAAAGCAATGAGATAAAAAGTTGAATAAATCCAATAAATCATCAAGATATGTTTGGGTGAGTGATTATATGAAATTCAACGGTGAAACTCGGTACTACGTTTAGTCACGTATTACTTTAAAAGTGGGATCATCGGTCAAAGAATATAATGTTAGAATCAAAGGTCGCAGGGACATAGGAAATAATTTCTGTCTCTTTCAATTCTTAACTTGGGAAAAAAAGAGAAAAATAATAAAAATGAAAAAAGAGAAAAAAAAAAATGAAAAAAAAAACATGAAAAAAGAAAGAATGATGAAGAAGGGAAAAGAAGCCGACGCTGTACGATGCGATGGCCCTCGCAAGAGAGAGAGGCCGCCCCTGTAATCACAATTGAAGGCTATTTTCTCACCGCTCTGATGATGCGCTCTGATGATGCCCAGGCATAACCTCGTAGGATCATCTCCATCCGCGCACATACACACATATATATAGATATACATATATATAAAGGAATATCTTCCACCTCCTTCGATCTGCCTCTCTCTCTCTCTCTCCTCTTTTTCTCTCTCCTGCAAAAATAAAGTAAGAATTAAGAAAAAAAGAGAAGATTTTAGATAATGTGGTGGGGATGGAAGAGGGGCAGAGGAAGAAATTTGCGCCCCCACGTATACGAGAGTCTTTCTCTATCTCTCTTTCTCTCTCTGGCGGTCGTGCTCAGCAAGAAAACATAAGTGCAGCGAAATATGATGGACGCTCGACGAGTAATTCCCCTCTAATAATTGAAATATACCCGGGACCCAGTGCCGCATTTACCAACGCCACATGGGTTTTTATATTATGTTTATGTTTATTGTAAGTGTGTCTTGGGACGCGTTTGTGGCTGCATGGAGGTGCTGGAATTTTAGTTATTTTTATAGTTGGTCATGACGGATTGGAATTCACATATTTATTTTTTTATTTTTTTTTCGAAGATCTTTTTTTTCAGAGTAAAAAATTTAATTAATTTTTAGGGAGGTTTTTCGTGATATTTCGTAAGAATCAAATTTATAATTTATTTACACAGGAAAGTAGATGATAATTTCTTTTCAATTCTTGAAACTAGTGGGAGGCTAAGTAATTGTTGTGTGGGAACACCAAAAGATGAGCCATTTTGTTTCGATATTTTCTAGAATAATGCGAGAAATAGGAATGTTTTGTGAAAAAATAAAAAATGAATTCAAACTATTTTGATTATTATTTGTTTTCAATTTTTATTTTTTTATTTCTTTTTGGATAGAAAAAGTTCCTCCGACCAATGATGGCACTTCGAACGAAGCCAATATACCAGTTTTGGTACCCATTGCTCAACCAGGGCTTCCCAAAATACTATGAATTTCTTTTCGAAATATGAAATGAATATATTTTTTTTTATTTCTTCCTATGAAGATTTTTTCTTTGACCATTTGTCGATAATTTGGAAATAGAAGAACTGGCCATTATGGTCACCCTAGAACTTGAAAACTCAAAATTTCAAAATTTTTGCACCAACATTCCATTCTGCTCTATGCAGATTTCTTCAGGGCGCGTTTATAAATACTGTTTTTTTTACAAAATTATAATCATTTTTCTTTCACGTACGTCTCATTAAAACATTAATTCCCTCAATGGAAACTTGAAAAATAAATGTACTCGGTTTCCTTTGCTGTATCCCGAACTCTCAAGATATCCATTAATTCACTCTCAATTTTAATTCACTTTCCACTACATTAAAACAATTACCAAAATGTTCTTTGTTCCATTGAAAAAAATTATTGAAGGTCAATGAGGGCAAAATTAAGTGAATGGTGATGGAGAAAGTGACGTGGTGGGAATGGAGAGAAAGAGAGAGAGAGCGAAAGAGAGGCAGTTGGATGAACGAAAGGATAGGGGTTATGTAGTGGTACGGTAATACCAATATGCTGGCCTCCATACATCAAGCGTGGGGGTGGTCCGACAAACTGGGGAAACCTGACCAGAAATATGATGTCATTTATATGGTAATACATCGGAATCCACGTCATTTAGATACTTCGATGATTAATGCCCTCGACAAGACAACGCCAGCTGCTGTATCGTTTTTTTTTCCCCCGAAAAATGTTTCCTTCACCCTTTTTGTCGAACTCTATTCATCCGTTTCCATGCATTCAATTTTGTTATCATATAATTTTTTCAAATTTTCCCAATGTCTCTAATTTTGTTTTTGCACCAAATTGAAATGATTTTTCCTTCTTCTCATTTTTTTTCTTACTTTTCATCTAAAACTACCCTCTAGACTCAAAATCAACCCCCTGGCGACGCCACCTAGACGTTGTACTCTCATTGGTATTCCAATCTCGTGACGCCCTCCGCGCCACTTTGCGAAAAAATGTGAACTTAATAAGAAAAGCCTCGAGGAGCTGGAGAGCTTTTGTCGAACGTCTTTTTCTTCTTTTTTCTTACTCACTTTTACCAAACTCTTCTCTTATATATTTTTTCATATATTATTTTTTTTTATTCCAACTTTCTGTGACTTTAATTTAACATTTACCAAGAATTCTTAAAAAATTACATCACAAGTGGTTCGTCAATTTGGTCTTTCTTTTACTTAACATAGTACCACTGATACTGCCCTAGTCAGTGGTTATAGTGTCTCGTTTGATTCATGTAGTGTTTACACACTAGATGGCGTCCCGAGTGAGTTAGAGAAAAAAAGAAAATGTAAAAAGTAAGGTTTTCATAGTTATTCACTAATTAGTATTACATCCCCGGAAGCTGCATTTTCGAGGGTTCAAAATGTTTCATACATAATTCTCTATTATTTCCTTTTTGCTTCCGAATGGAAGCATTGTAAACGCGATTTTTTTCGATCTCGAGATTTCATCGGAATATGACTCAGAACGTTCCAAAACGTCGAGAAATGACATTTTAAAAAAATGTCTGTATGTATGTGTGTGTGTGTGTGTGTGTGTTTGTGTGACAGATATCAGCTCATTGCTCCGGAACGGTAATACTTGGTGACCTGAAAATTGAACAGTACTTTCTTTCCCCGTGCAAATTGCTCTCCGTGAAATTTGAGCGAAATCGGTTGAGTACTTTTCGAGAAAAATCAAATTTTCGAAAAATCGTTTTTTCGATTTTTCTCCGCGAAAAATTGATTCACAGCCCCCACTCTCAGCGATGAAATTCATCTCATTTGAACACACAATTTTCACTCGGGGTAAATTTTGCTGCGATTTTCCGATTGCGGATAATTTCAATTACAGTGTTTTTTATCCTGAATTTTGTATACACGATAGCTCAAAAACTATTTGAGTTAGAGACTCCAAATTTCGTGGGTGTGTGCATCTAATGAACGAAAAGTTTGGTATTGGAATTGGGCGAAATCGGTCCAGTAGTTTCTGAGATATTGCACAAAAACCATTTTATGAAAAGAGGTTATATCTCGAAAACTACTGGAGCGATTTCGCCCAAGTTCAGCTTATAAGATTCATCTCAATGAGCCCCACAAATGATGAGAATTTCAGATTTTTCAGAGGTAGTCTCTTGTAAGAGTTTTCGATAACCTAGTTTTTTCAAAAATCACGGTTTTTTTTAGCTTCCTCCCTAGGAACACTACTATTTTTCATTTCACCATTCGAAAGTAGACAATTTTTTCTACCAAATGAGTACATTTTCTTCTGACGACAATCGGAAAGAATAGGAATCCCATTTGAAATCTGAACTTCAATTTTTAAGTTTTATCGTAGGATCTCAGTTTTCATCTAATATTGAAAATTTATGTATCATATGACATTATTGCAGCTTAATCGATTATGGTAAGCTAGGACTGCAGGTCCTAAGATTGCATCCTGAACAGATCAATACAGTCTGGAACAATATTCGTAGGAATGTTTAAGTGCGTATTTGTCGTAAAAATGATGTTATTTTTTTGAGCAATGGAATACATGAATAGCGATTTGATGCAATATTGATGAAATTCCATTCGGAAGCATTTTGCCAATCGAATTGGCAACATATTAAATTTCGCACAAGGAGTAGGGTTTGCCAGTAACGCACAAAGAGTGGCACTCCTGCTTGTTTTAAATCCAAATCGGAATCGTCAACTTTGTAAAATATGATAAAATCTGCTATTTCCCACAAGGTTCAATGTTAAACTCGTGAAATTTCAAGTGTCAATATCTTTCGACTCATTCTAGTTGACCCTTTGGATATTCAACAGGATCATTATCTTATTATAATCTACGAATGTGCCAAATTTCAGAATTTTTGGAACGGTTAATCGAGTATTGGCGGTACTCTCTAGTAGTTCTATTGAGAAGGGGTGGATGAAAATTGAGGCACCGGGCACTCCATCGAAAGGATCCTCGGTGCATTTATTACATGGACTGTAATAAGCAATAACGTCTTAACCAACATTTTTTTTTTAATTGATTGACGGTGTATTTTTAGTGAAGAAGCATTTCTGAACCCAAATATGACATCTACAAAATTATGAAAAAAATGTTGATTAAGGACGCTCCCAAGCAAATCACTTTTCTATAGATTTTTCTGAAACTTGGCATACACACAGTCAAAAGTGCCCTTTATATATAGAAATTTATTTGAATAGTCCTTGCGAGGGTTAATTAGGAGATATTAACAACTGAAATTCGTATGTTTAACATGTAAACCCACTCCCGATCAATGATTTCACACACATTTTATTAAATTTCAAGAGTAATTTTCAATCTCTTCAGTGACATTATCTAGTAACTTGTTCAGGTTAGGTTAAGTAATATAGTAACTTTTTAATCATCACCATGTTCACTCTTGAGTAAACACAATTTTAGAAAGAACTGACAGTTAGCAAGAAACAATCACTTCTTGACTAACATCACATTAATTAATTACATTGTTTTTGATGGAATTTCAATTTTTACACAATAAATTAGTGGAACTATTTTGTTTCTTAACATTCATAATGAATCAAGTGTACAATGTGAAATTGTCAAGACTCAAGAAATTTATAACGATAAAAAATGACCAAAAAAATTTTTAAGGTTATGCAGTAAACATTAAAACATGACACAAAAAAATTTTTGCAACATAATGAGTCAAAACTTTAAATTATATAAGGTAATATATGAAAAAGCAATATTTTTGATATATATACGTATAATAGATCGAAAGAATTTCTGTTAATAATGATTATGACAATTTTGTAATTTGAATAATTTGTCCATAGATAAATAAAAATTAGTATCCTGAAGAGGGCTTCACATCGAAGCCGAAACGTTGATACTGAATAATTAAAAATTTATTATTTAATTGTAAAATCTGCAGAGACCTAAAAGGCCACCATCGTCAAGTAATTTTCTATCAATTTTTTTAAAAAACTGAGAATCAGTAATTGAAGATATAAGAAATATTTTTCTGTAAAGATAACCAAAGCAAGTGGTATTAGTTTTGTTATAAATTTTCGTCAAAGTCAAGTACTTTTGTTGGTTTTCACGGTTATTTCATCTTCTGCGCATATAAATGGCATTTTGAACTTCTGCGCATTATAAATGGCAGGGAGAGGGAACACTGGGCCTCAACCACATATTATTTTATCTATAGTATTTTACATAGGGAAATCTTTTTAAAAGTTGAGCTCCGCGGGTCCTTGGGAACCTCCTTAAGACGTTATTGCTTATTACAGTCCACATATTGATTTCATTCTCATATATCCAAAACTCATTGATTCAATATTCAAGTATGAAGATTTGCATCTAATTATGAATTTAACGAAAATTTTAAGATTTTTTAGTAAACTCTCGATATTCCCCAAATGATACAATGCTGTATCCACACATCTCAACATTCATTGCACGTATAAGACCATAGAGCACACACACACAACTATGCGGAATGAAGTAGGAAATCGCGACCAAGCACCGGCCAACTAATTGCCTCACTTAATCATGGATTTTACCAAATTTTCTTGTCTTCAAAATTAAAAGAAAAATACACGGTGAAAAAATCTAAATTAATTTCAAATTACTCCGAAATACTCGGAGAATCCCTGTATATTTTTTTATCGAAATCTCACGACTGGATTCTGAGGAAAAAAACGAAAACCTGCCAAATATGAATAATCTTTGAGGTTACGCCATTTACTCTATGTTAAAAGTTGAAACTTCGAGATTGAATATCTCATTAACTATACGGTCAAAATTTCCCAAATTTTACACAAAAATCAGAAATAACATGAATAATTATTTCACGAAATTTGAAGGAAATCTCTCGATGACTTGAAATCCGATAGAACCACCTTAAATAAAAATTTAAAAGAGGTGAGAAAATAATTTTATTTCTTGATTAATTTCAATTCTTGGCGTTTGGAAAAATGAATAAACGGTTGAAACAATGAATAGAGTGCGGTCAGAAAGAGTGAGGGAGCATTGTATCTTATACCACGCCCTGATGGGAGGCCCCCTGCGGTGTAATGAAGGAGACGTCAACGAGGCCTATCCGCACTCAATTAGCACGATTACGTGACCCTCTCGGCTTCTTCATTCACTTGATAACCAGTTGGTTAAATCGCGCGAAACAAATTAATCACTCTTGCACTCACATTAGCTCGTTTATAGTGAAATTTACGATGGCATGTCATTGCTAATTGATTTTTCAAAAAAAATTTCGAATTTTTTTTCAATCAAAGTTTTTTTTTCTTTCTATTCATCCCTTTTTCTTTGGGAAAAATTGCCTATTCCATGAAAGAAAAAAAAATTCTTGTTTTTTCGTTTGAATAAAAAGAAACGAAATTCAAGTAAGAGCTCGAAACCCTGATTTGTCGCCACCAGTCGGTGAAAAGCAGAAGCACTCGATTCACATCGTGCCAAGGGCTTGTCGATAACGTAAACTTCTATCTCAACCGATAAAATCACATTCTGTAGGATAAAAATAAAAATAATGAGAAACACTGAATTTATTCAAATTGAGACATTTCAATACATCAATGAACAATTCAAATTCTTTTCACATATTTTTTCATTCTTATTTATATCTAAATTATCCTTGTATTCAATTCTTGAAATTTCAACATGAAATCATGATACCCATAATAGACTCGATTAAATAGAGAGTCAGGTAATATATATTGTCTATTTTTGCTTTTTGAATTGAATTATTCTTTTGTTTCAATTGACGACAATGAATAATTCTTACTCTAGAAATAGCGAATAATTAAATGAAATTATTGAGGCCATTTCAGGATTTTTAGGATATTTGAATAGTCAAGGCCATTTTAAGATTAAAGGACACTCAATAAAACGAAAGGAATGAACAATTAAATTTAATTATTTCTGTCAATTAATAATTTTATAATAAATGAAAATTTTTTTTCAATTTTTTTTTAAAGTGTATTTATAACAATTACTTCAATGAATGGAGATTTCATGAATTTTTTTTTCCCATGATAAAAAAAATCAGAGAAACTGCTGTCAACGCCCGTGATGACGATTGAATAATTCCATTCGAGTATCACACGTCGACCCGTAAAAATTTTCGTATAAATACCGGAAGCAATCATGCATTCAATCAACGATTTCTTTGTCGAAGGGAGACGTCCCCTGCATGTATTCCACCATGATTCCCCCCTCCCTTTGTCCAAATTTTTTTTTTTCCTCCAATCCCCTGATATTCTCTCGAATGTCCACTGGTTAATTTTCATTCGTTACTTTTTATCAGAAAAAAAATCGAGATTTTTTAATTTACTGAATTGAATAATATTTCTTCTCTGTTTCTGGATGTATTGAGAAAGAAAAGGACTTTATGATCACTAAAAACGGCATGAAGTTGTAGCAAAAAATGGAAACAGAAAAAAAAAAGGTAAATGAAGAAAGGAGATAAACGGAGAAGTTGAGAAGCCGTGTCGAATCTCGTCACGCTCACTGAACTCGGCTGTTATGTATTGGAATCGCTGTTTCTCACCATAACCAATCGCACGCATATTCACAACTCCACCTTCGTTATGTCCAAAAAAAAAAAAAACGTGAGAGATAAATGAAAAGAAAAAACCAATAAAATCATCGTGTGGAAAACCATAAAATTTTTAGAGGCGATTATTTGAAAATAAAGTCAATAATGACCGCTGAAATTTAGGGCAAAGTGGGCTTTCAAGGTAAAATGATCCAGAATTTTTTTTTTGAGTGAAGGACTTCATGAAAAAATCTGAAAAAAATTGAGAAGATGCTCCGACATGTCTCCATTATTGTGTAATTTTTTAAGAAAATTTCATAGACGTCTTCGTTCTTAGAAAAATCTCGTATCATTTTGCTCCACATTAATAATCTTCTTCTTCCTTTAAAATTAATAGGAGATTGTAATTTTCATTGATAAAAATTGAGCGTAATTCATTGAAACTTCTCGAAAACTTCTAAGTAAAAGAAAAAAGGTTGGAAATTTATTTGATTTGAAAAAGAAAAAACCCGTTCCTATATCGTAATCAAAAAGGCACGTTGACCGATGCATGGAAAGGTGCGTGCTAAGGAGGTAGATCACGTTCAGGCAGTTTCATTCATCGTTTTCATTCATAACCGGATCCACTGTGGCTCTTACCTGCGTAAGTGTGTGCGTGCGTGCATTGCCGTTTCACTGCAGGAATAAATGACGAGAAGGGAGCACGAACCCCAAAAAATCTAGGCTTTTCATGTGATAGTCATCTTCGAAATTCCATAAATTAACTCATGGCTACTAGTATTATTACGTTCTTTTTCAACGGTTTAACGAGGTTCCCTCGCATCCCATGTAGAAATTATTTTCTAATTTTATTACGTACAATTGTGTGAACACAAATTTTGAAGCATTGTTCAGCTTATAGAAAACTTTCACAACGATTTATCGTCTTGAAATGAAGATATTTCATCTCAACTTAGTGATTATTTATAGGTTAAACATTGTGTCTTACGGCGTTAGGCATCAATTTTGAAATTGAATATCGCCATTTATAGACGATGAATCGTTCTGAAATTTCTTCATAAGTTGAAAATTGCTTTAAACTTTGTGTTAACTAAATTTTATTTTAGAAAAAGGGCAAATAATTTTTGCGTAACTCTTAAGCGGAGCTACGGACGAAACTAAGCAAGATATAGCGATTTTTTTCATCCTTTTCTGTAGAAGATTCCAAGAACCACAAAAAAGGATCAAGGTAAACTCGCTCTATCTCGTTTAGTTTCCAAGATATTCTCCAAAAACCAACGAATCATTTAGGAGGTTAAGTTGTGCCACGAGGGAACCTCCTTAACGGGATTTTTCATCCAACATTTTCGATTTGAATTATGTTAGAAATCATATTCGAATCGGTCGGAAAGTTAAAATTTATTTCATTGAATATCCAGAAAAATTTCTGATTCCAAACGACTTGAGAAATGCTCTTTTTTCTGCATTGATTTGCAGATACGGGAAATAATAAATTTCACAAATTGAATTTTAAAAAATCATTTCCTTCGAAGTTAACATGCCGGTATGATAGTCCGCCATTTTTAACGGAAAAATAAATTTTCCTCTGTTCCTTTATGTATTGAGGGATCATTTTAGTGTAATGGGTCGGAAAACAGCGGATTTTTGCGATTTTTTTCGATAGTTAAGATAGGCTAATCAATTTGATCGGTTTTCCATGTCAAATCAAAGAATTCATGAATAACAAAAAAGATCTCTTTTAATTTTCATTTTTTTTTCCATTTTTTTGATACTTGAAAATATCTCTGAACGTAGATGTAAGCATGCGAAAACCTCTTAACAATCTTTATGAAACTCTTTGAAGGCCAGAAAAACGGAACTAGGAGATGCACTACTCCCCCATTACCATATTTTTATCAAAATTGAAAAAATAGCGGAGGGTTGGAGCAAAAAGATCAAATTTAGCTCATTTTTTCGACAGTTCTTCGTTGGAAAACTAAAGTATTCAATATAAAATGCTACCAGAACGAGATAATGAATTAGGGATGGGAGCCAAAAAGTGGCGGTCATTTATCCGGTCAGTTGACCATCAGTGACCAATTGGCCATATGTTATGATTTTACCTATTATTGTATTTCTTCATTAAATTTGTCGAATGTAAAAAAAAATAATTTTCTCAAAAAGAAAACTCAAATTATTTCAAAAAAAAAATATAGTATCAAGAATATATCAAATTTACCGTGGGGAATTGAGCAAAAAAAAAAATATAAATAACAAAAAGAAAAATTAGAAGAAAAGAGATATATTCGTTTAAAAAAAATTATTCTTTAATTAATGTCAATTTTGTTCAATATTGTTTGATCATTCATTATGCAATTTCTCTATATAATCTAAATAATACGCAAATTTTAGTTATAATAAAAACCAAAGAAAATCGTAAAAAATGTCGAGACATATCATTATCGTTTATAATTTCAACGTGAAAATAATATTTATAGTTTTGTACATACCAAGGATCCTTATCGCTGACACATTCATACAAAATATAGAAAAAAATTAAATTATAGAAAATTTTGCTCGTTCCAATCGAGTCGTCAAATAAATGTTATAATAAATTCAATGAAATAATTCATAAAATAATGTTCATATAAAATATATAATGATTCTTTAAGATCAATTGCCTTCAATTTATATCAAGGATTAAATTAAATTAAATGAAAAATATAATTGCTCTTAATGTCTGGACAAATTATAAAACTCAACCGACTCGTACGAGGGTTTCGGAGCAAGAGAGTGAGTAGTCCTTGGACTGCTTGGTGGGAGCAGTGGATTTGGGCACCTGAGCGCCTCGTATGGTCCTTATTTTTCACCAATTGTTTTGGCGGGCCATTTGACTATAAAATTCATTACACATACTTGACAATTTTGGTCAGAAAATAATGACCAAATCGTGAGTCAGAAAATTGACCAAACATAGTTTTGACGGTCAAATTCCATCTAAATAGACCATTTCCTCGCTAAAAATATGTAATTCCACTGAAAATGACGAAAAACTGACCCAAGAACAAATTGACGGTCATTTTCCATCTAATAGTTGGATTTTAATATCGATTTTGATTCTTTATTCTTGAAGTGGGTATTTTAATCGCGGATATTTTACCAAAAATGAGAAATACTGCACGACCTTTGGAAATAAATGATTTCTATAAGTATTTGCATTAAATTCGAAAAAATCATAAAAATGACCAAAAAAGTGACCGAAAATAAAATTGACGGTCAATTTTCATCTATATAGATGAATTTTGACATTTATATCTCCTGACTGACCATTCGAATTTTTGACGGTCAATTTTCAACGAAATTTACGGTCAAGTCAGAAATAGTCACAAAACGGTCAGTTAACGACTGACCTGACTAATTTCAAAATTGACCATCATTTCACATCCCTATAATGAATGGCGTGAAGAATGTTGTGTCAAAATTTGAGGCGAATAGCTTGGAAACTCTTTCTTTGAGAGCGTCCACTGTTTAAAAAAAAACGAAATCTCAAGAAAAACGCTCTCGAAGCTTCGAGTGCCGAATTTTTGAATAAATTTCTTCCTCACAATCAGTTGGTGCTGCCAGCAAAATGCTTGTAACCGTGTATGCTATAATCCAAACACAATCAAATCGATTTTTTGGAAATTTGACGCTAATGATCCCCTAATGAATTGGAGATCCAAAATTTTTTGAATAAAAATTATAAAATAATATTTCCTCAAACTCTTCATTAACTAATGTGTCTGAAGTGGCTGTCTTCAATTACTTCCACCACTCGAAGCCCTTGGAGATGAGTCTCAAGGAGACATAACCAGAAGAAGAAAAAAAATGAAAAAAATATCTGGTATTGTCTCGAGCGTTTTCCCCTTTCTCCGCACTGTCGACTCTATAGTATGTAAAACCCCTTGAGAAAAAAAAAAGAAATCCTCAAGTACATAATAAAACATTTGAACAATAATGCCATTTGAAAATCCTCCTCGAGAATTTTCATGATTATGATCATAAATATTCGGTATTTTGTGGTACAAAGAGTGACATACAAGTGTCTGGGTGTGAGAATTGGAGAAAGGGGAGGGGAAATCGAGTGGAAAATATGTAACGCTCATTTTAAGTCTGTTACTGCCAGGATCAGAATGTTCGGAGTAGGGGATCTCTTCTTCATAACGATCAAGGTACTTTTTTTTTTTTAAGGAGGGGATCGGGAGTTTAAAAAGCCATTTTAGGGTGCATCTGTTTTGCTGGGATTTTCGAGAGAACTCAACTTTTCGCTCTTTTATTTCTGCATGAAGAGGAAAATTAAAGAAGACAAATTGATAACAGCAAGATTTTTTCTTTATTTGAAGAGCAAATTTTTTTTTTTCAAGTTTCCTTCAATTTTTTAACGATGTCCTTCTTCCACTCAGCCATTCTCCTGTTCTACTTTATGAACCTAGGAAAAAGATAAATAAAAGGGTGTAAAAATGTAAAAAAAAAAAGTGCTCGAAGTGGATGAAATCGATAAAACTTTTCCACTCAGCTTCTACCGAGCTTGTACTGTCTACGTGATAACGTGAGATGGGATTCTTTACGATTCTAGATGTGGAAAAAGAGAGTCTTCCACTCTCCAAAAAGAAATGAAATAAAATTAAATTCATAGAGTATGAATTTCATGAAAAAGATGTAAAGAAAATTTTTTTAACTTTGAAAACTTTTTAGTTCTTCTTCATTCAATTTTCTATTTCTTCTAGATTTTTTGCGGAGTCCAAGCTTCTGTGAGGAAATAAGAGAAAAATCCCTAACAATGTAGACATGCTGGAGCATCTCCCCAAATTTTTCGAGATTTTTCAATGATCCAAAATGCAAAATGATAGATCATTTTTTTTCGAGTGATGGACGTTATAAAAAAATCTTCAAAAAATTGAGAAAATGCTTCAACATGTCCATATTACTTGGTAATTATTTTTTGGATTTTTCTGTGGACGCCTTCACTCCTAGAAAAAGAAACTCCATTTTGTCTCACCCAAAAATCAAAAATTTTCTTAAAAAAAGTAAATTCTGAAAGGAAAATTTTTATAGAATAATTGATACAAATTTTATATGAATGAAGACGATAAATCTAAAGAAAAACCTCAGTCTGATCCTAGAAAATCCTGAATAAGAAAAACGATAAAAAAATAGATGAAGAAAATGTTAATTTGAATTATCAAATAATCCAGGCCAATATGTCTCTATGAAGGAAAAATAAATCATGAAAAATCGAATGGCATTAGCCTCGTCACAAATTCGGGGAATGTTCAGAGAGAAAATTCATCATCTCAAGAAATTCATCCCCGTTGTCCTTAAACCCATGTAACATGCTAGGTAAAGAGAAGGGAGGAGAGGGCTGGTCTCTTCATGCCCTGCGGTTTCACAGCCTTCACCTTTCCACATTTTCCTCCACTTCCCTCCGTACATTCCCATTGGAGAGAGATGGCCCATCATAAATCCACTTTCGATTATGTTATCTAATGGGAGTATTATGCAACATGATTGCTGGCTTTAAGGTGCCGACCCTGTGACCGTCACAGAAAATGTCATTCCCCTCCAAAGTCTTTCACTGTTATCCATGGGGATATATATTTTGCTCTTGCCTTGCCTCTTCCCCCCCCTCCTCTTTTCTGCTCTTTATCCTTCCTCACCTACCACAAACTGGTCTTATTACCGAACACCTAATTTCACCATCTAATGACACTGACGATAATCCAGTCTTTCTCGTTTCATTTTCTCCCCCTCTCTTTTGTCTTTTCTTCGTAGTTGAAGATAATGCCTTTGTCAGAAGGATGAACACACAAAATGAAGTTACATATAGAAAATAATAAATAAAATTATTTTATTTAATGAAATCATATGAGTCTAATGAAACAAAGAAAAATGCTAAGAATTTATTCTCTAATTAACTCGCGAAATTTCAAAAGAAAAAAATCTAAATTCAATTACATAATTTAATCCTTCTACATTTCAACTAATTAAATGTATATGCAAATTCTCATGAGAGACGAAAAAAAAAAAAATAATAAAAATGAAAAAATTGTACAAAGTACAGGAGACAGAGATAGAGGAAACAGTATCGTACAAGGGTGAATGCTTATACGTGAAATTGAGATTAGAGGTAGTAAAATTATGAAGCGAGTTAAATCAGCCTGGAGATTAAATCGAGTACTGCAGTTATCTGCTACCCAAAAATCCCCACTACCCCTTGGAGAGTCCCTTTTACCCAGTTATTTGCAAGCCCCTGGAGATAAGAATTTTCGTGGTTAAACGTTTCAAATGTTTCCTTACTATATAATCCAATGGTTGGAACATTAACTATATATTTTGGCCCTTTTTTTGGACATGAAGTTTAATAGGAAATTGTTTACTGAGAAATAATGAAGACGATGGGATTAAATCGAATGCGTCTACTTTCGGTCTTATGTTCAGTTTGATCCTATTAATGCACGAGAAAAACAGTACCTCCATGGGAAAGATAAATATTAACAATATAAAAAAAAATAGTCAAATATAAAATTTTTATTTAAAATATATATGACAAATATAAGTATATGTTTTGTATATTTCATTTGAAACAAAAATATAATTCGATTATTGAATTTTTGGTCGAAATGAATACATATTTTATACATAAAATTTGCATATTTTATAAATATACTTTAAGTAAAGATAGAAATTTTATATACGACGAATATATCGTTGCTTTAGAGTTAAAGGGGCGTAAGTGCTATGCTTATACATAGCACTTACGCCATTTTGTTTTAAAGGCGACGATATAATTATAATCATGTAAGATTGATCAAATTCAATATGAGACAGATATATTTAGGAAATATGAAAAAATATGAGCAATAATACATGATGTAATTTTTTGGAATTTTTTATATAAAATATGAATTAATTTCGGCCAAAAATTCGATTATCAAATAATGATTTTTTTGCAAATGAAATATACAAAAAATGTATTATTCTATATTTTCAATATTTATCCTTTTAATGTGGGTATTCTTCTCATTTTAACTTCACAGTAATTTATAGTAAATTTTCGCAATTCATTCAATCATTTTCTTCATTTAAAAAGAAGCATTTCTTGTTGAGAGAGGGAGGGAGATTTGATGAGGGTGAATCGGTCAGTAAGAGGCGTCCAAGTGTAAAGGTATTTTGAATGAAGTGGGCGGAGGACACGCTCGGACGAAGCACTGGGATGGTGGGACAGCTGAGCATGCCCCCAAGGGGCTCCTATCAAGAGGAAACCCCGTGGATGAAACGAAAGGAGTCAAGTAGGCACTTCTCTCACTTTTGCTACTTTTGGCGACACCTCATTTCCTTATCTTTAACAGGCCGTTATTTGCTTCTCCTCCACTTGTCTCTATCAAAAGATATTTTACATCAAACAAGAATTACAGAGATAAGGAGGAAAGATCTTTCTTCAATCTTTATATCAAGGAAACTTTTCCCTAATTTATTTTGCTTTTCTAAAAAAATTTTGAAATTAAAATTTTTCAATGATATTTTACATAACCAAAGACTAATTTATGCAGATTTTTTTTTCCTTAAATCTGAAAATCAACGAAATTATTATTTATCATGCAAAGGTCACCGAATGATCAAAACAAATTGAAATAATTCAACATTAGAATTATCTAGAAATAAGAGGATGAAACGTGGCAAAGATGGTATCACTTGGTGTCTCATCAGCATATAGAGTGCATCTTGGAGCAAGCCGAGACGTTGAATAAAGAGGAAAAACGTATGGATGAAGCGTCGCGAGTGAAGGCAAGACCATCAGTCAGGGACAGGATAAAAAAAAGCCCCGAGTATCATCTAACTCACTCACTCACTCTTTTCTTTTTTCTTCTGAGGGGTGAGTTGATGTGTGATGTCCGTTCGGGTCTCTCGCCCGCCGGCCAATAACCACCCCCCCGTGTCATCCCACCCCCCAGTGGTCTTTTCCGTGTGTTCACTACTGCTACTTTTCTCCCCCCCCCCCCCCCTGCCCCAACCCTCTCCCGCTTTACCTCCCTCCAAAGTCGACACGTGAAAAATGATCCCCACTAAATTGCCCGCTTACATGATAAATATACAGCTGCTTGGAGTCAGTGTGGGTGAACTTTTCAAGCTCCCTTGAAACTTGTTTTATTTTTTAGTTTATTCTCCTTGTTTGAACGCCACGTCTGACCTCTGATAACAAGTAATATCAATGCCTCCAAGCAAACCTCTTTTGATCAATCATGAAATATTTTTTTTTCCTCAATCCACTTGAATTTCGATTGATAATGTTTTTTTTTTTTATTTTCTCAGGAAAAAAGTGCACAATTGAAACTATACAGTTAAAAAGTGCTGAGAATTTCCAATTATATTTTTTTTATTTTTCTCGTTTTTTTCCCCTTTTTTTTGTTCCTAATTATTACCTCTAAATGAAGCCGTGTTTTTTTTTTCCTGAAGAAGAAAAGAAAAACCAATTGGAAAATTCCAGGCACAAGTTAGATGTCCTGTAGTGCGGATCAGTATCTTTCCGAAGTCCATCGATAAAAACCCAGAAAATGAGGTAAAGAAAAAATGAGCATTACGTAGAAAGGGAAAGAAAGGTGACAAGTTTACGGGGCACGAGCACCTTTTTATCTCCATGAAATCTCGTAGTTTTTGTCATTCTAGCTTCACGTGGTTTGTTAACCAATTTTACAGTGTCTTCGGTAGCTAAGGAAATTGGTTGTAGGAACGTTTTCTGGTGAAAGTGTGAGAGAAGGGGTAGCTATTGAAAGATGTAAACAGGTATCCTGTCATGGGTAAAGTCGTAAAATTAACTCGAGTCCTTTCGTTCATCCAGAAATTAACTCATCCTCTTTTTCTCTCAATTTTCTCTTATTTCTTTAGAAGGAAATGAAAATCAAGGGAAAATTTAAAAAATCGAATTTCTGACAATTCTATGATAATTATTCGGATTTTTTCACCATCAAAATGCAAAGAATTTCTTTTTCAATTTCCTTGAAAGAAATCGATGGAAAATAAATTTTTGCACTGAGGAAAAAAAATTATAAAAATCATGAAATAGGCTTCAATAGTCCTTAAAAAATAATCTTTTCCAACAATTAATTTCTTTCTATTTCAATGAAATTTACAGGATTCACTATTTGTTCCATTAGCTCCATATAACTATTTGTTTTTTACAATCAAAAAATCTGTTAATTTCAATAAATTCATAATTTTTTAATTTCTTGAAAAAAAAATGTTTAAGATTATTGAAACAATTCATTTAATTATTCTTACTAATTTTTTTCACTCATTGTGACGATATTCTTTCATTTTCAATATTAGAAGCGATAATATTGAGAATTATGAACAAAATATCGAATATGTCTCCAATCAAAATTCTCGGAAAAACATACGACAACAGTTATTTCAATAGGGTGAAAGATGTGAAAGAAGAAATGAAAAAAAAAAGAAGAAAATAAAACAAAAGAGAAAGATCTTTAGATGAATCTGACACCAGAGACAGAGTTGTCACAGGTATTCTCAAAATATATCGCAGGACCGTTAGTCGAAATGTCCTCGAGAGTCATAAAAACTCATCTCGGCTATCTCCACAGGTTGTGTTTGAACGAGATCAAGGCCCAAGATTTTCCGGTCCCTTTTTTAAGGCCTCAGTTTACCAAAAAAAAAAACAAAAAAAGGTGGAAATTGCACAATTGCTTTCACATTGTTTCAGAAGAAATGTCTGCGATTGACATCTTCGATGTTTTTTTCCTTCTTTCTTTTTTTTTTTTTCAAGAAAAGAGAAAGAAAGGAACGACGATAAATTTAGGGAGTTGTCCTCCAAAGCTTAAAGACAATGAATACATCAATAGATACAAACGATTTTTTTGTTTCTTTTCTTTTCATGGAATTTTCTGCTCTTGGGGCTTTTCCCCCGAGGGTAAATGATTCTAGAATAATTCCGAATAATAGGATCTGGAGTAATGTGTTGGAGACCCTAGGAGGTGCAATCATTGTAAAAGAAATAGGTTCATGCTGAAGAAGAAGCTTGAGGAATTGTATGTGGTTTGCGGCTGGACGCTCGGCTGGACGATGTAACTACATCACTGATCTTTACATACCAAAGCTTATTGTGTTCTATTTTATTCGTAATTCTGCAACATTGTTGGTTTCTCATAATAATTTCGTATTTTCATTTTTCATTCTCGAAAAATTTCAATTACCATTTTCCTTATTTCACAAATTGTTTATTCTTTATTCCTTGAATTCCAGTTTTTTTTTCAGTTAAAAAAATGCAAATCAGTTTTCATAAAATATCTCAGAAACTAAGCGAGATGGAAATTTTCTTCCCTAATTTTTCAAATTAATTTTCATAAAAAATGCAATTCTACACTTTTTTTCTCCATATAGTCGTCATTTTTATTCACCTTTCGAGTTTATATTTTTAGCCTAGACTAACGAAAGAAATAACATTTTTTTATTCATTTTTTTTTTCTTCACATGACAGTGAAACGATCAAGCGTCGCCATAGTGCCGACGAGAACCGGATGCAAGAGTCAGAGAAAGACTTGTGCAAGGGAGAAAAAAAGTATAAAAAAGAAAGGAAAAAGCGAGAAAAAGAGGGAAAGAGAGAGAGAGAGCAATTGTGTAGTATGGGTAGACGCGTAAACGCAAAAGCGTAGCTCCCTCTCCCGAAGCGCCCAAGCATTATCATGCGTCCCGTGAGTCTACATATTTTGGGGAGTCCCCGAGTTGAATACCAATATTACGCTTTGACATTCCAATAAAACGCGGCCGATTTGTTTACGAGCATGTTCATCGTTGCTAGTGGAGAATTCAACGTAATATATTATTATTATTTTTTATTTTTATTTTCACTGCAAAATTGTATCGCGACAGCTACTTTCGAATCAATCAGTTCTTCATTCATTTTTTATTGTCGTAAAAAAAATGTTTAATACATTTTTGCTTTGATTTCTATGGGATTCTTAAAGACCTCCAGATGCTCTAGATGTAAGAGAATTTGTTTGGGTTGTTTTACAAGATAAGGTTGTAGAGATATAAACCCTTGGGTCTTCGGGACCTCTAATAATTCTTGTTGAAAGTAACGGTGCGCCAGGAAGGGGCAAAGATTCTCAGATAATTGGTAAATTATGATTTTTTGCGGGGAATAAATGCTTTTTTTTAAAGCACTCATCAATTTAAGTTTCTCAAGTATTCAATCATTCATGAAATTTCTCTATTGCATGAATTTTTTTTATTTGAATTAATATTTATTCATAAGTAGAAATGCAACAAAAAAATGTGATGGAAAAAAATTCCATGGGTTACATTGATTGAAAGTATTGACTATTTATATCATTTTTTATTCCCTTTGAATACTTTGAATTGATAAAAAAAACAAAAGACTCGGGAAAGTGAGCGATTGGCTATTTCACACCACATTGACCCCTCATCCACCTCAACTTGAATTTCTCCTACTCAGTTATATCTTGGAATTCATTTTATTTTATGCAACAATGCTATTTCACGTAATCGTCCGATTTCTCAAGAAAAAAAAAAAAGTTCTCGAGTTTCGTAAACACTTGGCAATCATTTTAACATTTTTCATCCATTACATAGAAACATGCGCGAGTTTTTGCAGAATTAATTTTTTCGAATGTAGGGAACGAAAAAAAACATAAAAATTATAGAGAAAATTCAATGAAAATTTTCGTTCAGCATGATAATCTTGCAGCATTTTTTATGCCCGAGAAAAAATAATTTCTGTATGATTAAGTTTCAATTGATGTTCTATATATGCTCTATATGTTCTATATATGCTAAAAAATGTGTATCGAATTGATCAAAAATTATTTAAAGGACAATAAAATTTGAGTCTGAACTTAAAAAATTTTGACATTCGGTTAGTAGAAATTAACTTAGGCGCTCTCAACAATTATCATCCAGAATAGTGAAATTGATTAACCTTGCAAGTAAGTTCCCAAATCATATGACATTTTTAAATGAAAAATGATAACTTTTGGCCTGCGTATTTGACAAAATGTAAAAAATTAAAAAATGATTTATTACATATATCGGGATGAAAAAAAAACTGAAGCTCAAAAAATTATGTCCTCTAATTTTTTCAACTTGCTTCTCCATAAAATGAACCAAATAAACATCATACTACTGGATTACAATACTGAGACCATAATTCTCTTCAGACTTTTCTCTCTATATAACCAATCCCATTTTTTACTTCGAGTTCAGAAGAACGTAGAAAGGAAAAGAGAAGAGTAGTTGACGAAATTTATTATGTTAATGAGTATCGATTTCTTTCGATCAGCTGTTGCCCCACATTTAATGCTCATTGGAATTCTTCTGGCTCTGCCAAGTGTACCAGCGATAAAGGCTAACCCTCACTGTAGGCACCCATGGGGATGTACACGTCCCCAATGTCACATTATTTCACGAATAAGAAAAATCATTGAAGTAGCCTTCAATAATTGTAACAATTGGAGAGAAAAAATTTGACATAAAAAAAAATTTATTAATTTTTTTTCGTCAATTCTAAAAATAAAAGTAATTTTTTAAAAATCCTTTTGCAAATTTTTTTAAATTATTGGAGCAAACAAATCGAATTAAAATGTCCTTTCTGGGAAACAAATCTCCACAAATATAATTAAGGTACACACCCTTCATGATTAGCCGCATAAAGTCGATATAGCGGGTACGTTGAGTCGATGAAATTAGGGATTTGGGTACTTTGAGTGTACATAGAATTGTCACGTGGATAATGAAATTTTCGTAACCCGATCCTGCATGTAAATTTTATCACACAGTGGGGCGGTTTTACACTGAACTTGTACGTAAATTGGGGAGATGCAGTTTTAGAATAGTAACGAAACAATGTTTAACCCTTGGGGAGAAAGAGGTGGAGGTATTGTTATTTTAAATAGGCATTATTCGATTTTAAAGTTCGATGAATGCTGTGTAGCTTCTGCCCGACAAAATAGAGAAAGAGAGAGAGAGAAAGGGAAAGATAGAGTGAGGGGAGGGGTAGGTGTGGGATTTGATTGCTCAGATAGGGTCGAAGACCCGTTATTTTCGTCCCTATGATCAGGACCCTATTTCGCCTGTTCTCTCTCTTACTCTCTCCTTTTTCGTCTTCTCTTCGTCTCGAAGACTCACATACGAAATTCTTTGACTGACGTACGTCCAAAATTTACACTAGGGTGAAAAAGTGGCGAATGAAATTCTTGATAAATTTACTGTACTTTCTATCATTTTCCAATGACTCGACAAGAAAAACGAGAATTTCATGGCTCGAAAATATCCTTTTTTTTCTCATAAATGGAAAAAGAATTTGGACACGTTTTTCTATGAAAAATAATCGAATTTGAAAATTTGAAAAACTAGAATTTTTTTTAACAATTTCACTTTCTTTGACAGTCCAATGAAATTTTTTTTATTGAATTATTACATCGATAACTGGAATTCGGTTTCATTTTTCCAGGAAAAATGAAGTTATTCACTAATTTTGTGTTATTTGTTCTTTTTTTCAGGAACAATCCTAGATTGGAATACACTCTGATTGTCCACAGAATTTCGTGTACACAAGGGGGTATTTTCTGATTTCAGAGTGATTCTCAACAATAGAAAAGAAGAGAGATGAGGGAAGGGGGTATATATATATGTATGGACTGAGGGGGGGTTAAGGGGGTGAAATCTCAGTGCGAGGAAAAAATCTCCGTGAATTGTATGTGAAGAGTGTATGTGTCTCGCAGTTGATTAGACTCTATTTACCGTCGCCCTGTGAGTTTAGTGGGTTTCACCCTCCTCAAAGGGAGAAGAGGAATAAACCCACCCCCACCAGTGTGTCTCTCTGCTTTTGCGGCCAATCAACCGACCATACAGCTAGGCACGCGCCGCGACCCCTCTGTCTTTCTCTCTCTCTCTTTTCCTGTCATGAGAGACACATAAAAAAGCAAAAAAAAAACTACGAAATATTAAAAAAAATTCCGTGAAGAGGAATTAATTTTGGGGAATTTTTTCCTTCAATTTAGCAGAAACACAAATTATTGTATTATATTTTTTACTTCTTGTATCCTGATCAATAAGAAAGGAATCAAAGAAAGAATCAATGGTTTTTTCCGTCAACAGTTGTGTGAATAGTAAAATATAAGATTTTCATATAAAATAATATGTTTTGTATCTTTTATTTCGAATTTCATCAATCTTACATGATTGTAATTACATATTTGTCATTCATAAATTTTTTATCTTCTAAGTTCTATAATTGAATTATATTTTTTTTGTAAATAAAATATACAAAACATAGGTTATTTCACACTCATACATTTTTATAATAATAGTGTATTTTTGGATAGAATAATAAAATACCCAAGATTTAGTTAAATACTTGATGAACAAGATTCTCCGATCATTTGTAAGGGAGAAAGACTTGAAAAAAAAAGTGTAAAAGAAATAAAATAGAATACCCCAGACTTCTGCTCAGCCCTATGAAAACAAAGTTACGTCAATCGGTACGAGCCTTCGGGGTCGTGAAACTCTTGGGGGGGGATCGCCTCTGGAATAATTAAGTGACGCAGGGAGCGCAACTCCAACGAGGAAAAAAAAAAGCTAAAGAAAAAAAAAAAGTTTGCGATAGAAAGAATTGTAATATCTGGCAGAGTGTCTCTCATTTCCAGCTGAGGGTGAGTGTCTCACTAATCTTCCTACGACGACAGCCATAATTGGGGAAAAAACCTAATTATAATAGCGCTTGATACTCCCGAAGGGGAGTATTTGCCTACTGCATTCAGAAAAAACCCTGTCGTGTACAACATACTTTTTTTTTTTTTAGCTTCTTCACCCCGATCTGTGAATGCTTAATCGATCAGTATCGTTTGTCACCCCTCATTGACGTCTGTCGTTCGATTATTGCATTCCAACGTGAAAAACAGGTGTAACGAATGACAAACTGATGATTTTTTTATTTCCCGAAAAAAAAAGATAAATGATCACATACAATAAATTAATGTCAAATTATCTTTAGCGTAACAATATTTTTAGAGAAGAACCATTCAATGAACATTATTTTTAATAATTTCCCTAAAATCTTAAAAATTCGTGACAATTATTAACTCCCTTCACCCAGAGTTGATTAATGACTTTCTTTTCCCCGTGAAAAAATATTGCTTTTATCTCACGAAAACATCCCCTCCTCCCCCTCTTTGCTCTCAAACCACCAAAAATCATCCCTATCTCAAGCATTCTCTTACCTCGAAACCTCGCACTTATTTCGCCCAGCTACCAATTCTTTTATTATTATTTACACCAACTCGTCGCTTTAATTCAATTTAAATTACCCGCCCCAATCCCCAGTGAACTTGAAGACCTCAAAAAGCGGCAACATTAATCGAACATTTTCTTCCTATTTTTCCCTCTCTCACTCTTTTTTTTCTCCCCATTCGCCCTAAATATCTGAATAACAATTTTCGTTAACTTGTATCGAAGAAAGAAAAAAGGCGAAATAAAATTACAGGACCAAATGTTGCCATCTGGAAAATTCTTTGGGGGTTCTAGAGGTAAAAGAGCATCTTTATAAACCAGAAAAACGCTGTCTGAATTCTTGTTCTCAGTGTCTGATAGTGATCACTGTACATTGAACATTTCTCCCATACCTTTTCTACCCCCGCACTTTTCGCTCTACCTAAGCGAATCCCCCGCCCGTACGTAATGACTTTATCAGCAGCACGTGGTAGCGCGCACAGGTGGAAACATTCCGAACATACAGAGAGAAACACCAAAAACACGCAGTTGTGTGGGGGATATTTTAATGGCCCACAAGTACATAACGTGCTGTAATAAGATAGCTAGGTTAGAGTTGTCTCTCGTTATTGTTCAAACGGAAGCTCGAGAGGGGCTCCAAATGACTAGAGGGATGGAGAAGAGGGAAATCCTAAAATGCCGCCCTAAGGCCTCAACATTCGCTAACCACCACTGGACCAATTAACTTTCAATTAGACAACCGAGATAACTCCTTATCGCTACTCTAGTACGGATTTTATGGTGCAACCCTTCTTTAGCCAGAACATTTATGCTTGGAGTCTACAACAGTTGATGCATGGTACATAGATTTTGATATCGCGCTTTAAATTTTTTAAGAATAGTTTTAAATATGTTTTTAAATGCTATTATTTTTTCAAAATTTGACAATTAAGTTTATGAATTTTACTTTTTATTGAAAAGTGCAGAAAATTTGAACGAAAATTTTTTCTGAGACGAACCACTCTGGATCAACAACATTTTTTGTTGTAATTTGAAATGAATATCGAGAAATAGACTTCTTAGAATCCAATAATTTTCCATCTCCCATGGAAAAAATAGACATCGTTGCCATCGATTCATGGGGTTTTGAATTGAAAAATATCGATTTTTGAGGTACTTATAGGGAAAAAACTGATTTTTGAGGAAAATAATCTATAAATTGTTGAAAAATCTATATTTTCACTTTTGAAACCCCATAAATCGATGGCAAATGATCTCACCTTTCACCTTCACTCGGAATTTTTATGCTAGAACCAGTAGAAACGGAGATATCTCCCAAAAAAGTGAAATTTTTGAAATTTTTCAAAAAATGCAATTTTCGAAAAATTCTCTGACATGAATTTTTACAATTTTCTTAAAACAAAAATTCTCTTAACTTTTCAATGAAATCATAAAAAAAAACCCTATTCCAAATATTTCCACTGATTTTCGAGATGCTTCTACTAAAGGAGAAACACCAACACACGATTGGTTCATGAAAAAGGCAGACAACTTATTAATTATTTGAGAGGGATATGATTGCTTGTCAGTGCTTTGTCGTTTTCCAAAAGACTAAATATCATAGAACCAAGCGACAGTCCTCTCTTTTTCCGGGGCTCATAGGCACCCTTCAGATGGCTAACATTTCAAGTTTCAGAACAGGGAAACGCGATAATATTAACAGTATTGAAAAAATATAGTAAAATACTTAGGAAATATGAAATATTACCTATTTTTTATATTTTATTCATAAAAGAATATAGTTCGATTATAGAACTTTTGGCCGAAATTGATATATATTTTGAATATAAAATTTCCGAATAAAAATGGAAAATTTTATATGTGGTGAATATGTCATTATAATTGTATACAATTTATGAAACTGTATTGCGTTGATATTTTTTTAATATTTTTAAAATATATCATTTTCATATATATATTATAATTACATATTTTTTATGTAAAATTTTGATATTTCATCATATTTTTTTCTATATTGTTAATATATTTTTTTTCATAGGGGATTTTCTATGAATGAAATTATTGGATCTCTTCAGCGAAATATAATTTCAAATGATGAAAAAATTCTGTTGGAAAATTCAAAATCGAACATATCTAAATCATCCGATCAAGACGTTTATCTTGAAGACTTTTGAAAAGTTCTCTGCAATTTCATTTTCTTCCTTTCCTTTTGTTTATACTTTATATTTTTATTTTTGTCGAAAAGAGAAGTTCCACCCTTCTGAACGTTGCAGTCAACGAGACACGACGCCGTTGAATACTTGGCATGCATCCCCCGATACGAAGGAATCCTTATTGTATCGTTGCACGTGAGCGTAATACACAAATATGAACTACCGTGTGTGCCCCCTGCACAAGGCTTACGATCCTATACTTTTTTTTTTCTTCGTCATCTCACTCTAACCTATCTCTTCAACGTCACCTTCTTCATCATACAAGAAGTTTTGAGTCCCACGGCGATAACTTTGTCCTCATAACATCCATACATATGAATGTATTTTTTCCATGTTTTTCATCGAAATTCTACCAGGAAAAGGTATGAAACAGGAAAATCGTTTCATGTGCAATCAAATGGTCACATTTTGACTTTTCAATATAGCTTTCCATAAATAGATAAAAAAAATTCATTTTTGGAGTTCATATATATTTCTATGCTATATTAACGATAAAAATGATAACAATAATAGGAATATTGAGAATAAAAGAATCTTAAAATCTGAAAAACTTTTTTCATTAAAAGTTCAAATTGCGAATGATTTTTTTTTCATTATTTTCTTCTTTAATGAAGAAAATAACGGAATACTGTTTTTCCAAAAACTGCAGTTTATTTGAACAATCTGATGTATAATAAATTAAGGAATGGCAATTAGAAGGTACCTAATTTCCTAGGCATGGAATAACTTTAGTTCTGCTCTAGGCAAAAGATCCGCATTAAGATCGATTCTTGGGTTAAGATAACATTTGGTCGAGAGCACTCCTATCTGTGTGTTTGTATGTATGTGTACCGTTAGGGTTGAGCTTGACTACCCTAGCAAAAAAAAACACCCCTTTATTCATTAATCCACCCCTTATCGCGGATCAGAAGGCTTGGAGAGTCTGCACTCACCAGTGCCAAGAACTGACAACTTGTTGATTCGATAAAATTAAATGAATCAGATGAATTTTTTAATCGTTAAAAAAGAAATAATGAACGTGTTATAATCTATTATTCCCATTGCATTCTTTTCATACACAAAACTCGTGATGTATACATCGTTTCATTCGAAACGTATTTTTAATGGAATTGATACAATGTAAAGAATCTATTAGCAACATCGTAGATCTGCTGAATTGCCAGTAAATTATTGTAATCCCCCCCCCCCTCCCACTTAAATAATCAACTATCCTCTCTCTTCCCTCTCCAATAATTGACCGGACTAATCGATTTGACTCTGTCATGATTTAACAATGGACGTATGTGTAGAATATGCAACGTTCAATTATATAATCCAAAATCAGAGGCTTGCATTGCAAACAAGCCACGTGTCTACCGAGTGAACTCGTAACCATCAGTGTATTGGTTTCATATGAAATAAAACCATTACACATAAATAACACGTGTATCTACATACAAAAAGTATCAACTTAAATATTTTCAATGTCTTTTGTATGCAGTTCAGCGTGTCACAGATGCAGCTTACTCGGAATTACGAAAGACATTTTACGATGCCAGATTTCATGAAATTGATTTCGTATTCGATTACTTATTCGGATATCACTTCAATAAGTAGAATTGAACGGGATACAAGAACAATAAACTATTTGATGTGTAATATGGAAAAGAGTCATTGAAAAATTCCATTTAAATGATAATTTCACTAGTGAAGTGAGAAAATCATGTTAGTCAATATCAGTCTCTTATCGATTTTGTTGTAAGTGTAATATCTCGAAAACTATGCATTTTTTTGAAATTGAGGTTATGAGTTCTTTTGTAGGTAAAACGATGTACCTTCAAATAATATCATTATTTGCTCGGATTAACTAGTTTTTGATAGTGAGAACATTGATTAAAATCAGACCTATCTCCTAAAATGAGGAGTTTCGAATGGAAGACCAGATAAAGTCGAGACTGGGTATATCGAATATTTCCATCCATTCAATCATATATTAGACAAAAAATAGCTATATAAATTATATAGTTTATAATGTTTCATCTTCATCATTTTTATTTTGATTCTAGTAAATTTCTATGGAATTGCCTCTACATACGAGCTTGTTAAGAAGTTTGCAGAGGTTCCCAGAAATCAATATATTGACTAATTCATTTTAATTATCTCGATGTAAGGAGTCATCACATTTTCATGGATTAAATTGTAAAAACAAGTATCTTAATTTAAGATATCAGTTGGAAGAAAATATCTTAAAATCGAAAAAATCTTAAAACTGCCATTCACTAACAGCGTCGTCAAAGTGTTTTAAAAGTGTCTACAAAAGTATCTTAATTTCAAACACTTGTTTTTACAGTGTATATATTGATGAATTATCTATTTGTTATATTATTTTCAATTGAGTAAAATTCATGTTGAATTCGACTTATGTTGGATTAACGTTGTATTATTGAGACATCTAACGGTTAACGATGATTTCTCATAGTAATCACATGAATATTGATCAGTTTCATAGGAATTTATGATTCTCTCCAATTTTGTCTACAGAAGGGTTAATGACATGCTTCGAAATCTAATGGAGGTTAAATAAGTAGAGGTAAAATAAATTTTTACTGCTCTTTCAAAAAAGCTCGAACTCTAGAAAAATTTATGAGGAAAATTACTTTCTAAGACTTAGAATTTGAGATATTTCCAGTGAATTAATTTGAAATTGGAATTAATTCCACTGATTCTATCAACTTATGGACTCTTGATGTCATCATTTTGAGATCGGCTTTTTTTTTCTGGTAGTGACAAATAGCTATTGGAATGTGCAAATTCTAAATCAGTTCCGAGTTGAATTAATTCATTGGAGCATTATGAATAATTCTAGTGATATTCTGTTTTCTTATGTGTGATTACCCTCAATGCGAAATTGGCTACACGAAGAGAAAAATATGGAAATTTTTCTAAAAGCTTTTTAAAGAAGTTACCATGGCACTCCATAAACGAGATGTAATTTGCTTCTGAACTACTCATTAGAAAATTGATAACTCGAAAACTACTGGTCGTAGAAAAACGGCATTTTGCTAATTTTATTCGTTAATCTTCCCTCTAAATTTCATTCACAGCATGTCTCGATAAATTTTCAATAGTTTTCGAGATATTTCAATCCAAAGCCAAGTGTAAAATGGCTAATGGCTCATGTACCGAAAATCGTCGAAGGTACCCGAGTATGCTCCTTCGTCTACCACATTATGGGGCTGGCATGGGCAAAATTCGGAAGTAAACGTGTAAAGATTTGGAGTGGCTACCTAAAATTTCTAAGTGCTAAGAGAATTTGTCATTGGATGGATGGAGAATTTTTCTTTAATTCTCAAGGGGAAAGGCATTGGCTAATATTTTCATGATGCCGCCTCACAATTGATTTCACACTTTTTCCTAAAAAGTGAAGTGGCCCATGCATTAATTCCTGACAAAAGGACATTTTTGCCAGTTGTAGACTCATAAGATGCCCCCAGCATGTATTTTGCATCTACTTTATGGAGCTGAGCATCATGATTTTCTCGAGAATTTTCTCTCCGTGTACGCAATCACATAGGTAGCCGTAGCTGAGAGTTCCAACTGGAGGGCAGTAGTTCCGTTGTGAATGTCATCAGCATATTCATCACAAGATCATTTGCAATTGCAAGATATATAAAGTGTCACTGTTTTTCGTCCTTCCCACTACAATACATCGCCTGAATGCGAATCGTCTCACACCTCAAGTTATTCTATAATAAACTCCTTTTGTCACTTACAAAGGTCTAATCGCGGCCCATGTTAAATGAAAAATATTGAAAAAATTCAAAGAAATCCGAAAAAATTGATTTTATTTGGCTGAGTAAAAGTACTCCATTACAAAAATATTAGATAATAACGAAAATCAAGCTATATATAATACTTCAAGTCGTAATTTAATTACCTCAAAATTTTTAATTAACTTCATCGTGTAAATTTTTAGAGTATTAATTTTCCAAAAATGTCAAATTTTCCACAGTCTCATGAATAATCAGGATCCTGGAATTCGGAGAGAGGAATCTTTCGAGTTATACTATCATTTGTCCATTAGATGTTGATTCGAAATAAAAATGAGCTTTTTGAAATATAAAAATTTCTTCTTCTGCAATAAAATATGCAACTAATCGCGGGGCTTACTAAATTAATCAAATGAAATTACATAAAATCTGAGATCAGTCTGCATCAAAAAGGAGTTGAAATGTTCGGTAATATTGTATTTAATTTTTGTTTGAATAATATTCTCTCTTCTAATGATACCTTGCAAACTACTTATTTCTAAATTTCATTATTTTCTATTATTTTTATTTAATTTGTCAAATTTTGGGGACTACACTTAATTTGAATCATGGACAGCAATTGGACTTCCTGAATCAAGTGTTTCAGTTTTGAAGACTCTCCTCAAAAGATTGTCATTTGGGGTGAAAAGTTCTATATTTTCGTCTCATCTCTTATTCTAGGAGATTTTCTGAGACACGTCTTTTCCCAGTGACATGCCCAGAATATCCTGTTCTTTCTCATTTTCGCTTATTTCTTGTCACTGTCATTCTTCAGGTTTATTATCGACTTCCGAATTATCGAGAGACGATGCTTACTGATATAACAATAGAGCCGTTCTCTAATAATAATAATAATAATAATCTTCAAGAGGATTAACCAATAAGAACCTTAATTCCCACAATTCAGAAGAATGTTTCAAAAAAAATATACATAATCTTTCAAATCCACCTGAAAATAATCGAAGCTATCAATTATTCAGTTTAAAAAAATATGGAATCTCAGTTGAGCCTGCAGAATCCTAAACTATCCTAACCTGAATCCTTGACATTTGCCAAAAGAAATTTTTCAAAATTCCTATTCACACTGAAAACTTGACCTCGTGCTTATCATCAGCCGTCGTTATCATCTGTTTACAAACTCTCACCACCACTGTCAACCCCTTCTACCACCAGAAAAAAAAAAAAAAAAGAGATTCCAAAACCATGAGAGTAGGCGTCTCAGTAAGTCGAGTAGCAAAAGTAGTGATGAGCCTCGTGTCCAAAGTAGTTATCCACCAATGGTTGATACACTTCGGCATTCACTTCAATTCTGATTGGTTGACGGGTAGGCAGAGGGGGCGTCAACGACGCGCGTCGAACCGACCACGCCTCATCCTACCTCAAGGAGCGCGTGTGTTGCCTTTCTACATTGCCAGTACTCATTCTGTCTCAGCTGCTTGAGTGAAGCGCTCGTGCTAGCTGTCTCATTCTCACACAATAAAAAAAAAAAAAAGCTGTGAAAGCCGAAAAGTATATTTTTTTCTCTCTCCCCCCCTCCCCCTCACCTGAGTAACGTGCCACTCGTTGAAGAGAGAGTTTGGGAGTACAGTCTCATTCGTTAGTCAATTGCACGTATTACACCCAATCGGACGGTTCTGACAGTGTTGACAGTTTATTTTGATTTTATTTTTTAAAATATTTTCATAACATGGCAAAAAAAAGTGCTTGAACATTTTCATTATCTGATATTCCCATAGTGAGGTGATACATTTAGACACAATCTTCAGTGTCTTCAGGATCAACTAACCTGAAGTGCACTATCATAATCATAATAATGTGCCAAAATTTGACATTTGTGTGATAAAAGTTTTTGTAAAAAAAAATGGGATTTCCTTAATTTTTATTTTGCAAAATTATTGTTTTGTGAGAGAGTTTATGGATAGACCAGTGAGTGATTGATTAAATAATTATTTTTGTGGAGAAAGAGGAATGCTGCCGTATCAGGTGGCCATGGACTACGGGGGCTTTCAACGGCAAAGTCCAGTTGGGGTTGGTGTAGCTGGGGTTGGAGTTGGTGCTGGCCATCAGGGCCCACCCGGCCCCCTAAACATCAACCCCGCTTTCACCCACTCCTGGTTCGTACCGGCGGACCTCTGTGTCCCGTACAAACAGAATCAGGGTTCTCTCCTCGAGCCAGGGCATGTTGTTTCTCTTATACTTTTTCATTACTTTTAATAGGCTACATTTTAAAAATTAACTTATAACAATTATTCAATTTTATTTTAAGTTTTTAGATATGCATGAAGGATTCTTTCCTATAGTTATTTTTTTTGATTATTATGATTGTTTTTTTTTTTTTTTTTGTAATCTTTGAGCGATGGGAACTATTGGTTCTTTTCACTTGGATTCAATTTATTTTTGATTATTTTGGGAAGAATTAATATTTTTGATTTCTCAAGCAATTGCAGAATAGTTAGAATACGTTGTAGGTTTAAGGTAGAATAGTGAAATTGGTTTAATGTGCTTTTTGAATTTAGTAATTTTTTCATCAAAGTTCATTGAGACATAGGTGAAACTGGGGCAAAATGGGACTCTAGGGTAACATGATTTATAAATTTTTTTTGCAGAGCGAAGAATTATGTGAAAAAATCTGAAAAAAATTGAGAAAATGCTCCAATATGTGGACATTGTGAGTGAATTTTTTGAAATTATTTGGGAGAGGCCTTCACTCTCAAAAAAAATCCCCAAACATTTTCACATGCAGGTCCATTTTGCCCTGGTCTCGCCTATAAGAGACGTCTTAAGATTGACATGATTTTTTTTTTCGTATATAAATTCCCATTATCCTCATCTATTTGGAATAACGGAACTCTTCCTTTACATCTCGAAGAATTATTCTGATTAATCAATAAATTAATTAGAATAATTTTTGCATTCAAAAAAACAAATATATTGAATTTCTCTTGATTACGACAAAAACAACATTATTTTCTACACAATGTAACCTCATTGTGGGAGACTTTAATGCTATTCAGAATGGCTACCGACGCACGTGCGTCCTCTCTGTCGAAATTCCGTCGGGCCATTCATGCTATATGTAAAAAAAAAAAAATAGAGAGAAAGAAATGGAACAAGAGAAAATAAACCGTAACAACTCTACGAAAAACATATCATGCTGCAGTTACATTGAAGTACGCATATTTCTTTACATAATCAAAGTGTCCAGTTGAATTTAGCAAGAACAATGAAAAAAAAAACCACTTGATAAATCATTCGTCATGATGTTTCGTCACAGTGGCCTGTAAACAGGTGCGACTAAAAACAATGTATTCGATAGTTTTATGAGACGGAAAGAGAGAAAGAGAGATACTAGATTTTAGTGAAATGATAAAACTTGGTCTCGTGAAGTTTACGACGTAAACTCAACCCTGTTGGGAAAAAAAAGATTAAATGGAAATGAAATATCATAACAGAATACAACAAAGGGGAGGAGAGAGAAGGGGGGATAGGTCTGGAAGGAAGAACAGGTCGTGTGGCGGCTCGTGCTCTCCGAGTTTTTTCTTCTTTTTCTAGGAATAGACCGAAAATGTGAATGAGCTTTTGGCTTCTCTGACCCCAACATTTATCGCTTGTTGGCATCAAAAATTTTATGAATTGTAGCGTCAAAACTTAGACTCTTTCATCACACTCTTTATCTTTTGGAAAGAGTTGAATTAATTTTTGAGAATTTTTTAAAGAATCACAATTTCAAAGTGCTACAATTTTCAAGATTATGAAATTTTTGGATTATATTCATGAGGGCCTCGAGGAGTTGAGGATATCAGAGAACATTTAGACTGGAAATTATAGAGAGGAAATTCATATTGCTGCGAAATTTGTATGAGGAAGATATGATAAGAGGAACTTGAGTCTAGATTGGTTACCTTCTCCAATGGGAAAAAATATATGAACAATATGAAAAAAGTAGATAATAAGTATAAATTTTTTACATAAAAAATATATTGTCACTTCAGGTTGGGTCACTTTTGGTTCAAATTAATACATATTTTATACATAAAATTTATAAGTGCAAATAGAATTTTCATGTACGGCAAATACAGGGAGAACCGGGGCAAAATAGACCCCAAAGTCGAAATGATTTACCATTTTTGTTCATATTGACGAAGTTTGCGAAAAAATCTGGAAAAACTTCAGAAGATGCTCCAATATGTCTATTGTGTAGATGAATTTTTTCAATTTTTTTTATGGAGGTCGCCGCATCGGAAAAAAATCGTGAATCATATCGACTTCGGAGTCCATTTTGCCCCGGTTTCCCTTATAATTATAATTATATGAAATTGATAAAATTATATTATGTATAGTGTTTAAATTTTTCTTACATTTCCTAAATATATCTTCTTTATATAGAATTTTATCAATGTGACATGATCATAATTATAAATTTGTCGTATTTAAATTTTCTATTTTTACGTGCAATTTTATTTATAAAATATGTATCAATTCCGACCAAAAGTCCTATAATCGAATCATATTTTGTTGTAAATGAGATACACAAATCATATATTATTTCATATCTGTCATTTATTTTATATGAAAAATGTATATTTTATAATAGATTTCTTTCATATTGTTGAAATAGATTTTTCCCATGAAGGATTATAACTATATATCTTCTTAATGATAAAACCATAATTGAATTGTGATAATATTTCAATTCACTTTAATTAATTAAGAATATTGTATTTGCACTTTTCTGTTGTTATTTCCCTTGCAAAAATGGTTCCGAGGACAAGAGTTCGAAAATCAGGAGAATGACAAGTTGCTCGAACGTAAAATCTTCATATATTTTTTTTTCTATTTTAATGAATAAGATTTTGTAAATAATTTGAAGAAAAAAAATGCTGAAGTAAGCACTGTTACCTTTCTAACTTCGAAAATTGGATGCGTATCCATCAGGGTACAGTTCTAGATGTCCCCAGCAATAACCCCAGAAAATAGGTATATGGCGCTCGTATATAAAGGGAAAGTTCATGAGTGTGAAAGAGAGAAAGAAGAAACAAGCAGATAGTGTGACAGAAGGAAGGTGTTGACGGCTCCCCGGGTTGCTCTGTCAGCGTCAGCGATCCTCTGATCGCATCGGGTTTACTGCCATGGCGTGACGTACTCATCGTTTGCGTCTAACGTTGTATCCAATGCCCTTATACCACCTACCTTCCCTCCCCCCCATTATCCACTAGCCGTGACAGAGCTCCCTTGGGTAACACGAGGAGTGCCTTCCCTTTTGTACTCAAATGGAAGCTGTGCCTCTAATTTTTTCTTCTTGGTTTATTGGGATAGTTCGACTAGATTGATCCCAATTCCCTGTAAATTTTATTTTTGAAGTGAAACTTCTTTTGGGAGGGTACCAACTTTTTTCTCGCGTCACAGAACGAGTGAAACGTTTTGAGGGGAATGTGGTAGTGGAATAGTGGGGGAAAAGGAGAAGCAAGAAATTAAAAAATGCCACTGTAGCATATGCTTTAGCGGCGGAGAGGGAAGATGGCAGAGGGGGAGGGGGGATAGGATCTTTGCGTAGAGTGCTACATACATACTGTTTTTTCATTTTGTAATTTTTTTTTTCAATACACGAAGAGAGTAATATGGAATCATAATCCTCGCTTTTTATTTCTGAAGAAAATTGCCATTTTACACTTGGCTTTGGATTGAAATATCTCGAAAACTACTCAAAAGACATGTTGTGAATGAAATTTAGAGGGAAGATTAACGAATAAAATAAGCAAAACTCCGTTTTTCTATGACTCGTAGTTATTAAGATATCAATTTTTTAATGAAAAATTCAGGAAGGTCGTCCGAGCGCTCATCTGTTTACTATCGAGCCTCATCCATCGTTTCTGAACTATTCATTAAAAAATTGATATCTCCGAAACTACTGGTCGTAGAAGAACGGCGTTTCGCTTATTTTCTTCGTCAATATTCCCTCTGAATTTCATTCACAGCATGTCTCGATAAATGTTGCATAGTTTTCGAGATATTCCACTCCAAAGCCAAGTGCGAAATGACTAATGGCTCATGTACCGAAAACAATCAAAAGAACCCGACTATGCCCCTTCGTCTACCATATTATGAGGCTAGCACGAGAAAAATATGGAAGTAAACGTTTTCTTCGAATATCCCGGAATTTCAGCAAGATAGAGCAATCTTGCACGAATCCTCCTTTATAGAGAGTTTTGAGAGCTACAAGAAAGGATTGAAGCAAAACCGCTCTATCTCGGTGAATTTCCTGTGTATTTACAAAAAACTGATTTTAAAAAATGTAGTTGTCTGAACACTTCATAATCGTGAAAAAAATGATAATTTGATAGTGAACAGATAACCAAAATACTATAGGCAGATACTCGAATTCTTAAAGTGTTGTGTTCATGACACAGCTAAATGTACTGAGCTGTGCTTTTTGCCGTTTCCCTTCGAGATTAACCCCGTATCCTCACATTTCTCAACTATTATCACTTGTTCATTTGGAAAAATCCTAATAATTCATCGCTATCTATAAGCAAGAAGTTTCACTTCTGTCGCGTGGGTTCCACGCACCCTCTTTTTTTCACTTTCTAGAGAAATTTCATGAAAAAATGATAGAATTTTTTTTCTGGACTTTATTTTTTTAAGAAAATTACAAAAAGGTTAACACAAAAATTTCCATGTGTTCTTCGAATTCTCCTCGAAATTTCGGCGTTATGAATAATGGAAGATGTGAAAAAAATAAGGTGATAAGAGGGAAACCCTTCGAATTTGCCAGATTCGTGTAAAAACAACAGGCCAACTGATCCAGGTTTTTATTTCGGAGTTGAAGACTTTCATAAAAAAATCTGAAAAAAGTGAGAAAATACTCCAATTTGTTTTCATTGTTGTGTAATTTTTCAAATTTTTTTATCGAAGCAAGATCTTAAAAAAAAAAAATCTCGAATTTTCTTGTCTTACAGTTGCACTCCATTTTTTTTTTCCTAAAGTTGAATAACTACATTCCATAAGTTTGATTACTTGTAATCACTCGGTTAGAACAGAAAATTGAAACAAAAATACAAGTAAAATCTATAAAATATTTTCAGTAATACGTAAAATCCGAAGTGCCCATCAAAGAAGGCCCAAGAAATGATATGATATCCTGTGTAATATGCGATAGAACGAAGCCGGTTTCCCCAAAAATTCTCAGGCCACAACTCGCGGGTATAATGCGCATCGGAAAGCTCATCACGTAGACTTTGAGCCCTCCCTTATCTGCGCGTCATCGTGAACCGTCTCGTGCCCTTTCTCTTCCACCTACAAACTCCCTCACCTCTCTCTCTCTCTTTCTCTCTTGTACTCTATCTAGCTTCCCCTCCCCTTCCTCTCCCCCTCCCCTGCAGCTAAGTTTTACGTACATACGTAGAGAGTCATGATTTACGTTGTCCCTCAGTGAGACAGCACTTGAAGAAAAACGTAAAAAAAAAAAACAAAGCAAAAAACAAAAAAAAAAGGGCTATATGACCAACGACTTCCGTTCGGAGTTGTTGATGGGATCAGGACGTGGACTTTAACCACTGGGGGGTCTTCATAAACCAAGAATATATTACATGACTCCAACAAAAAAAAAAAAGAAATGATCAAAGTCTTGCAAGTATGGGAAAAAAAATTAAAATACTGGGAGAAATTCTTATCTTTTATGTTTTTTTCATAATCAGCATTTTTAGAGTAAAAATTAATAATTAATTTTTTTGTGACTATCCCTTCTTTGATTAATTGAAGAATTCGTTCTTCAATAGTTTCGATGATAACTTCATGAGTTTCGATCATCTTAATGTCATTCATGTTTTGTGTAGAAATGTCTGCACTCAAATACAGGCTGGAGATAAGCCGGAAGCGCTCATTCCATCTTCAAAACAGTATTGCCCTTTTTGTCGTCCCCCAGGCAAACTGTGGATAGTGAGAAAAATCATATCATGATTTTCGTAAAAAAATAAATTTTTCACCTGACGAAGCGAATGTTAAAATTTTACTGATATGAGTAGTGTTTGAACAAAAGCATCAAAATGCTCCCTACTTGCGTGACACGCAGTATATCGCTTAGATGGGTTCCGTTACCAAATAGAGCATACTTCCAAACGTTTCTAGAGTACTAAATGGGGGAATGAAAAAAAACACTGCCATTTTTTTGTAGTTCATCCGACGAAAACGAAGAATGGTTAAAAATTGAATTTCTCTAAATTTAACAATTTTTAATAAAAAGCACAATTGTTGCAAATTTTTTTTCGAACTTCATATCATAATCTCATAATTTAGCCACTCATATTTTTCCATTTTGTTAAATTCATCAAATTTTAGATTCAGAAAAGCGTCGATTAGGCGCTCCAATCTAAATTGGAATCATTGTTACTATAATAAAGCCAAAAAATCATTAGAATTTCTTCTCATGGGATTAATACAAATTCATCACCTCTTTTTTTGTTTCATTCCCTGATTTATAGAAAATAAATCGCAGAGTGAAAAAGGAACAAAAAGTTTCTACTTTTGATAAAATATACATTTCGTACAAGAATGCTTATCAAACCCGGAAATGAGGTTCTTTTGTTGTACTAACCGAGTGCAAGGCTTTTATTTCTATTCCTCAATTCCACCAATACTCCAAATAGCATCGAAAGAGGAAAGAGAAAAAAGAAACTCACTAAGGGGAAAAATTATGTCGAAACCGGAGCCGTAACATTAGGAGCATTGTATTGTAGCGAGAAGGCTACGAGTCCCCTGAGAGTCGTGTTAGGTGCGGGTAGAAGCCAAAAGGAGAGAAGGCTCTTCAACCCACTGAGTCCAAGCACACTTTTGGCCAACGTACATTCGCCAAAACCATAAGCACATAGAACGTTCTAATGCCTCAAGGGGGAAAGGGATGTGCCCTCAGGTGGTGGTCGTCTGCAAGTATGTGTGTGCGTGTGTGTGTGTGGCCCTCTCTGGACCGTCTAGTGAATCGTTTAATTGAATTAGAGCCACATCGCAGCCTGCATTGTAATTTTAGTATGAATCTTATTTTACACCGCTTCTCTGATTTCATATTCTCCTAGTTTTTTCCTTTCTTTTTTCGTGTAAAACATTTGTATGAATATTTTCAGTCACACAGGAAGATTCTAAATAGATTGTATATTGAAATTCAAGTCTGATAATTGAATTTCGAATCACTATAAATTATTTTTTACTCGTTTTTTGGAGAAAAAAATGACTTAAAAACGAAAAAATCTTCATCGATGAGTCTTACGCTATTATTAAGCAAATGTGGTCATTCCCCAGTCAAGAAAAAGTGATTCTAGGAAAAATAATTCTTTTCCTTTCATCTCTACTCGTTCACTCGCCTCTTCAAACAGAGATACTTTTGATACTCTCCATCCAACGTTTCACAACTGCAATACGAACGAACCGTAAACTGAAGTTTTTTCCTCTTTTGTCGGTATGTACGATAACCTCGTCATAGTCCTCCTGAATTATTGATGCCCGGCACTTTGGTCCAAGCCCTTCTCCTTACTGTTTTCTTTTATTTCTCTCTTTTCCTGACACCATCGACCCCCAATTCAACTCCGTTGGTCTTCACACCACTAGCCAATGTATTTTCATTGCACCTACACATACAGGGATAAGGAAAAAAAGAGATAGAAGCATTGAGGGGGCACCTGGTAAGGGACCTTTGCTAGCTGTTGGCTTTTTCTCGGACCCCCATGGGAGTGAAAGAGCCCCCAGTTCATGGCTCCTCGGCCTCTCGGCCAATTCCAACCAATTTCACCCGAAAGTTCAGCTTAATTTTATTTTCACGCGTCTGCGGATTCCTTGGGTATGTTGAAGTGTTCTTTATCTTTTTTTTTTCTCTTTATCGAACTGGCGAGGGATCGTTGGGTGAATTTTTTTCTCGATTCTATCTCAAACATTTTCTTATACGTTTCTTTTTATCTTTGGCCAATCAGCATTTGAAACATCTAATTTTCTGAAGGAACTGGATGAATTTCAAGTACTTTTGATGCAAATAATTTGAATGAAAAAAACTATTTTAAACTTTTTTATATTGATATTAGGATTTTGTGAAAATTCATTTTTTCTTCATTTGGTTGGAGGAATCGATCGTTAGAAATTCATTGTTAATAGTTGATTGAATCAATTTCAATTTAAAGAAAAAAATTATTTTTAAAGAAAAAAAGTGGTTGTCAGAAATAGTAACTTTCAACTTATTCAGAAATTATAAGAAACGAAACAATTTCCGACAATTGTACAATAACAACAAATTGCCTTTCTGGAAAATCAAGCAAATACCAACAATACATTACCCCACAAATTTCATAAAACACTCGAGAAAAAAACAGCCCCATTTTCAATCCCACGAGAGACATTTCAATCGATCCAGAATCGAGAATGCGAAAAATTTGAATCCCCAAGCATCGTTCCATCAGACATTTTATTTGTAAACCGAGATTGAATGTGCGCTACGATTCACCCAGATGAAGTGACATCTCTTTCCCACTGATTTTCTCATGAAGCTATATTTGAAATTACTTCTTTCGAGGCACTAGCACAGAAAAAGCATTTCGAGTACTAGGCACAGAAAATTGATCAGATGTCAGCATGATAGGGAGAAAAAACGTTTTCTCCACTGAGAAAAAAACTTAGTGAAAGTCATGAAATATTTGTTTCAAGTCCTAAAAAATATTTTCTTTCGAACGATTTTTTTTTTTTTCAATAATCAAAAGAATTTTTAGTCTCAATAAATTTATCAAATTCAACAAATTTTTGATCTCTTGGAGAAAAAATCGTTTAGGACTCTTGGAATAATTTATTTAATTATTTGTACTATTTTTTTCTGAGTGTATTTCTACTGCTGAAGGTAACCTACATCAATACGTCAATAATTCTTCCGTTCATCTGCGAAATTCGAGTTACTCGTTCAAGTTTCCACATATTAGAATTTTAGGTCATAGAAATGATCATTTTTCTTGGAAATTTTACTGAAATTAATAGATTTTTTTCTTCAGTATCCTTTAACATGTCTCTAGAAATTTCAGAATAAGCATCAAAAGACTCAATCCCTCTGGAGTCCTTCGTTCCAGTCAAACTCCATTCCAAAGTCTGTCATTATCCCTCTGGGACGAAACCAACAACTAGAGAGTATTCAGTACCATCTAAAACCAAAGCAGAAAGAGAGACAATGAATGCGAATTCACTGAGTTTTTCTTAATATTACCACATTGACTTGGTTTAAAACTCTTTACGAGGAAAATACATTCATGAGAATACCCTACAATATACAACCCTTCTTAACAAAAGACACACTTTCCCCTTTTTCGCGAAGAAAGGAGAAGAGTCGTTTTACAGTCGTTGAATCTAACTACTGGCTAATAAAAAGCCATCTTGCTTTTTAACCCTTTCTGCATTAAATGTACCATTTAATCGTGTCATCTTGCAATAAAAAATAAGAAACCTTCTGATTGTCCAACTCAAAGCTCCCAGGGTGGATCTAAATGACAGAGTAACGAATCCTTTAAACTAACTGACATATTACTCAACAAAAAGTTAAGAAATCATTAAAAAAGCAAAAAAAGAGGGGGAAATCATTGATTTTTTTTATTCATAGGAAAAGAATATATTCACGTCATTTTTTCGATTTTGGTTCGAAAAAATGATAACTTATTTTCTTATTATTATCTAAGATTTTCCAACTGTATTCTTGATTCAACTGTATTCTTCTTCTTTCTTTTTCCGCCAATAACTTGTTCAGTCAGAGATGAATTAATTTTTAGCCAATTCTTTATTCAAATTAGCCAACGTTTCGAATACCAAAGTACTTATCTCCAGGGCTCTTCATTTTCGATTGTCTTTACAAATTTAACATTCTCAATAAAGTTCTATTATTAGTTATTATCATCACATTCCTAATTATTGATAATGTTAATCAGTTAATTATTTCTCTGTGAGCTATTCTTACTTCAATTCTTTTTAAACAAGTGACATTTCGATTATTAGAATTGTGGCTTTTCCCTACAAATTTTTGCCAAAGTAGTAACAATACAAGAGTATCATTGAATTTCATAATTGAAATCATTCTATCTTCTCTATTTATGAATATTTGTGATTCTGAAAAATCTTCGAAGGGCGCTCGAATAAAAAATATCAAAATTAAAAAAAAAAAAAACTGTAAATTAAATTCCTGTACGCGACTTTATTCGAAAATAAAAAGAGAATGATAATTACGATACGCTTACACTGAAGTTTGCTGTTATTATCACATGTATGTCAACTAAATAATATCTGTACTTATGACAAAGTCAATCTTAGTTTTCGATGATCTGATCCTAAATTGCTGGTAATTTCGACATTGAAATTCACCATAAAATTATTGGATTTATCAATGTAGAACATTTATAGAAGGTCCCTCTTGTAACAATTGGTGCTTGAATCTCAAATCTCACAATTATGAGATTCATATCTGATTCATATTTTTCAACTTATTTCAATTTATTTTCAATCCAGCATGAATTCCACCAATTACATCCAATCCTTCAACTCGAAAATATCCATAAAAGAGAAAAATTCAAAAAAAAATTAAATTTGACTCTATCCACACTCATATTCGGAAATATTTAGTAAATTTATATCAATGAATTGAATAACCCGCAGTTTGTGTAAAAATGCGGGTATACTCCTTGTGATTGGTTGAATTCAACTATGCATATGGACACTGGTATATATGTTGATAAGCTGCGTAGAAACAAGCAGTTTGCATTTGTGAAGGGGGTTGCAACCGGTGTACAGGAGGGCGGAGTCCTGGACTAGGTTGCATTTACCTACTGGTAAACAGTGGGCTTGATAGCACAGACTGAATAATGTATGCCATTAAAGCGTTTGTGGCACAACTCCTGGGCTCTAAACAGCCACGCCTACCTTGGCTCCTGTGGGGCTTTTGCCATCCACTTTGTGGATTGTGGCTACATCCTCGCGTGCGCTCTTTCTCTCTCTCTCTCTTACACACACATACACACACGACACACATAGACACGTACTCTATACTGTCTCTTATCATCACAAATCCCAAAATCCCATTTGCACAATACGCCAATCATGCCATTGTGACTTGTCTACCATAGTCACCACTAATGACGAACAGAACTTTGATGAATTTCATTTAGATTATTTGATTAGAATTATTGAAGTTTATTTTGCTAATTTAGAAAATCTAGATTTTTCTTCTTAATGATAATGAACTTGATGAAATTTCCGAAATACAGTTTTAAGATGAATTTCAGTAAAAAAAAAAATTAATCAATTTCATTAACTTTCGAAAGAAAAAGTTTGCTGTATAAATAAATTATTCTAAGTAAATTACGTAGTTACTTCTATTTATCTAATTTGTGGCATCTTTTGCCTTTCTTTTTTTTTTTCATTCCATATTACAGTTTGCTGGAGATGAGGAAGGAGAAGAGCAGAGATGCTGCTAGATCACGTCGTGGAAAAGAAAATTATGAGTTTTACGAATTAGCTAAGATGCTGCCATTACCGGCTGCTATAACCTCCCAGTTGGATAAAGCATCAATCATAAGGCTGACTATTTCATATTTGAAGTTGAGAGATTTTTCGGGTCATGGTGATCCACCATGGAACAGGGATACACCACCACCTAATAAAATCGTTAAAGGTGAGTTTTTTTTTTAATTTGAATTAATTTGGTAGACAGAAATCGTGATTGCGATCAATTAAAAATGAGGGGCAATGACAAAAAATGGAATATTTGATTAAAGTTCTTCAAATAATGCTTTTCTTTCTATTTCTATCAAAATTTCTTTTTTTTTGAAAACGCTTTGGTAAAGAAAAAACTTTTTTTCATAATTTTTCCAAATTCTTTCAATAAAATAATTAATCAAGTATTTTTTGTTTGATTTAATCCAAATTCAATTACAAGAAAATTTCGACTGCATGCTGATGCATTTTGTCAACCTTTACACCTTCGAGTAAATAAATTTTCACGATATTTACAAAATCTTTAACTTCATGATTTCCGACATCGAATACCTGTGAAAGTTACTTTCATCTGTACCTAATTTTTTCCTTTTTATTATGGTGCTTCTGATACTTCCATATCATTCAAAAGAATCATACTTTGATAGTACTATTTCGTGAATTTTACTGGTGCCTAAAGTACACATTACTCGAGCCTTAAATTACCAATAAAAAAGGAAATTGAATCCAATGCACCGTCATTTTTTTAAGACACATTTTACATTAATAGCCTTATAAACACTTGATTTCAATGAGTGTATTACATAATAATAAACTCAATAATAAAAGAATTGAATAAAAAAATTCTTCACTGTCAATTGATAGAAATAGACAAGATTGCATTTTAGTCCCTCAGTGAAAACCATAAATTTTCTAACGTTGAATAATCTAGTTATCCCAAAGTATACACCAACCGTGTATATATATGTCATTGGCTTTGAGGGTTTTTCGAGGATAAAAGTAAGAGAAGAACGTGTGCTCGTTTTATACGTCGATTTTCTCAGTGCACGTACAGTTTCCTCTGGTCTCTAACGAAATTAGAGGAAAGAGAGAGAGATATACTGAGGAAATGTTAGACTTGGGGAGAAGCTACTGAGTAGACAAGAGTGGCAGGTACTATGATGAAATAGAAGTGAAAGAGAAGAAGAAGAAGAGGAGAAAAAAAATGACATTGTCTTTACGTCAATCAAAACATTTGCCAGAGTTATATTATCATGATTTTTTTAACGTTTTTCGTCTTTCTTTCTTCTTCCCTTGTTTTTTCTCTTCTTGCAAATGGAATCTGTCTTGCTGCCTCTAGCAGTCATCATGCTCCATTGATCAAGTTGGAGCACAGAGGACAATTTTGTCTGCTGATGATTTTTTCCTGATGGATTCGTTCGAGAAAGTTAATCGGGAGAAGCAAAATAAAATAAGAAGAATTTCGTCCCCAGTTACTTTACGTTTTATGCATTCCTGCTCCACCCCTAAAATAAAGACTCTTGGTGGAGACACGTGTCACATATCGCCTGAGAGAATTGTCTGACTTCTCATACACTCGTAATTTCATCAAATTTAGGGGTGAATTTCTTTCGTTATTCTTTCTTTTTTCATTCCATAACAGATACTCCACTGGTAAATCAAATGTAAAAAAAAATGAATTTAAGGAAATTTGTCGAAGAACTTTTGTTTTATAAAATTCAATAAGCTTTTTGCAAAAAATATCTCTTGCTAAATTCTTCGGAACTCAATTGCTTCTATTCAGAAGGGACTTTTCAGAGTAAACAATTTTTTTTTCGCATTTCATTCGAGAATATCTTCAAATGACTTTTATCGTATGTGTACGAGGTATAAACAACTTATTATCTTATTTTAAGAAGTGTAAATCTTTCTCTGTCCTCGAATAAAAGAAGCTTGAGATGGAATGACTTAGCGGAAAGAGGCGAATGGAAAAAAAAAGTGCTGTATCGTAGTTGGAAGGGTCGAGAGTCCACTCGTACGTTGTCGAGGGGTTTGAGTTGTGCAAAGGGCAAAGAGATGGGAAAGGCAGGAGGTAAGGGTGGTCAAAAATAGAGGAAGAAAAGCGTAAACACCAGTATAGTCAACTTTCACGATTGTGAATCGCGATACTCTTATGACTCGGCTGACCAAGAAAGATCTTGCAAGATACATAGTAATGGAGAATTCTCTCGGGCCAATAATCGAACTGGATAACATCGAATTGCCTCTTATTCTTCGCATTACTTCCTCTTCGATAATTTAATTTTTTTCTTTTTCGTTCTTCAAAAAGTTAAATCTTTAACAGAGTTAATATTTACAGAGGGCTTGTCAATGTGAAAAGGCTTATTTTTTTCCTTCATCCCTCCTTGTACTAGTGGTACTGAGGTACACGAATATACCCACATGTAAATCTAATCATGACTGGGACGCCCTGGTACACAAGCTCTACCGCATTACGAGACCGACGTTGTAACTAAACTAACAGAATTGAGTTAAGGTCTTGACGCAACCCCTGTACTACATCTCATCCCTCTTTTCAAATTTCCTCAATTGTCTCAATTCCCCTTTCCTTCTATTTCTGCGGTATTTTTAGCGTTAGGTCGATTTTTACGTTTGAGTTTCATTTTTCTTAATGTGAATCTTGAAAATACATGAATTATAGAAGAAATTCGATAAAAATTATCATCCAGTATTCATCTTGTAGCATCTTTTGTTTTATGGAGAAACCTTAAAAAATTTGGATTTCAAATCAATCCAAACTTATTTGAAGAACAATAAATTTTGAGATTGAACTTATAAATTTTGACAGTCTGTTAGCAAAAATTAACTCAACCACCTTCGAAAACTATCAGCCAGAATGTTAAAATTTACTGGCCTCATCTGACTTTTTCCCTAAATCATTTAACATTTTTGAAGCAAATATGATCATTTTTGCCTGCGTATTTGACAAAACATAATTTTTTTTTCAATAATTTGTCACGAATTACTAAATGGAAAGAAAGTGAAGCCCAAGAATTACCATTTAGCATGATAAAAATTAATAACTGGACTTGAAAATTGAATCATCTCCTCTTGTTTTTCAACTTCTTCTCTACGAAATGAACCAAATAAACAGCATTTTACTGGATTCTAATTCTGGAACCGTCATTTTCTTGAGATTTTTCTCTCCCTGTAATTGGGAATATTTTTCATATTTACACCTTTTAAGTAATATTCGGAAGTTTTGTGATATTTTTGGTAGCATCAGTCGATTTAAAAATAAAGGGGCCTAGCATAATTTTACCTGTTTTCTACTGGATTCGATTAGCTTTTCGAAAGCTATGCAAAAGGAATTGCAATCCCAAAAAAACTTATGTTGTCCAACTTCAAATGATCGCAAATTGTTTTCCTTAATTGGAATATTTTCTATCACCACATCCGTTATAAATGAATTTTTTGAATTTGAAGGTCTTTCTCATTTTTGTTAAAATAATCAGAAGACAGAATTCAAGATACTTGATCCAAGAAAAGGGGAAAAGATGAAAAGAAGATGTGAGAAGGGTTGAAATCAGTGTTTAACATAGTTGGTGGCTAGTTAACAACTTCAGAAGATAAAATTTGGGTTAAGGTTCTTCCACGCATTCTCCAGTTGACTGTTCACTAATTTCAATGAATTCTACCAGAATAAACAATTTCCTCCTAGTATAGAAAATGAAAAAGAGAAGAAAAAACAATTCAGAATTCCACGAATGGAAGTATTCAAATTGTGTTTGTTAAGATGAAGGGATCCCTGATTATATGAAATTGAAAGGGAGAATTTCGTGGGTACATTTGAATGGAGAACCTCTGTCAGCTTCCCCAAAGAGCCGACCGCAAAATCTTCCTAATGAAATAGCAGGGATTAACTAAACATACCTGACTAATTAAGCAGCGCTTAAATGGATCAACGTCACCAATACCCCAATCAACGGGTCGTTAGCATTTCCCTATTTACATCGGGCAAACAGAGCATCCCCTCACTCAATAAAGCTTGAGTCTTATATCTGAATGTTAAAATACTTTTTTTTTCCTTTACTATCTTTTTCTGACTAAAAAACGAACAGAAGAAAATTTAAATTTCGCTTATTTTCACCCTCTTATATTTTTTACAACTGCATAATACCTGAAAAGACTTATCATTTTTGTCACGGACATTTCAGAATCACATGAAAAATGCCAGAAAAGTTTTTAGGGCGCAAAATCGTGCAGTGTGGGCAGGACATATGCCATTGTGAAACCGAGTGTTAGACGGCTGTGTTCAGCGTCAGGTTGACGATGAAAAAAAAAGAAAAGTAAGGGGAAAAATATACAGGAGAGAGGATGTAAATGGGCTCTCGAGAGAAGGGTGTCCCGGGTGCCCATTTGATGGCCCATCAATGTAAACCAGTGTAAAGTCGAAGGGGTGAGTGTTCCTCGCGGCGTGCCACTCTTCAACCCCTCAAATTGTTCCGGTTTAACATCTATATGCAATCTTGTTTATCTCCATTGGGGGTTTCAAAATATTCCGATTTAATGCACTCGGAATTCTGAACAAATTTTTTTTTTTCCAAATTCAACGAAATTTTGATAAATTGCAAATTCTACTATTCTCACATAATTTTCTTCGGAAATTTTTCGGGCATCATGAATGACAATTAGATTCAATCAGAAAGGTTAACAGTGGTGCATTGAGAAAAAAAATATTTGCTGCAAGAAAATTGATTTAGTTTTAGAAAATTTACTTTGCTCTAGGGAATTTCAATATATAAAGATTTCGAAATTCTCTCTTTTTTCATTTTTATTGTTTAAATAAATAGAACAACTGCAAAGGAGAATTTTATTATAAATTTTTTTTCTTTCCTCAGTGTGTCACTTGGGCTCCCTTGCCGCCTAAGTCTGTCATGACCTATTGTAGCTTCGCTTTTCAAAAGACCCCTCAGTTACACCTGTAGCCCGGCTTTTGAAACCAGTTTTAGTATGTTTGTGGGGCCAAGTTTAGTGATTTCATCAATTATGGGAAAAGCTAATCTTCAGCATTTGAGCCTTCTTGGCGCTCAAGCAGGACAACTGCAAAGTAAATGCAGTCTGAAATAGATGATGAATTCATCTACTTCAAGTGCACATTATAAATAATTAACTCTGGAAGATTTTTTCAGATGATTCTTAATGATAATACATTGCCTTGCGAATGTTCATCTCATTCCACTCTCCAAAAATATCAAGACCGTACTTTCTTTGATGATTGAACATCTAAAAAATGGAAATAGAACTTGAATTAACTCAACTAATAATTCACATAACATGTGTATCCTTGTCTCACCAGCAGGTTCACGATACCTAGCTCCACTCTACAATTCCTCATTTTCACCCAACATTTCCTGTAAATCTTCCCTCAGCTTTTCCAACCGTTCCCGCTTGGGGTTATCACAATATTTTGATAAATACATGATGGTTGTGTTTTATGTGCTCTCCTCAAGGCCATAACTCACTGGTTATTTTTCCTCTCTCTTCAACTGAAAAGGACAAAATAAATGAAAAAAAATAGAGGAAAATTGATGCAACAAAAATACGATTGCCCGATTTTTTCATAATTTCCTGGCAAATGATAATAATAATGAAGAACATTGATTTCAATTCATTGATAAATTTTCCATAACTTGGTAAATACCAAAGAAATATATTTTGAAGATGAAAGAGGGCAGATAAAGGGAAGAAAAGGTAATGAAATATAACGGTCCAAGGGAGTTTGTTCACTGGCAATCCTTGAGGAAATGTATCGTAAAGCTCCACCCCAACACCTTTACCAAAAAAAAAAAAAATAACCTCAGACACAACAAATTCGGCTATTTTTCATTAAATCCTAGTCCCGAGAGTACTGAGATCAGTTCTGGTGTTCTACAAAAAATGATATTCACTCCTATGTATTCCACTCATATGTTGCATTCTATCATAGCCAAAAAGTCCCCAACGTCGATTCTCACTCTTCTCTCTCACCCATTCACAGCCACTCTCCCTTCCTTTACTTATATTTGTCAGGGCAAAACTCGGTGCAGATGGAGCCATGCGAGAGGGTGACTACGACATTGTGACGTCACACAGCCGGTGCGAGCTTTCAAGATTTATTGCTTTTACGACTATGGAAAACGTAATTTTCCTATTATTATTGATTTTAAAAAATGGAAAATTTTCAAGAAAAAAAAAATAAAAATAAATCCAACGATTCTCGTTTTCTACATTTCCATCTCAAGATTTTTTTTTTTTTAGAAAAATCCATAACTGAAGTTTATTTCTCATTTTCATTCCCATTTTCCTTCAAATATGTAAATCAACTCCTGCGAATCGTAAAAAATAAATTATCACATCTGCACTCCTGATGTCTCTAACAGGCTTGTAATAAAAAAAAAAGACAAATAGTGCAGAAAACATCTGAATACCCTTAATATCACAGTGGACAATTTAGTTCCCTCTCCTGATTAATTCAAGAATTCGAAGAGCTGGCATCCCAATGAATTATGAATGACGATATAATGTCGCACCCGTAACAAAAAAAAAATCATAAACGACACACATACGGTCAGCGTCGTCACCCTGTTTTTCATCCCTCCCTTCATTCATTTGTATCCATTACAATGCATATTGAAAGTACCCCAAGCTATACAATCATTAATTCCATACGATAATCGTTCAGGGCATTTAGTCCGTCATATAGATCCGTAAAAATACCAGAAGGCAGAGAAACAGCTTCATTTATAGATGATGGGTTGGAGTAGTAAATGCAAGGAAATATTTCGTTAAAATGAAAGAAAGTGAGAGAGGATACGCTGCCCCCACGGGGCTTTTTCATGACGTAAAATGAGCCAACTACTAATAATATACGTATGAAATAGAGCAGAGGAAGGGGAAGTATTTGCTAGACTTATATATTACACTCCCTCCCATTGGAAAAATAATACTCAGCACCAAAGCAGCAATATTTCCCGTCGCTTATACTCTTACATACCAGACCAGAGTGAAACGTTATATCGGTCCCTGTCCCAATGGGACACCTTTCTTACAAGTCCAAGGATCCAATATTCTTCTTCTTCTTCTTCTTTTTTTTTTTTTCATTTTATCTCCTCTTTCTCTTTCATTATTATTTTTCTTCTTTCTCTTACTTTTCTTTCTCTTTTTATTTTCCACAGTACGAAGATTAATCGTCCTGGATCATAACTAGCTTTATGCGAGGCACGTACAGCACCAAGTCTGTTTTATTTATTTTGAGTATTTATGTGAGGAAAGATTGCGAGAAACGTCTCCAATCTTGTCTTGCAGAAAAAAAAAAGAATAACTGTTTTGGTTATAGAGATGAAAAATTGAACAATGGTTCCTTTTGCTGGTTGTGGTTATAATTATTGAGTTCCTGCGGAAGTTTTGAAGGCTTTGCTTCCTTTTCTTGTCAGTGCTTGTCCAGTTCCTTCAAAGGAACAATTCCATTTTCCCTGTTTGATAACATCATTTGTTTGTTCTACTTGTTTTTAATTATTGAAAATTTTTTACACTTCAGGCAGGGGAATTTTTCAATCAATTTCTATGTAAAATATTTTTGGTAAAACCAATGATCCTCAAGCATTGCAAAGGTTCACCGTTGAATGAATCAATTCCAAAATGGCCGATTCAAAAGAATAAAATATTCTTGATTTCCGCTTTCTCGGCTTCATCATCTCATAGAAAAAATACTCTGCTCCTAACAAAATTATGTTGTTGGCTTCATCAACCATTTCTAACCCTTCCAATCAATGACGATTTCCGAAAACAAGAAGAATTCCACAATGATTCTTTCATTTATTTACCCCAACCACGAACATTTGTGTCATGAAAATGGGATAAAGTATCACAAAAGGTTCGTCAAACTAGCATCACGCATAGGAGGATTACCGGTCTAGGATTATATTCTGAAATAGACTCTGAAATAAGAATATCAGAATAAACTTGTTGACCAAAGAGGGTCCAATTCAGGGGGATTGCTTGATGAGGTCCTTGCCTACTGCTTGGACTTTACCAGATTAAGCGGTCAACGTTAGAAAACCTCATCACCCCTGAAGATTTCAGTGAGTTTTATCGAATTTCTCTGTCTCTCTCATTAAGGGGGTAACACTCAGTAGAAATAAGAGAATGAGAAACGAGTATTATTACAGTGGTAAGGAGTAAAGGACCTTCTTGTTTGCTGAAAACGAAAGGGCATTTGGCCCACGGGGAATCTTCCAAGTGAAAAGGGTTAGATTGTGATTCATAGTCAAGAAAGAGTGAGAGAGAAAGAGAGGTAGAGCAATAGGGGAAGAGATAAAATTCATTATTCAAGAAGTTGAGTCAATTGAGAAGCGATCGTGGAGATTCTGATTAAGGGGAGAGCAGAAATATCCGTTCGTTCAACAACTTCATCAAGTAAATCTTCAATGTTATTTCTTTTATTCATTCCAGGAACTAAAAGATCGAGACTGTCAACGCCATTTGCAGAAGACCTGTTCGAGCAACATCAAGGCACTCACATACTCCAGGTAAGATAATCAATCTGAAAAGCTACTATGGAAGCCCAAAAAATTTATGATCAAAAAATCTGAAATGACACTATTAATACAGGATATAATGCCTTCTTATAATGAGAATGAGAAAGAAAAAAAAAACAACCCACATAACATAAACTTCTTGGACTCTGCCTCAGCTCGTAAAAGCCCCTGAGCATTTTTGTAACACCAGTAAAAGCTAGTCTGGTGAAACTCTCTAACCCTCATAGTGAAACACACACGGTATTTTCTGTTACAGTCGTTGGATGGCTTCGCAATGGCCGTAGCGGCTGATGGACGATTTTTGTACATTTCCGAAACGGTCTCCATTTACCTCGGCCTGTCCCAGGTAAGCTAACATTTTCACTTTTATCATAAAAGACAGAAAGGAAAATAGAAATCCTAAGTGGAGTAAATATATATGTACCGGAAGCAAAGAAAATAACGATTCAAGCTGGGCTTTTAATCTAAACTTTTGATAAAACCGTTGGAGGACTTTAATTTTTAGTTGAATTAGCATTTTTTCAAACTCTTCTACACGAAAGACATGAGGAAGCCTCATGAGGAGGCGAGGTCAAGGGAGTTGTGTATTGAGGAGGGAGTTTAGGTGGGAAGGTTGGCGGCCATGCTGGCTGGCACCAGGCACGATTGTACACCCAACTGGGGGCTGAGGGCGGCTGAAGAGAGAGAGTAGTGAGATGAGGAGAAACGAAGCGGGGAAAAGGTGAGGGTGGGTAGAAATGCCGCTCACGTAGCCTCTGCACGGTGGCGTGTTCGCCATTCCTAATGCCTTCTGGACGAAGGTAGAACTGAGAGTGAGGGAGGGAAAGCCGACGGGTTGCGGGGAGAGGAAGAAATATATATATATATATACATATATAGATATATACATACTAAAAGAGGGCCTTTACCAGCACCAGTGTGAGGCGGATGGATGGATGGAAAGGTCTGACTCTCTGAGGGTAGAAGAAAGGGATGAGGTGGGGTTAGTTTGGCCTCAGTAGAGCCAGAGAACTGGAAGAGCGGCTGACGGGGTACAGCTCTGGAGTCTGTTGGAAACCCTGGGGCAATCAATAGGGTATTTCAAAAATGGGAGAGGGAATCCATGTGTATGTGGATACTTGCAGAAGAAATTGAAGAGAGAAGTATGAAATTTCGTTGATGTACATGTGAAAAATCATCCACACATCTTCAGTGTGCTGATGGATTTATAGTGAATCTTGATGGAAATGTTTCTGATGTTTTTACTACTGTTGGGTCTCAAATGACTTGGACTACTGGGAAATGAGGCCATACCGGTAGTAGATTCAGGTGATTTGTTATTCTTCAGCATCGTTCCCTATATTCGAATAAAACGGATGATTCACCTCATAAAGTAGTTTACAAGAAGCTACCTGAGAGAAACCGTTATCGTTAAAAAAAAATGAAATTACATTCCATCCATTTTTATCGATTATTCATATTTTCAATGTAAAACAATCACTTTCTCCAATTCAATTAAAATTCATTGGAAAATAAAGAGAGAAAGGAGAAATAAAGGAAACGAAATCAGCATGGAACTAATTTGCACGAGTCAAACGATAGCTCGGCCATTAAAATGTAACAGGCTATGGAAAATCAAAGCACCATGGAAAACCAAAAGGTGTATACTACATACAGCAGATACCTAGTTGGCGTTATTTGTCGGCCTCGTGCTCATCGATTCCCCGAAGGCTCAGCGTCGACCGTCGGACGCGAGGACAATACCAAACGAGGCAAAGTCTATTCGCCCGGTTAATCGTTGCTCGTATCCGCGACACGTACAACTTCGATACCGAATCTATAAACCTCCACCCTCTACTTCCCCACCACCCAGCCATTTACTTGTAGTGTCTCATCTACACAAAACGACTCCATATACACAAGATAGTTAATTTATTCCAGAGAGGTGACGACGCCTTATACAATTCAAATCCATCAACCAAAACTACTGATATCCAGACATTGACAATACAGTAAAAGAAATGAAAAGAAGAAGAAAAAAGACAGAAACAGATACTAGTCGATGAGTTACACAACGGTTTGAAACAAGCAAAGAATACTTAAAGCCAATTGATTTGTCTTCATATGCGTTCAACTTCAATCTAAGACATGGCTTTCACGTGGTTTAACACTGGAAGTTTATTATTTATTCCATGCAAGAATACGTTCCAATTGGCATTGGGAATAAATATGCAATGATTGACGCCAAATTCTGGGTCGATGCTTACTCTACATTTCAAAAATTCGAAGTCTGATGTATTGATTTATGGTTAATTGTCGCAGGTGGAGATGACGGGTTCCAGTGTCTTTGACTATGTTCATCAGCAGGATCATTCTGAAGTCGCCGAGCAACTTGGCCTTGGTTTGACATCATCAAGTTCCTCATCCGGGGCACATTCCTCAAGCTCTGGTCTTGCTTCACCCAGTAGTGCTGCCTCTGAAGAACATGGTTCTACTTCGACTGCAAATCCTGATGGTAAGTAAATCAAATTCATTTCAACTCAATTATATACTATAGAGTCGTTAATGCAGTTAAAGACAGGCTTAAACAAACTGAATGGATGAGTGCTTCCGGCTGCCGGCAGAACGGTTCTTCTACTTCCGTTTCGATTGAAAATGGGGCTTAAGTGGGTCTATAAAACTGGGAATCCATTTGGCAAGGAAAGGGTCACTGAATACCAATGCCAATTTTCCAATAAAATCAAGTTTTTTAGTTATAAAGAACATTCTCGTTATTCCGATGTATCAGATGGTGACTTCGCAAAATATTCTGTAATTTTTCATTAGATTATCCACATAAAAATGCTCATTGCTACATATAAACCAATCAGTAATTTTCGGTGCAATGAATTCTCAAACAATAGAGTTACGAAAAATCGGATTCCCTCTTTAGATGTTACTCTTCAAAGCTCCGACCGTTCTTCACATCCATTCGAAAAAAAACCATACTCGCTCATTTTACATACAAGAATGATCTTCATAAAGCCGTGATCTTGTGGTACGTGATGCACCCTAGAGGTCCAGATACAATTCCAGGCCAGTTGCGGTATAAACCTGAATGAACGCGTAACCCGGAAAGCGTGCCTCGGTCACGCCCAAAAGCCACGCAAGGACGAGTGCAGCAAGTTAGAACGTGCGGATCGACTAGGGCTGTGTGCTATGATCACGTGGATTGGATGAGAAACCATCGGACGTGCGGGACGTGCCCGTCGGCATCACCACGTGGTATTACGTAGAAAGAGTAAGATAGACAGTAGCGAAAGAGGAAGAATGGGGAAAAAGTGAGAGAGGAAAAGAATGAAAAAAAAGGGGGTATGGGCCAGTCGTGACAGGGGTTGCAAAAGAGGTTAGGTGAATATATTCCAGAGGGCGCTTTGATGGCGAAAACATAACCTCTTAGACGTGGGAGCTTAGTAAAAAAAAAAAAAAGCAAACCCTAAAACGTCTAGCGGAGTTCACGGTCGTCCTTAGTCTGGACTTCATTCTGTCTTTCTCCAATACCATTCCCTATACTCCTACCTAGTTTTCGTCTCGCATACGTATGTAGCCCTCCCGACGATTTCCCCAATTGTTATTCCGCGACGACTACACCTCGTGGCACGTATAACTTCCCCTTCTCCATACCGTTTCTCTCTTGCTCTCCCTCTCTCTCTCTGTTGCTACCCATTCGAAATCTCCCTCTTCCTCTTTTGCCCACTGAGTTTGAAGGGAACATAGTCCGTATCTTACTCTGCATTCGGACAACGACCTCATGACGATGAGAGGAATACCTGTGGGGGAAACCTCTGGACACGTCCGTCGACGTGTTTTCACATGGACACGTTTCTTCCTGGCAAATTCGTGAATGCATTCCTCTATGGGCACACTCCGCAATCTTTGAGAATAGTGATCCTATTCTTCGTATGAATGAATGAAATAATTTTTATCACTCCATTATGACTCCTCTTTCTTTTTTAATGCAGAAGTGATAGAAACGAGCAATCCTTGAATGACATGGACTTATGAAAAGTCTCGTGTCTTCGTTAAAATTGTTGCAATACTTTTTTTTATTTTTCTCATTCTGATTTTACAGTTTCCTCTGTGATGTCATTAACTGCAACTGGTCTGTATAAAGGATACGATAGGGCATTCTGCGTCAGGATGAAGTCGACACTGACCAAACGAGGATGCCATTTCAAATCGTCGGGCTATAGAGTAAGTTTGAAAATCATCATTTTTCTAACTAGATCGTAAATTTAGTGTCATTTAGTGAAACCTTATTCCCATTGGTCTGTTCATTAGTAACTACCCTCGAGGTCTTTTCTCTTTCAACAAGAAAAGTAACCCCTCTAACGATTCACCATGAGACCACCCTAAGCTCTGACTAAACGAAGTTATGACCAACGGTTCTCGTACTAACAAGACTATACCGTTCTGTCCAACTATCTCTCAATTTCACGCAATTAAAGGTGAAACGATTTAATCCTAAAATTTATCATCTGCAGGTTGTTTTACTTCTATGTCGACTGAGGCCGCAGTATCCCTTCAGTCACACTAGAAAATCAACGCCACCTCTCATGGGCATGGTGGGCCTTGCTATTGCTCTACCACCACCAAGTGTACATGAAATTCGACTAGAGGCTGATATGTTTGTTACTAGAATTAATTTCGATTTTCGGATAGCACATTGTGAACCAAAGTGAGTACATTAAAAATTTTTTATTTTACATTCTTTGATTCTGAAGGACGGTTCTTGCTTTGGTAACGAGTGAAATAAATGGTAGAATGATAGGAAAATATACCATAGAGGCCCTATCTTTTGGAAATGTGTGAAGTGAAAATATCCTTGCTTTCATTGAATTAATTTGTATCTACATGAAATTAATTATTCTTTTGGTTAAGAGATTATGGTCATGTCTTTTATTTGAGTCTAGATACTTGGAAGCATTTGGAAGATGGAACAGTCACGATGAACTGAATTTTGTTCTGTAATCTGTTTCCATCAAATTTATCAGGAAGAAATGACTCGAATACTTTTTCGCCCCTAAAATTTTAAACATATCATAAATATAAGTATGCGAGAAATTTTCACCACAAACAGCCTCCAAGGGGAGAAATACAAATAAATGGTCGAACATCATGAAAAAATTTCGGGATTTTTTTCCAACGCAATTACTGAACAAATTGTTTTGAAATTTGCGGCGGCGATAAAAAAAGCTATTGTTCTGAATCATTTCAACCAAAGGTTTTGAGACACATAACTGCAAACTTCGTCGATGAACCTCCATATTCAATTACAAATTTAATTAAACGATTATTTTTCCCATCAAAGGCCGGAAAATTTTCAGTGAAAATCCGACCTCTTTTTTCAGAGGGCCGCCATTATTACAAAATTTAGCTCTTTCTTGGTTCATCGAAAGCGTACTTTCATATAGAATGTGATCGTTTTTGAATTTTAATTTCAGATGAAAAAAAAGTACAGCTTTCGCGGTTCGACATTACGAGAAAAATTCATTCAGCAATAATTGACTACAGGCTGCTGATGAAACGATTGATCTAGTAGTTGCGTTGGAAAAAAATCGAAATCGACGAAATTTTTGATCGTTGACATGTATTTTTCCCCTTAATTATAGCATTCGAAATCATAAAATTGACCGATGTCTTCATAAACCATTTTTCCTGACCCAATTCCTTGAAATAAACTTATCTTCTTTTCTTCTTTCAGAGTTTCAGAGTTATTAGATTACACAGCTGACGAACTAACCGGAAAGAGTCTCTACGCTCTTTGCCATGGTGAAGACGCGAATCGTCTGAGAAAATCCCACGTCGATCGTGAGTATCATTAAATTCTATGAAAATGTCTTTACGATATATATAAACGTTTTTTAGTCATAAAACCGTCTACTTTTTCGTATCCGTTTCACCAAAGAAAATAGAAAGAAAAAATAAATAAAGAGAGAAAAAAAATAAATAGTATGGGTTCTTGACGACCACCATGGATTGTTCTTAGTTGGTATTCAGGAAGCAACGTAGCAGCACGCCGGATGCGGCATCTCCACCCGTAGTTGTTGCCCGTCTCTCATTCGTACATATCCCATCTCCCTTCACTCTCTGATCTATCTACCTCGTCTTTTTCTTCTTCTTTGCCCTCTGCAAGCTTTAGCGAAGAGTGGGTGGTGACAGGAGGGTTAAAAGGGAGGTACCCCAGTTGATACCTTCCCTCCAATGCCACACCTAGTTTTCTCTCTATACCTCATTCCCTCTTTGTTCATTCTACCCTGTACTATGGATTTTCCTCGTTTCCGAAAGTTTATTAACTTTCCTCAACTCATTCCACCATTCTCTTAAACTACTAGTCTAGGAATATTCTTCTTCCTCTCTTCCCTTTATCCATGAAAACGTGACTGGAAAATATTTCCTTTCTTGTTTAGCATTATGTTAAGCCTTATTTATGATTTATTATTGAAGTTTTTTTTTTTTCTAATCACTTTGAAATTATTGACTTTCAGTGATCAATAAAGGACAGGTCCTTACGCATTACTACAGATTAATGAACAAAAGTGGTGGATACACGTGGCTGCAGACCTGTGCAACTGTTGTTTGTAACTCGAAGAATGCAGAGGAGCAAAACATCATCTGTGTCAACTACGTGATTAGGTAATGATTCAGTTTGTGTAACAGCATGCGACAAAAGGGACTTTATCAGATTTATAGATAGTGTTTACGGTATTATCTATTGAGTGCTCGATCGGTAATGTCTCTTTGGTATAAAATTGTTTTTCGTTAATTTTCAAAAATATATTTTTCGAAATTTAAGAAAATTAGAATCCAAAAGTTATTAAGCTCAATAATAATTTAAAAATTATATTGAATGATGAGACCTTTCTTTCTTTCTTCCTTTCTTCGTCTCATGTTCACTATTGTTTTCCCATGCGGACTCATATATGGAAATTTCTATGAGCAATTGACCGCAGAAACGTCTGTGGAATGACCTGTGAGCACTGACATAGGCGAGGTCATCAGAATGGGGTCAATCAATAGACAAACATGTCTTTTCTTAATATGAACACGAATTCTATTGCTTTTGTAACTAATATCGAATAGTTTCTATCGGTAAATTCATTTGGAAAAAACAAATTTCATGGATATACCGATAGGATATGGATCTACGAGAAAGTGCGAGATTTTCAGACATTTTTTGATGAGTTTTCCCGTCAATGATTCCATGAAAAATTATTCATAGAAATTTTCATACGTGGTAATATCAAATGAAGAGAGATGAACGCGGCATGATTTTCTTTCAGTTAACGATTCTCCATAACTGTTTGCTAAGCCCTTTCGTTTCGGAGATATTATGCAAAGGGCCAATAAGCAGATTTAATGTTGATTTACAGTCAATTGTTGAAAGACATTCCGAAAACTGACAAAAATGCCTTTTTTTTTAAAGAACTTTTTGTGTGATTCCCGCTTCAGTGTATATGGGAGCTTCAATTCCAACATCTTTTCTTTTATTGAAAATGACGTCAAACTTACCATTGAATTATCTGGTTTCAATAAGCGTCTGCTGATTGAAAATTATTATTATTATTATTATACTAATAGCAATTCGAATCATACCCGCGACCCAGTATTAAGGAGATCTGATCGCTGCCCAAGTTAAATAGAAAATACTAGATAATAATGAAAATCAACTTTTGCATGATCGCATAAATCGTTAGCTATACTATTAAGGAATTTTGATTAACCTCATTGTGTGAATGGTCAAGAACTAAATTTTCAAAAATGTGAACTTTTATCTAGTCTCATGGGAAATCAGGATCTTGGCAATTTTTTTTGAATTATACTATCATTTTTCGATTAGATGAGATTTAAAGAAAAACGAAAATTAGCTTCTTCAAAATATCTAAATTTCTTCAATCGCAGAAAATATTCAACTTAAAATTCATTAATCTATTCATTTTTGAATTATATTTCTTAAATTCATTTTTTAGTTCATTTGTGAATTTTTGAGTACCATACTTCAATTGACATCGGTACAGGAATTGGCCTTTTTCAAGGTAGTAGGGTTGAATTGGGGTTCACGTTTAATACCATGATATTTTGTATTCTATCGAAAGAGCTGACTTCGCTCTACATGTCTGCAAAATTTTGGATTGATTCCCCGTGTAGTTTGGGCGGAATGAATTAATAATGTAGTATTACACTCATAGCGATATCTCGAGAATATTGCATTTTACAATAAAAACTATAGATACATTTTTTCTTCCAAATTCAATTTCCTATTTTGTCACTCCAATTTTTTCTTCTCCCATCAGTATTTTTCGAATTATTGCCTTCAACCGCAAAAAATTTCTTATTCTTATCTTTTTTCCGCGGACGATTCGGAGATAACTCTCTAATCGTTCGCGGAAGAAGATAAAAAGAGAGAATTTTTTGCGTTCGAACGCAATAACTCGAGGAATATTGATGTGAGCAGGAAAAGTTTGGAATGTATAAAATAAGCAAATTGAATGTGGAAAAAAAAATATCTCTATAGTTTTCTCTGTAAAATGAACCATTCTCGAGATATAAGCTATGAGTGTAATACCAAATCATTAATTAATTTTGCCCAAACTACACGAGGAATCAATCCAAAATTTCACAGATATGTAGAGCAAATTCAGCTCTTCCGATAGAATGCAAAAAATTTCTGCGTTTTAATCATGGGCAGAATGTCTCTGGCATTTTTCTTTAAATATCGAATTGACTGTGTGTTAACAATTATCTAATTGTGTATAAAAGATTATTAGCTAGATGACTCCGAGTTTAAAACGCACAGCCATTCGATAGTAATAGTTATAGTTACTATCATCAGTTATATTTACTTATTTTCTCATAGCTATTGATATTCAGTTGAATAGGATAACTCATGCAAGAAGTGCTACTATTTCGCATGAATTATTATTCATCAATGTTTTTTTATCTCTATTGAGTAAGATTTGTTATAAACGAAAATAATTTTGTTGTTACAGTGGAAGAGAATATGAGAATTTGATTATGGATTGTTGTCAACTCGAAGACGGTGTATCTGGCGTCAAACGTGAGGACGCAACGGGAAATGACCCTGAAAATGGTTCCCCCGATGCTGACAGAGGAGGTAAATACAAAGTCATTTTTTAAATTACTCGAAGACGAGAAAAAAAACATTTTCAATGAGTTAATTCATAGTAACCCATGAACGACGCATATTCAACCGTATCTTCTTTCTCATTTTTTTTCTCTCTTTTTTTCTACAAAAAAGAAGGGGGGCGATCGATCGCGTGTCAAACGCGTCTCAGTAGCAAGAAACTGAGTAAACTCAAGCGGCATTCCCGCTTGGACACGCTCTCGAAAAATACTCCACGGCCCATAACATAATAGAAGTGTACAGTGACGTCTAATGTGCCATGAAGTAGCCGTTAGAGCCTAGTTGAAATGAGAAAAAGAAGAACCATTTGATTTTTCGCTAGTAAATGTAATGGATGACAAAAAAATATGTCGAAGAAAAAAATTCAAAAAAAGTCACGTGGGTGGGCTCGCTTGAACGAAAAATTAACATATGAAGTAACTTTTCAAAGAATCTGAAGATTCGATACCCAAAAATGTTCGTAATTTTTCAAAAAAAAAATATATATATGGAACATAGAACTCTAAGAAAAAATGAAAAAATGAAGTAAATCAAGGATGAATAAATTTTAGGGTTTCTTGGAACGTTTGAAAGGGCCCCGTTTGAAACTCAGATTTTTTCCAACTGACTAAATCTATTTCAATGAATTTTAAAAATAATCTTCTTCAAATGATGAATAGAATTTCCAACACCTCCAACAAAGCAAGTGATAATGAATGCAATAATATTTCTTTTAATTTTTTCCAGAGGGTCGAAGCAGTGGTGCTCCTCCAAATCCTCATCCAGAGAATCCACATCATTCACCACCAGAGGATCGTGAAGATAGTAGAAATTCAGAAGGTGAACCCCGTGGCGGTAGACATCATGATAATGTAGCGCAATTACAACAGGAGCCGCAGGCAGCAGTATCAAATCTTGGTAGTTTATCAGTGAAATCATTAACACGTCACAAACGAAAATATCAGCAAGAGGAAGAAAGTTCTTCTGGTGAAGAAGAAGAGGAAGAAGAGACTGTTAAAACTCCACGAAATCATGCACTAAGTCCAGCTTCATCAAATCATTCAATTCAAAATGATCAAGTATTGAGGTCAACAAGTCCAAAAGTACGAAGAACGGAGACACGAGATGAGGTTCATGGTGGTGCATCAGTGAAGGATTTGGAGCAAGCAATGTCTAAACATTTACCAGGTGCATCGTTAAGTAAACCTGAATCACCCGCGCTTCATCAACCGACTGATTTTAGTACAGATGCCCTCTTGAAACAACAACAGCAAAGATCAACGATCCAATGGATTGGTGCACATCATCATCTTGGTCATTTGAGCCCTCAGCAATCATCATCAGCACCACATCCAGCCTCCGCACTATTACGTCAACTTTATGTAAGCTCAACGAATCGTGAGTCTGTTATTCGAAATGTACATGGTATAACATCAAGTATGAGTAGAACACCTACATCAGGTGGTTCCTATTACCCTGGTGAAACACCACAAGGTCCATTACCAACACCGCCAGGCTCTGAGGGCTCATCAACCTATGGTGAGCATCAATTTGTCCTTGGACATAATCAAAAAACACCAACTGGTACTAGCGGAACTGAGGCATTTACGAGTCTAGTATCATCATATACATCAGCTGGTGGTTATGGTGTTGATTATCATTCAGCAATGACACCACCCTCATCAGTATCACCACGTGATAAACAGCAACAACAACAGCAACAGGCACATCAACAACAACAGCAGCAACAACAGCAAGCACAATTACATTCATCTGGTGTTGTTAGTACGTACGAGACGCAAGTTTATGGTGATCCAGTATTGAGACATCAGTATGAACCAGCTCAGCCATTACCACTTAAACCTCAGGTTTATTCAGCCGCCGTACATCCAAGTGCACTTGATGCTGCGGCTGCTTATGCTGCGTCAGCTGGATTAAGTGAACAGCCACAATTTTATCATCATCCAGCTGCAGGTCCAGGTTTTCATCTTTATCATCCAACCAACAAGGCAACTGCCAATGGCTGGTATAGCTCGGCGTCCTAGTAGCTTAGAGATGACACATGGCGTGTACTTAAATAAGTAAAGAAAACTAATCCAAAGTCTGTTCTATCGAGCGAATGAGCGAGAAAGAAAGAAAGAAAAATTTCCAGTGCATATCAGCGACTGCCGCAATATTATTTTCAATTTTTTTTTTCTATTTTCTTTTTTTTTTTTATTCTCTTGAAATGATTCTTTTAAGCAATTTTTGGTAAAACCGAAGACGTTTATTTGGTGACTTAGGAAATAATTGAAAATGAATTTGAACGGAATTTAATTTTGACTATTTAGTTTTTTTTATTGTTCCAATCATTTTTATGGTATTTTGTTTTCTTCTCAGAAGAAATCAATAATTTTTATTTAATTGAGAATTTTTTTTTATTGAGTTGCTCTCTAATTAGTAAATTAAGTCCACAGAGGCCATTGGTGCATGTGTGCAAGGCACATTTTTTTTCATGTATCATGAAATTATGAAATGATAATGAATTCTAATTGGAACGGTCGCGATTGTAAATATTGTACAAATAATGTCACCTTTCGCATTATCCTTTTAATTCCATTCCCTCCCCAAAATCTCCTTTTGAGATAATAAAAAATTGTTTATGATTGTCCTGTTATTTTTACTCCCAGAGTTTAGGAAAAAAAAATAAAAAATAAAACAATTAGAAAAAATGAGCGAAGGGGCAAATTTAATTGATTATCATTTAAGTAGTTACATTTTGTGTATTAATGAATAGATAGTCCGATTTACAATTAATTTTATTACTTTAGAATGGAGGAAAAAAGGCGAGAAAATTTAAAGGAATAAAACCATCGATTGACGGTGAGGAAAAAATGAGTGAAAAATTATGAGAAGTTGAATGGTAATTTGAGGAATGAATGATTTGTGGAAAAAAAAATGATAGAATGAGAAAAAATTGTGGAGCTTTCTCACTTTGCGAAAAAAAAAGCAACGTGAAGCTTGCGATCAATATTGTACTGTGTATATAAATTAATTAAATAATAGTGTCAACGTCCTACGTCGTTCAACAACGATGTGAACTTTGTAGATCAAAGAATCCAAGTGTTCATTTGCAAATGGAAGAAAAGAGGAAAATGAATGAGGAGAAAAAAAAAGACAATTTCATTATAAATAAAATGAATTAAAAAATGGCTCTCTTTTAATCACAGCTAAAAATCAAGAAAAAGGAAGAAACGGACAGACGAAGACTAATTTCTAGGCTTGGTGCAATAAATTATATCATCTGGTATTATCAAATAGAATTGACGATTAATTCAACCCTTTTTCACTTTTTTTGTTTATTTCTTTTTTATAATTTTTTTCCGTTACTTATGAAGTAAAAAAGAGGAAAAAATTTAATAAAATTTTATTGTGCTTACAACGAAATTCACATATTCGAATTACTTTATTTTCACATGGAGAAAGAGAGCTAGAACTTCAGGAAAGGTTGAATTTTAAACAATGGTGAACAGAATTAATATTCAAATAGTGTGGGGCAAAAAGTGAGAAAATTCGCTGGTGCATGTTTCATACATATCTTAGAACTGGTTTTGATCTTGAGTTTTTCATCAAAACTTCAACCAATAAAATACAATAGTTGATGATTTATGACAGGTGAGAAGAGCATTACCTCTATCATTATCATGTACCTGCTAGTAGCCCATATGAGGAATAAACCAATCAAGTTCTTCCTGTGAAGACGTGAATTACGGTTTCTCAATGGGAAAAAATTGGGACACCAAAAGAAATCTACTCAGATATCCCTTCTCCCTCCCCGGTAGCCAGTTGTCAGCTGTTCTAGTGAATAGTGACCGTTCGATTCTGAACAATCCAGAATCAATATGGAAAGCGGATCGAATAGAGAGTTAATTTAATGGTAGAAAATGAGTAAAGTATTATTTCTGATGGGAAGTCAATCAATTTTTCCGTAGGTCGATCCAGATTCGATCTATTTTCCATATTTTGAACAGCCCAGGTGGCAAATGACGAAAGATCCCAGTTTCAACGAAACTTGGACCAGATCTCTCCACCCTCGTCCCAAGTTTGACGTTCAAGATGGTCCAAACCTGGTTAACCCTCGGGATATTAACGCAGAACCAAACTCGCGCCGATCTTGGGAACCAAAGTCGCACCGAGCATGGACGATGCTCGGTAGCTAGCGATGTTCTTGGAGAAAAATGTTTAAATAACCTCTAAACATCAACAATCATTGAATTACAAGTTTTTTTACGAGATAAGTTATCCTGAATGATATGAAAAGAATGGCTATGAAAAAGAAATCGTCCTAGCTGGGATTCGAACGAGGAACCATCGACTCTCAAAATTTTCAATGAAAAAGAGTTATTTCATTGTTATTAATTATTTTCGCCCAGAATGATAGGGACATATACATCCAGATGCCGTGTATCAATGTTATTCCTCAGAGAAGATTGCCTCATGTGTCGTTTTTGTCCTAGATTTCCATCGAAGAGCTATACCTGAAACATGCATCTAACACTGGGCTATTCTATTTACTTGAGAGTTTAAGATATCAAATCGAATGATGAAGTTGCTGAACTTCTTCTCTAATTTTCAGGCCAGAATTCTACCGAAATATTATTGATATTCTTCCAATGTTATACTACTGATAATTTCATCCAATTATTCATTTACATAAATAATGAATATGAATATTTTAGGACATAGCCGTAGGACAATCTCGGCTGAGGCTTAGTATCCGAGTTATCTGCTACAAGCTGGTATTCAAGCCTGGCTACCAGTCTTGGATGTGGCTTGACTCAAGTCTGCTACCCTCAGGCCTGGGACCATTCCAACGAGCTCCAGCCCAGGCTTATCAAAGCTTGAACTCCAGTCTCAGATAAATTACATGATTATGGAGGCTTGAAAATCATGCTTGTATAGAGCTTGGTTAGAACTAGGCATTCCATTAGCTTGGTGTATCAGACTTGGGAAAAGACTGGGCCGAGTTAGGATGCTAAGCTTGTAGAATTTTTTCATTATAACTTTGACATTCAGCCTTGGTTCCACCTCGATGAGAACTCGAAATTCCTCACTTCTGATCGAGCTTGGACCAAGTATGGCAGATAGAGCTCAGACCTTGGACATATACCTGTCTTGATCGGAGATCGTTTTTTCTGACGGTCCAAACTTGGCTCAATTTTGGTAATCGGAGTTCGGTTCGTCGAGCTTGAGCCAAGGTCGCGTCATTTGTGAGCACGCGAATATTCCTGCCTGGGCTGTGCAACCCATGTTATATGAAATGTGACGTTGCCACGTCGCGCGATAGTAACGAAATATATTTCTCATCATGATAATAGCTGATCATTATTCATATTTGCTCATATTTTTTTTAAACAAATGTTAAAGTTCAGCTCTTTATTGAAATAGAAAGAATTGGAAGTTTCTGTAGGCTGAGAGCCCCCATGCAAATAAAATATATTTTAGGATATAAAAAATATAGATAAAAAATATAGAAAGAGTATATAATTATATATCAAATGTATATAAAAGATATATTCTCAATATGCAACTTTTGGCCGATTTTCGTATACATTTTTCATATTTAGAATGAATGAAAAATATACTGAAAATATATCTCAGAATATATAAAAAACATATTGAAGATGACAATATGTAAATATAGAAAAAATATATTTTTTATATATCAAGTCATATTATGAGAACTGGGCCCATATATTCTGAGATATATTTTCAATATATTTTTTATTTATTCTAAATATAAAAAATATATACGAAAATCGGCCAAAAATTTTATATTGAAAATATATCTTTTATTTACATTTGATATATAATTATATATTTTCTCTATTTTTTATATATATATATCTTTCATATCTCGATATATTTTATTTATATTTTATTTCCATGGGGGAGGTTCCGAATGATGGCTGACAATGTTGTAGAATAATTGAGTTGAGCTCACATAATGAGTACTGTGCTGCTTTTCCACGATCTTGCTCAATATAAATTCGTTTTTCGTATATATTAAATGAATACTTGCCGATTATGAGCATATCTAATGATAATGAACATTTCGAAAAGAGAATTGGTAGAGTGTGAAGTCACAATTACCTGTATAGTCATTTATCCTGCGATTTTTGTCAGAAGAGCGGCGTCATGCTCATAGCGCGAGTAACGAGAACAATGCAGTATTCCTCTGCAAATTTTTTGGTGATGATGCACCCAAATTATGGTATAATTGTTCTATCATTATAAGCATCTTATATGATTTCCAGAATACCGATCAGTAACCGAAAATAAGATAGAGGATGATTGAAGTTAATTACTTCACATTTTCAATTACTAATTAGTGATCACTACGACTGTAGTGTTAAGCAGTAGTAGTTGAGCAGCCGAAGTGCATGAATATTATGGAATAGAATTATTTATCATACAAATGTAAAAACTAACGTTTGACGTTGGGAATTTCATTAATTTCCAATCAATTGACGACACGGTCGATAATGAAGAATTTTAATTCGGATATTCCACTTCAGAAGTAATTGAACGAAGCAAGATATTATTTGAGAGATGTCAAGTTTGGAGTTTTCTATTAAATGGAAGAAATTTCAAAGTGGAGCTTTAAGAACATCTTGGAGACTTCAAAATCTCTTCCATTTCATAGAGGCCCCAACCTTATCCTTTTTAAAATAAATACCATGCTATATCTAATCGTCCATGGAGCCGAATATCCCAAGTGAAAAACTTAGTCATCGACTGTATTTTCAATTGATTGAAAATTCAATCAGATAAATTTTAAATGTCGAATGTCAATTTGACTTTAGTATGATGAACTGTTCCAGTTCACAATATTTATATACTTTGCCTGTTCAGCAACTTTACAGACTTTTCTAGGGGTGGCAGTCCACAGCCCTACTAAATACTCGAAACCAGAAGAGACAACAAATTCCATTCAACAAAGTAGACAACATGAAACAATACACAATGCGAATAAAGTCTAACTACGTATATCGATGAGCAAGAGAGTGCAATGATACCCTAATTTTTTTATAGAGAATTTCAATAGCTGCAAAAAAAATTTCTTCAAAAAATGTACTATCTCTTTTAGTTTCCGAGATCTCATCGAGAGACTATAGTTTTCTCGTTCATTCATGTCAAAAAATATTTCTGAAATGAAGCCAGATACGAATTTTATTCGAATCTTTTTTTGTGGAGGATTTTTAGAGCTAAAAAGTCGAGGCCTGTTCATTGTTTAGTGTTGGAGGAAATGATGGTGGTGTAGCAATTCATCGGAATATTTTTTTGATGAGTGTAGGTCTCTGTAATATCAGCTGCAAACTGAAGAACTCTGTTTCATTTACTGTCAGCAAAGGAATTCAGTAGTGAAGAGGTAAAACAGAGAAAATGGTGGCTCCAGCCGAGGGTACAAACGTACATAATGACCATACAGAAATGCTGCTCTAACCTCAGCTGAAAATGCTCTTTCATGTTTTCCATAATTATTTTTCTACTGATTATTGTTTTGTGAAAAAATTTATTCAAATCAAACAGAGAACAATGAATGGAATCACTTCAATGAATAGAATGATATTAATTTCTTGTATAGAATTTTGAAATGCTGCTTTCCAAAGCATTTTGCTATTTGAATTATCGTAGATATTCTTGACATCTTTCTGAATTTTTGAAATTATTTCTTGATCGAAAAATCAATTGAGTAACGAGAGCCTTTTACACATCCCCATTTAAAAACGACATGGTTAAGGGGTTTGAGGAGCTAACGCTGAACGACGGAAAAAAGTTCATTTTTTGAACAGGGATTAAACAAATTGTTTTGAATCACCTCAAATTTTTTCAAATTTTTCATCTAATCGGTTTTTAAGTAATTAATTAGCAAAATTGCGTCTTATACATGGGCTCTTATGCATGAAACCTGTCTCAGCACGGATCTTTGTTACCAACCCAGTCAGTAGCAAAGATTGCGTGCTAAGACAGGTTTGATGCATAAGAGCCCATGTATAAGACGCTATTTTGCTAATTAATTAATTGAAAAACCGATTACATGAAAATTTTGAAAAAATTTGAGGTGATTCAAAACAATCGGTTTAATCCCTGTTTGAAAGATGAATTCTTTACCGTCGTTTAGCGTTAGCTTCCCAAACCCCGTAATTTTTCCGAAGAAAATCAGACACAAATCAATTGTCAACGGGATAAATAAGTACGAGTGAATCTAATTGATATTGATATGAATCGAAAACGGGAAAAGGAAATAAGATGTTATCGAAAGCAACATAAGGGAGTCATCGCATGAAACGACATAAGAATGATGCGGCAAAAGAATGACACATTCGAAATCTCAACGTGTATATATATATGGGGCATTCCACGCCAAATCGGACGGTTTTCAGAATTTTTATTTTTGATTCCCGCCATTTTTTGATATCTTTTAGTACGCATTGAAAAACACTTTCTCCTGAATTTTGGGATTTTTTTGATCAACCGTTCCAAAGATATCGAATTTTCAAAAAAACAGGTCTTTTTGTGGTTTTTTGCCCGCAACTTTTTTAAAACTCATCCAAATGAAAATTATCATTCCACATAAAAGTTTTGTTTTTCAATGTACTATCAGAAAAAAAATTTTGAAAAATTATTTAAAGTGTCTTAATACGTAATTTTCGCTTTTTAAACTTTAAATCGCATTTTTTAAAGTGATTGCATATTTTGATTTTTTTCAAAATTTTGTACAGCAAACCACTACTAATTCCACAACTTTTGAGACCGGTCTGGTCGTGGGCTTTCGATAATTACTATTTTTTGTCGATTTTTGAAAATTGTAAAAAAATTTTTTTTTCCATTTCATCAAATTTTGTAATTTATTTCTCTCTTTTGATGAATTTTGAAACACTTGATATATTTTTTTCACTATAACAAGCATAGGAAAGTCTTAAGGGGGGGGGGGGGGGGGAGGTAAGGGTTTACGCATGGAGAAAAAGACACTTTTTTTACGATTTTTTTTAGACGTATAGATTAAGCAGATTTATTGAAACCTTCTGAACATTATTAAGCATGGATTGAACAGCATTGAGTAATTCTTTTATGCGAAAATATCCACTAACAACGGAGCTTTTCCAAGAACGTGTCTTTGAAATAGACGATTTGCGGTGATCACTGTACCTCAGCTGGAAATTATCAGAAATAAAAAAACCATTGAAATTTAGTCGAAGTATCATTAAATCCTCCCCCCAACGTTCTCTGATTATTTTTTTTTTACATTAATGGGGTTTTCCACCAAAATTGTGCCACAAAATGGGGCGATTTTTTGTAAAATATAGCAGTTTTTACTTTAAATGACCACCAAAAATTGAAGAATGGAAGAAAAAATAATCAGAGAACGTTGGGGGGGTCGATTTAATGATACTTTGACTAAATTTCAATGGATTTTCATTTCTGATAATGTCCAGCTGAGATACAGTGATCACCGCTAATCGTCTATTCCAATAGACGTTCTCAGAAAAGCTCTGTCACCGGCTTGTTTGTGGATATTTTTGTATGAAAAATTTACTTCATGTTGTTGGATCCATACTTAATAATGTTCAAGAGGTTTCACTAAAGTTGCTCAATCCATACGTGTAAAAAAAATCGTAAAAAAAGCGTTTTTTTCACGCGTAAGCCCTTATACCCCCCCCCCCCCCTCAATGACTGATTAAGATTAATAATTAACACAAATAAAAAAAGTCCTGATTTATTTTCGTGATTTTTTGAGAAATTTAGGCAGTCTATTATCCAATACAATTTTCTGTAATGAAATAGCATTTTTTACAATTGCTGTCTATGTTTATTTGAAAATTGTTACCGATTTCGTCAAAGAATTAAATCTCAATGCAACTAAAATTATTTACTTCTCCGACGGCGCTCCAAAACAATTCAAAAATTTTAAGCATTTTGTGAACATTTATTATCATCAAGAAGACTTTGGCTTGGATGTTGAATGGCATTTTTTCGACAGCTCACGGTAAAGGGCCATGTGACGGTGTTGGGGGAACATTTAAAAGAAAAGCAGCGAGAGTAAGTCTTCAACGACCGATCGATAAACAAATAACAACAACTCATGAGTTACATGAATGGGCATCTGAACCAAACAGTCTCCCAAACATTGCTGTAAAGTTTTCACCTGAATCAGATTACACAGGAGCAAAGATAAAGCTAGATAAGAGATACAAGACCGCGAAGTCAATCATCGGAATCCAAAAATTGCATAGTGTTCTTCCAAAAGATAATGGAGCCATGCAAGTTGAAGAATATTCAAGTTCTATTCATGATCTCACATGTGGAATTTTCAAAAAACCTCGAAAATAAATCAAGGCTTTTCTTATTTGTGTTAATTATTAACTTTAATCAGTCATTAAGACCTCCCTATGCTTTTCATAATGAAAAAAATATATCAAGTGTTCCGAAATTCATGAAAAGAAAGAAATAAATTACAAAATTTGATGAAATGGAAAAAAATTTTTTTTTTCGATTTTCAAAAATCGATAAAAAATAGTCATTATCGGAAGCCCACGACCAGACCGGTCTCAAAAGTTGTGGAATTAGTAGTAGTTTGCTGTAAAATTTTTTGGAAAAAATAAAAATATGCAATCACTTTGAAAAATGCGATTTAAAGTTTAAAAAGCGAATATTACGTATTAAGACACTTTAAATAATTTTTCAAAATTTTTTTTCTGAAAGTACATTGAAAAACAAAACTTTTATGTAGCATGAAAATTTTCATTTGGATGAGTTTTAAAAAAGTTGCGGGCAAAAAACCACAAAAAGACCTGTTTTTTTGAAAATTCGATATCGTAAGAACGGTTGATCAAAAAAATCCCAAAATTCAGGAGAAAGTGTTTTTCAATGCGTACTAAAAGATATCACAAAATGGCGGGAATCAAAAATAAAAATTCTGAAAACCGTCCGATTTGGCGTGGAATGCCCCATATATATATGAAAAGAGTTGGGAAATGTAAGAAAAAGATGGTCATACCCGCGGTACCCGGTGAGAATGGGGCTCATTTTGAGTCAAGTCAGCATATGTCCAGAGTGAGGTCAGCAAAAGCTAATGAACTCACTAATTATTTTTGTTTATTTTTGCTTAATCTTCCTCCAAAATTTGGGGGAAAGTACGAGAGTAGGACTGGGAAGGATTTTTCCCAGTCCCACAAACAAAGTAGCAGAATCAAGGACGATCTGGAGGAGCCTGGACCGGAGCAGCATCCAGGGAGTTGGTCCAACACCAGGCAGCACTGATGGATGTTGGCCAACAGCGAAAGAAACCGGAGATCGTCGAGGACAACGTGGGAAGCAGTGAAGAAAAAGACTATTTATCAGTGAAAATGAAGGACTAAAGTTTTGCGTTTATGATTGTCGGGAAAAATATTGTCTGAATTATTATGATTATTTGTGTGTATTAGTTGAAATTATTTGAGAGTGAGAATTGCCGCGAGATTCTCAGAATTGAGGTAAACTGAGTGACGTTGAGGAAAGTAGTGGGGGACTCGTGCGTTAATTGGTTGAGTTGGGCCTCGGTTCTACCGGAATCGAGCGGCAATAGCCGAGTGCACCCAACGCTAACGCATGGGAGAGGGGACTCGTTCTTCTTCTCCCTGGACACCATGGCGGTCACATCGTGTAGAGACAATTCAGATAAAGTTACAGAAAAGTATAGAGAAAATTGTAAAGAAAATTAAGTAAAGTAACGAAAAGTCAAGGAAATTAAGAGAGTTCGACACGGAGGAAAGAAAGCACAAATAAAGTAAGGTACGCAAGTCCCCGCACAATTAAGAGACATTTTGAGTTGAAATCATTGACATTTATTTATAAAAAGAGTAAAAAAGCAAAGGAAACGTCGAGTTTGCGTCTGTTTGGGGTGTATCCTAGCAAAATTAAAGTTATTTTTGTTTATTCTGAGTTCCGTTCAAAGTTAATGATTAAAGTGAAATAATCATCTTATTATTCTTAAGAAAATTCCTATTTTTTCTGACATGTAGAAGAATTCTGATGGCGGCCACCAGTGCGCGGGCCATGGCGGTGGTCATGACGCCGGCCATGGCAGCCGCCATCACAAATTTGCCGCTTTCCATGGAGTTCTTTCCTATGGCGATTTTTCATGACGATTCTTTCCATGGCAATTTTTTGCATGATGATTCTTTTCATGCCTTTTCCATAAATTTTTCATGCCTTTTATGAATTTATGGCTATAGCAAATTTCTCCATAGTAAATTTTGCATTGACGAATTCTGCCATGGAGAAAATGCAATGGAGAGAAACGCCATGGAAAGGATCACTATGGAAAAAGTCACTATGGAAAACAAACGCCATAGAAAAAAAGCCCATGGAAAAGAAAGCTATGAAAAAAAAGCCATGGGAAAAAATGAAAAGAATCATCATGGGAAGAGATGCCGTGCAAAAATATGCCTTGGATAGAATAACCATGGAAAAATTGCCATGGGAAAGAACTTCATAGAAAACGGCAAATTTGTGATGGCGGCCGCCATGGCCAGCGCCATGACCACGCGCCATGGCGGCCGCCATCAGAATTCTTCTACGTGGATAAATGTACATATATTGTTTTCTTTAAATATGCCTAATGATTATTATTTAAATCGAAGAATTTCAGGAGTATTGTCTAAAGTTTTTCGTCTGTCCGAATACCCAAAGGGAGGGTATCGTCCCCTCCCCCCCTTGAGACAATATAGGAGTCTCACGTAAGAGAGCGGGTTAAATTAACGTATTTTTGGGGTTTGTTATTTTATTAAATTTACAATACAACTTGGGGATTTGTCGTTTTCCCCCAAATTTGTAGAATTTTGCAAAAACGACTGGCGTCCATTTTTTTTTAAGAGGCAAATTAATTGGGAGTAAATTGGGAAAAAAACTAGAAGCATAAAATTGGGTCAAATTTAGAGAATTTTTCAGTGCCTTTAACAGTTGGCTC